>OY977943.1:4911136-5520227 GCA_963854355.1 Epinotia brunnichana | reverse complement strand
AAAGCTACCTTACAGTAGCATTGCTATGGTCAGATGCCATACTACTAGCGTCATCTGTCGAGTTCTGCTTGAACTAAGTCGATCGGTATGCGGAACTTTCACTAAACAACAGCGATCAACGCCAATGGCCAATATAAAGTACCGTAACTAAATATTCCTTTTACTAGCTTAGATTGCCAGAAAATTACGTAAAGATTAAATATCTCTCCACCGCTTGATTGAGACAGCGTTCTCAACGAAAATGACTTTTCTACTATGGTCACAGACCGTACTACTAGCGACATCTATCCGGCTGCATTCTAACCAAATCGATTATTCTTTCACTTTATAATATATAACCATCAACGTTAATAAAGACATAAAATACTTGTAATGAATACTATATTTTAAGTATTTGTAAACATTGAAACCTTTTTTTGTTCGCCTCTGGACCTTTTGCATTGGAATTTAACTCTGGTCACAGACCGTACTACTAGCGACATCTATCCGGCTGCATTCTAACCAAGTCGATCATTATTTCACTTTATAATTTATAAAATCCAACGTTAATAAAAACATAAAATACTCGTAATTAATATTTTATTTAAGTATTTGTAAACATTGAAACAGCCACACTTTTTTTTTTCGCCTCTTGCATTGGAATTTAATTCAGGTCACAGACCGTACTACTAGCGACATCTATCCGGCTGCATTCTAACCAAATCGATCATTCATTCTCTTAACGTTAATAAAATTATAAAATTAACTATTAACGTTAATAAAATTATAAAATACTTGTAATGAATATTATATTTAAGGATTTGTAAACATTGAAACAGCCAAAACTTTATTTTTCGCCTCTAAACATTTTGCATTGGAATTAAATTCTGGGCACAGACCGTACTACTAGCGACATCTATCCCGCTGCATTCTAACCAAATCGATAATTAATTCACTTTATAATTTATAATCATCAACGTTAATAAAAACATAAAATACATGTAATGAATATTATGTTTAAGTATTTGTAAACATTGAAACAGCCACAACTGGTTTTGTTCGCCTCTAGACATTTTGCAATGGAATTTAATTCTGACCACAGACAGACCGTATTACTAGCGCCATCTATTATTCCTTGTTCAAATTAAATCGATTGCTCAACAGAATATTTTAATTATAAAAAGCAAAGCCTATGAACATTCTCAAAAAGGGATTTCATTACAGTAGACCGCAAACTTCGTGCGCAAATGAGGGGAAGTGGGGGGGCAGCTTGCACGTACAATTCGCCTTTGCGCAGGCAAGGTCATTTGCGCACGAAGTTTGCCGTCTACTGTACTTGTAAACGTTACTATGGGCAGGACAGGAAACCTTGCCAGGCAGAATGATGGTAGGTGGACCAAAAAGGTGTCAGATTGATGGCCACTTCTAGGTAAAAAGGAGCGTCGGCCGTCCACCAGCTCGATGGGTGGACGATATTAGGAAGATCGCGGATCTTCTGGATAAGATTAGCTCAAGATAGGGACGGGTGGCGTACTCGAAGAGAGGCCTATGCTCAGCAGTGTGTGATTACGGGCTGACAATGATGATGATGAAACATTACAGCCAAAAAATTACGCAGACGAATCAATAAAAACACTACGATTTGTCTTTTCGCCTTTAAATGGAGAAAATGATCACAAAAAATCAATATTATAACTACGTGTAAGAATTCAATATGGTCACTGTCACTACGAGTACAGATGCCGTCAAACTTCTTGAACAAATGACCTTGCCTGCGCAAAGGCGAATTGTACGTGCAAGCTGCCCCCCCCCACTTCGTCCCGCATGTTCAAGTTGTTTGCCGGGAACTGTACTAGCGAGACCTTAATTTCCGCGATCAAATCAAATCGATTATTTAACATAACATCTAATTAGTACCAATAAGCAATGCTAGCAACTTTTTAAAAATTTTATAATTCTTTTTAATTTACTAGTAAACATTAAAACCGCAAAATTAAGCAGACTAATCAAAAACAACACTATGATTTATCTAGTCGCCACTAGATGGCGCTGGCTAAGTGGCGCCATTTTCGTACTTAGCGGGCGGTGTGACCGTGTTATTTATCGTACCATTACGCGCGCCGTACTAAATCATCGCGTGACGTGTACGTGTGTTACGGTGTAATTTCGGCATCGACACATTAACTTTCAGACTCATAGCGCCATCTATTGCAGAACGGCGCAAGCGACGATTCCGACATCTGTTGACCAACGGAGGAACTGCGCCAGAGCGTTTATCATCTCGTTCAAGGCAACGATATAAGTCTTTTTTTGTGTGTTGTCAAAGCGCTAGGAATAATCCTTAACTTTTAACAAGCTATTAGAAAATATGATCATATTTGATTTTTGATAAATAATTTGTCGTCATGCATCCAAGGCATAACTACAGGTCTATACCTCTATGGTATTTGAACAGAATATGGGGATTGTCTATGGTAGCTTCTTTTTTTTCTCGGCTGTCAAAAGCAATGAGAAGTTCTTCTTCGAAAATGCGTTGAGCGAAAAGGTCGCAATTTTTGAGAAGTGCTCGCTTCGGCCGGGAGGCCATTTGTTTAACTTAAATGTAGCAGCATACATCCAGTGACACAGAGATGCTTTGACGCTTTGGAAATGTCGGTGAGTGAAATGAAATTGTCGCCGATCTAGCGGAAGAAATATTTATCGTGTTCAAGCGGCGGTTTTTTAGAGGAGGGACATTGCTTTGTTTCAGATGTAACACACTACTTCTTAAGGAAGATATCTGGGAGGCGGAAAATCACCAACGCTTAGCTTTGAACTCTTGCCAGGTAAAGCTAGTTCTAGTAATTTCTGTCGAAATGTGGTCGGAGAGAAAGTGATAGTTGTTTGTTCGTTCAAGTCTTAAATGTTGATTGTGATTTACAGCGACAACGTGCTGGTTGCCTTGCGGGGGCTCCAGTTGCGGACAGGCAATTGAGCGGGCGCAAGAATTCGCGCGCGGTGATACGCCCCTTTTGTACTTCACATGCGGATGCCGACACGAGCAGTTTCTCATCTGGGAGCCTGGGTAGACGCAGTGGACCGCAGCGGGACGTGACGCACGTGTAGCGGGTTTCTAGAGGTGACCTCCCTCCATTTTTTTGGTGTCATTCATGGAATCTGCCATGAGATATTAATGTTGTAATTTAATAATGCAAACGAGCCTCACACAGACCTAAGCGTAATAATAAAGCCTACTTATATATAAAGATTTAACTTTAGAGTCAAACTTCGTCCTCGGTCAGGGACCTATATTTTAATCTCATCTGAGAGAGCCACGCCGCTATCCCTACAGTAGAGTTAAGGTTTAGTAAATATTTAAAACGATTGTGAGAACTGTAATAAACTTGCTTTCTGTAATTGAATCTTTGTTCATATTTCTATGTGGCTAGCTACTAAATGGGTCTCCTGCATACAACTCTTTTGCATTTTAGAGTATAAATTGAAATGCATGGCGCCCTCTTTAGAAAGCACTAATTGCTCCTATGACCGTGAACCCAAAGCATACCCACCTCTGTGAGAAATCTATCTGACTGACTAGCGCGGTGCATAAAATCAAGTGTGGACGACTCTTCGAGTTCGTCAGGTTGCTGTTACACACATAGGTAAGTGATAGCCGTCTACGCATACCATCAAACACGGTTTATCTCGTTACATTTTGTCGGCCCAACGTGATGCTTTGGGGTTGAGGTTTCAACGGTTATCGGTGCATGGTGTTTTTTTTTTGATAGTAGGAATTACCTGTATTAGATGCGGTCTGAGTAGGGTTGTGTGAGGCTTATCTTTTGTTAAGTTACATAGTCTTTATCAAATATCTATATCTACTGTTCATGTGTCAAAGCATTTTACTATTTGTGTCAACGGGTGTAATTTTTTTTTCTCATCACTCTGTAGAGTGAAATATAAATTTTGGTGTTCCAACTGGACACAATATAAGGTACTGTTTGTAACTATTATAAATTAACTGTCAAACTGGACATTTCAATTCTCCTGAACTAAACTTGGAATATTTTTTTACTGCTTTGTGTGAAAGCAAAACTATGCACTGCAATATACAGTTACTGGCACATAGAATACTTATATATAAATGGTTTTACCATGTTTATTTGTATTCTATGGAATGGTAAATTCATGTAACACTTCTCAAAATACTTAAGGCAATAAGCCAATCATTAAAATGCTTGATAATAAGTACTACTTATTTGTTAAATTAATTAATTAATTAAATGGCATTAGGCCATAACCTTATTACATATATATGTATATGTCATCATTTATTCTTGGAGTGGAAAGAAGTATATCTCACTCATAACTTTAAGTAGGTATGAAGGTTCAAGTAAGAATTTTACTTTTATGTTAATAATAGCTTGCTACTTCTACTCTGCTCTTTTGAAACTGTAATAGCCACAATGCAAGATGGTGGTTTTATTTTGTATGTTACTATACAACATTACTGAGTCAGTATATTTATAGGATTTAAGCTTAATTAATGGTAAAAGAAATACTCTTCTTTTTATCACTGTAATACTCAAAGGAGTATTCTCTTTCTTTGTTCAGAAAAGCTGAATGTTATCTTGTGTAACTTATTATTATAATTACTCAGGGTTAGATAACATGACCAAAGACGAACTGTTTTATTTGTATTGCAAGCGAAAGGCTTAGAGGTAGATCCTATTAGCACTGTGGATGAGCTCAAACAACAATTTAAATCTGCTAACTGCGCTTTATACCATAAAAGCGAATTCTTTTATCTCAGGCTTGTCCATTGATGACGAATTTCAGGTCTGCGAAGGAGATGTTTGTCGAAGCTGGCTCATGTCATCTTAAGGTCAACAACTGTTACTGCGGGTTGATCGCTTCTCAGCTTCGTGTTGCAGCGGTCGTTGGGTATGACTGGCTACCTTTTCAAGGTGTTCACTAGTGTTTGAGGTTAGACATTTTATCTTTCATATAATTGTCGTAGGATTCTCTTGTTTGGGGTAACTGGCATTTAATCCGTATTTTCTTAAATATTGGGTGGGAGTCTATTTCTCCTCTGAGAGTAGTATTCTACAGTACCACATGAAGGGCATTCTATGTTATAGTTGTACAGATGGATGTTGTCTCGTTGAAGCTAGCGACATCTTTTGGATAGTACTAGATGTGAATCATTCTGTTGACGTTATGGTGGTTTCTTTTCTTTGGGGTCGCTTTAATGGAATTTAGTTCCATGGTATGTATGTTCGCATACATATAGACACAAAATAGGAAAGAGTTGGAAAACTTTTATGGAAACCTAATAACTATAAGTATCTGAACTGTATGCTATCACAATTCATTTAATCGGATTTGACTTTACAATTTCACTCAGAAGTCACAACCAGACTGATACAGTCAGACAGAATGCTATTCGAATAAATCATTAGAGTTACTATGAGGTTAATGATAATGACCTTGACCTATTTGTTAGGTAGACTCATGTTTTATTTTCAAGCTTATTTTGATAACCACTGATTGGTGAAGAATTCATGTAGGTATATTAGGTAATAAACGAACCGTAAGTAGCACATTACGTCTGTCAATGTGAAACCAGACATGGATTTTTTTTTACAGTTTGAGTAACCCTTATTCGTTGAGTCAGATATAGGAACGTAGTATTTCCTAGGTAAATGCCTGTAGGTAATTATTATGCACTCAAATCGAAATTCCCGGAATGTACAGTTGACCTCGATATTAGGATACACCTTCGAGTTGGCCATCGATTGTGTTAGGTAACAATATAGGATAAATATCAAACACACTAGTGCATGCTTTAAGTGTGGTTTGTTAGGTAAATAAATAGGTAAGTAACGTAGCGTAGAACTAGCGCATCGTATAGATAGCTAGGTTTGTAGTTAAGTTCATAGAAGTGGGGACGCCCGCATAGCATAGCATAGCATAGCATAGCATAGCATAGGCATACGCATACGCATACGTATGGCATAAGTCGCATGATAGGAACGCGCGTGTTAGTTTAGGTAAATAACTGTCTACGTTAGGCTTAAGCTACTTGGAACTTCTGTATCCACTTGATATTATTCTACTGCTGAACGAAATAATTCGGTACTTCTCTAAAAGGACAATAAGTCTTCTTATCTCTGCTTCTGTCATATGGACATATCTAGTATAACTTTTAAGATCTACTACTTAAAGATTTCTGTGTGAAAAAGGGGTTGTTATTTTTTAGTCTGTTACGATTTCTACTTGGTGCATTAAAGTGAGTAGGTATATATATCACGGGTATATGTCTTATCAACATATGCAAGCGCTGGTTTTAATCATAGACAGTACTTCCTAAAACTTTACGTTAGTGTTGCTTTGTTATGGTAATTGAAATATTTCAGAACGTTATGGGCAGCAAGCTGGAAGCTTCACGAGCAGTCAGCGGCATTTTATCGTTTTGAACTTTTCAAACTTTTGAAAGCTAGTTTTAGCTTCTAACGAGACGCTATGACACCTGTCATATCGCCACGTACATCTTTGGATTTTTTTTGCTCCTGAAGGAGGAACTCTTGTGTAGGTCAGGGGTCGATGACCTTTCATATGCGGCATGGTCGTACTATAGGCTGAGCTGCGTATGATGTATAGTGAAGGCAGTGCGCTTTCTTAGTGGGATGGTTGGACAAGGAGTTATGTATATCCTCTCTCTCTACAGGTTTATATTGACATAGAATTTTGAAAAAAAAAAAAAAAAAAAAAAATTTTTTTTGAAAAAAAAAAAAATTTTTTTTTTATCTAACTGAAGCGGTAATGTTACGGTGTAATTTCGGCATCGACACATTAACTTTCAGACTCATAGCGCCATCTATTGCAGAACGGCGCAAGCGACGATTCCGACATCTGTTGACCAACGGAGGAACTGCGCCAGAGCGTTTATCATCTCGTTCAAGGCAACGATATAAGTCTTTTTTTGTGTGTTGTCAAAGCGCTAGGAATAATCCTTAACTTTTAACAAGCTATTAGAAAATATGATCATATTTGATTTTTGATAAATAATTTGTCGTCATGCATCCAAGGCATAACTACAGGTCTATACCTCTATGGTATTTGAACAGAATATGGGGATTGTCTATGGTAGCTTCTTTTTTTTCTCGGCTGTCAAAAGCAATGAGAAGTTCTTCTTCGAAAATGCGTTGAGCGAAAAGGTCGCAATTTTTGAGAAGTGCTCGCTTCGGCCGGGAGGCCATTTGTTTAACTTAAATGTAGCAGCATACATCCAGTGACACAGAGATGCTTTGACGCTTTGGAAATGTCGGTGAGTGAAATGAAATTGTCGCCGATCTAGCGGAAGAAATATTTATCGTGTTCAAGCGGCGGTTTTTTAGAGGAGGGACATTGCTTTGTTTCAGATGTAACACACTACTTCTTAAGGAAGATATCTGGGAGGCGGAAAATCACCAACGCTTAGCTTTGAACTCTTGCCAGGTAAAGCTAGTTCTAGTAATTTCTGTCGAAATGTGGTCGGAGAGAAAGTGATAGTTGTTTGTTCGTTCAAGTCTTAAATGTTGATTGTGATTTACAGCGACAACGTGCTGGTTGCCTTGCGGGGGCTCCAGTTGCGGACAGGCAATTGAGCGGGCGCAAGAATTCGCGCGCGGTGATACGCCCCTTTTGTACTTCACATGCGGATGCCGACACGAGCAGTTTCTCATCTGGGAGCCTGGGTAGACGCAGTGGACCGCAGCGGGACGTGACGCACGTGTAGCGGGTTTCTAGAGGTGACCTCCCTCCATTTTTTTGGTGTCATTCATGGAATCTGCCATGAGATATTAATGTTGTAGTTTAATAATGCAAACGAGCCTCACACAGACCTAAGCGTAATAATAAAGCCTACTTATATATAAAGATTTAACTTTAGAGTCAAACTTCGTCCTCGGTCAGGGACCTATATTTTAATCTCATCTGAGAGAGCCACGCCGCTATCCCTACAGTAGAGTTAAGGTTTAGTAAATATTTAAAACGATTGTGAGAACTGTAATAAACTTGCTTTCTGTAATTGAATCTTTGTTCATATTTCTATGTGGCTAGCTACTAAATGGGTCTCCTGCATACAACTCTTTTGCATTTTAGAGTATAAATTGAAATGCATGGCGCCCTCTTTAGAAAGCACTAATTGCTCCTATGACCGTGAACCCAAAGCATACCCACCTCTGTGAGAAATCTATCTGACTGACTAGCGCGGTGCATAAAATCAAGTGTGGACGACTCTTCGAGTTCGTCAGGTTGCTGTTACACACATAGGTAAGTGATAGCCGTCTACGCATACCATCAAACACGGTTTATCTCGTTACACGTGCTTTAATGAATGGGCCCTAAGTTTTTTTTCTTTATGAAATTGTTGTGCGCACTTAGCGGAATCTATTACGCGATTCGGCCATTTTAAAGTTTTGTTTTGGGCAATTTTGGTGTGTATACTCGTGTTGGATGAGTTCATTATCGTATGCGGCTTTCTCGTGTTTGTATACGGAGGAGGTGCAACGCTTTGCTTAATCGAAATAGTGTGGTTTTGTGACATTTATAGTTGTTAATAACGATTCAGATATGTCAAAAGCTTATAAAATTGACATGGTCGATTGGTGGTAATGGCCAATACTTGTGTTATTTGACAACAGTACATTTTGCCAAAAAAGTAAACTTTCGAAAATACTCGGAATCTCCAAGTTTTAACTTCGGCTATTTTATAGGTTTTTAACTATGTACCTACCTTACTTAGCATAAGTAGTTAGGTACAGATAAAAAAATGTGACGTCACTAGCACGACGTGTACCTTAATTAGCATTAAGATACAGTCATTGCACAAAATGCAATATTTACAACTAAAGGATACATGTAGTGAGGAGGATTGACCTTTATAATCATTAACATTTTTTTTCTCAGACATGCAATGACATATTGACTTTACATTCCTTTTAATAGGCTGCGAAGTATCACGAACGAAACTCGACTTCAAAATTCGAAGTTCGGGTATATCCATCTCTTAACATAATAGGTACTTTATTTATTTATATCAACATCTGATACAGATGACACTCTCGCACTATCGCACTTATAATACTCGAGTGACCGGGATGCATGTAAGTACCGAACTTGGAGTTTCGATTTTCGTGGTAGCGCCGCAGTTCCGGTGAGACAAGAGGCCCGTTATGAAATTTCATATACTTAAAATTGGAGGTTTCATTTTCAATTGGTCATCATTATGGCGGTCAGTCATTAAAAAAAACTTAAGTTTGTTTTTTTCAATTCACCGCATGTTTGAGAAAAGGACTAATAATTATACATACCTCGGCCGGAACTAGAAATTGCCTGCCTCGTATTAGGTAGGTATTATCGGGCCTCGCTTTGCTCGGCTGTCTACATGACACTCGGCAGGTAATCCCTTATTTCCTGGCCTATGTTATGTAGGTACCTACAGATATATATGATATTCAATCACTTTGTGAACTTGTTAAAACTAACTGGCTAATGACCAATCGATATGACAGCCACATCGAGACAAGGTTACGTCACTGTTGAATTAAAAAAAAAACTCAAAGAAAAGTTACAGAAAATTCCCAGGGGTCCGCATTAGACCTCGACTGTATCGCGGAGAACAATTTATTAACAATGAAGTAGGTACTTAGAAAATAATTATTTTTATAGTTACAACTGAAAACATTCAATTACAGTTTTTTAACGCTCTTTAAAAAAAACTCGAAAAATGTCCTAGACCCACCACCATAAATTGCCCAACGTTAGGTATCATTCCCTAACAGCGAAGCAGAGTACCTACCACAAACAATCATAGACCTAGAACGCCGATCGTAAGTCGCATACATTAGAAGACATTATCGCGGCGGGCCCACAAAAGGTTGAAAAGTCGCATTTCGCACGTACCACGTTATCGCGGGCCTGTTCAAACCCTTACGTTGGGGGGAGAATTACGCGAGGTGGCGTGGGCGACGAGCGGGAGCGGAAGCTGAAGCGGGTGCGTTTGCGGTCTTGAAATGGATTCAGGGTCAGGCATTGTGGGAGTAATTTCTACTTATCCAGTTAGTCTAGATTGGATTCCGATTAATGATAATGTGATGATTGCAAGGAATACAAGGCAAGAAATTGTTTTAGCAGATAGTTTTCGTTTCCGGTTATTTAACTGTTTTTTTTAATACCTAAATTAAGTTATACATAATTACTTTTATGTCGTCTCACCTTCCTTATAGCGTTTTTCCCGGTTGTACCCTAAGGAGTAACTCATGATCCACTTAAGTTATCTGTCAATGAATCAGTTGCCAGGATGACAACGCGTCTTAGAATTTCGTTGATTGAGTTGTAGGTTGTAGTTGAACATTCGATACATAGTTAATACAAATACATACTTATCTTATTTAAGTAAGTTCCACGGCACATACTTATATAGGTATTGTATGTGCCGCTATGGCCGCTATGTATGCGCACTTTTTAGCGTTCCGTACTCAAAGAGTGAAACGGGACCCTATAACTAAAGACTCCGCTGTCCGTCCGTCCGTCTGCCTGTCACCAGGCTGTATCTCACTGATTCCGTGATAGGTATAACAACAAATACTAAAAACAGAATAAAATAGATATTTTTATTGATAATGGTACGGATCCCTTCGTGCGCGAGTCCGACTCGCACTTGGCCGGTTTTTACTTCATACATAATGCTATTGGTACCCAAGTATAACCACAAGTGTCATTAAGTATTTGTAAATTCACTGCGAAACATAAGGTTCCTACGTAAAACTTTTCATTCTTGAATTCGTTTTGTATTCGCAGCCATCAAAGTAGAAAGGAATGTTAATCACGTCCTTGACGTACAAAATACGGACTCGCCTCCGCTCGCCCCTTGAACCACCGATTCACTTCGGAGGGAGAATTATCAGCAGTCGTTCAAATGATTTATGTTCACAATTATTGGGTTATTCAGGTACTCGATGTTTTGCGATCCGATCCAACTTGAGACAATGAGAGTTAATTTAATGTTGTTTTGAACTGCGCGCTTCCGAGCCGCGGCGAGAGATGGCGTTGGCTGCTGTGATGGGTTCATTTTTGAATTTGACATACAATTAGGAAGCATAGGTTTGAGCTTGAACTACTTACGTGTGGTTTGCGGGCTCCCGTGTGCCTTTCTTTACAAACGGTTTTACGGAGTACATTGCTTAATAATAAAAAGCGGCCAAGTGCGAGTCGGACTCGCACATGAAGGGTTCCGTGAAATAAATTGCGGTTTTTAGAATATCTACAGGCTAGCCTAAAAATAAACTTTAGGCAAGTCGGTGAGAATCGGCTTGTATGGGCGCTCCGCCACTGACACACACACACACACACACACACACACACACACACACACACACACACACACACACACACACACAAGATATGAAAATGTTTTTAGGGTTCCGTAGCCGAAGGGCAAAAAACGGAACCCTTATAGATTCGTCATGTCCGTCCGTCTGTCTGTCTGTCTGTCCGTCCGTATGTCACAGCCACTTTTTTCCGAAACTATAAGAGCTATACTGTTGAAACTTGGTAAGTAGATGTATACTGTGAACCGCATTAAGATTTTCACACAAAAATCGGAAAAAAACATTAAGTTTTAGGGGTCCCCATACTCGAACTGAAACTCAAAAAATTTTTTTTTATTAAACTCATACGTGTGGGGGGGGGTATCTATGGATAGGTCTTCAAAAATGATATTGAGGTTTCCAACATCATTTTTTTCTAAACTGAATAGTTTGCGCGAGAGACACTTCCAAAGTGGTAAAATGTGTGTCCCCCCCCCCTGTAACTTCTAAAATAAGAGAATGATAAAACTAAAAAAAAAATATGATGTAGGTACATTACCATGTAAACTTCCACCGAAAATTGGTTTGAATGAGATCTAATAAGTAGTTTTTTTTAATACGTCATAAATCGTAAACCGCAATTTATTTCACGGAACCGTTCATGTGCGAGTCCGACTCGCACTTGGCCGCTTTTTTTTTAATTGTCATAGACAAAACTCATAGTTTTGTAAGTGATCGAAGTGACGGCTTTAAAAAATGTCTCAAATAGTTTGAAACGAAAAATAAAAATATTTATCGATATCAAATTCATAACAAACTAAGATTTCAATCCTGTTTAATCTTTAAGTCCCTGGGAGACCGAGCTCCACTCGGATGAAAATGGAGAAAATACGGAGAAAACGAATTTTCCCGGACATGAGACCTATCTAGCTCGATTCCTCGCCTCCGTGAACACGTATATTCCAAATTTCATCGAAATCGTTAGAGCCGTTTCCGAGAACGTGATTGCAAATTCCTTACACCTAGAACTATTAATTTACGCAAAAAAACGAACTCCTTTTTTTAGACAGATTCGACCGGGTTCGATTCCCGGCCGTGTGTAAGGCTTTTTTGAAAATCTTTGAATGCAGTTTTGTTTCTTTTTGAAAATAAAGAAATGGCTTTTTTAAGTAAAATGAGCCAGCTTAAGGATTTAAGGTAGTTTCCCTCCAGGGCCCGACTTATCTTTCCACCCTGTATATATACATACATACATATAAATATACAAATATTGCTCGTTTAATAGTATAGGATAAAAAAACATTTAAAATGGTGATCGATTTTAATAATTTTAATTATTTTAAGTAGAATGTAAATTGAAACTGGCACTAGGAGTTAATGCCGTGTACATACTTTAAAAAAGCGGCCAAGTGCGAGTCGGACTCGCACATGAAGGGTGATGATCTACTTACCAAGTTTCAACAGTATAACTCTTATAGTTTCGGAAAAAAGTGGCTGTGACATACGGACGGACAGACAGACAGACATGAAGAATCTATAATGGTTCCGTTTTTTGCCATTTGGCTACGGAACCCTAAAAAATAAGTTGGGTGGGAACTTGATGTTTTAAGATTATTGAAAACGATTGGATTTCCGCATATTTTTGGAGAAAAGCACTATATCTGCCTCGGCGGGAATGGCAATTCGTGGATTCGTCTCTATTGTCGGATTCAGCTTCGCTTCATCATATCAGACGAAAGACGTCCACTGCTGGACATCGGCCTCCCCCAAAGAGTGCCACAATGGCCGGTCCTGCGCCACCCGCATCCAGCGGACTCCCGCGACCTTTACCAGGTCATCAGTCCACCTTGTGGGGGGCCTACCCACGCCGCGCCTTCCGGTACGTGGTCGCCACTCGAGAACCTTTCCGCCCCAACGGCCATCGGTTCTACGTGCAATGTGCCCCGCCCACTGCCACTTCCCTTCATGCGACAAAACCAACTCATCCACGCATTGCAATTTCCCGGCCTCTGCAATAATGTACTATTTCATTTATTCATAACAAAGAAAATATGTAATAGTAAACCTCTGGAATCACTAATACGATTTTAAAAATTAATTCACCTGCGTGGTTATATTAGACCATACAAATTGAAACTAAACGCAAACGCGTTCGAAGACGTATTGTATCGATAAATTATACTAGAGCCTCGGTTCTAGTTCCAATGTTGTGTAAGCGGTGGCGTTGGTTAAATACGTTCGAAGATACTAATATGTTACCGACGCTTATATCGGCATTCCGGTAACACTATAATAAATAATAAATATTACGGGACAATCTTACACAAATCAACCTAGGCCCACGGTAAGCTCTGTAAGGTACAGTAGACGGCAAACTTCGTGCGCAAATTACGTTGCCTGCGCAAAGGCGAATTGTACGTGCAAGCTGCCCCCCCCCCCACTTCCCCTCATTTGCGCACGAAGTTTGCCGTCTACTGTAAGGCTTGTGTTGTGGATACTAGGCGATGATATACAGGGTGTGAACAATTATTTCCACATGGTTAAACTTAAAAAAATATATATTTTTGAATTTTTTTTTCTTCAAAATAAGTTTAGTTGTATTTTTTTGCTCTTCTGGGGTGCTATCAGTAACTTTTTATTTTAAAGACACTAAAACAGATAAAATAAAAATCAAAAAATCACAAAAATATCTTTTGAAAACAAAAATGCAAAAACTATTATGACTCGTTACATGATGTTACCTCAAAATCCGCATTGACTGCTGTGCTATGATGTCGTGGTGCCAAGATACGTTACTTGGAGGTCATAACTTTAGATCAAAATATCTCTGAATCCAAAAAATAATAAAATGAGTGGGACACAAGGGGTTACTACAAATGCTCTAAGGGAGCGTCACTTTGAATATTTGCTCCTATTACAGGCCACACCCTGTATATAATAGACACATAAATATAGATACTTATATACATAAATAACATCCATAACTCAGGAACGAATATTCGTGATAAATACACGTCCACACACAGGGATTCGAACCCGGGACCTCTAGCTTCGTAGGCAGAGTCACTACCCACTGGGCTACGGAGGCCGTTAAGTTACTATATTTTAGGTATATTATTATAAAGAAAACTTAATCAATAAAACGTATTTTTGTTACTGGACGTGTTTATTTATCGGTTGCTAAGACTAGGTATAAGTCATGTAGGTAATAGTAGTTTATGTGCCTGTACATAATGGAGGGCATTAAACAGGAGTGTGGGTTTATGAAACGAGCCGAAGGCGAGTTTCATAATAACATCACACGTGTGTTTTAATGCCTAATTATGTACAGTTACATACACTATTTTATCTATCCACATATATCATAAGCCTCCATGATGCATTCAGGAGCCGCATATTATGACCGGCATCGCATCGTTGTTTTCTGGCAGCTGTCATAGTTTTTTTTTATTCAGAAACAAACTACAGTCGGATCCAAACACCAAATCGTTCGATATCTTACTTACGTGCGATATTTGTCAAATTTGTATGCAAATTGACAATTCATCTCGAACTACTGGACTACTGGAGGTCGTTGTTGTTCTACGTCCGTAGGAATAACCCTAGAAACCCTACACGTGACCTCCGGGTGGTGCTAAAAGATCAACAAACTCGGCAGCTGCACTGTTCCTTCTGAACCTCGCAGCGCACACTGGAACTCTATCAGCGACATCGATATGAATACATATATTATTATGTTCCAGTGTGAAACCGTCATACGATAAATCTCGAACTAAACGTCATCTCGACTGATATTAGAATAGAGGTCAAATCAAATTTCTTTGTTTTTCAGAGATAATCGAAATTCGAATTAAATAATATCATCGAAATCGATGTTATTATTTAGCAATAATAACATTTTCACGTATAAGAAATTTGTTCTAACAAAACAGTCTATTTTTATGGTGGTCATAATGTGCGGTTCTTGAACGCATCATGGAGGGCTTATGATATTTGGATAGATAAAACTGACGAAATAGGTTCTGGCTCGAGTCATATAATAATTACAGTTATATTATAGAAACTGAATTAATAAGCTAAGCTACGCCACGACGACTTATTTATAGCGGGTTTTAAACTACACGCAGCGCAATCTATCAGAAAACTATAAAAACAAGAAATACTTTAAAATACGATAATTTTAAAAATACGTGAGGGCGCCGCCAACGCCAACTGAATGAAGTTAGGGCGAGATTTCGATACTTACTCATTTACAATAGGTTATTTTCATCTAGGTATTAAAATTTAATCTTCAAAGTATTTTTTATATAGGTTTTATCATTAGAAATATGAATATGAATATTTTGTTGTAAAAGCATAAGATTTATATTAAATAAGAAAATTAGAATCGTAGTTTTACGAGTATTATATGTGTATTAAATGAAATGAAATTTAAAAAAAACAAAATGTGACCGATAACGCCGACAGCCAATATCCAGCAGTGGACTTCTTTCGGCTGATATGATGATGATGATGTTTCTACACATATTATCTTCTTAGTAGTCTGTGTCTTGGTGTTATAGTTATGACGTCACGATAATGGCGCCTGCCGTTTTGGCGCGAGTAGGTAAGTATAATAATATAAAATAACGTTCACAACCATTATTTATTAGCATAAAGCGATATTATTTTGAGGAAATAAAAATACCAGTTGACTATCGAATCAATACCAACATTTAAAAAAATCGTAGTATAGCCTTTTATACAAAGTAATATATACCTACTTATATTATAATGAGGAAGTGTCTGTGAGATTTCAAAAATTATTTCACGTGCGTTTAAAATGGACGTTCCGGCTGGGTACCTAACCTATAGGCTATGTTGTTATACGCGAGCGAAGCCGCACTGGCGGCTAGTAAAGTAATATTAATATACGCTCTCTTACATACTTATAGGTACTGGCACGTAAGTTTCATAGGCAATCCATATCAAGGAATAATTTACCTACTTTAAAAACAAAGTTTTATCCGACTTCAATTCAGTACCTACTCCGCCAAGCCACATGAACATTACCACATCTTTTGCAATTTACCACATGAACTGATTTCCGAGAGCAAATGCGGTGATTATTAGAGAAAAAAACCAAATCACTGTATGTGAGCCGATAATATTTGAGGACTTCCGTCGATTCCTCTAGGATCTCAGAATTACCCTTGGCACTTCATTGTTTGCTATTTCAACGAAATCATATCAGAATCTGTGACGTACTTTTATAGTTTGAAGTACACCATTGAGACGTTCCACAAGCCATCTGTGGTCTTCATCATCACCAAATTTATGATTTTCGGGTGTAACTACACGAGTTATAATATAAAATACCGAAATTACTACACGCGTGCCTAATATATTTGAGGAGTTCCCTCAATTCCTCATGGTTCCCACCATCCAACTGGGGTTTTGAAAACAATGGGACCAATCAAGAAGCATATACTTTCAATTAAAAAAAGAATTGTACGAATCGGCTCATAAATGACGGAGTTCTGAGGTAACATACATTTAAAAAAAACATCCGAATTGAGAAACTCCTCCTTCATTGAAGTCTGTTAATAAATAAATCGTTCTTACTGGAATTTATAAGAACGAATCCAAAAATAGCAGAAAAGTTAAAAGTTAAAATTAGCACATTAACAGTATAAAATGAAACTGATGCAACTAGGTAAGCTAAACCACGATGAACTAACGATAGCGCGATGTAAACTACACGCAGAACCATCTGTCGGAAAATTTTAAAAACACGAATTAGAATTAGTTGAGGGCTCAGCCAATTTACCTGCCTTTTTGGCGCGAGTAGGTATATAACGTTCACTTCACAACCATTAAATATTTGCATAAAACGATATTATTTTGAGGAAATAAAAATGCCAGTTGACTATCGAATCAATACCAACATTTAAAAAAATCGTAGTATAGCCTTTTATACAAAGTAATCTATACCTACTAATATTATAATGAGGAAGTGTCTGAGAGATTGTAGGTTTGTTTGTTTCGTACCTATGTAATGATGGGTAAACTCTAGAATCACTATTCCGACTTCAAAAAATATTTCACGTGCGTTTAAAATGGACTTTCCGGATGGGTACCTACCTATAGGCTATGTTTTATCCCGCGGGTTTGCCTATGTTCTTTGCTATACGCGGGCAGCTAGTATAGTATACGCTCTCTTACATACCTACTTATTATTTATAGGTGCTGGCACGTAAGTTTCATTTTTTTACCTTATTAGTTAGGCCAGGTTATTCAATATAGTCCTATGAGTTAGGCTATATTTGGCTGCGCCCTAACCTAATTCGTGTTTTTAAAAATTTCCGACAGATGGCTCTGCGCGTAGTTTACAACGCACTATCGTTAGGTCGTCGTGGTTTAGCCTAGGTAATTGCATCAGTTTTACACTTACACCTACGTTAAACCACTTATTGTGATATTTTTGGGTTCGTTCTTATTAATTCCAGTAAGAACGATTCATTAATGCTTTGCTATTAACAACTATTCATTAATAGCCTAACTTATTAGATAAGTACAAAAATTCAACCTACGTACGTTTCAGCATATCTAAGTATGGTATGTTCTACACGCAGGTGGAAGAATTTTTGAAATCTGATTAGTGATTCCAGTCATTCCAGAGTTTACCCATTACATACAAACAAACAAACTTACCAAGTTACAATGTCCCATACACTTCCTTTTTAGGGTTCCGTACTCAAAGAGTAAAACGGGACCCTATTACTAGTCCTAGTAAATTACTAGGACTCCATTGTCCGTCTGTCTGTCACCAGGCTATTCTTCAGGGGGCATGGAATAGTAGTGCCTCGGCCAAGACAAGCCAATCGATCGTTCTTATCTGACTGGAATTTTTAAGAACGATGCCAAAAATATTCAAGATCGTATCAACAGAAGCAATAGCCTAAGGTAAACCACGACGAACTAACGATAGCGCGATGTAAACTACACGCAGAGCCATCTGTCGGAAAATTTTAAAAACACGAATTAATTGAGGGCGTAGCCTATTGGACGACGTTATTAGGGAGATAATTCGATACGCAAAATTGTAATTTTACAATTAAGTACTAATATAAAAAGGAAATGTCTGTGCTGTGTAGCTTTGTAAGTTCGTTTGTTTGTAAGTAATTGGGAAAACTCTAAATTCACTAATCCGATTTCAAAAATTCTTTTACTTGCGTTTAAAATGGAATTTCCGGATGGGGATAGGCTTTATTTTATCCCGCGGGTTTTCCTATGTTCTTTGCAATACGTACGAAACCGCGCATACATTTATACGCCCTCTTGTATGTACCATAGGTACTTATAGATGCTGGCAAGTTTAATTTTTAGGGTTCCGTAGTCAGCAAGGAAGACTTATAGTTTCGCTATGTCCGTCCGTCCGTCACCGGCTTAGCTCAGTAACCCTTAACACTAGAAAGCTTTAATTTGGCATCGGTGTATAAATCAATCTAGCCGACAAAACGGTAGAATAAAATCTTATTTATTTTTATTATTGTACCTCTGTTAGAAAGTAAATCGTTACTGTAACATTACCAAGAAAATCTCACCAATAAAGCCAATACTACTTACTTACTAACTTCTAACTTATAGTACCGAATGCGCCGCTAGATGTCACTGTTACGTCCGCGCCTCGCCCATACTAAATCCTGCATCGCGCTGTTAAGATTTTTCTTGGTTTGGTTGGGGTCGCCGACTGAAAGTTTTGCTTCGAGCATAAGGCCGTGTTGCTCAAAGAAACCAACCATCGCAACGCGGCGCGGGTAGCGCCCCCTCCCCCAAAGACTACAATATATATACTGAGACCCTCCCCCCTTTTAAGATTTCCATGCTCAATGCTGTGATAATAAATTGTAGAAAATTAAAAAAAAAAAGAATACGTATATATAAGTTGTTTTTTTGGTCGATTCGGTTTATACTTTTTTTTTAACTTCTATACCTATCTATCTAGGTCACAAAGCTACTAGTAAATGTTATTTCCATATTTATTTCAGGGTGGTTCTTGCTAAGATGAAAGTCAAATTCTGCAGACTTACTCATAAACATAATGTATATACAGGGTGACTGGTAATTCGACCTATTCCTTGAAAGGGGTTATACAAGAGCTAATTTGCAACAATTTATGTCCAGTCAACCAGGGGTCGAAACTCGCTGGTTTCCGAGATATTCGAGTTTTTAGTTTGTATGAAAAAAATTCTCCTTGCAGCCTTAAGCTGGTGATTGTGACAAAAGTACTTCCATTTGTATAGTAAAAAAACATTTTTGTAACAATCAGCACTTTAAGGCTGCAAGGCGATTTTTTTTCAAACAAACTAAAAACTCGAAAAATTAAAAAAAAAACATGTTTTGACCCCTGGTTGACTGGACATAAATTGTTGCAAATTAGCTCTAGTATAACCCCTTTCAAGGAATAGGTCGAATTACCAGTCACCATACTTAGCACGTACCGTACTAATACTTCTAAAGTGTTAGATAACGGAATGACATGCAATGTCTCATCGATGATGTCATGTACCTACTTAATATCAGGATAGTATTCTACATGTTTATAAATAAATATTTGCGGACAATCTTACACAAATCGACCTAGTCCCAAACTAAACAAAGCTTGTACTATGGGTACTAGACGAAGATATACATACTTATATAGATAAATAAATACTTAAATACATAGAAAACATCCATGACTCAGGAACAAATATTCGTGCTCATCACACAAATAAATGCCCTTACCGGGATTCGAACCCAGGACCTGTTGCTTCATAGGCAGGGTCACTACCAACTAGGGTAAAGCGGTCGTCGGTTTATTGCTTATATTGAAATATAACTATTTTTTCATATATTTTTTTGAATTTTGAAAAATTTAATCGATATAAGAAGCTTTTTAACGAACCAGGCCCCGTAGCATGGATGGCGTTATCACGCGATAAGTGATAGGATAAGCGCGTCGTCTCATTCTATCGAACAGTGTCAGCCAGGGACGGCAGCTCTATCCTATCACTTATCGCGTGACAAGGCCATCCATGCTATCCGTCCTGCTCACAAAATTTCTCGAGAATCGGTTGAGAAATGCGATCTGTAGAGGAGAAAAGCCCGACAGCGGGACAGCTGGAAATCCTAACAAATGAATTTTGGCCCAAGCCGAAGCATAGAACTTCGTTCGCTTCGCTCGCTCGTTCGAAAAGCGGGTCACTCACTTGTTTCAATTTCAACCCGATTCGCGGTTCTTAGTCATGAGCACACGCGTATGTCGCGTATGCTGCTACTGAGTGACGCGTTTTCATTATATTTTGTTACTTATGGACATATTACTACTTATTTATTGCATGAGTGTGTCAATAATGGCAATTAAATGAGCTGCTATAAAATAATGTCAAATTGTGCACATGATATCCTGATTGTTGAATCAAAGTTGACTGTTGGGCTGAACCGTTAACTACCAAATTAATTTAAATAAAATACCCATGCAGTAAAATCAGTACTCAGTACTAGATATCGTAAACTCGCTTGTAACGATTACAGTGAATTGCATCAACACATGCAACCGAATTTCCCGTCATAAGCAATTCCCATTTCCCAGCAAGGCAAAATAGCAATCCGGCAAAACGCAATTTGGCTCCAACTGCACTTGTCCCAGGGGAAAACCCGCTCAACACCTCTCCTAGAATCTATCAACGTCCCAAACCAAAACCCGACGTATCTCCCATAAGCATAACATGTTTTTGACGTATCATTGCTTATCTGACTGCGGAACCTTGCTTCCCGTAGGATTTCAACCGGTAAACATTCAAATATGCGACCGATTTCACGGCTAATTTCAACGCCATCTATAGATGCTTGAGCGAGTGAAATTTCGTTCTATATTTGAATCGAACGCGCAATGGACGCCGCTTCATTTGTTTTGAACGCGAATTCAAATCCTGTGATGTTCTCGTTATAACAGTTAACTTTAAAAGATCGTAAGCGTCTTTAGAGTCCTATACAAGTATAGACTTTAATGGGTTGTGTTATGGTTTTATTTTGCTTGGGATGTAAGTGCTTGTTTTAAATGGAAAAAAATACTCGATAGTTTGAGAGACAGGTCCTATCAACCGGTGACAGCAACATATTGTGGCGACACGTTTTATTCGGTAGGTGATATCTGTTTAGACTACCTACTTTATAGAATTGTCAGTAGCAGATCGAATACATTTCTCTGTTGGCATTGGCACTGACGGTTCCGTGTTGACAACATGGGGCGTGATATAGTGTTCGAGTAACGAGAAAATTTGCATGTCGTTCTGAAATCGTGTGAAAATCTTGGTGTCACAGATAACATCTCCAGAATCGGAGTATGAGGTATAGTGCGAATTTTTATTCTACACCGGATCTTATCTTAACACCCATCTGTCCAACAGAGCGATTGATTAGCCACAATAGCCACTTGCTACAAACGCTTCGAAACGAGGTCATGTTTAACAAATACCTACATCACCCGAATAGCGACTCTCTTGTTAAGGTAGTCTATTGTTTTAAATAAAAAAGGTCAACATTGCTAAGTAATCTTTTTTATCCTTTCCTTAGACTTCAAGCCGCCGTTTGATTAAAAAAATGATGTTTACTAGACAATCGCTTTGTTTACAACTTAACAATGAAAGACAATGGCATTGTTTATTAGACACAAAGAGAAGTGAATATTCGGTCCAAAATAAGAATCCGCATGTACGGTACCTGCTTAAGGGTGAGTATTAATCAGAGATGTGCGTGGTAGCGGGGTAGTGTGCGAGGAATAAAACCACAAAGAGGAAGCGATCCGTGAACGAAGTTAGCAGTGCTAGAGGTAGCGGAGTAGTGTGCAAGGAATAAAACAACTAATAGGAAGCGATGCGTGAACGAAGTTAGCATTGCTAGAGGTAGCGGAGTAGTGTGCGAGGAATAAAACCACAAAGAGGAAGCGATGCGTGAACGAAGTTAGCAGTGCTAGAGGTAGCGGAGTAGTGTGCGAGGAATAAATCCACTAATATGAAGCGATGCGTGAACGAAGTTAGCATTGCTAGTGATGGTAGCGGAGTAGTGTGCGAGGAATAAAACCACAAAGAGGAAGCGATGCGTGAACGAAGTTAGCAGTGCTAGAGGTAGCGGAGTAGTGTGCGAGGAATAAAACCACAAAGAGGAAGCGAGGCGTGAACGAAGTTAGCAGTGCTAGAGGTAGCGGAGTAGTGTTCGAGGAATAAAACCACTAAGAGGAAGCGATGCGTGAACGAAGTTAGCAGTGCTAGATGTAGCGGAGTAGTGTGCGAGTAATAAAACCAGTAAGAGGAAGCGATGCGTGAACGAAGTTAGCAGTGCTAGAGGTAGCGGAGTAGTGTACGAGGAATAAAACCACTAAGAGGAAGCGATGTGTGAACGAAGTTAGCAGTGCTAGAGGTAGCGGAGTAGTGTTCGAGGAATAAAACCACTAAGAGGAAGCGATGCGTGAACGAAGTTAGCAGTGCTAGAGGTAGCGGAGTAGTGTACGAGGAATAAAACCACTAAGAGGAAGCGATGCGTGAACGAAGTTAGCAGTGCTAGAGGTAGCGGAGTAGTGTTCGAGGAATAAAACCACTAAGAGGAAGCGATGCGTGAACGAAGTTAGCAGTGCTAGAGGTAGCGGAGTAGTGTGCGAGGAATAAAACCACTAAGAGGTTCTCATGCCTTTTGTATGGCATTACGAAGTGCGCGGGGTCAGCTAGTTCTATATAATATAAGTATTCCACTATTGATGAATGTACCTTCAGTTGGACATAGGCTTTGTTATATACCGTGGCTTGACTAGTGTTTTTTGTAAAACCCCCGATATTTTCATTTCAAAGTTCAATATCTCAAAAACGGCTGAATCGATTTTGTTGAAACATAGCTAAGAACCATCTCGATCACGTCAGATTTTTGATAAAAATACCACATTCAAATCAGTACATTCGTTTAGGAGCTACGATGCCACAGACAGACACACAGACACTTCAGAATTATAACATCTTTTTGCGTCGGAGGTTAAAAAGAAAAGAACACTGGCTAACTGGGTCGTCGGCGTCGTCGCTAATAACTAATCTATCTAAAACTACCACATTAATCGTCCTAATTAATTAGACTAAAAAATAAAAAGTTCCCACGCAAGCGAAGACGGGTGAAAAAGCTTGTATAATATATATGCATAAGCAATTACAAGGGAGGCGCCGTCCGTCCGTCAGGCAGCGCGCGCGCAGAATTGATGCGCTATAGGAGGATCTAGAGGCGATACCCACTGATATAGGACTAGCTCTTATATACGGCGCTCGGACAATCTTGATACTATAATTTTACCTACACCTTTTTTTTTTTTTCTTGGAGAAAACCTGCAAACCAGGTACCCAGCTCTCGGGGGAGGTCTGGGTTACGTGGTATTTCTACCCACTAAAAACTCAACGTCAACCGCCATCTGCGCTAAGTAATTCGGAGGACTCTTAGGATCTCAGGTTGAACGCACTAGAGCCCTCCTCGCGCTTTGCCCCTGCGGGCTCGTTCTGGCCCCCGCCACAAAAATCACTGGCGACCCCGTTGACCCCCTTAAGTCGCCTTTTACGACAGGCGGGGGAGACCGTAGACCTATTCTTGCCCGAGTCTACATGACACCTGTCTATGAAGAGGCAATTACCGCGTGCGGGAAATCTCCCTTCCTGTCCAAGGAGAGGAAAAACCTTAGATATTATTTATCAACCTTGCCTTCGGCTCGGGTCAACGGGAAACGATAGAAGTTCGTCAGACTCGTAGCAAATAAACGACTATAAAGCCTATTCCTCCGGGAAACAGGGATGAAGTGTGGTATGTAATATGCCCGTCATTAACGCTGTTGTTAGTACTGTTGTATTGCATGTCAAGGAGATGTCCCAATTAGGTTAAATCCTGTGACATAACACTCTTTCGACTTGCCGCGGCTAAGAAACAAATTCGGGACCTGTTGTTGTCCTGGACTTACGATCAGGCTCAAGAAGCCCTGAAGTAAAGAGCTACTCGCATCCTTCCCCTCTCCTAACACTCACACTACACACACTCTCCTACATTCACTCACTCAAACAATTTCACACTATGAACAAACTTAATATTTTGAATGTTTTCATTGCCCTTAAGTCTTAACATTTCTTTAAAGATTGCTAAAAGCCGCATCTTCTTTGTAATTCTCGTGTTTGATTTGACTCCCACGATACAGGCTGTGCCTAGTGTGGAAGTCGCTGTACCTAAGAAAATTGTTGTTTTAAGTTATGGTAAATAAATTATTCTTATAATTCTTTCATGTCTTCCGCTCACTACAGGTCGACTGCTTAACTCAGTCCTGGCGGGCGCCGGGCTTCGCCTCCCGCAAGTCGCCCGAGCCCCGTTATCGTCATAGGTACCACTATCACTGCACCCGCAGGCGAGGACTGAGTTATGGCGACGTAGGCTCGTGGTATTCTCTTCCTCTCGAGCATAAGCGTGAGCGAGATGGAAGTGCGTGTTCGGAAGCGCGGATATCATGTTTTTTAATTTTAATTTTTTGTGCGTTTAAATAAATAATAAAGAAATAGCTAAGTTCCCTCAAACATGATATTGCCGATTTTTAGAACCAATTGTAATATGTTTAGCTCTTGTGCATAATTTGTTACGAATTTTTTAAATGTATTTTTGGATCTATGTTCTCCTGCCTACGAAGCTGGAGGTCCCGGGTTCGAATCCCGGTAAGGGCATTTATTTGTGTGTTGAGCACGAATATTTGTTCCTGAGTCATGGATGTTTTCTATGTATTTAAGTATTTATTTATCTATATAAGTATGTATATCATCGTCTAGTACCCATAGTACAAGCTTTGCTTAGTTTGGGACTAGGTCGATTTGTGTAAGATTGTCCCCAAATATTTATTATTTATTTATTTATTAATTTTTTTCTATCAAGCGAAAGTCAAAACTCAGGAATTTAATAGCTGTTGTCCCTCGAGAAAGGCATCGAGATTGCTAATTAAATTTAAGGCAGCCGTACCTATTATAATCAAAACAAGAGCTACGACTTTTTAAAAATCCGTTTTCTAAACTCACGTCGCCTTAAGCGGTCGGCATCGACACACTCTCAACACTCTTCAGGAATGGCCATTTAGGACAAATGTCGATAATAATTTCTAATGAAGTCTGTATTGTTTAATAAATAAATCTAATCTAATCATCTAAATCTTGTGAAGTTTCATTCATGTTTGCATTTAAGATGAGCTAAAACAGGACATTTTAAAATATTGTTTTTGTTAATTGAAAGAGCGAGTGGAGCTTGGACCTAAATTATTTCGTATATCTGGATGTTCAGATATCCGGCTGTTCACCTCTACAGATTGCATTTCTCAACCAATTCTAGCTTATAATATTAGGTACAGATTTGTTTTGTTGATTCAGTTTTTGGAAATTAAAAAATGATTAAAAGGCAGGCTCTCGATATCTAGGGCAGATAATGATGAGATATTTAGCTGAGGAAAACCAGACTCATTTTTGGATAAAGTATTTTTCAATTGAGAAAATTTTGAGCAATCATTAATTCATTCTTTGATAAAACATAGTTTTACATGTAATTTTTTTTACAGCCTAGGTTGTTCTTAAATAACATTAGGTATATACTAACATAATATTATCGTATTTATAACAGGTATGTCATAAGTTGCACAGCACGTTAGTCAATATGATTTGATTATTATTAGTAGGTACATTTATAATTGGTCGAGTTTCTAGGAAAACAGTTAATAATAATATTATTTTATCGTAGGTCCTTAAACATTACAGTATCAATTGATTGGGTAGCGAGCCAATCATATTTGGCTTCCGCCAGGCAACGAAATGTTATGTTCAAGATAAATCGCTCCTTGAGAAACATAGTGTCACTATACAAAATTAGTTACATAATTACCATTCAAATAGTGACATTGTTAATTTTTTTTATTTCCTAGTTCAATCAGTGTACCTTTAAAAAATCTTATAATTTTCCAATTCATTCTCTTAATAAAGTATCAACACGTCTCGTTCCCCCGAGACGTACACTCGCATTACAACAAATCATTCACCCGGCCTGAAGTTCCATTCTTTTATTGATTTATTTCACATTATTATTAATTTAAAAAAAACCGTTATTTATTAATACGTTAACCCCGCCCAATCTGATAAGTTATATTTATTACTTTTTTTTCTGCCGACCAGTTTTTGTAACGTCAGAGTTTGAATAAATCAGACCGATTTAAGTTAACTTAATAATATAATCTGGTTAAAGCGATATTTTTGATGGGGCAGGTGAGGAACATGGCGATGTTTCATATTTTCTGACACTCAGAGGTGTAATTATAATCTATCACGAAGCTCAAATCCGGCACCATTTTGGATTTTGATGTTGTATTTTTATTTTTAATGTGTATCTTGTGCCTTTACACACAGAAAAATGATTACTTACTTGAATAAAGAAATACCGTCAAAATCTTGAAGTAAACAAATATGCTCCTGAAAGTAAGATGATTCTCTAGAACCAACGGGAAATACGAGTAATCTTGGCTCAAGATAATTTGGTATCATTCGAACGAATTTAACATCTTGCTAATTAAATTCTTGGTTCAAGAATACTTACCTCGCATCAAGTAGGTATGTAGGTATTACTAGTATTGTGCAGTGTAGGTACCATACAATGTACCTACCTATGTGTTAAATTACTCTCCTGCTAACAAGTGCCTAATATACCTAATATACCTACTAAAGAAAAAAAAAAAAAAAAAAAAAAAAAAATAACTGTTTATTTTCAGATCTGTGATTAAATTATATATATCAGTTACATTTAGTACAATCTTTAATATTTAAGATTATTTACTAAACTTTTTTATCTTAATAACTAGTTATATTTATCTATGTTACTACTGGGGGCCATAATGAACATTTTCTTAATTATATATTTAGTTTTTGTAGGTTTACTTTCTATATTTTCTACGATAGTTTTAGTTAGTACTGTAAGCGTTAGCGTAAGGAATACATATTTTTTTTCGTTTCCCAGCCGAAGTTTGCCGAAACTTCATTCGTCCCAAGGCTTATTTTCTGAGACAATTGACTAATCCTTAATGTTATTTGATATATCGATAAATTAGTCGAACATATAGGTTGTAGGTTAGGTTTGTTTTATAACCATACTGAAGACTTAGAATAATAACGCATAGAAGAGATAGTTTCATACGGCCGACGCGCCAAGCGTGAGGCATAAAATGGATTCATGTAGTTGTGATCAACTCGTATTCACACGCGCCAATACGCACACAAACGCACCAATTTTGTTCCACCGATCGCCGTACTGGGCCATTTATGGCCGAGTTTAGGTGGCCTCACCGTTGCGCGTGAACTGCGTTTCTAGGCGTTATTATTCTAAGACTGAAGAGTTAACGGTCGAACTAACAAAACTTTTTCTTTTTCAATATTCCCGTAAAGGGCACATTGACATATTGCCAGCTGTCACTGCGACAAGTCCACCTTTGACTACGGCTGTTGGGTCAATTGTCAGTCATACTTCCAAAATACTCGTACCTACGTAATAATTAGCCACTTTCCTAAAAAAAATATTTAGTACGTCAGTTAGATTCATCATCATCATATCAGCCGAAAGACGTCCACTGCTGGACATAGGCCTCCCCCAAAGAGTTCCAAAGTGACCGGTCCTGCGCCACCCGCATCCAGTGGACTCCCGCGTCCTTTACCAGGTCATCAGTCCACCTTGTGGGAGGCCTACCAACGCCTTCCGGTACGTGGTCACCATTCGAGAACCTTTCCGCCCCAACGGCCATCAGTTCTACGTGCAATGTGCCCCGCCTACTGCCACTTAAGTTTAGCGATTCGGAGGGCCTATATCGGTCAGTAAGATTACCAAAAAATATTGGACACGTTTTTTATTTTTTCAATCAAACCAAAATTATGAAGATATTATAGCCTGTTAAAGTTCTGCGTGACGTCACATTATAGAACACTTTTTAGCATAATGTGACGTGACGCGGAACGTTAACGGGCTGTATCTTCACAAATTTTTCTTTGATTGACAAAATATAAAATACGTGTCCAATATTTTTTTGTAATCTAACTGACAGACTAAATAAAATATAATTATGTTTTTTTTTACTCCAGAAAGTACTGAATTTACATCCCACAAATGTTACTAGTATTCTTTACAACGCAAGCGTTTTTTCCAAGATTAATATAGAATAAGAATTAGATAAATCACAGAGGGTTCACTTCGACGTCAATGCGGGGGATATACTCATCAAAATTCAAATGGGACCGTCACCAGCAGCTGTCGCGAGTGGGTTTGTTTAAGAACTACCTTCTTTTATTTATATAAGCTGTGCGTATGTATGAATTATGTGGGCATTCGGTTTGTGGTTTTACGAAGTATACCTTCTTTTGTTTATATAAGCTGTCCTTGTTATAAATTCGTGGTATTAACTACAGTACTAGTAAGTACTGTAGTTAATAGTTAATACTGGGAATTTTCACGACAAGGGATTTTTAATATTTCTACAATCCCGTATATTTTTTTAAATTATATTCAGCTCACCAACTCATCAAAGTGGTCGAAATCGGTAATGACCATATTGTCTAAGCTTTCGATTTTATAACCGCCTAGTGCCCATCGGTACCTAAAATATACTTGTGAAAATGTTTAGGAACCAATTGGAAAATATTTACATTTGTACATATTATGAGATTTAATTACGTGTTATGGTTATGAGCCCATATGTAGGTAGCTTGAAATAAATGAATTAGATTTTTTTAAATTATTAATAAGTTAAGAATCGCAAAGACGAGTCAATGAATGCGAACGGCGAAATTATTATTTTTTTCGAAAAGAAACCGGTTAAGCTCCTTGAGTTGCAAGCGTCCATAGGCCACCGTGACAAATTTATTTTTGGTCATGAATTGGGGCTCAGAATTGCCATATAAACTTGCAGCTCTCATTATTGTGCGCATAAGACTAGACCTAAACATTCTAATAATCATCATCATCATGATTGTCAGGCCGTAATCGCCCACTGCTGAGCATACTAGGCCTCTCTTCGAGTACGCCACCCTCTTATCCAGAACTGACCCGCGATCTTCCTAATATCGTCCACCCATCGAGCTGGTGGACGGCCGACGCTCCTTTTACCTAGAAGTGACCACCAATCTGACATTCTAATACTAGGAAATAATTCAGAGATGCCAAATCAGCATCACGTTTCAAAATATGCAAAACAGAATACCTCATTAAAACCTTTATCCCAACCGCTACCTCAATTCAGATCAACATTAGCAATAACTCATATCCTTAGTCCTATCACACACCGGCCATCTTAAATTTATCGCTCGATAAAATCTCTAAGGGTACAAAACGAAGCGCGCACGATCCAGGCCTAATGATAATGTACCCCACCAACAATTAACTTCATCCGAGATGGGCAGTGCCTTGTCAATGTTGATTTGTGATTGATATTATATACAGCCTTAACCACATTTTTTAACCCACAAACCAATTTCCACTTTGAGCCGTCTAGATAGAGTCCAAATTGAATCGATAATAACAGCGTCAGCTAGTAACAGAATCAGCGTTCGAATTACAACTGCAACTTTTGAATTTAGAACTCAAATTCATTTGTTTCCAACGAACTTAAGCTAGATGAATGATTCCTATTCATTGCAATGTATACCGTCTGTGATAAGTATAGGGTATCAAATAGAGTGTAGGTAAAGGGTTTAGTAAGAAGGAACATTGTAGGGACTATAATGGGCAGTAGATCATTTTTTTAGCTGTTGGTAGGTGAGCATTGGCTAGTCGGTTTTAATGAGGTATTGTAAGGAATTGTAGTTTATGAAAATGAGATAGCTATATAGATGTCTACCATAATAATAATAGTATTTTAAATAGCTTTTGGTTGATCGGACGGAAGTTGATTGATCACCGACCAGTGTTGTTTTAGATAGAGAAGCTGCTATCGTCATTATCTGCCTCCATCATCAGATCAGCTCGATGGTTCCATATTTAATACAACGTTATCACCGAATTTACAGTATACGTGCAATGTCCAAAAAATAACTATTGTTTGAAAAATGGGTTCCTTTTGAAAGACAACTCACATGCTAACAGCACAGGTTGAGTGAAAGCTTGTAAAAAGTTATAAATTGTACTGAAAAAAAAAAACAATTGAAAACCTCCTCTTTTTTTGAAGTCGGTTAAAAATTGCAGTAATGGTGGCGTATGTCGCGGCAAACCTCATTGAAAACAGTATGCTATCAAAACGACTATCTCATTCCTAAAGCGTAGACTAGGTTCTGTCAGATAAAAAACGATATAAAAAAATTTGTTTTATTGAGTTTGACGAGAATCGGTTAAGTAAATCCGACCTGTAGAGGGGCCCAAGGTTAAGCAGGGAATTAATTCGCTTTGCTCGCTTGTTCAAAATGTGAACCTCGTTGAAGGTGCGTTATCGAATCGACAATCTCATTCCTAACTCGTAGAACACTTCACTAACAGTCTAACTCGATAAGGTCTACCAAGTCCCATACTAAATCACTCTCTCCTGTTTTTCAAATTTCCCTCTGATACCTTCTCTATTAATTTATGACCCTCTAAGCCTCGCCCTGGAGTTATTTATTGTTCTCTTAATTACTAACTTTCGATGTATGTGCGTCTGTCTGTGCTGATGTGGGATTAAGTGTGGGTGATTTATAGACGGCTTTTGTTTATGTAGTTTCTTTGTTGAAAGGTTGTTACCGAAGTGTTGAACTATTGTGTAATCATCATCATCATCATCATCATATCAGCCGAAAGACGTCCACTGCTGGACATTGGCCTCCCCCAAAGAGTGCCACAATGGCCGGTCCTGCGCCACCCGCATCCAGCGGACTCCTGCGACCTTTAACAGGTCATCAGTCCACCTTGTGGGGGGCCTACCCACGCCGCGCCTTCCGGTGCGTGGTCACCACTCGAGAACCTTTCCGTTCCAACGGCCATCGGTTCTACGTGCAATGTGCCCCGCCCACTGCCACTTAAGCTTAGCGATTCGGAGTTTATTGTGTAATGGACATCCTAAATTTTGTTACTGTTTCATGGAAGCTACTATAGGTCGACTATTTGACTAATTAAACCACCATCCGCATGCAGTCTGTATGCGGTATTTCGTACGTTACCGAGATCTTGCTGATGTCGCTCAGCAGGTCGATCACGTAATAACGCATTGTACGCGCGTCAGGTAGGTCTTAATGTCACTTTTTGTATGGGAAAATGACAGTTGAGTTGTCCTAATGTGTGTTCGAAAAGTAAGCGCGTAACGTAAGTAATCACCCCTCAATTTCCTTAGTCGGCACTAAATGCAATGGCGCGCAGTGAAGAATCTGTTCACTTGGCAATGACCTGACACCTCGAAATGAATGGCTTTAAAGAATGAAAATATGCCATAATTAGGTCTTCGAAGTCAGTATCACATATAATTACGAACAAATGAAAATTAAAACCGTTGGTCAAACTTATTCCCAAATGTTATCGAAGTTATTTCTGTCCGTTAATATCTGTTTACATTTTGATATCACATTATCAAAAACATTATATTAATATCGAGCAGAGCTCCCGCTAAAGAGTTTTCCATACTTTTATACCAGTTTTTTTTTTTCATACCAGTACTTTTCCTGTGATCACGTAAAAATACCAATTACTTTTTACTATCAAAGTATGATTAACCCAAAATCAGTGAGTGGCTCACGTAATGCCTACAAAAACACAAAATTAACCCTGCCACTGGTCAAATAATTACTAACTTTGTCCGCAAAGATGGTACGTTTAATCTGTGAAAGAATCAGAGTTGGCGCAAGCAAATGTAACCTTGTATTTTTACACTTTTGATCCAAATCGTCGCCTTTTATTGTGTATTTACAGACATGGGTACATTACTTGATAAAATGAAATACAATAAAATAACATATAACACCGCGAATGTTTATTTTAACGACTTTTAAATTGACGCTCGGGTCGGGAATGTTTCTTTCGACTTTTGACACTTCAAATTTGACCTGATAAAGTTTGTGTCCATAGTCATACGTTAACGTAATAATAAAGGTACCATTTAGTAAAATGGTTTTAGTATGATGTTGGATTTGGATTTGAAAGAGTATTCCTTCTAATCAATGAGATGCCTGCGCCCAGCAGTGGGATGTATAGAGGCTGGAGATGATGATGACGAGGAATAGGGACTACAACTGAGTTTACTCGTTAAAATTGTATGACCTAATATCGGGAGCAACTCTATTCCGGTTTGGACGAATGACTATTTTTATTTAGGTATTTCATAATAATTGTGAACTTTATGTACCTATCTTAGGTAGTCACCCTCACTAGACGACGCAGCACGTGATATAAGGTAGAGCGGGCAAGCATGATTCGATGTAATAAAAATCCACACATGTAATTATTTTCCAAACAACACTTGTAACTGTAACTCAATTCAACGCACTGATGTCATTAAGTACCTTGGTCTGTATGTAGATGAAAAATTTAACTTCAAATCCCATATTCATAAGCTCTCCGCGCGAATCAGAAAATCCATATCAATTTTCAAAAAACTTCGGCACTATGCTGAGAAATCTTTGTTAATATTGGTTTACGTCGCGCTGTGCCAATCAGTAATCAGTTACTGCATTACAGTTTGGGGTAGCGCGGCGAAGACCTCTATGTTAGAAATAGAGAGAGCGCAACGTTCTGTCTTAAAAGTAATGCTTAAAAAACCTTTCCGTTACCCAACCACAGCTCTCTATGCCGAAGCTCATGTTCTATCCGTCCGTAAACTGTTCTTACTCAAAATGTCTTTACTTACTCATAGATCTCTCAAAACGTTAACATGCTATAACATTCTACTTAAAAAACGCGTATTTGCCTTACCAGTTCCCAGAGTACTTTCATCATTTGGTAAGCGTTTCGGAGATTATATAAGGGTATCCACTTATAACGAGTAACTTAAGGGTCGTACTATAAATGAGGCAAAAAAACTATCTTCTAATCTTCTTCACTCGTTAACTTATGCCGAGACAGAAGCTATTTTAGACATTATACTTTAGCTTAAGTTTACAGTTTAGTAATTTTCTAAAAGTGCAATGTAACTTTTTATTTTTAAGGTTTAAGTCCCTTTTTAAGTTCCTATAGTTTATACTTTGAATGTAAGTACCTTGTAACATAATTCCAAAATGTAATTTTTAACTGGTTCCCCGCGACACAGGCGAAGCCTAGTGCGGAGACCTCTGGAAATTAATGTAAGAAAATATGCCAAATAAAACTTTTATTACTTTTATTTTATTACTTACGTCTGCTAGCGGTCACACATCAGTTCTGATAGATAGAAGACCTCTGTACGTAAACACCAGATATGTCTATTATTAATCATTCTGTGCCACTGGTCACGGGTTCCGTAAACAGGTTTTTTGCAGTGAAGACCTAATGTGGTCATTCTAGGACCGATGAATAGGCCCTTGGCAGCGACATGGTTGGACAATCGTTGGGGGTTTAGTGGGTAATCTGGGGCTTCTGTCCGGGAGTCCCACACACCCTTCTAGTCCCCCCTGACCGGGCGGACGGTGCGTCAAAGCACTCCCCCAAAGTTAAAAAAAGGACCGATGAATAGATGTGCATTTGTGCAATGGGCACGCGCATCTTCCGCGCAGTGTCGGGCGTGGACGCGTAATCGGCGCATCGTGTGAAAGGCATCAAATTTTGTAATTTTTAATGCTACCTTAACTTGGCCGCAGGAAACAGAGCAGCGGCAGTAGGTACTTGTGTGAATAAATATATGAATTCGTGATCGGAACAACATGCGATCTATGCGATCTAAGACATGGCATGGTAGCCAGTGTTGGGCAAAACGTAATTGAATTACTAATTAATAATTACAATTACAAAAAGTAATTGCAATTACAAATTATAATTACAGGGAAAATGAAATTGTAATTATAAGTTTCAATTACAATTACAAAATGTAATTATTAATTACATTTTGCAATTAATTACTTATTAAATTACAAATTACTTTTGTTTTATTAAGAGTGTATGAGTTGAATAAAAAAGCTATTCGAAAACAAAGCTATTACTTTGTTTTCGAAGAGCTTTGCAAGGTTTAGCTTGAAATGAAAAAAAAAATTATACATGTTGTATGCAACTAATTTTACATTTTTATATTTGTCCGGTCTAACCTAACAACAGTATTAGTTTTGTGGTTCAGTCAATTCAAATAAATATAAATATAGGTACACACATTTATTGTTTTGATTATTACATCATTGCAATCAGACCAAGTAAACACGTATGCTTCTCATTGTTTATAAAAAAAGTTGACTTAAAGTAATTTAGTAATTTAATTTACAAATAAATGTAATTACAATTACAAATTACAAAGTAATTTCAATTACATGAAATTTTAATTACATTCAATTTAATTAACGTAATTGAATTAATGAATTAATAATTGTGTAATTAATTACGCCATACCGTTTTGTCTAAAATACTAATAATATTGAAAAAACGTTTAGTGAATTTATTTTGACTATTGACTTGACACGTGCTTCGAACGAATAAAATATAAATTGTATTAGAAACAATTTAATCCATTAAATCTACGTTACATAATGCATTCAATCATGTTTAACTTATACCTTTTAAGTTCTTTGTAACTGGACACGGTGGAGAAAGAGGCTTCGTAAAATTCAAGTCATAGTCGTATGGAATCCAACTTAAGGATGACTCACGCTAGAACGGGCCGTGTCTGGCCCAGGCTGTTTTCTGGGAAAAACGTCGGCGTTTTTGCGCGGCCGAGCTATACCGAAGCCCGGCTGAGCCACGGCCGAGGCTCGGCAGCGGCTCGGTGTCGGCCCGGCCCGGCCGTGGCTCGGCCAGGCTTGCGCAACGCCGACGTTTTTCTTAGATAACGGCACGGGTCGGACACGAGCCGTTCTAGCGTGAGTGATCCTTTATATGGTCATTGTCATACTGTCCTTATCTACCCACTACAAACTAAGTGAGAGGTCGGCTCCGTTTTCCTCTCCATCTACTTATTCCCCTACATTATAGTTATGCTGTCGGTTATGATACCGCGTATCACACGCATGCGCGCTAATGTGGTTCGGCTTTATCGTAAAAGCCTATGTAAAAGTAAACTTTATGTTAAATAGTGGTTTGGTTAGATTATGAGAGCGAGTTTGTGGTGGCAAACATATTTTCGCCATATTTGTTTCTTTGGGCCGTTACCGACACTCGTTACATACGTTGCTTTAAATTATTTGACTTTGAGTAGGCACATAAATGTTACCAAAAGAAATATATTAGGGGACGAACTAACACAAATGGGACTAGTCCCATAGTCAGCTTAAAATAAGGCTTGTTTTAAGGTTATAGGTACATACTTACTCATCATCATTATCGACTGCTGGACATAGGCCTCCCCCAAAGAGTACCACAGTGATCGGTCCTGCGCCACCCGCATCCAGCGGACTCCCGCGACCTTTACCAGAGGGGTAATCACGTAACGCATTGTACGCGCGTCTGACAGTAAAATCACAATCTAACTGTCATTTTTCCATATAAAATTGACATTTAGACCTTACAGACGCGCGTAAGAAAAGTTACGTGATCGACCCACAGGTCATCGGTCCACCTTGTGTGGTCTACCCATGCTGCGTCGGCCGGTACGCGGTCGCCACTAGAGAACCTTTCCGCCTCAACGGCCATCGGTTCTGCGTACAATGTGCTCGCCCACTGCCACTTAAGACCACCACGAGGGTACTTACTTGAAGAGATACAAAATAAATACCTTAGAAAACAAAACTCACAAACAAATATTCATGCTCATTACAGAAATATTTGCCCTTACCGGGATTCGAAGCCAGGACCCACAGCTTCGTAGGCAGGGCCATTACCCACTAAACTATATAACTAAGTTACTACTACATTTACTTAACACTCGCAGACTGCCAAGATACCAGGCTTAAGCCTAGTTTGGAGTCTGATAGATATACCCCATATCATGTAACAAGTGTTTTGTGAAATAATCATTTATCATTATCATTATCACTAGGCTAAACCGTTCGTCAATTTGTCACGAATAAATTATTTCATTTATTTATTCGTGACAGTAAAAACATGGACAGAAGTAGGTACTAGGTACGCATACTAAAATCAGTAGTAGGCTTAGAATAATAACGCATAGAAGGATAGTTTCATACGGCCGACGCGCCAAGCGTGAGGCATAAAATGGATTCATGTAGTTGTGATCAACTCGTATTTACACACGCCAATACGCACACAAGCTTTGTTCCACCGATCGGCGTACTGGGCCATTTATGGCCGAGTTTTAGTGGCCTCACCTTTGCGCGTCAACTGCGTTTCTAGGCGCTATTATTCTAAGGTTAGTAGTTAGTGTCGCGAAAGGATCCGCAGCATTTTACGCCAAATGAAATTATGGAAAACCTCATCTCGGTTTCGTGTTAACGCGACGGACTTACGAACACTCAAACTGTACTGATAATTACGCGTATCAGGTTTTATTAGAAGCGTTACACGGACGTGATATTACGTCCATCTCATGTTCCCAACACTGGGTTCCTAAATTGCAATTTACGCGACAGGGGCCGTAAAAAGCCGTCAATTCTTAGCGTTTAAGGGGGCCAATATTCATAAACACATCAAGCGAGTTGTCGTTAAATTAATCTGGTGCTTTGATTATTATGTGAGAGTTTAGGTCCTTCTGTGTAAGGTAGGATCGTATTTAAACGAATAAAATTTCATAATATTTTACTTCGTTTCCTCATCATCATTTCTTTGCCCTTATCCCATTTACTTAGGGTTGGCGCAGCATGTCTTTTTCCTCCATACTTCTCTGTCAGCCGTCATCTCATCACTCACTTCTTTTCTCTTCATATCGTCTCTCACACAGGCCATCCACCTTTTCCTTGGCCTACCTCGTCGTTTCCTACTTCTCATTCGGTAACCTGCAAACCACATTCATAAAGTAAAAAATTCTTACTGTAGGTACCCTCTGTGATCACAAAAATTGTGTGAGTCACAAAATGTATTACCGGTACCTTGGAATATTGGTGATCGAAGAGCAATCATCCTGAAGAAGAAGACCCGAAGAGTTCGAAACATGTACCTAGTAGTGAAATTTATTACGTAAGATTAAACGTTTAATGACCTGAGGGGTAATCACGTAACGTTACGAACGCGCGTTAGGACAATTTGACTGTCATATAAAAAGTGACATTTAGATCTAACTTGACGCGCGTTCAAAACGTTACGTGATTACCCCTCTGGTAAAGGTCGCGGGAGTCCGCTGCGGGTGGCGCAGGACCGGTCATTTTTGCTCCAGCAGTGGACGTCTTTCAGCTGATATGATGATGATGATGATGAAACGTTTAATTACTAAATGGGTCTGTGATCTGGACCTAGAACTCGTGAGACTGTATTTTTCTAAATTTTTCCAACGAAGCAAAGCGAACAACGTTCTATGCCTTGTGCCTGGGCCGAAGATCGTTCGTATAGTCCGGTGTTTGTCCGGTGAACAGAAAAAGTGATTCAAGAAAAAGTTCTATATAATTAAGGCTCCGTAAGTTCAGCGAAGTTAAGCGAACATTGTTTTTGAAACAATATAATGCGTCTGTTTATAATAATATGGTTTCAAAAAATACGAATAGTAATCTTGAGGCTTTTCTGCAGGGAAATCAGTGATTCGAAACACGACTAAGCAATTTTCGCTCGATAGAAAAAAATCACGAACAAAGGTCTAAAACATATTAAAATTCACTTAAAACATTCGTAGCAAATTATGCACAAAAGCTAAACATATTAAAATTGCTTCTAAAAATCGGCAATATCATGTTTGAGAGAACTTAGTGATTACTTTTTTATTTATTTAAACACACAAAAAATTAAAAAAACTTGATATCCGCGCTTCCAAACACGCACTTCCATCTCGCTTACGCTTATGCTCAGCGAGAGGGAGAGAAGACCATGAACCTACGGAGCCTTAACGAACCTGCTCACAAAATTTCACGAGAATCTGTATAGGAGAACAGCGGGAAAGCGGGACACCCGGACATACAAACAATTTTCGGCCCAAGCTGAAGCATGGAACTTCGTTTGGTTCGCTCCATCGTTCAATAACCAAACGAAACCACTGAACCGGATACAAAAACACCGCCCAAGTGCGAGTTGGACTCGCGCACGAAGGGTTCCGTCCGGCATCTATAAAAACGGCAAAAAAATCACGTTTGTTGTCTGGGAGCCCCCCTTAAATAAATAAATAATAAATAAATAAATATTTGCGGACAAGCTTACACAAATCGACCTAGTCCCAAACTAAGCAAAGCTTGTACTATGGGTACTAGACGAAGATAAACATACTTATATAGATAAATAAATACTTAAATACATAGAAAACATCCAAGACTCAGGAACAAATATTCGTGCTCATCACACAAATAAATGCCCTTACCGGGATTCGAACCCAGGACCTCTTGCTTCGTAGGCAGGGTCACTACCAACTAGGCTAAAGCGGTCGTCAAAATATTCGTTTTATTTTAATTTAATTATTTATTTTTAAAGTCTAAGTATTCTGTGAATATTTCAAGCGTCTATCTGTTGCCGTTATCATAGCAAACAATCACGTTTGTTGTATAAGCAGCTGCGAGGCAGCAACAACAGGCTTCTGAAGGAGCTGGCAGAGCGTCTTGACTGTCCGCTTACCATGTACTGGTCGCAGGTGTTTATTGGGAAGGCCAAATAAATAATAAATTTTGTTAAATAACGTACTAACATAGTTATAATTTGGTTATTGTTATTTTATATTTTTTGTACTTAGGTACTAACTAACTAACTCTTACTAACTCTCTATGGATCGTATCTGGTCTGAAATAAACGATTTTTATTTTATTTTTATTTATTTTATTTATAAGAGCCCCCTTAAATATTTATTTTATTCACTTTTTTAGTATTGTTTGTAATAGTGGCAACAGAAATACATCTGTGAAAATTTCAACTGTCTAACTATCACGGTTCGTGAGTACAGCCTGGTGACAGACGTACAGACAGACGGACAGCGGAGTCTTAGTAATAGGGCCCCGTTTTACTATTTGAGTACGGAACCCTAAAAACAGTAATTAAATTCAATGCAAAACGAAGGGTACTCGAATGACGTTGCACACGGATCTAGGTCCGTCAATGGTCATCAAAACTGCATTCAACTCATACAAGCCAAGGTTTACGATGCGCCCAAGTGTCATCGGGCATAAACAAAACACTGCGGTCATTCAAAATCGAATAAAACTTTAATAGACCGTATTAACGCGAATGGCTGGTTTAATTTTATACATTAACTACTGGATTTATTTTATTAGTATCTGTGGCCTTTCTAATTTGTTTGACTATTGGGAAATATTGTGAAGTTAAGGTGCATTCAAATAAATAACTACCGTAAAATGGGGTGAGTAGGGTTCGCGGGGAGAGTTGGGTTATGAACGCTGAGAGAAGGCTTGAAAGGGGGGTGAGATAGGATTTAATGGCTACTGCTACAAAAATAATGTTTTCCAATATAAAATGGAGCTATAGCTAATACTCATAATAAAAAAAAAACGATCCAACAATCTTTCAAAATCACCTTTGTATGATAAACCTGGGACTACGGGATGAGGTGGGTTTTCCTGTTTATTGTCAAAGTTATTTATTTATTTAATCGTATGGCGTATTCTATATTGTAGGCTTTATTATTTAATTATAAATCAACATCCAGGTCGCACAGCCAGTCGATCGCGTCAGATGTCAGGTTAGTGTAGAGGTCCTCCGGGTCGCCTTTATAGCGTCGCTTTGGGCAGCGCTCCACGATGTGCTGAGTGGTTTGGTCTTCAAGGCCACAGTCACACATCGGACTTTTGCTCCATCCCCATTTGTGCAACATGTAATTGCACCTGCCGTGACCCGTACGGATTCTGTTGAGGCGGCACCAGTATTTCCTCTGAAGCGAGAAGCCCTTCGGCTTCCGATACGTGGGCAACGCTGATCGCCAGTCGCTTCCACCCACTCTTTCTTCCACGCTTGTTCTAGCTGAAACCCGTCAGCTCTCAGCTTCCTTGCAGCATCGCTCGTAGGGCGGCGCGATTTGAGTCGTTGCGGTGGTGGATCCGTGAATTCGCGGTGGCATGGCAGGTCCGGACGAGCTGTTATTTTTCCGGCTTCCCTCAAGAGCGCATGTTTTCTACGTAAGTGGGGCGGCGCTATGTGGCTAAGTACTGGCAGCCAGTGGGTCGGCGTGGATTTTATTGTGCCGGACACACACCTCATCGCGTCGTTCAGTCTCGTGTCGACTTCCGTCAAAGTTATGAAATGGAACTACGCAAAATAAAATAAAAACTAAAATACAAACGTCCGGAACACTTATTAAATATATACACAGTTTGCATATGTAAAAATAAAATGTTATCGAGGTTTGAATGTCAGTCTTACTCACCCCATTTTACGATAGTGGCTGTGAGGTGTAGAACTGGTGATATTGCTGTGCCCTTGCAGGGTGTCACATGTATACCTACTTATTAATACCATCTACGTCTGTAATGTGATATGCAATAAACATTTCTATTTCTAAAAAAAAAAAAAAAAAAAAAAAAAGAACTAGCAAGAATGTCTTTAAAAAAAACGGAATCGGCAAACATTTACTATAACCTATTATTATTGAACGTGCTCACAAAATTTCATGAGAATGAGTTGAGAAATGCTACCTATAGAGGAGAACCGACTACAAATGCATATTAATGATCTAGCACAACTACTCCTGGATAGCTCGGAGACTGTCAACCGACTCAAGAGATGGCAAATATTGAACCTGGACCATCGAAACTAACTCCTGGGATGATGTTCACTGGAATATCAACCATCCAAACCTGAATTGAGAAAGAACACATGCAGAATATGACTAAGGAGTCGATTGCTGAAAAACTGGAGAAAAAAAAATAGATGAGAACAGCCGGCCAGACGCCGGACATACGTGAAGTTCGTTAAAAATAAACAAACTGATAAGTGAGCGCGAGAAACACATATCAAATTGGAATGCTAAACGTTTTTGATCGACCCCCTATCCGACCTTACCTCGACAATAGCGCCAATTTAATTAAAATACATTCTCCGTACGCTCGTAAAACTTTATTCGAGACGGAGTGGTCATTCTTTTGAGCTGTAAAGTAGCGATGTCCGAAATTATATGTATTTTTTTGTAATAATACGCCTTTTTATGCTAAAAGTGATCGTCAACGCGTGAGGGTGGGCAAAACGTTAGTTTTTGAGATAAGGGAGTGATAAAAAATTGACACGGTATAAATAATATGTGTTTACGTTAAAGAGGTTTTGAGTTATAGAAGGGTCAAAAGTGGCACCAAGTGGTTCGTGTAATATTACACTCGGCGCTGGCTAGCCAGTTCCTTTGCTTAAACTTGGCTTGACACGCTGCCGCGTGTCTAGATGTTTCTTCCAAAGATTAATGTTTGATAAAATCTATTAAAACTCGTATTATGTTTGCCAGCTAAAAAATAACAGATTTGTCAAATCAAATTAAATAGGTAAAATTTTACCGTGTTTGAGGTTGATATGAAGCTGTTCTTTGAACTCCTGACTTTAAGAGCCCGTTCACGTGCTTAACTAGCGCCCTGGTAAATAATTAGGATTATTTAAATTTAACGATAGATATTTAAAAAAGTAGGCTGCTATACCCTGTATTTTGTATTTAAGTATCTTTTGAATACATTATAACAGTTTTTACGTTGCTGGATTCGTCAATCTATGCGTCCAAAGTTTTTCTTATGAGTTCAATAGATCGACGAATCCAGAAACATAAAAACTAGTTTGATGTATTCACAAAGTACTTAAATACAAAATACAGTGTGTAGCGGCCTACTTTTTTAAATATCTATCGTTAAATTTAAATAATCTCAATTATTTACCAGTAGCCCTTGTGAGCACGTGAACGGGCTCTTAAATAAAGAAAAATAAAGTTACATAATACACTAAAACCAAATAAAACCCCTGGTGAAATCAATACCTAAACCATATAAACTAAAGTCCATGGATGGTTATCAAAAGTGACATTTTCACCCACCCAGGATTTCAAAGCAAACGATGCCATATCCGTCAAATCGCCGCTCTTACGATTGTTTGATGTCGCGACGCGACGACGGGACATCAAAGCCATCGTTATATGTTTATGCTCCAAAACGCGTCGCTAGCCAATTGCTGGACCATTCTGAGGACCATTGGACGACGATTTTCTGCACCAGAAACTCCATTCGCTTTAGAATTTGAGGAAAATACAACGAAGCCGATCGAGACGTGTCTTTCGCGCGCAGCTTTCTTCAATGCCTTTAGCTATAGTCTGATTTTTATTCGCACGGAAAAAATGTAAACAAAGTTACGTCAATGTCAAAATGACATTGCAGGGGATGTTAAAGTATGGGCCAGCAAAAAATATTAATTTATAGTAAGTAGTTAGGATGTTCATATATCTTACCAGATTTCTTTGGAGGAGTAAGATTTTCGTTTTCTTTATACTCTTTGAGTACCTACTGAGTATACTGTGGAATCTGCTATTCCCAATATTTGAGCCGCTTGTTTCGCACAGTCCACTTTCGACCAATATTTATCGGCCGGCCAATTGTGGTAAACGTGTTTATATACGTTTAACACCATATTTTTTTCCATCTTTTTTCACTGGAGACAACGTATTCTCTTCCTTTGACCGAGAAGTACTCGGACCGGGCTCCATCCTTCCAGACGATTATTAACAAAAACACAACGAAAAACGTAACTATGAACAACGTCACAACACCGTAAAACAATAAAAACTCAACAATAACACAAATTTAACAGAACAGAATCACTAGAAAGCGCACGGGAGTAATTCAATCTAGAACTTCTAGAAGTGAGTCACGTCACAACAAGATTAATACACAAGCGGCCCACAGATTAATAACCCGGGCTTGTCAAAACAGTGATACCAGTGCAATAAATAAATTTTGCTAAGGAAACCAATTTTCTCCTTTTAAATCCATATGATGAACTGTTAATATCTTAATTATGTTAGTAATCAACAAATTAATCAATTTGATCATGAATAAAATATAAAGATTCATTTTTAAAAGATGATTTCTTTAAAAAAAATATATTATAAATATCCCATATGCTGCTAATGTTTTTCGTTAGCGGCCACACCTTTGTTTACATTTATTCTGTGCGAATAAAAATCAGACTTTAGCAATTGTGACCCACGCCAAGATGGCGATCTGAATCTGCTTCTTCGTTCTGACACATGTTGAAAATTAAAAAAAAAATAGGGTAGTTTCTGAGGTAGTTTCCCCATGTTAAAATTGATAACGTACTGTTCCTAAATGGATAGTAAACAATCAAATTATTGTAATAAATACAAAATATAATTTATATTATGGAGCACCAGATGGACAAAAAATATGCAATTTTTTAACCGTCCTCGAGTAAAATCCTTACGCTTTTATAGAAACAAATTTGTATATAATGAGTAGGTACATACCTAATATGGACCTAAACGCAGCATTTCGCGACCGAAACGGCAATTTACTTGATTTCTATACAACGATTAGTACAAATAGCAAACTGTGACATCATACTGTTATGTCAATTAGTAGGTATGGTATGAAGCGTTTTGGCTGCCGCCAGCGAGGTCCGCCTTTGACTCAAATTTTTGTGTGTTTATGTTCGTTAAATTGTAGTTGCTCCCATACAAACATTTTTTCCTCTCCAAAAACTGGTTCGAATGGCATCGTAAAAAAAAATCTTAGGACACACAACCGTATTAGAATGCCAAATGTTCGACAGATGACGGCATTGTCTTGGCGCCGTGTGACGTAATTTTTTTACATTCACGGCCATTCATTTTGGATGGCGGCTGGCGCTTTGGCGTGTGGCGTTGGCTTATTCCATCCGTTTGTATATCCAAATGGCCGTTTGTATATCCAAATTTATGAACCCATTTTGGCGTCATGCTACTCCATTCGTCTTGTTGAAGCGGTCATAAATGGTGAACTTAAGACATGTTCACAGCAAATATCAAATAGGTACGTAAAAATTACGAAGTTGTTGTGTCGCCGTCGCCAAAGTTCAGTTAAATCTCATCACATCAGAATAGGCTTTCATTTGCAATTCAAGATTGTTAAGCTCGCTTCTCTCTCGTGTTATTTTTCGTCATAATATATCTTTATAGGGATAATCTTAAAATTATGATGTCAAATGGTGTTGTTTACTCCGTGTCCATAAAATGGACGTCAAAGACAATAAAGATGTTTTTATGAACATCCTGATTGAGATCTTCACTATAGATGCTTCAGAATGGTTAATATTATGTCATATTACATTTGTCCAATGGTTCTAGTATCTTAATATAGTAGGCAAGAAATCTTATCTTATCTAAATGAGAGCCAGTGGGATCCTTTGTGCATTTGCCCAACATTTCCACAAACCGGATGACGCAGCTCAGAGGGCAGGTCGAGTACGAGTGTAGATAGTAGGCAGAGTCACTGCCAACTAGGCTAAAGCGGAAGGTCAAGTGCGAGGGTAGTAGGCAGGCAGGGTCACTACACTACCAACTAGGCCAAAGCGGAAGGTCGAGTGCGAGGGTAGTAGGCAGGCAGGGTCACTACACTACCAACTAGGCCAAAGCGGAAGGTCAAGTGCGAGGGTAGTAGGCAGGCAGGGTCACTACACTACCAACTAGGCCAAAGCGGAAGGTCAAGTGCGAGGGTAGTAGGCAGGCAGGGTCACTACACTACCAACTAGGCCAAAGCGGAAGGTCGAGTGCGAGGGTAGTGGGTAGGCAAGGTCACTACACTACAAACTAGGCCAAAGCGGAAGGTCGAGTGCGAGGGTAGTAGGCAGGGTCACTACCAACTAGGCCAAAGCGGAAGGTCGAGTGCGCGGGTAGTAGGCAGGGTCACTACCAACTAGGCCAAAACGGGCGTCGTGTCATAGCAAATATATTAGTTTAAGCGGTATCTCAACTAGCGTCGCTTAAGAGGTACGCACCTTTTAAAACCAGTTATTTAAGGCGCACGCGTGGCACCCGGACTGATGTACCGCCGACTACTTAAATTTACTGTATAGAGGCGCCTCGCGCGTGTCTGTGTGATTGAGTCACATCCGACGTTTGTACAGATTTATTTTACTGTTTGTAATGGGTGTCTCAATAAGTGTGCACTATTAAGAGGATTTTGAAGTGCCGATACGCGGCCCGAGTAGGTATTTAAAAAAAATCTATCTGTTTCACACCGCTCTGTGCCTCACCCGTATCGTGCAATAGAGAGAGTAGCAAGTCCTGGAGGCAATTGCCTACATTTCCTTGTTGAAATATAGTTTCGGGTGATAACGTTTTTACCCCCCTAAACCTTTATAAAATGAATTAATTTTGGTATTATTGGATTCAGTACACTATAATCTATGTCCGTACGTTTTCTTTTTTCAGTAAATCAGTTAAAATTAATTAAAAAAAATAAAACGACAGACAAAGTTTTTAAGTCAAAAATATCGATTTTTAGATGCTAATAATTTTTAACGCAAGCAATATTTCTTAAAAATCAAAACGTACAGACCTAGTTTTTCATTATATCTACAGCATGTCCAAAAATTATAAAAATCGAACAATGTTTACGGGGTGAAAAACGTTATCGCTTTTTGTATGAAAAATTACAGGTTCACAATCCTCTTAATTACCCTAATAAAATAATACCCCATTTAATATTTATTTTAGTGCACTCTTATTGTGACACGCTCAACACGACACCCGTTACTTTACTATCTACTGTGTCATACTAGTCATACAGAGGTTGTAAGGAAAATGTTCTAGAATTACCAAGAACTTTACAATACAACGTATCGCATCCTTATAATTTTCTCGTCAGTGCAAATGATCTTGCCTAACACTGATTTATTTCAGGTTAATTTATTTGATCTATATACATAAATTAAGACTGAAATGAACTTCCTTACCAGTATTACCACCTTAAACTTTTTGCATATAAAACGCCCATAAACTCGGTCATAAAACAGTAAGATTATGTCTATCGCGTGTAGGTACTGAGGATTTGATACAGTTCGGTATGCCAGCATAATGAACTTACTCAGGAAATGTGTGGGTAATCAGACGGCCGAAAGGCGGTGGCGCGATAGTGTGGAGAGAGAAACAATTTAAATTGTTAATAACAACAAAACTGACGTCATATTATCGTAGTCTATTCATTTTAAGGCAATTATTAAGAAAATTAAGAGATTTTTGCTAGGCTCATAATGACTGAAATTATTATTTTCGGATATATATGTATCTCTTGATTGTATATTAAATATGTTATGTTTGCCATAAAATTATTAGTTAAAATTACCATAGTTGACCACATTAAAAATAAATAAATAATAGATATTACGGGACAATCTTACACAAATCAACCTAGGCCCACGGTACGCTCATGCAATAAGGCTTGTGTTGTGGGTAGGTACTAGGCGATGATATTTATAATAGATGAATACATATAGATACTTATATACATATATAACATCCATAACTCAGGAACAAATATTCGTGATAATCACAAAAATAAACGCCCTGACCGGGATTCGAACCCGGGACCTCCAGCTTCATAGGCAGAGTCACTACCCACTGGGCTACGGAGGCCGATTAACTCATTTGGGCTACGGAGGCCGTTTAACTTATGACATTAAAATCGTATAAAAGCAAACATGAATAGGGAACATTACGCAAAGCTCTGTGTAGGGGGCGACACTAACACAGCTCGTAAACAAACCGCCATGACGTACAATGTCATATTTATTTACCTAACAAACAATAACAAATATTGATGAAAACGCGTTAAACTACAATAGTTTTATTATCATTCGTGTGTAAAATACCTGTACTGTGATATTAAAATGGCATCCAAGGCTATTTTTTGCTATACGACGTATTGCCGCTTCCCATAGTTTTCGTATCTTCGTTTCCTTTGGAAATGAATGATGCCCTTCATTCTTGCATCCAATTACGCAGCACTGATGCATTTTATTTATTGAAATATTTTCTTCCCTAATTGATCCAGAGCTTTGAAGGACTTGTCAAAGTTGTAAAAAAAACTGTTTACTAATTGTGATAGTGCTGCACTCTGGCGGCAGAACATTGCAGTAATGTTCCCTATTAAACTTACAGAGTAATTCGTGTGTTTTGTATTTTATGAAACAACGATTTTTTGTATTTTAAGCTTTAGATATTTTATTGATATTTGTCCAAAAAAATCATTCCATAAGAGTGTTTCATATCGTTTTCTCGTGCGCGAAAAACATGAGTAAACGTGTCTCTTACGAGATACGAATACGAGAAAAATACTCAATTCAAGTCCAAAGTCTTTCTCCACAGTAAGCTACCCCGCCATAAAACGTTATAAAAGCCACTAAATAGTCATGTTTATTATGCATAAACGTCGTATGTGTTAAAAATTATCACATAAATATATCACAGCACCGTGCCGCCTCAGATCACGTCAGCATGAGGCTATCGACCACCTATCGACACAGTAAATGGTTTTAGTAAGTTTACTAAGTTAAAAGTTAAATCAATATCTCAGCTAGAGCCAGGCGCGGCTCACTCGCGATTTGTGTTTATCGCTACAAGTACATGCCGGTCGCCCCTTCGAAGGGCTCTATTCAGTAGCTTCCACGCGTTGGGACGGGACGCTCGCACGGGTCGCAGCGCGTTGCATGCGATAGAAAGGGATGGCCACATTTAGGCCCGTTTGGCGTACCTAAACAGGGAATTTGTTAACAGAGAACCTTCTGTACGTAGTACTATTACTTATTCTGTGCTAGAACCCCTAAAAAGCCCTGAACACCAGTTCTACGTGACACGTGAACTGATGCAAATGAGTATATATTCTCGACGAGCTCCACCTAACCTATCCTAACGTGTCCTCAGCTTCTTTGGCCATCTGGTCAGGGCCGGACCGCTAAGCCTGGAAACGCTGATTATCATCACTGGCCGCATGGCAGGCAAGAGGAGCAGAGGACGGATGCGTTGGGCGGACACGGCAACATCTGTGGCTCTAGAGCCACACTACAGGCCAGCATGAATCAAGCCCAGGACTGAGCAGCTTGGAGAGTGATTGTAACGAGCGCCTACAGCCGTCTCGTCCCTCTGTCATGAGGATACGATAAGGAAAAAGACGAAGAACTGATGCATGACCGAGTCCACCGACGTCCGCTTAAGTTTGTGGTAGCGATGCGTGTGTCTGTGTGAGTGCGTTAAATCGAACGTTTGTTACTGCTAACAAGATATTTATTGTGCTATCGAATTTTGATTTCCTATAGTTGACTGGGAGATTTGTTTGTTTTTCTGATAGGCCTCATAATCACAACCGCTATGAAAAAAGCCTATGTGACTTCGACGCATAGTTGAAATCGGTTGGTGACGGAAATCGCCAAAAAAGTTCAAGTCAGCCACCATCTTCAGCAATGAAGATCACGGCCATCATATCAGTTGCTGTTTGAGTGGTTACTATAAATGAGCGCTTCCGTGCTTTGGAAGGCACGCTAAGCAGTTGATCCCGGATGCTGTCTATGACAGTAGACGTTAAGCCGAGTTAAAGGCCTTCGGGCGGCTTAAGAACCTCTAACAGTCGAGTTGCCCACTCACTTGACAAAGGGGGGACAACTGTCACTTGCGTCCACAGGAGCTACTTTTTTTTTTTTTTTTTTTAGGGGGGGGAAATGCGTTACGCATACCACCCGGGGCAGGGAGTGACCCGAGTGGTTATGTGGGACTCCCGTATGAGCTAATGAGACCCACGGTGTACCCACTGAAAACCCCCCCACTTGCCAGCTCGCCGCCTCGTGGCGAGGTCACGGGAACGCTTGCGCACACATCCGCGACCCCGCCGGCGGCAGCCGCCCGCAAGCGGCTCCTTCGCGGATGCCCGGGGGCCCTCCACGTGAGGCACGCCAGATGTTTTGGCGCGCCTGCCTCCTCGATCTCCACCTGTTCAGTAGCGGACCCCCCTGAGTCCGCTCCGAGGAGATCATGGGTGCGGAAAATCCAGCACCCGGTGGCGGATCAGGTCTGTGGTTCCGCCACTGACCACGACTCGGCCGCAGAGGATAGGGAAAGCGGCCCACCGTAATACCGGCATTCCTCTTCCTCTGCGGATCCACCAATGCCGCTTCAGCGGAACGGCCCCGCCAAGTTCGCAGAGGGTAGGGAGAGTGGCGCACCGTTATACTCGTACCAACACGCCTCTCCCCCTGCGATCCCACCTCGGCCGCAGAAGATAGCGCGTGAGAACTTCTTCTGCGGTCCCTCCCCAACGCATCCTAAGCGGGCTTAGGTAAGCCCGCTAGGAGCGCCCTCCTCGGGCCAGCCGGCAGCCCAAACAGGCCGGCCCATGGGTGCCTCTTAGCTTTGCCGTGGGTGACCAGTCCACGGTTACTAAGCCCCCCCGCCCCGACAAGGCGAGCACCCTCGGGGGGGCCGCAGGAGCTACCTACCACAACCCTGCACGTATCCCCTGGGTGGTACTAAAAGTGACAAACTCAAAGGCCAAAATAATGTATGCCATACGATTAAATAAATAAATCATATCAGCTGAAAAACGTCCACTGCTGGACATAGGCCTCCCCCAAAGACAGCCACAATTAAATTAAATTAAATTAAAAATCATTTATTTCGGACTAAGTATTCGTCCATAATTTGTTAGTAACAATATAATAATAAATAAATATTACGGGACAATCTTACACAAATCAACCTATTTAGGCCCACGTTAAGCTCAGTAAGGCTTGTGTTGTGGGTACTAGGCGATCATAAAATATAATAGATATACATACATATAGATACTTATATACATATATAACATCCATAACTCAGGAACAAAATATTCGTGATAAATACACAAACAAATGCCCTGACCGGGATTCGAACCCGAGACCTCCAGCTTCGTAGGCAGAGTCACTACCCACTGGGCTACGGAGGCCGTTATGTTTTAACTTAAAAACTAGTGTTAGTAACAAAACAAGTAACTTAGCAAAACTAATATCGGCGTGAGGGGGCACCGGGGCATGCACCTCGTCCCAGTACCGCATTATCGGGCAGTCCACCCGTTCAACAAGCGATTGCAGGATGCTGTTGGTACTACCCCGCACCCTCCGCATGAGTGATGCCACCCTACTGCGCATTATTGCGTGGAATCCCGGCACGCCCGCCGCCGCGAACACCGACCGGCAATGACCGGTCTTGCGCCACCCGCATCCAGCGGACTCCCGCGACCTTTACCCGCTTTAATAGTCCACCTTGAAGGAGTCTACTCACGCTACGCGTGCTGGAACCACGGCCATTACATACAAACCAGTTAGTAAGTACTAGTATTATGACAGTAGATTCGAACTTTGTATATCTCCGTCTCTATCGCACTTATTGTTTATGGTACTCGAGCGACAGAGACGGAGATATACGAATATCGAGATTCGAAGTTCGTGGTAGCGCCGCTGGACCGCTCCAAATATAAGCGATTTTATTTTATTTTATAATACTGTCCACGTGATTGACCCTAGTCTCACCATGGTAAGTGGCGATAGAAGATAGATAGAAGATGAAGCTCACTGTTTCAGTAATAGCCTATTCATCTAGAACGTAGTGCTCAGGAAATACAGATGCAGGGAGCGAACATTCCTTAGCAGTTCGCATTAAGAAAGACGAGGCAAATCGCTTCGTGCGAATGAATGGTAAGTTAACAACATAAAGACGAAAGATTTATACGTTTTAAAGGGACACCAGGGGACCGATTTTTGACTTTCGAACGCTCGAAAATTAAATAAAAGTAAATACGATTCTAGTGTCAAAATTGCTGGCACTTACTTTCTACCGTTCGAATTAAACACGAGTGGTGGATACCACTCGTTTTTAAATTTTCTATGTCTATTTCAAAATAGAATTCCATCATTTATGACCGTTTTCGAGTGAAAGAGTCGAGCGCTCGAAAGTCAAAAATCGGTCCCCAGGGCGGAAAGATTCTCGAGTGGCGACCACGTACCGGAAGGCGCGGCGTGGGTACCCTAGGTTTGCCTATGTTCGGTTCGGGTGAAGCCGCGCGGGCAGCTAGTACCACAGTATAAAGAACTACAACCAGTAGGCAAGCTTCATTCATCTACGAATTTACGCACGCGCTTATCGTAACCGCTCAAGAGTCAGGGTTGTCAAAAATATGTTTAGAGAGATATTAATTTATTTATAATTACATGATTCATTTTCAATCATTTCAAAAGTAGGGTACACATTCACTCAGATCTTTAAATAGAAATATATAAGTTTGGAAAAGGCGGCCATTTTTTTTTGTTTTAAAAATCGTTATTGGTTCAGAGGGGCTTTTAATCCAATATTCTTCTTCTTTCCCTTGTCCTGTTCCCATTATTTGGGGTCGGCTCTCCTAGTTATGTTTCGCCAGGATTTTCGGTCCTGGGTCGTCTCTGATTGGATTTGGGCTTCTTGCATATCCCTCCTTACAGTAGCCATCCATGTCAGTCGGGGTCTTCCTCGTCTCTTAGGCGGAGGGACAATATCTAGCACCTTTCGAGTCATGTGTTCAGGTTCTCGGCGCATAACATGCCCGTACCATCTCAGTCGTCCCTCAGTTATCTTTTCGGGAATAGGTCTTACTTTAAAACTACCACGGATATAGATGTTACGGACACGGTCCAGCAGGGTGACACCACCGGCCCAGCGCAGCATCCTCATTTCAGCAGCATGTAATTTGTCTTCTTGTTGTTTCTTAAGAGGCCAGCACTCGGCGCCATACACCATGGCTGGACGGACAGCTGATTTATAGACCATTCCTTTGACCGGTACCGGCATTCTTTGATCGCATAAAACCCCAGTTAGCTCTTTCCACTTCATCCAACCCGTGTTTATTCTGTGGATGACATCAGCATCAATAGTCCCGTCATTGGAAATTACTGAGCCGAGGTATTTGAAGCTGCTAATTTGGTTTAATGGTGTTCCTTGGAGAGAGATGGTATGTAAATCTCGGCTACCGCTAAAGTTACAATGCAGGTATTCGGTCTTCTGGCGGCTTATCCGTAGGCCTACGTCCTCCAAGGCAACTCTCCATTCCTCCAACTTTTGCTGTAGGTCGTGCGCTTCCTCGCTGATGAGGACTATATCGTCCGCATAGTGCAGATTCCACGGCGGCGGTTGTTGCAATCTGGCAGTTACGTGATTCATTACTAAATTAAAAAGAAGGGGGCTCAGAGCTGACCCCTGGTGGACACCGACCTTCACTTCGAACTCATCACTCACTCCGGCTGGGCAGTGTACTCTGGTTGTGACACCGTCGTACATATCGTTAATAATATTGACGTAGTTCTCTGGTACGTTTTGTGCTTGTAGTGCCTGCCAGATTAGGTTCCTTGGGACCCTGTCGAAGGCTTTTTCTAGGTCTATAAACACCATGTGTAGATCAGCTCTGTTATCCCTGAACTTTTCCATTAGGATCCTGATGGTATGTATTGCGTCAGTGGTCGATCTTCCAGCGACGAAGCCACACTGGTTCTCTGTGACCTCAGTGAGCTGGAGTAGTCTTCTGCTGATAATACGCTCCCATATCTTGAACGTATGAGATAAAAGTTTTATGGCTCTATAATTTCCGCAGAGTCTAATATCACCCTTATTCTTGTAGAATGGGATCAGGTGACTTTTTCTCCATTCACTTGGTATACCTTCAATCAGGATCTTATTGAAGAGATTGGTCAGAAATACCACTCCTTTCGTGCCTAGCTTTTTCCATAGTTCAGCAGGTATACGGTCTGGTCCCGTAGCCTTGTTGTTAGCCATAGCCGTGATGGCTGCATGTACTTCTTCGGGTAGTATGCACGGGATTGGACCTGCTGAAGGGAGCGCTGGTTCTATTGGCACTTTGCTAGGGTATGTTTCGTTGAGTAGTTGTGAATAGTACTCTTTCCATCTCATCTGGATATCACAGTCCGATGTGAGCAGGCGGCCGTCTTCATTTTTGATGTATTTGATGGTCTTCATATCTTTGCTGTTAGTTTTCCTGTGTTTCGCAATCCGGAAAAGTTTTCGGTCATTACTGGCCGCTTCGAGTTTTGCGTAAAAAATATTATCAGAGCTAGCCTTAGCCTGTGCTACCGCCCGCTTTGCCTCTTTTTTTGCTTTTGTGTACGCTGCTTTATCTGCTTCATCGTTAGTTTGTTGCCACAGTTTAAAAACGGTCTTTTTTTGCGCGACCTTTTCTCTCACATCGTCTTTCCACCAGCCTGCTTCTTTGTCGTTTCTAAGAGGCCCTTTCGACACACCCAGGTGCTCAGTTGCTTTCAGATCACATAGGTTTTGGAAGGAGTTCCACATTGCTTCAGCGCTGTCGTTGTTGTTTATGACTGATAGTTCTTCCTCTATTTGATTGCAAAGTTGGTGTCCTTCTTCTCGTTCCAGTCTATGCCACCGTATTCTTGGTGTTAAATCCTTCTTTACTTTTATAGGTTTTTTCATTTGGAGTTCTGCAACTAAGATTCTGTGTTGTGCGGTCAGGGATTCCCCTGGTATTACTTTACAATCTTTGAACAGTCCAAGGTTTCCTCGGTTTGCCAGGATATAATCTATTTGAGTGCTGTTTCCACCGCTCTTGTATGTTATTAGGTGTTGATCTCCTTTTGTGAAAAATGTATTAATAATAGCGAGATCATGAGTTGCCGCGAATTGTAGTATAGATTCACCTTCCTCGTTCAACTTTCCATAGCCCTGATCACCATGTACTCTTTGGTATGTGTTTGTAGTACTCCCAACATGTCCATTTAGGTCTGCGCCAATGTATGTCGTCTCATCGGTTGGTATTGACTGCAGAAGATCGTGGATACTATCCCAAAACAGCTGCTTTTCGGCGGTTGTGCAGCCTGCTTGTGGGGCATAAGCGGTAATTATGTTCATGCAAGGCTGATCGTCTAGCGCAAATTTTACAGACATGAGTCTATCGCTGACTCTGTTTACATCTACCATTCGGTCTTGCAGATCTTTATCTATCACAATGCCAACACCGTTCTGTGGACCGCCTCCATGATAAACGAGCTTGTAATTGTTCCCTATTTGCCTTGATTTGGACCCCTTCCACTTCGTCTCCTGTACACAACAAACATTTATGCGTCTTCGATGTAGAACTTCGCCCAGTTCAGCGCTGCGTCCTGTCATCGAGCCTACATTCCAACTAGCGATTCGCAGTTTATGGTTTTGGAATCTACGCTCGGTGGCTTTTCTTCCGTCGCTTTGGGGGTACGCCCTAGTATTTCTTGCTCTGGGTTTCTCACTGCCGTCGCTTGAGGGGGACGCCCTAATGGTTATACTTGTATCTGTTTTTGTACTTTTCATAACTAGGAGATAGATTTTGGCTTTTAGTTTTACGGCCGGCTGCCACCAGACGCCAAAGATGTGACTCTCGTGGAGAGCTTGGGAGCTACCGTTGGCCTTGTACAGCTCTTCCGCTACCATCCCTACTGCGGACTCCATCCTAAGAGCGCAGCACATCTTCGGCCTCTTCTTCAATTACCTCGAAGGAGCCCGAGGGTGGGGTTTTTTAACGAAGTGTCCATCTTCGGCCTGTTGGTCCGCGAGAGGTATTTAATTTCCCTCTTACCCTGCCGATAGCACAGAAGTATCTTGTGGCATCGGCCGAGTGTTCCTCTATCCGCCACCTGAGGACGCGTTCTCTAGGGGTGAGGCTCCCCCGAGCTTTTAATCCAATATTGGATTTTCAAAAAGTGGCCGCCATCTTGAAACTCTTGAAAAATAGTCCGATTTGGTTCAAAATCGATATCTGAGTGTCCGCGGGGCCTCTTAATATGAATCCGAGCTTGGATTGTAAAAAAGTGGCCGCCTTCTTGAAATTCTTGAAAAACAGTCCGATTTGGTTCAAAATCGATATCTGGGGGTCCGCGGGGCCTCTTAATATGAATCCGAGCTTGGATTGTAAAAAAGTTGCCGCCATCTTGAAATTCCTGAAAAACAGTCCGATTTGGTTCAAAACCGATATCTGAGGGTCAGCGGGGCCTCTTAATATGAATCCAAGCTTGGATTGTAAAAAAATTGCCGCAATCTTGAAATTCTTGAAAAACAGTCCGATTTGGTTCAAAACAGATATCTGAGGGTCCGCGGGGCCTCTTAATATGAACCCGAGCTTGGATTGTAAAAAAGTGGCCGCCATCTTGAAATTCTTGAAAAACAGTCCGATTTGTTTCAAAATTGATATCTGAGGGTCCGCGGGGCCTCTTAATATGAATCCGAGCTTGGATTGTAAAAAAGTTGACGCCATCTTGAAATTCCTGAAAAACAGTCCGATTTGGTTCAAAATCGATATCTGAGGGTTCGCAGGAACTCTTAATATGAATCCGAGCTTGGATTGTAAAAAAGTGGCCGCCATCTTGAAATTCTTGAAAAACAGTCCGATTTGTTTCAAAATCGATATCTGAGGGTCCGCGGGGCCTCTTAATATGAATCCGAGCTTGGATTGTAAAAAAGTTGCCACCATCTTGAAATTCCTGAAAAACAGTCCGATTTGGTTCAAAATCGATGTCTGAGGGTCCGCGGGGCCTCTTAATATGAATCCGAGCTTGGATTGTAAAAAAGTGGCCGCCATCTTGAAATTCTTGAAAAACAGTCCGATTTGTTTTAAAATTGATATCTGAGGGTCCGCGGGGCCTCTTAATATGAATCCGAGCTTGGATTGTAAAAAAGTGGCCGCCATCTTGAAATTCTTGAAAAACAGTCCGATTTGGTTTAAAATCGATATCTGAGGGTCCGCGGGGCCTCTTAATATGAATCCGAGCTTGGATTGTAAAAAAGTTCCCACCATCTTGAAATTCCTGAAAAACAGTCCGATTTGGTTCAAAATCGATGTCTGAGGGTCCGCGGGCCCTCTTAATATGAATCCGAGCTTGGATTGTAAAAAAGTTGCCGCCATCTTGAAATTCCTGAAAAACAGTCCGATTTGGTTCAAAATCGATATCTGAGGGTCCGCGGGGCCTCTTAATATGAATCCGAGCTTGGACTGTTAAAAAGTTGCCGCCATCTTGAAATTCCTGAAAAACAGTCCGATTTGGTTCAAAATCGATGTCTGAGGGTCCGCGGGGCCTCTTAATATGAATCCGAGCTTGGATTGTAAAAAAGTGGCCGCCATCTTGAAATTCTTGAAAAACAGTCCGATTTGTTTTAAAATTGATATCTGAGGGTCCGCGGGGCCTCTTAATATGAATCCGAGCTTGGATTGTAAAAAAGTGGCCGCCATCTTGAAATTCTTGAAAAACAGTCCGATTTGTTTTAAAATTGATATCTGAGGGTCCGCGGGGCCTCTTAATATGAATCCGAGCTTGGATTGTAAAAAAGTGGCCGCCATCTTGAAATTCTTGAAAAACAGTCCGATTTGGTTTAAAATCGATATCTGAGGGTCCGCGGGGCCTCTTAATATGAATCCGAGCTTGGATTGTAAAAAAGTTCCCACCATCTTGAAATTCCTGAAAAACAGTCCGATTTGGTTCAAAATCGATGTCTGAGGGTCCGCGGGCCCTCTTAATATGAATCCGAGCTTGGATTGTAAAAAAGTTGCCGCCATCTTGAAATTCCTGAAAAACAGTCCGATTTGGTTCAAAATCGATATCTGAGGGTCCGCGGGGCCTCTTAATATGAATCCGAGCTTGGACTGTTAAAAAGTTGCCGCCATCTTGAAATTCCTGAAAAACAGTCCGATTTGGTTCAAAATCGATGTCTGAGGGTCCGCGGGGCCTCTTAATATGAATCCGAGCTTGGATTGTAAAAAAGTGGCCGCCATCTTGAAATTCTTGAAAAACAGTCCGATTTGTTTTAAAATTGATATCTGAGGGTCCGCGGGGCCTCTTAATATGAATCCAAGCTTGGATAGTAAAAAAGTGGCCACCATCTTGAAATTCTTGAAAAACAGTCCAATTTGGTTTAAAATCGATATCTGAGGGTCCGCGGGGCCTCTTAATATGAATCCGAGCTTGGATTGTAAAAAAGTGGCCGCCATCTTGAAATTCTTGAAAAACAGTCCGATTTGGTTCAAAATCGACATTTGAGGGTCCGCGGGGCCTCTTAATATGAATCCGAGCGTGGATTGTAAAAAAGTGGCCGCCATCTTGAAATTCCTCAAAAACAGTCCGATTTGGTTCAAAATCGATATCTGAGGGTCCGCGGGGCCTCTTAATGTGAATCTAAGCTTGCATTGTAAAAAAGTTGCCGCCATCTTGAAATTCTTGAAATATTAAATCGATATCTGAGAGTTAGTTATTAATACAAATTGGGGGTCAGATTGAAGGAAGGTGGCCGTCATATTTAACAGCTTTGTTTTTGGTTTGTTTTTCTCATAAATCTATGAGTTTAGAAGGTGCAATATTTTGTAAAACATTGAAAATCAATTCTGAATCACATTTTCTATATTAACACAATATCTACAAATTTACTAAACTTTTACATAGGTATTTATTTATTACAGAATGTCGGTCTCAGGTTTTGATGTAAGTACATATTTTATGCTATTTCCAAACGTATAATCAGTGTTGTCAACTTGTCACATCTACCAATTTCTTGGTAGATCTACCTATTTTGCCTCCGTTCTACCTATCTACCACCCTCGATCTCAAATCTACCTATTTTTCAAAATATTACGATTGTAAACAAATCTCCTAATGCCAATGTGGAGTTGAGAGGCTGTTTCCTCAATAAATAACATGAAAACCTGCCAGGGAAATAGACTGTGCACTGGAACTTTAGAGGGCTTGCTTCACACAAGAAGGTTTATTACGAAAAGTGTTGTACCTAACTATGAACATTTGAGTTTCAGTTCTGTGTATGGGGACCCCTAAAACTTAATGTTTTTTTTTCGATTTTTGTGTGAAAATCTTAATGCGGTTCACAGAATACATTTACTTACTAAGTTTTAACGGTATATCTCTCATAGTTTCGGAAAAAAGTGGCTGTGACATACGGATGGACAGACAGACAGACATGACGAGTCTATAAGGGTTCCGTGTTTTGCCATTTGGCTACGGAACCCTAAATAGGAAGTGTCTGTGACATTGTAGCTTAGTAAGTTTGTTTGTTTGTAATGGGTAAACTCTGCAATCACTAATCCGATTTTAAAAATTCGTTCGCTTAGGCTTTATGAACCGGAAGCCGCGGCGTGGGTAGGCCCCCCACAAGGTGGACTGATGACCTGGTAAAGGTCGCGGGAGTCCGCTGGATGTGGGTGGCGCAGGACCGGCCACTTTGGCACTCTTTGGGGGAGGCCTATGTCCAGCAGTGGACGTCTTTCGGCTTATGATGATGATGATGATAATGACAACATAAGAATGCATTCGCTCCGTGTTACACCTAATAAACGCTGTTCTATATATCAAACCCAACCCAACGTGCATAAACTTACACCGCATAACAATTTAAACTACAGGTTAATGAGATCATAGTTATTATTTATTGTTAATTGTGTATTATAAACTACAGGATGGATCCAATTAACTGGTCTGCGATTTGGATCGATTTTCATTAACTCGGCTGATTTATCCGTTGTGTTTTATGGAATTAGGTTCAGCCTTCCGTTCGTCCTATCTAGCTGAGATATGAGCGGTAGTCCTGATATTAGTAGTAAATATTAATACCTAGCTTTTGCTCGAAGCGCTCATAGAATCATGGCGCCTAAACAATTACATACATCAAAAGAGTATCCGTATTAATTTTGTTTCTTTCCCTCGGTTAATGTTTTAAAATCTGAAACAAGCATAAAAAGTTTAAAAAACCGGCCAAGTGCGAGACGGACCCGCGCACGAAGGGTTCCGTACCATTATCTATAAAAACAGCAAAAAAAAACACGTCTGTTGTATGGGAGCTCCCCTTAAGGCGACGTGAGCTCCAAAAACTGATTTTAAAAAAATCCTAGCTTTTGTTTGGATTATAACACGGCTGCTCTAAATTTAATTAGCAATTTTGAGGCCTTTCGCGAGGGAAATCAGCTATTCGAATCCTGAGTTTTTGACTTTCGCTCGATAGAAAAAAATCACGAACATAGGTCTAAAATACACTTAAAAAAATCATAACAAATTATGCACAACAGTGACAAATTATGCACAAATTTATGATTATGATTATGATGATATCCGCGCTTCCAAACACGCACTTCCATCTCGCTCACGCTTATGCTCAGTGAGAGGGAGAGAAGACCACGAACCTACGTCCCCTTAAATCTTTGTTTTATTTTATATTAACCATTTATTTTTAAAGTGAATATATAACTTAATATTCTGTGAATATTTCAAGCGTCTACCTGTTGCCGTTATCAATATCGAGCAAAAACGAGCAAAAAAATCACGTTAGTTGTGTGGGAGCCTCCTTAAATATTTATTTTATTCTGTTTTTTAGTATTTGTCGTTATATCGGCTACAGAAATACATCATCTGTGAAAATTTCAACTGTCTTACTATCACGGTTTATGAGTAACAGCCTGGTGACAGACGGACATACAGACAGACAGACCGCGGAGTCTTATTAATAGGGTCCCGTTTGGGGACGGAACCCTAAAAAAGTACGGAAAACTAACTTAAAAAGACGGCATGTACAATCAGCATCAAAGTTAGCTACGCAAACGAAGACGTCAAAAGTCATTATTAAAAGGGAATAAGAACTTTTGACGTCGCCGGCCTACCGGGCTCACGCGATAAGTGACAAGATAAAAGCGTCGTCCCGTTCTATCGAACGGTGTCAGCCAGGGACGGATGCTCTATCTTGTCACTTATCGCGTGATCCATACTACGGGGCCAGTGGGCCGGCAGGGCAGCGCTGCTACGGCACGCACGCATTCTATCGCAGCGCGTTGCATGCGATAGAAAGGGACGGCCACGTTTAGGCTCGTTCGGCATACCTAAACAGAGGATTTGTTAACTGTTAACTTTCTGTACGTGGTACTATTGTTTATTCTGTGCCTTGGCATAAGATGAATAAGCTAGCTGAATTCCAAGTTCGCTTTCAATATCGGTGACCGTTAGTTTGCGAGTTAGAAAAAGGTCTGTCAGACAACAAATCACCGGGAGTGCCCTCCGACAATGTGTGAAATATGAACAGCCGCCTTTATCATACGAGCACAGGACACATGTGTGTGGTGCAAATAACAAGTTAAGTTCAGGCTGGTCAGCTTGGGCCACGTTTAAGAGGCTGACAAGACCTAATTTGTTGAAATTGATATTAATTAAGCAGTTGTATAAGAAAAACTATTTGTTCTAGCACATCAAAAAAAATATAAGTTAATATTCATCATATTTCCAAGACCGTAGACGGACTCGAAACATAATTGGATGAAATCGGCTCGATAGAAAATAATTGCAAAGATTGGTCTTAAAATCACCTTAAACGGTTCTGTGTCCTTATTATTTTGACATACAACAAATAAACAACAATTTATCTATTTATTTATTTTCGTCTAAAACCTGGCCGCTCAAGTAACACTCGCTCTCGTTTACTCCGATACAAATAGACAGTGTGCGCGTTTTTGGTGTTGACAGCGCCTTAACGCCGCTAGTCTTGTGATGGAACACATTGTACATTGGACGTTGCAGGGTTTTTGGGTGTAATTTACACTTTTTCAAGCGCGGTTACGGCGTTTTTGATGACGTCATCACAGGAGAGACCGACTCCTTAGAGACTGTCTTCCGGCAGTTTTAGTATTCAGAGAGCATGCCTCACAACCAGGGATCGGAAACCGGTATTGTTTGTATGGGAACGAAAACGTTATTTTTTCGTTCTTTTGATAATAATTTCATTTCTTATTGGGCAATCTAATAATACGCACTCGTTACCTCAAAACACAACTGAGTCCTACATGTGAAGTATAAAATAGTTCGAGATTTGTGGTAAACCGAGGTTTTAGCAATTAACCGGATGAATGAATGAATGAATGAATGTATTTATTTGTAAAACATAGGTACATGTATATATCTTAAAATTAAAGCATAAAGCGAACCACTATGTTTTGCCGGTTGGCGTACAAATATTTTATAATGGTTTTTTTTTTTTTTTTTTTTTTTTTTTTTTTTTTTTTTTTCCGGTTCCGATCCCTGCACAACATGCTTAAATATGGCGCTGGTATCCGAAAGTGAAGCTGGTATTTTCCCCAAACAACATGCACTATAACTATGAATGTAACTATGTTTTTTCGGGTGGAATCTTGCGGCTCAATTTTGAAGCAGATACTCGTATCCGATTGATAACCGATTGATCTGAAATGTTGGGTTAAATAATTTGGATGACAATTCAATATTATGGTACCATCGAGCTGATCTGATGATGGAGACAGAAGGTGGCCATGGGAATTCAGTACTTAACCGACGCAACCCCGTTGAGTTTGGGCTCGTTAGAATCGTCTCAATGAGTAGTTCTTGACGGTATACATAAAAGTACAGTCGGCAATAAAAGCTTGTACCAAAAATTAAATTTTTGACAGAATCTTATTAAGATTTAGCTAAGCTTTGATTTTCTAGGTCTAATTTTATTCATATATCTACGGTTTGTTAAATATACAGATTTTTCTTAATAATAATTTTGATGTATATGGACTTTTACGTCTCTAGAGGAGTAACAATCGTCTTTTGGAAACAGCTCAATGTCAAGTGTGTCACCTCTACATTCCCAATTCCACCAGCTATCTTACACCCACTACAAAACACAGACTGTATTCTTTTCTAAGATCTCGAGTGTCCATTGTCGCTTTTCGGCCCCACCAGCCCTCACGTAAGACGTTATTTATAGGCGAAAGCGTCGTGTCCAAAAAGCTTACTTGTGTCAAAAGTTGAGCGTTAAATCATCGGGCACTATCTGGATATTGCAGGCCGGACGGTGCTCACTAGTGTTGGGTGCGTGTCCACTGTTGGACGATACGAGAACAGCGTGAGGCTCTAGTAGAAGTTTAATCGATACAACGCGTTTGCGTTTAGATAGTTTCAATTTGTATGGCAACGTGTAGCTCCTAATAGTTACCACCAGAGGCGCTGTTCGCGTTGCCTTACAAATTGAAACTAAACGCAAACGCGTTCGAAAACGTATATGTATATCGATAAAACTTATACTAGAGCTACTCAACTCGTTAAGAGAGGTTTTGAACTAAAAACATATAATTGTGTGCGGTTTTTTTTATTATTCGTAATTTATTTATTTCTTGCAACCATGGTTCAGTACAGGTGTTATTATAAGTTATAATAGGTAGGTTAAATCTTATTAACAGCTTCATCATTCTCAAATTATGATTAATTAATTTGCACCTACCTAATTTACAATAATTGGCTCAAAATTGTAATAATTTTCTTCTTTTTAAGACAAAATCAGTGTTTTTTTTCTGTTGAAAAGCAAAATAATCGATTTGTTTACCTATTTATTTATAACAATGATTTCATTGCCATTTGCCATTGGATTTATTAATAGTTACAGACATCGAAAGAACAAAACGAGAGTTCGTTTCGTTAGATTTTCGGTCGGCACTGTGCGACGATGACGTGTAAAGGTAACGACCTTAACTAGATGAAAGAGAACGTGCTATGTGGTAGAGCAGGATGCCATGATTCGAGTTTTCTTTTCTACCCACCAAACATCGGTTTTGTTAGACCTATTTACCTTTACGGCAATCAACTTATACAGGGTGTGGCGTGTAATAGGAGCAAAAAATTAAACGGTAGATTATTGAGCTTGTGAACAATTATTTCCACATGTTATAAATGGTTGTTATAAACTTTTTAGTTGTATTTTTTTACTCTTCTGGAGTGCTATCAGTAACTTTTTATTTTAAAGACACTAAAAAAAATTAAATAAAAATTAAAAATCACAAAAATATCTTTTGAAAACAAAAATTCCAACACTATTATTACTCGTTACATGATGTTACCTCTAAATCTGCATTGACTGTTATGCTATTATGTCGTGGTGCCAAGATTACTTGGAGGTCATAACTTTAGATCAAAATTTCTCCGAATCCAAAAAAAATTAAAATGAATGACACAAGGGGTTACTGCAAATGCTCTAAGGAAGCGTCCTTTTTAATATTTGCTCCTATTACAGGCCACACCCTGTATATCTGTCGCGGTTGCCATGTTTGCGTCTCTTGCGTGGGTCACTTTGTAAAACTGTGACGTACCTAATAGGTTAGATCCACCAAATGTTAGGAGCCCCAGTTTTTTCTAAGGAGGTATCATATGAAGGGTCTACGAAAAGAACGTGTCTAGTAACTTTTTGTTTCAAAATGAGATTTTAATGTCACGTAATAGTTCAAAGCGAGCTCAACATTTTGACATTAAAATCTAATTTTGAAAAAATAAGTGACTAGACATGTTCTTTCCGTTGACCCTTCATATTGTCTTTATGCTATTAGGGAAATGGGGCAAAATAATAACAAAAGTATTTGATTGTCCCATTTATTTTCCGCCGGTTTAGGAGTCCGACTCGCGCTTAGTGGGTTTTATAAAGTTCAGCGAAATACCGTTGTGTTGTGACAATGGGAACGCGACCAGTTAAGTGATCCGGCGTACAATGAAATATGAAGACATTTTTACACATTACAATAACAGTTCTAGGAGAAAATTGCCAAAATATAATCGGGATATTGACCAATGTTGCGTTCATATGTATTTTTTTCTACTCGTCGACTTTTAATCTTTGAATTAAGATTTCGTACACGAACCTAAGATCACATACTTTTTAACCCTGGAGCTCTACCAGCTGGTGACGGAGCTCGTAGTTTCATAAGATAACCGCCAGCAGTCATCTTATGAATCCAGGAGCTGTTTAAGATAACTGTGAAGACATCAACGCGCAAAATTACTAAGCTGCTGCGCTTCATTTCAGCAGGGTGATTTTCAATAGATACCAAGTTTATTTAATAAATTATTATTTCCGTTGACTCATAGAAAAAGTATTGTATACAATAGTTATATAATTACTCAGCAAGCTTCGTGACCTAAACGTGGTACTCGACTTAAAAAGCATCCAATATATAACGATTGCATAAACTACTATTAAAAATACGAACATACAATTTTTTTTTATGGTTGTCCGTTGGATGACATGCCTTTTTAACCCCGGACGAAAAAAGAGGGGTTTTATAAGTTTGACGTGTCTGTGTGTCTGTCTGTGGCATCGTAGCTCCTAAACGAATGGACCGATTTGAATGCGGTTTTTTTTGTCCGAAAGCTGATGCGATCGAGATGGGGACCGATTTTTGACTTTCGAGCGCTCGAATCTTTCACTCGTAAACTGACAAAAATTACGAAATGCTCTTTTGAAATAGCGATAGAAAATTTAAAAGCGAGTTGTATTGACCACTCGTATTCAATTCTATCGGTAGAAAGTTAGTGCCTGCAATTTTGACACTAAAATCGTATTTACTTTTATTTAATTTTCGAGCGCTCGAAAGTCAAAAATCGGCCCCCTGGTTCTGGTCAACAAAATCGGTTCAGCCGGTTTTAGGATATAGAACTTTAAAATGAAAATGTCGGAGGTCTTTCAACTTTTCTAAGTTCTTTATTGAAATCTCCCGCCTACCGCATGCGGCTTCTATAGATCAAAGAACATGCGCAAGACCCTCGTTGGAGTTCACACAAACACATTTCGTTGCTTAAGTGTCTGCCTGACGGTCGCCAACACGCCCCTCCGACCGAGCGACCTTGGTCCGCACCGACCGTGTAGACCAGGGGTCACCAATTAGTATCTTCGGGGGTCCAGTTTTTAAAATAAAAAAGGCCATCGCGGTCCGTTTCTACTTGCGTTTGTTAAATAAGCAAATGTACAGAAGGGACAAGGATTTTTTTAACATATCAATGTGAAAAATGTAATTTTTTGCCTTGGACTACTGGACTTTCGAGTAAAGTTGGTGCACGCTACTCGTAATGTCGTTAAATGTCTTCAACTGTTCTAAAATGCCGGAGAATGTGTGTAAAACGCAGCCTTTACTTAACCATCTCAAATGATCATCAACTTCTTCAAGAATTTTATCAAAGTACGTAATACAAGTTACTGGTTACTGAAGGCCCGCACAAAATAGGTCGGCGGTCCGGATCCGGACCGCGGTCCGCCATTTGGTGACCCTTGGTGTAGACAGTTGTTTGGAGCAAAATTTCATACTACAGCGGTCGGTGCCGACGAAGGTCGCTCGGTCGGAGTGGCGTGTTGGCGACCGTCTAGCAGGGGCTTTAGAAGTGTTTATGTAGGACCTGTAGGATGACATGTAAACAGATTGTATGAATAAATTGAATATGAATAGGTATACGCGTGAGAGTTTCCCTCGCCTGACATGACAGCTCACTTCTCCTACCGCCGCACACGTCTTCACACGTGTGCGATACCTTTCCTCTGCAAACCAAGTATGAAACATTAATATACTTACTTGTTCATTTACTGAAATGTTATTTATGTTGTATTCTGATTGATATGAATATTCACACGCAATATCATCATACAGTCATAGTAAAACTTCAGCGATAACTCGATGACCTCTTGACTTCTCTTATCTAGATATATCGTTCTTCGAGTTGTTCCAAGGCCGCGTAACGACACGGCAATATTACAGTTCAATATGATATAATATATTTTGCATGTATGATAGGGTATTTTCATCTATCAAAATTAAATTATCAATGTATTTTTTTTATATAGATTTTACCATAAGAAATACGAATATAACACTATTTTGTTCTAAATACATAAGAATTATTTTTAATTTGAATATTAAAAATTGTAGTTTTATTATCTGTAGGTATGTCACGTGACCGAAAACGCCGACCGCCATTTTGTCTTCTGTGACGTCAGAACAGCAAATGCAAAAATCAGAATGCGTAGATAAGAAAAACACGCACATTTGATTTTTTTATGTTTATTTCTAGTTATGACGTGACGATAATGTCTGTTGCCTTTTTGGCGCGAATATAATTATAACGTTCAAATTTCAACCATTATTTATTTACATTTAAAGCGATATTACCTAGTCGGTCCTTAAGTTCTGTCACAAGGTTTTTGATAGATAAAACTCAGCAATAAACTTTTTCTTATTCGTATTATACAGGATTAAAAAGCTTATTTTATACGAATCAAATTGCAATACAATACATTTTGAACAATTATCGCAATATGACAAAAAAAACTTGTAACTTGAGACAACCGTGAACCCAAAACACGCCGCATCTAACAGAAATACCACTTACACAAATAACAGAAATACCACTTACACAAATTTAATAAAAAAACAGTGTTCCAGATGACCAACAAGGTTTTTTTTTTATTTATTCTGAAACTTGCTATGCTTAGCAACTAGCATTGATTTTCTGTTAGCATACAATTTGCGTACTTTTTACGTTTTCAGAAAAACGCGTAAATTTGAGCTTGTGGGCAACAAGTACACTACGTAAAATGTGAATATGAAAATTAAATGTACCCAGACTTACTTATATTATGCTTCAAAATGGAGGAGGGAGGGTTCAGTGAGGGGTTTTGACTAAAATATCACGTAAGTTTGTAAGGTTTTAAGAATCATGGAAAAAAGATACAGTGATCCCGCCCGTGTTTTTGATTGGCTAAAAAAGTGCGAAATCTCTTAAGAAACTAGCATTTGTGTAATATGGCTTTAATCATTTAAATCCAATAATCGTTCTAATTCATCAGTATTTCATGAGCTGTCAAACCATATATAGCATTAAATAAAAACATTCTTGGTATTATTTACTATGCGGCAAAACATTTGTGACAGGACTTAAGGAACGACTAAGTATTATGTGGAAATAAAAATACCAGTTGACTATCGAATGTATACGAACATTTAAACATATATTAAAAAAAATCGTAGAATAGCCTATTGTACAGTCGCCATCACATACATCGGAACACACCTCTATTTTCAAGGCATTAGGGTGCATGTGCCGATATTTTTGAACACCTATAGTGTACCGATGTATGTGATGGCGACTGTACCCTCAACTCGGCTCTGCACCACCACGGCTGTTATTGCGCCTCATCTCACCTTTCACGCCAAACGAAACTAGACCTCTACCAACGCTTAGTGACTACGAATCGCAGTGTCAAGATATATTTGTGGTTGTGGGTGAGGTGACGTTAAAACTGGTTACAATATTGCGGGACTGGAGTTCGATTGACAAGTCGTTACGACGCGATACACTACTTCTATTTCTGACAGATACCTACTTATAAATTAGTAGCTTACCCCCGAAAACCGAACCCCCCCCCCCCAGCTCTTGGCACTTTGAAGATATTCAAAGTGGCAAGAGCTGTGGGGGGTTTTGGGCACCACCTATCGGTGACAGGAAGGTAAGGTACTTATACTTAAGTATCCATTGGTCCACCAATTTTTTTACAGATTACGTAGTTTAATTAAGAGCGTTCTTACTGGAATTTGTAAGAACACTTGCAAAAATATCCCAATAACAATCGTTAATCGGTCTCCCCGCATAATTCAACTATAGTTAGGCCGGAGCTTATACATTCTACGTTGACACAACGATAGCGCGTTGTAAACTACGCCCAGAACCATCTGTCGGGAATTGTTATCATTAGTGATGATTGAACACGAATACCAGCATTTGTGCGCCTGTTTTAACTTGTTAAATAATAAGTCGATGTTATATTTCTGTCAAATCTCACGGTGTTCCAACTTTCGAACTTATGATATATAAATAGTACGACATTTTTGCGTGTTTCGGAGAATTATCTCCTAAAATACGTAAGGCATTGTCCTCGTTCTCGACGGTGCTTTATGTCAAAGCAAAATACGAACTAAGATATTTTTTCTTCATTCGAATTTAAGCCATGTCACGTTGACATAAAGTTCACATGTCATACACTAGTGCACCGTCGGCGAATAGGACGTTTACTTTATTCAAAAAAGTGTTAATATAATCAATATTGTTAGGCAAGACCTATTTTTAAACCACAAGTTAACGTAGGTACTTTTTCGTCCCTCAATTACAAATATGGAGTTATCCATCTGTTTCTTACAAATTCAGTAAAAAACGTTCTTACTGGAATTTGTAAGAACACTTCCAAAAACCATGAATCTTTCATCTTCGTCTTTCGACCATTGCTATCTATAATTAGAACGGCGATTATACAATTTCCGTCGAAACATCGATAGTGCACCCTGAGCCATCTATCGGGAATTGTTATCATTAGTAATGCCATGGAACAGAAGAAATATTTGTGCGCTTGCGTCGTTAGTTCAGGCGAGGATTAATGAGTAGGTAAGGTATTTTCGAACTCTTACCTTCGAAACTTTAATTAACCTAAATAGCACTAAGAAAATGCTCCTAAAAAACAGTTCAATTCTTAAGCCTCTGCTAGACGGTCGCCAACACCACAGAATAAGTAATAGTCCAACACGCCCCTCCGACCGAGCGACCTTGATCGGCACCAACCGCTATAGTATGAAATTTTACTGCAAACAACTGTCTACACGGTCGGTATGGACCAAGGTCGCTCGGTGACGTCTAGCACAGGCTTTAATATAAAAAGTAACTTATTTTATATTTATTTTTAAGTTTTGTGTTTGTCATTTTTTTTTCCTGTTGTAACTTGTGTGTATGTGGCAAACAATAAATGAAGATATTTATCTATCTATCCACCAGAGTTGAGCGAGGTAGCGGAGCGGTATGTGAGGAAAATCCGCCAATAGGAAGAGATGCGTGAGCGACGGTAGCAATGCTATTAGGTGTGCACAGCCGAGCGCGGCTCGCCCTAGCGTGCGCGCTCAGTGTGGACTGTGGTCGTCGCTCGGCAAGCAAATTCGATCAAGCGCATGCGGTCGAGCATGCGAGCGGCTCGCACGCGCCGCTCGGGCGAGCGTGTGCACGGCTCGGGGAGCCGCTCGGCAGAGCATGCATCCAGTGTGGACACACCTATTGGTGGGATTTTCTTCGCTTAGCTCCGGCCAACGAGCCATGGAGCGCAACATACTAGGTGTATCAAATTAGTGGATCGCATCCGGAACACCACGCTGCGCTCCAAAACTCAAATAGTCGATGCAGCTCGGAAGTCGGTCAAGTTGAAGTAGGACTGGGCTGGTCATGTCTGCCGCATGCCGAGTGAACTGTGGGCCAAGATCGCCACTGAATGGCAGCCCGACAGCTCGAAATGGAGACGTGGCAGACCTCGTCGGCGATGGAGAGACGAGCTAGACTCCTATTTAAAAGAATTTCCAGAGACTGATCAGAATCGGAAGCATTGGAAAAAGTGGGGGGAGGCCTTTGCCCAGCAGTGGGACACTACAAGCTCACAATAATAATAATATTTACAGCGCCTACCTCGCACAGTTCCGTGGATACTCACCTTTAAGGTAACCCTGTCAATACGTGATTGTCTTATCGATTAGACACATTAACTTGCTGTTAATCAACCATTGCAGTCAATATAAAAGCCGCGCTCATCATCATATCAGCCGAAAGACGTTCTCTGCTGGACGTAGGCCTCCCCCAAAGAGTGCCACAATGAAATGATGCATGCCACTTTGTTCCAGACGGGAACAAGGGAAGATGATTTAAACCAACTTTGTACAGGAAAGTACTGTTTAATGCAGTTTAAAATATTCTTTTAGATGTTGTATGAGGAGTGTTTCCTTAGGCGATAGAAATGCAAGTGATGTTGTTGTCCACGTTATGCCAAGATTATATGACTGTCAAATCTCCCAAAGTGTTCCAACTTTCGAACCTATGGACACATAAATTGTGCAAGTTGTAGTATACGACATTTGCGTCTTTCGGAGAAAGACCTTCTTAAATTTTTACGTTGTCAAAAAATCTTTCATCATAATCGTCATGGCCTTTTAACATCTACCTTAACCTACCCTACCTTTACATTTATTGACATGTAAAACTATGTTTTATTAAGGCACAAATGAAATTAAATGAAAAAGATGATTTAAGCAGTGTCCATAAAACTGCGGCACTTGCTTTGTGGCTTTTCATATTCATTTATTCGCTACTACCATGGTATTCACATGATGTTCTTAAAATCTAATTAGTACAGACATTGGACCCTACTAGGGTGTAGCAACTTATTTTTGTACTAAGCTCACCTAAACTAAACAACATATCAATATATCTATAGAATCAACAATTTATATATATATCTACACGTTAGATAACAAACGATATTTATAACACTTCCGTCTTGGCTAATACGAGAAAATAAATGTATATACCCTGTAATTGTTTTGAAGGCCTATCAAATGATCGGCCTCAAGATGATATACTGTTTTGTTCCTCAATTACATTTATGGAGTTCTCGACTAATTTCATACAGATTACATTAATAAAGAAAGAAAGAAAGAAATAAATATATTTATTTGGTATCACAAAGCAATTTCACATGTGTGTTTCATACAGCTCAAATGCACCAAAATTTGTAAGAACACTTCCAAACATCATAGGGGTTTCCTTTTGTCGTTCGAACATTGCTATAATGGGGAATGGATGAAAATTTTAGAAACGCCTGATTTTTTTTTGGTGATAGGAATAACCTTCCTAGCACCAGAAAAAGTTGCAGTCTTTTCAGATGCGTCAATTATTTTTGAAAAATATAAACAGTTTCCTCACTTACGTTTTGTGGTTAGGACGGCGAATGAGACAATTTCCTTGATCCGTCTCATATTACATAAAAATATCATAAAAATCCGTGGTAAACTGACACTGGCAATGATATTGACAGCTGCAGCAGCTATATTGGTCATTGCCGTTGTAATATGTGACGGATCAAGGAAAGTGTCTCTTTCGCCGTCCTAACCACAAAACGAAAGTGAGGAAACTGTTTATATTTTTCAAAAATAATCGACGCAGCTGACAAGTCTGCAACTTTTTTCTGGTACTAAGGAATGTTATTCCTATCACCAAAAAAATAATCAGGCATTTCTAAAATTTTCATCCATTCCCAGCTACTATAGAATCTCCGTTGACACAACTGACACATATCGGGAAATATTATCAATATTATCATTAACAATGCAATGAACATGCCTACTAATATTGTTCAGCAATCATTTTTTGTAGAAGCTTTTATTGCCGCTTATTTTATTGTGCAATCATTGACTTCGCATGTAGTTAAGCATTTTTAAAAATTCGTGTAGGTACATACCTAATTAGCGTGAGTTGTTAAATAATAAAAAACTGGCCAAGTGCGAGTCGGACTCGCGCACGAAGGATTCCGTACCATTATCTATAAAAAACTATTTTATTCAGTGTTTTTAGTATTTGTTGTTATAGCGGCAACAGAAATACATCATCTGTGAAAATTTCAGCTAAAACTGTCACTTTTTTCATTTTGCACTGTATTTTGATTTGGCTATTTATATTATATTATTGTTATTATTTTACACTCTGACGATCTTTTTTGAATTCATGCTATTTTAATAACTTATAAAAAAAACATGTAAATTTTCAAAATTAAATAAATGAATCTAATCTAATCTAATCTTATCTATACCTTTACTTCCTTTTGCTTGGTCAGTTATGCAACTGTGTATGTATTGAAGAAATATAACAGTTGTTCAAGTATCATTAGTATTTTATCGCTTTTTAAACGGTGTTGCTATTGCTACATCTATTATTGCTTATTGTTCATCTTTCATTAGCCATACTCTAGCTAACTACCTAGTTGGAGAAAACATGAAGCTAAACTTTGATATCAACTTAGTTCAATCCTTCGCCACGCCTGGTCATGCCTAATCATGTCTCCAGATTCACACCTTTTAACAACATCTATGAGTGTGGAAAAAAAATGTTTTCGCATATTTAAGACTGCCGCAAATCGTTTGTCCGGTGCCCGGTGTCCGGTGTCCGGTGTCCGGTGACCGGTGTTCGGTGTTCGGTGACCGGTAACCGTTCATTGTATAGTTTTTTTTCTGCGGAGTCACTTTTAAGAAATTAAAAAAAATATATATGTAAAGGGACAGACTCGCGAGTTGTACAGAGGCCCCGTAGCATGGATGGCGTTATCACGCGATAAGATTTGGCTATTTATATTATATTATTGTTATTACGAGGGCGACACTGAAAGTCTTTAGAACTGGCCACTTGTAATAAATATAATAAAAAAATAAGTTCAAAATTTGAAAATGGAACTCTTTCTTAATATTTTTGTGTACGAATTCCACTCGATTGTCATTTGTTTTACGATTTGGCGGCAAATTGAAAATTGTGTGTACTACGTGAGCATGAATTTAACGCGAGAAAATTTTCGAGCAATGATTTTTTACGACTTTCGATGTAATTTAAGTCAACAAGAAAGTTATGATAGACTTCGATTGGCCTTTCACGATGAAGCCCCATCTCGTGCTACTATTTACAACTGGTTTAATGAATTTAAACGTGGCCGCACTGATCTCACTGATGATCTGCGTGAGGGCCGGCCTTCTACGGCGACTACTGAAGATAACATCAGTGTTGTGCGGCGTATGATAGAGACTGACAAAAGAGTAACCTATCAGCAGATTCGTACAAGCTTAGCCATTGGTATGAGTCAAGTCCACAAAATCCTCCATGAACATTTAGCGGTGAGGAAGCTTTGTGCCCGGTGGATACCTCATAATTTGACAGAAGCCCAAAAAGTCCATCGTGTTGATTGGTGCCGTGAAATGGGTCAAAGATTCAACGGAGGTGACTCAAATGCTGTGTTCGACGTAGTTACGGGTGACGAAAGCTGGATTTACTGTTATGATCCTGAAACTAAAAGACAGTCTGCTGAGTGGGTGTTTCCTTCCGAGGAGTTGCCTACTAAAGTGAAGAGAGGTCGAAGTGTGGGAAAAAAGATGGTGGCCTCGTTCTTCGGAAGGACTGGTCATTACGCAACAATTATTTTAGAGGATCAAAAAACAGTTACTGCGAAGTGGTACACTAACAATTGTTTACCACTTGTCTTGGAAAAAGTTCGAGAAAAACGGCCTCGCAGTAGGATCCTGCTTCACCACGACAACGCCTCATCGCACACCGCCAAGCAAACGATCGACTATTTGGCGACGGCAAACGTGGAATTACTGGGTCACCCCACCTTATAGCCCCGACCTTGCACCTTGTGATTTTTATTTATTCCCAAAAATTAAAGAAAAACTTCGAGGAAAACGTTTTATGGACGCCGACGAAGCAGTGGCTGCGTTTCAAAAGGCCGTCGAAGAGACCCCTAAGGACGAGTGGGCAAAGTGCTTTTCTCAGTGGTTCTATCGAATGCAGCGATGTATTGATGTGAAGGGAGGCTATTTTGAAAAGATATAATAAAAGTAATAAGTTGCTTGATTGCTCAGTTTTTGATTTTCTAAGAACTTTCAGTTTGACCCTCGTATTTTACACTCTGACGATCTTTTTTGAATTCATGCTATTTTAATAACTTATAAAAATGACATGTAAATTTTCAAAATTAAATAAATGAATCTAATCTAATCTAATCTTATCTATACCTTTACTTCCTTTTGCTTGGTCAGTTATGCAACTGTGTATGTATTGAAGAAATATAACAGTTGTTCAAGTATCATTAGTATTTTATCGCTTTTTAAACGGTGTTGCTATTGCTACATCTATTATTGCTTATTGTTCATCTTTCATTAGCCATACTCTAGCTAACTACCTAGTTGGAGAAAACATGAAGCTAAACTTTGATATCAACTTAGTTCAATCCTTCGCCACGCCTGGTCATGCCTAATCATGTCTCCAGATTCACACCTTTTAACAACATCTATGAGTCTGGAAAAAAAATGTTTTCGCATATTTAAGACTGCCGCAAATCGTTTGTCCGGTGCCCGGTGTCCGGTGTCCGGTGTCCGGTGTCCGGTGACCGGTGTTCGGTGTTCGGTGTTCGGTGACCGGTGACCGTATATAGTATATATGTAAAGGGACAGACTCGCGAGTTGTACAGAGGCCCCGTAGCATGGATGGCGTTATCACGCGATAAGTGATAGGATAAGCGCGTCGTCTCGTTCTATCGAACGGTGTCAGCCAGGGACGGATGCTCTATCCTGTCACTTGTCGCGTAATAAGGCCATCCATGCTACGGGGCCTGTACAACTCGCGAGCCTGTCCCTTTACATATATTTTTTTAATTTCTTAAAAGTGACTCCGCAGAAAAAAAACTATACAATGAACGGTCACCGGTCACCGAACACCGGTCACCGGACACTGGACACCGAACACCGGACAAACGATTTGCGGCCCAAGCTGAAGCATAGAATCGCTCGTTAATTCGAAAAATCATTTGTATTATTTTGAGAACAGCAACGATGATGTGGCCATTCATTTAAAAATGTAGATTTAAGTCAAACAAAAATATTTAGGTAAGTTACGTCTAACCCGTCAGTTTTGTGACGAAACGTTGACATTGACCGTCAGTTTTGTGACAACATTCTAACCATCCATTAATATATATTTAAATGAAAATGCCCCATTACCTACCTTTTTCTTGGTATGACTGTCCGATATTTGACGGCAGATTCCAAACTTAATGAATCGAAAACCGCATTTAGTAATGACGCCCACCGGGGACCACCCCTCGCCCTCCGTAATTTTATCGGGTTATAAATTTGAATTTGTATAATGCTGAGGCATTAACCCATGATTTATACAACTTGACTCTGTTAAGATTCTCAGATGAAAAACAATAAATTTTGCGAGCGTAACTATTGCGTTTCACGGTTGGGGTTGTGTGGATACGGTCAAAGTGGAAGTGCAAAGTCGTAGTCAAAGTCAAAAACAAATAAAATAAAAAAAAACTGCATGTACTTATGATTAAAAAAATCCTTTAAGTATTTCTTATGTAATTTGGATACATCTATCTATGCTTCAGTAGGTACCAATGTAAGTAGTAGCGATCTCATAATGAGCATTAGAACTCCCCTGTTCCCTATAAGACAGGCTTAGGTACCTAGTTTAGGGCACAGGATACGGTTCCTAGGCTTATCGCAAAAAAGTGCACTTTATCTATCATAATGTATTAAGTAAGCTTATGTACTGTTTCTACAATAAATAGATTTTCATTTTCAAAGTGTTTTTAGGGTTCCGTAGCCAAATGGCAAAAAACGGAACCCTTATAGATTCGTCATGTCCGTCCGTCTGTCTGTCTGTCTGTCCGTCCGTATGTCACAGCCACTTTTTTCCGAAACTATAAGAGCTATACTGTTGAAACTTGGTAAGTAGATGTATTCTGTGAACCGTATTAAGATTTTCACACAAAAATCGAAAAAAAACATTAAGTTTTAGGGGTCCCCATACTCAGAACTGAAACTAAAAAATTTTTTTTCATCAAACCCATACGTGTGGGGTATCTATGGATAGGTCTTCAAAAATGATATTGAAGTTTTTAACATCATTTTTTTCTAAACTGAATAGTTTGCGCGAGAGATACTTCCAAAGTGGTAAAATGTGTGTGTCCACCCCCCTGTAACTTCTAAAATAAGAGAAAGATAAAACTAAAAAAAATATATGATGTACCATGTAAACTTCCACCGAAAATTGGTTTGAACGAGATCTAATAAGTAGTTTTTTTTTCATACGTCATAAATCGTAAACCGCAATTTATTTCACGGAACCCTTCATGTGCGAGTCCGACTCGCACTTGGCCGCTTTTTTTTTTGTAAACATAGGTAGATAATAATGTTGGTAGTGGTACAGAGAGAATAAGAGGAATACTATGTTTCAGCTATCGGCATACAAATAATAAAAATTCATCTTAAAGTTATTCACATCCATTCACAAACGAACGTCCAGTAATATATCAAAGTCTAATTATGGTATTTTTTTTCGAACAACAACATGTTCGATGAAATACTGACGTTATATTCCTTATAAATTATAAGGAATTATAAGTTATAATAGGCTAAAATACCATGGCGTTCAGCAAGTTTAAAAGTCATGTTTTTTTAGTTCGTCTTTTTTTTCAGAGCTCTATTAAAACATGAACGGCGGCTTGGGAAAGGCGTTGAAAGAGAGATATCTACTTTTATTCCCAACGACACAGGACATATGTAAGGTAAACGTCCGAGTGCTCGACGCTGTACTAGTACATGACATGGGCACTTTATGTCAAAGCAATATGGGTTAAATTCGAACTAAGAGGATTTTTATTCATTCGAATTTAAGCCATGTCACTTTGACATAAAGTGCCCCTGCCATATACTAGTACCTCAGAGCATAGAATACTAGAGAGAGGACAAGCCGCCGGCGGCCGTGTCGCAGCTGTATGCTCAATGGGCATACACTGCCATACTGTGCATGCGTGCAGATCGCAGAGAATATTACGTTTTTTCACAAAATGCCTGATATGATGCGCGTTTATTGTCAAATAAACGTGTAGGTATACAAGAGTGTGTGTTTTAGATGTGTGCGTGCTTTGTCTTGTCAATTACTTGGGCGTTGTGTGGGTTAATGTACTTGCGACAGGCTCACTCTATACAAATCGGCCGCCATGTCCGATCTCTTATATTCATACATCTGTGACTAGTACAGTGTCGAGCACTCGGACCTTACCATATTAAACAATATTTTAGGTTCTCGAGTGGCGACCACGTACCGGAAGGCAGGGCGTGCGCCCCCCACAAGGTGGACTGATGACCTGGTAAAGGTCGCGGGAGTCCGCTGGATGCGGGTGGCGCAGGACCGGCCATTGTGGCACTCTGGGGGAGGCCTATGTCCAGCAGTGGAAGTCTTTCGGCTACTATGATGATGATGATAAAGAAACAAAACACAAAATACATGAAACAAATGTGTCTCTGCGGCAGTGAACCGGACACTGGCTCGGCATTATGCCGAGGTACCAGACGCCTGCAGCGCTGATTTTCAGCTTCGAAGATTGCCAGCCTCGTATACCTTTTAGAGGCTGACAATATAGAGATATTATTTAAGCAGTTTTTTAAGAAAAAATATTTATACTATGTCGAACATCAAAAAAAAAAAAGTTAATATTTCATCATATTTTCTAAGACCGTAGACGGACTCGAAACATAATTGGACGAAATCGGCTCGATAGAAAATAATTGCAAAGATTGGTGTTAAAATTAAAACGGTTCTATGTCCTTATTTTTTTGACTTATGGGTCTGCAATTAAAAACATGAAGTGCACATATTCATACCTAAACCGCTAACGAACGAGCCATATTTCACAAATGACCCACACTTTTTTTTATATCAATATTTATTCATTATTTTCTTCTATAACCTGGCCGCCCAAGTAGCACTCGCTCTCGTTTACTCCGATACAAATAGACAGTGTGCGCGTTTTTGGTGTTGACAGCGCCTTAAACACAGTCATGTCCACACTAAGATGACCAGTAGACTTGTTACCCCTAAACGTTTACGCGACACATTTAAGAAGCGCCAACCCCGTTATACGTCTGCACCGGTCAGTTGGATATTGTGCTACAACCAGATTTGGCCGGTTCATACCAATTTCGTCACGCACCATAAATAGCTTGATTGATAACTTTCATTTGAATGAATACTGCTTTAAACGTATTTTATGAAATTCGTGTTGACTATTTTTATAACCGAAACTATGTACCACGGTGTTGTGATATTAAAAAAAAAATATCGGTAACTTATTACTCTTATTAGACTTGCTTTACCTACGATTGATAATGTTAAAATTAAGTACTTACTTAAGTACTACTTTTTTGAAATTATCAACATCTTCAATTATTAAGCCATCAACTTAAAATAAAAATGTAGTTTAACTAAAGTGTACAACCTACTCACTAATGGCAGACCACAAGACTCAAAATTGTTATTCAGTCGAATCACATCAAAATCAAGAATGAAAATAAAGAGCCAAAACCGTATATAATCGTAAAAATTACAATGAAGTTCTAAGAGGCATCAGAACGCCATAAAAACCACAATCGCATTATAAAATCTTTAATCACTCAATCCCCAATCATTCATTCAAAAATCGCCTTACCAGCCTATCCGTAGGTAATTATCACTTTGATTTATAACGACTTTTGCTCTAAACCCCTTTTCTTTCATTCGCGTTTAATGGAATGATTAAATCCGGGCGATATTCTATTGTTTTCAGCACAATGCCAATCGATGACGCGGCGGTTTGCCGCGGATGACAATTCCAATTTTAAATAGGTTCCGAATTTGAATTTTCGGCCAGTATTTTTTCGGTAGTTGCCAGTTTAATAGAATCTGGCATTTGTGTTGGAGTTGGAGCTGAGCTTAGAATGCTAGTACAGTCAACCATTTTGATATCTAGGCCACTTCGTACCTTGTCACAGAGACAATTGATGTGATTTTCACAGTGACAAGGTACGAAGTGGCCTAGAAATAAAATTGGTTGACTGTACATGTATAGTTAGGGTCGTTTCGCCGGTTAGCGACCACTTAGCCGAGTTGCTCACTTTAGATTAGTAAAAATATACCTATTCAATTTACACACATAATAGATGGTATTCGTAAAGGCTCTGAGTATAGTCAAGTTTTGAAACCTACAATAAAATATAGCACTTTCATCCATAGATTAGGAAAAAATATAGAAAAGGTTACAAAGTAGCGAATTCGCTAGATAGCGACCGCTTTAGTCGGTTTGCGACCACCTGTTAGCTAGTTGGCGACCACTCTTGCAAATAGTGTTTAAGTAGTTAATAAAACGATTTATCATCATCATCATCATATCAGTCGAAAGACGTCCACTGCTAGACATAGGCCTCCCCCAAAGAGTGCCACAATGACCGGTTTTGCGCCACCCGCATCCAGCGGATTCCTGCGATCTTTACTAGGTCATTAGTCCACCTTGTGGGGGTATATCCACTCTGCGCCTCCCGGTACGTGGTCGCCATTCGAGAACCTTTCCGCCCCAACGGCTATCGATTCTACGTGCAATATGCCCCGCCCACCGCCACTTAACTTTAGCGATTCGGATGGCTATATCGGTTACTTACCTTGGTTATGTTGCGGATAGCCTCATTTCTGATGCGATCACGCATAAAAACTCCCAGCATAGCCCTCTCCATTGCCCTTTGGGTAACTTTTAGCCTTCTTATGAGGCCCATAGTAAGCGACCACGTTCCAGTGCCATACGTCATCACTGGCAACACACACTGGTCAAAGACTCTCGCCTTGAGACACTGCGGAATATTGGACGAATAGATGTGCCATAGCGTAGCTTCCCGAACGCTACCCAGACGAGTCGGATTCGACGATTGACCTCTTTCTCTCAAAGTTTGACCTACCTAGCTGCCCTTATGCCACTATAAATAGGAGTGTAGACTAACCATTTATTATTAATCCAAAAAAAGAAGGCAAAATGATAAGCCTAAGTGACAATAATCTCATTCATATATCTCCAAAAATTACGAAGCTACAACCGTTTTAATATTGCTTGTTAGAGAGAGAAAACGCTAGTGGATCGTGACGTCACAATCCCCGAGCATCATAGTAAATGAAAATCATTTCATATGAAGGTGCGTTTTGCGGAAAAGGGATAGAATACACCCCCTCTAAAAACTTTGGATACTATAACTTTGTGATTGGGTCATTGTCAGTCACAAAAACAAAAATCATCTTTCCGGTGGTCAAAAGTTACGGGCTTGTGTTTATATATACTATGTTTTTATCACATAGAATTATAGAAGAGACAACGCCGTTTATGCGGATTAAGAGTGCAACTAAAAATTAGGCTTTATAGCCCTTAACTTTGGCAATGTCCACCGAAAAGACGCGAACCTAAATCTGACAATGACCCGATTACTTAATCCCCTGCTCTTTTTTTTTCCATTTGACGTTACATTTAATCCTTTTTCGAGAAAATTCATCATTATAGGTCATTTTATTTAGTGTCTACACCCCTAAATTGTTACTCTCCTAAATCTACTTTACATTGCTGTGTCAATGAAGAATAGAATCGAATAAAGCGCGCCATCTCGCTCACACCATAGTGCTTTTATATATATTGGTCACACATGTCATTCATAGTAGGTATCTAAATGCCACCTTTTTACAAGCTTTTATTTAACTTTTAGATTATATTCTACTTACACTAGCGTCTGCCCACGACTCCGTCCGCGTGGAAATCGTTTATATCGTAGCTTTATACCAACTTTCACCCCCTTAGGGGATTATTTCGGGGATAAAAACTATCCTAGGTATGTCTCTTCCCGGGACTCAAACTATCTCCATACCAAATTTCATCAAAATCGGTCCATCGGTTTAAGCGTGAAGAGATAACAGACAGACAGACATACACACTTTCGAATTTATAATTTAACTATCTCATATAAATTATTTATTATTATATAATATAATATATAATTATATATTATTATTATATTATATATACTATGGACATAGCATGGATTGGCGCGGCTTAAATACCGACTCAATTTGCTAGCCAAGCTAAATATCGCGGGTGCCGCATAAGAATCCATAAGGAAAGAAAAAGAAAACGATGTGGTCGTTATCCGACTTCTTTGGTAATTATGTATTTGGGTACGCGACCACCCTATTTTATTTAAATCTATTTTTAAATTTGCCGAATCTCAACGAAATTATTACAACAGCTAAATCATTTAAACGATCAATTAACTAATTTCAGCATAATAATAAAATTAAGTCACGTAACTAAAGTTTTCGCGCCAACTGTCGCGTTATTTTTTTTACAGATTCACTGCACGTCAACACTTTTCGGAAGCAATGTGTGAAATGTGTGAATTGAGGTTATTTTTTCTTGCTTTGGATTAAGCTTTGGGTTTTAAAGTGTATTTATTCTTATTCTGACACTATTCAAGAATAGTTAATAACTAATTATTTTTCTGTTGGGTTTGTAGAAATGTTAATATCTTTAATTGAAGCAGCCTAGTCCGTCAAGTGGTCGCTAACCGAAGGTGGTCGCGTTACCGGCGAAACGACCCTAATAGAAAGAGATGCGTGGGTACGGTCAACCAATTTGATTCCTAGGCCATCATAGAACCTTGTCGTTGCAAATGCTATGTCAATACGGGTTAATAGGATTATTGCGTCGCTATGTAGCAGTTAAAATGACAGGGTTCTACGGTGGCCTAGGAATCAAATTGTTTGACTGTACATGATATCTACAACACTTTTCTTTTACTGTCAAAAACACTTTTACTAACTAAACTATACTAAGTGAAAGGAGTGTTGTAATAGCGGTTTGCATAATTGTACTCCTTACGTATAGAAAACGTGCAAAAATATTGTTCATTAAAGGTTATCCTAGGATACCGTCTAATATCTTAACGTAAATGTATCTTGGACATTGTACCAATGAACTCAAATATTGTAATCGGCCAAGTTCATTTCATACTGTCATCAAACAAAATCGGAATTCTATTAGGTCCTATGGTACAAACACTCTAGCAATACTCAGAAAATCCTCGTTATTTCCATTGAAAGCTCAAACACTTAAGTGAAACTAAAACAATATCGTTCCCTTTTGTCCATTCCAAAAACCGAAAATATGTTTTTTTTTTTATTTAAATCCTAAACATGGCCCCGGATAGCATCAATCAGTATTAGCAACTTCTCCTATAACTAATAATTAGACGGCGCGCGTGACAAATATATCCCCGGGCGGTGATAGCGTGTGGTCACCCCTTGCTAGGGTGACCAGGGCTTCAGTAGCTTGCGTGTAAAATTGAAAATAAGGGTCTATTTTTTTTTTGGCGTCTCATCGCTTTTTACAAGCTACTAAGTATTTTACTTGCAATGCTCGTATATACATAGGTATATACCTATGTAAGTGTGTAGGTAGTCCTTATCTACTTTATTTCGTTCTATGGGCATAAAGTTGAATTCTATCGCAGAACTGAGGTATTCATATTTTATTTTAACGGCCTCCGTAGCCTAGTTGGTAGTGATTCTGCCTGCGAAGCTGGAGGTCCCGGGTTCGAATCCCGGTCAGGGCATTTATTTGTGTGTTTATCACGAATATTTGCTCCTGAGTTATGGATGTTATACAGAGTGTTTTTTTTAAATGGGACAGTATGGGGAAATCCGAATCTAAAGGAGATAGAGGAAAAGTGTCCAAGGAGATATTAGGTGTTTTTTTATGTAAACAAATTTGGCTCGTTAAAATTTTTGATCAAGCGTGAGTTGTTCTTAAAAAATTATAAAGTAGGTCAATTTTTTTTTGACGCGGATCGACTCTGTTTGATGTAAGGATTATTTCATTGTATGGAAAGAAAAAAATCTGAACAGCAGAAGTTGGTCAAATTTAATGAAAACTAATCGTATTGGTTTGAATTTCTCAAATTAATTTAGTTTATACAAGTTTATTCTAGGAAAGGGGGAATTTGGCGCAAATGGGAAGCCAACCAAAGCATAAGTTTCTTAAAATATCACGCCGTTAGCCTGCGAATGTCAAATAACATTTTGTATGGCAATCGAACCACCTTAAAGAAGTATTCTATAAATTTTAAACGGTCGAGGTTCACCTGTTGCCAAAGGTTCATAAATATATATTTACCAATTAGGAAAACAATAAAAATATTCTTACACCGTATGGTCACCCTATCTTCTAATACGAACGTCCACCTGGGTTAGAAAACTGGACACCGCAATTTGAAATCATAACTAAAATGTGCATACATTTTATTAAAAATATAATAATCGAAAAGTATAGGTAGGTAGGAGTGGCGGCGCGTAAGAATTTTCACTGGACAACCCGGAGCCAAATAAAAGGGCTGTTTTTTGATCATTTACGAGTTTGGTAATATATAGCATGATATTTTAGGGAAGCCGGTGGGAATCGACTTGTATGGGCGCTCAGCCACTGGTTCACTTTTCTATGAAGAATATAAATACCTAATTCATTAAGAATTCTAATAGAAATCATTGATATTTTGATAAATCATAAGAAAGACTTTTCCAGATGTCAATGAAATTAAAAATTTCTGGGGTATTTTTTCTTCGGAATTTGGAAATGTTGTGTTTTTGTTCCAATATAGTTGAATAGCTTTTTAATTATAAAAAAAATCTAGTAAAGTATTGTTTCGTCACCCTACGCTACGGTAGTATGCTGGGGCCGGCAAACTTTCTGACCAAAGAGCCAATTTCAGTAAAAAATATATACAATTAAGAACCGTAAAGAGCCATTTACGCCATGTTCGATCTCACATTTCCTCTTACCTATCTTCATGACGGGTCCTCGAAGAGCCGCAAATGACCCTTCAAAGAGCCGCATGCGGCTCGCGAGCCGCGGTTTGCCGACCCCTGACCTAATGGTTCAGGCATGCGGCTGTCAAACAGCTGTCGTGGGTTCGAATCCCGGCTCTTACCAATGAGTTTTTCGAGACTTAAGTACGGAATACGTGTATCATTCGATATTTACCGTTAGTTTTTCGCTGATGGAAAAACACAGTGAGAAAACCTGCATACATATGCGAAGAAATTCAAAGGTGTATGTGAAATCCCCAACCCGCACTGTGCCCGCTTGGGGGCTACGATCCGTTCCCCCTCATCATGATGCCTGTGCCCAGCATTGGGACGTGTATAGGCTGTTTTTTAGGGTTCCGTACTCAAAAAGTAAAACGGGACCCTATTACTAAGACTCCGCAGTCTGTCTTTCTGTCTGTCCGTCTGTCACCATCTCAACAACCGTGATAGTAAGACAGTTGAAGTTTTCACAGACGATGTATTTCTGTTGCCGCTATAACAACAAATACTAAAAAACTGAATGAATAAATATTCTTTTAAAATTTTTTTTCTTGTACAATCTTACACAAATCGGCTTAGTCCCAATTTGGGACTCCCAAACTAAGCAAAGCTTGTACTATGGGTACTAGACGACGATAAACAGACTTATATAGATAAATAAATACTTAAATACATACATAGAAAACATCCATGACTCAGGAACAAATATTTGTGCGCATCACACAAATAAATGCCCTTACCAGGATTCGAACCCGGGACCTCCGGTTTCGTAGGCAAGGTCACTAACAAGTAACAACTAGGCTACAGGAGGCTCCCATACAACGCCGTTTTTATAGATAATGGTACGAAACCCTTCGTGCGCGAGTCCGACTCGCACTTGACCGATTTTTTAATTATTATTTATTGTTCGTCTATGCCGACGCACGCGCACATACAGCCACTCGTAATGATGATAGTCCGTAAGCCCACTCCCAATACGCCTACGTCTCATGACAACACGATAAAACGCATGGCAGCAAAAAGTTGGCCACCTTTGACACCGTCTGCCAAGTACTTCCGGCCATTTCAGGACCGACCACAGATGTATGAATATAAGGAGATCGGACATGCCGGCCGATTTGTATTGAGTACGCCTGTCGCAAGTACATTAACCCACACAAAGCCCAAGTAATTGACAAGACAAAGCACGCACACATCTAAAACACACACACTTGTATACCTACACTCTTATTGGACAATACACGCGCATCATATCAGGCATTTTGGGAAGAAGCGTAATATTATCTGCGATCAGCACGCGTGCACAGTATGGCAGAGTATGCCCATTGAGCTAACAACTGCGACACGGCCGCCGGCGGCTTGTCCTCTCTCTAGTATTCTATGCTCTGAGGGACCGACAGACTTAGGTTTACTCTCTCTACGATTTAAGGGCTAAGTACATAATGCCACAGTCTCGTACTGTTGTCACATGACGTAAATATACCTACCCTTACGTAAAGGATTTTTCAAAATTTAGATGCGATAATCTTCTGATTATTGCCCAGCACAACTTTCTCGACCAGTACGTCTAGCACAACTTGCTGCTAAGTCGTGTCGCGCGCGACCCAGCGACTCCTGTCTCATTCGTATCGTGCAAACTAGAAAGAGGTGGGTAGATTCTCTCGACTCGCATCGCGCTTGTTGTGTCTTGTGCTAGCCCCCCTGCTGCCATGCATTTTATTGTGTTGTCATGAGACGAAGGCATTTTGGGAGTGGGCTTACGGATTATGAGTTGAACTATCTGTATGAGGTTGTCTGGTAAAAGAATGGTTCGTCTAAGTCAGCAAAAGTTCTGCAGTGTTGCCAGTCTGTATAATGAAGCCGGCAATCAGCTTACGAAGTGTCCGTAAGTGCCACTTTTTGATATCTCGCCGGTACTGTCGGGTGGTAAAGTGCATGAAGTTTTGGTTTCTTTCGTTTTTGTAACAGTGACCGATGAAACGGGAATGTTTCAGAGATTATAAAATACCAATAGATACTTCTCACTTAATTTTATGTTTTATTTATACATAAGCTACGGTAGCCTAGTGGTTCAGGCATGCGGCTGTCAAGCGGCGGTCGTGGGTTCGAATCCCGGCTCGTACCAATGAGTTTTTCGGAACTTATGTACGTAATATTTATCGTTAGCTTTTCGGTGAAGGAAAACCTCGTGAGGAAACCGGTCTCCCAATAAGGTCTAGTTTTCCCTCTGGGTTGGAAGGTCAGATGGCAGTCGCTTTCGTAAAACTAGTGCCTATGCCAAATCTTGGGATTAGGTGTCAAAGCGGACCCCTGGGCTCCTTTAGGGGCACAACCGGGAATAACGCTAGGACGATGATGATTTATACATAAGCACTATGACAGTAGACTGCGTGGAGCCTGATACAAGGATCAGTCGACGCTAGCCGTGCCTACGTCAATTTTTTTTTTTTTTACGTTTGGTGAATGCTTTCACGCACGACGACGCACCGTCCGCCCGGTCACCGGACGGTTATGTGGGACTCCCGGACAGAAGGCCCAGACTACTAACTAAACCTCCAACGATTGTCCAACCATGTCGCTGCCAAGGAAGGCCAAAGGTTCGCATGACGCATTCTACTTTGACCGCCGTCAATATCCTGCCGTCAGGCGAAGACACTACACAAAATAGTGTCCATCAAATCAATCATCAAATTTAAATACTGTAGTGAAAAAAAAACATTGAAATCGGATTGATCGTTTTGGAGATAACCCGTTACTTATAAGCTTACAACAAAATTAATCTTTTTACTTTTTAATATAGGAACGGCCATGATTATAATGTATGTCTGTATATACTTCTTTATAATATTTGTAAACATATACCCGGTTATAATTCTTTTAAAATCTAATTAGAAAGAATATCGATTAAATCCCTTCTCTCTTTATTATAGATATATCGTTCGTATCCACCAGAAACATAATACTTATATCTTATCTGCTAATCGGTCTTTTCGTATATTTGACACCTCACAAACTTGATAGCCAAGTGTGTCTTCTATAGAAACAAAGTTTAGCAAAAGCGTTTGAGCCGGGCAATCGGAAGTCACAAAATACACTTTTATTTATTATTTGACCAATAATAAATTTATTTATTTATTATTAAAACATGTTAACACAACACTACAGTCCTAAAACCAATGCGTCATGAAAACGATACTAAACTATACAACAAAACAAACAAAACACATATAATTACATTGGTACAGTTGATTGCCTGTCATCCATCTCCTCACAGAAGCTCAGACATTCACCGCACACATACATCCATCGCCACGCAAGTAAGTCACACTCCGGTGCTGATGCCAAGAGCGCATTGAGATGTGAGAGAGCACGGATCAGCGGCGAGTTCCTGCGTGACACAGTGCGCGCGACAGGCACCGCTAACAAATCGCGTCGCCGTGGCCTAAGGGTTATCTTTGGGATATCCGGAGTATAGAGTCGCACGAGGCGACTCACTAGCTCCGGACAATCTGACTCACCGCGTATGATCCGACACGCAGTCACCAACAAATTGTAATTACGCCTTACCTCCAACGAATTATAACCTAGGGTTCCTAACAGGTATTTGGTGGGATACATGAATGGATAGTTCCCAAAAACTTTCCTATATAAAAACCGTAGGAACGTTTTCTGAACCTTCTCCAGTAATAGGGCGTACGTTGATTCATAAGGGTGCCATATGATTGACGAAGCTTTCTAACGAGTGCGTTATAAACTAGCCTGATGGCCCCGGGATCATAAAAGTCACGAAGGTTGCGAATCACAAAGCCTAATCTACGATAGCAGCTTTTAGCAAGTGATAATATGTGCTCATGGAAAGTAAGCCGCATATCGAAGACCACGCCAAGATCCTTAACGCTGGAGACACGGTTGTTTGACTTTTTAACATTTTATAAATAAAAGTGTATTTTTAGGGTTCCGTACTCAAAGAGTAAAACAGGACCCTATAACTAAGACTTCGCTGTCCGTCCGTCCGTCCGTCCGTCCGTCTGTCTGTCACCAGGCTGTATGTCAAGAACCGTGGTAGCTAGAGAGTTTTTCACAGATTATGTATTTCTGTTGCCGCTATAACAACAAATACTAAAAACAAAATAAAATATTTTTTTAAGGGGGGCTCCCATAAAACAAACGTGATTTTTTTGCCGTTTTTTTTAGATAATGATACGGAACCCTTCGTGCGCGAGTCCAACTCGCACTTGGCCGGTTTTTTTAACCTTGATGTTGTCAAAATTATCGACAATACTGACGGGGCCATAACATACAAAGGTTGATTGATTAGCAAAGGTGGAAGCTGATACAAAATATCAATACAAAATAGTTTATTTGACTTTTTAACATGTTATAAAATAGTAGTTTATGCAATCGTTATATAATGGATGCTTTTTAAGTCGAGTATCACGTTTAGGCCACAAAGCTTGCTGAGTGGCCTAATTAAGATACGAGACTTAAAAAGCTAATTATATACCTAACTATTGTATACAATACTTTTTCTACGAGTCAACGGAAATAATAATTTATTAAACAAACTTGGTATCTATTGAAAATCGCCCTGCTGAAATGAAGCGCAGCAGCTTAGTAATTTTGCGCGTTGATGTCTTCACAGTTATCTTATACAGCTCCTGGATTCATAAGATGACTGCTGGCGGTTATCTTATGAAACTATACGAGCTCCGTGACGAGCTCGTGGAGCTCCAGGATTAAAAAGTATGTGATCTAAGTTTCTTGTACGAAATCTTAATTCAAAGATTAAGAGCGTAGTCGGTCTGCGACAAAATTGAGAAATAGGTATTTGTACAGACTATTACCGTCGCGTTGCGCCCAAGCGACCGCGTGCGATGCGCGATAGGGACAACCGCAGCTCAGACCGATTTGCACTACAAAATCTTGACAAGATCGATGCTTTGTATTCCCCTGTTTTCTCCGCCAAACCTGCGCCGATTCAATTATGTTTGGTGTTGAAATTTAGAAGAAGAGTAGATCTATGTTTCTATTATTTTGTTTTAACGTAAAAACTCTTCATATTTGTCTGGTAGTCATCTGAATATGACAGTAAAATGGGGCATTTTTTAGGTTTTCGAAAATTCGTATCTGTTTTGGTAATTATTTTTTAGGAAAAAGTAAATGACAGGGGCATACATACAGTACACCTAGATTTAATAAAAAAAAAACAAGTCCTCTAGAGGGATAAACCAGGAAGGAAATAGGGGAATACGTTTGTATGGAAAAATGCTGCTAGGATACCCTCTTAAAGTCGACGAGTAGAAAAACATACATATAATACCCACTGCACGTGTAACACTTGTCTCGCCGTCTGTACGCCTGCAGAAAACAATCTTTCGTTCCCCAGGCACGACTCTCATAGCATATATGTATAAACAGTTTATGTATATTTTATGTTATTTATACACAAATATATTAAGGATTAAGTTGATGGCGCTAAAACTCAGAGGTTAACGTGAAAGGTTCCATTCGGCATGTTCTATAACAATTCGTGACATGGCCGATTTTAAATGATGGGTAGGTATCTTGAGAAAATCATAAAAATATCCAGTGTCCACTAAACCATTCGATAACATTGGTATTCAAATATAAGTAAAACCGGCCATGTATACAACAATTAAATGACTTAAGGTGGTTCGATTGCCATACAAAACGTTATTTGACATTCGCAGACTAACGGCGTGATATTTTAAGAAACTTATGTAACAAACTTTCAACAATTGGCTTCCCATTTGCGCCAAATTCCCCCTTTCCTAGGATAAACTTGTTTAAACTAGATTAATTTGAGAAAAATGGTTTTCCCAAAATATCACGTCCCAAACCAATTTCTCAAATTAATAAATTAATAAAGGGGGAATTTGGCGCAAATGGGAAGCCAATTTATGAAAGTTTGTTACATAAGTTTCTTAAAATATCACGCCGTTAGCCTGCGAATGTCAAATAACGTTTTGTATGGCAATCGAACCACCTTAAATTGATTTTCTGTTCCTTGTTTCGAGTTTTTGATTTGTTTTAACAATTAACTCGGGTATAATATAACTAACGAATATACTGATTACATTAATTGTGGCTTGTGGTTTTGTTTCGGGAATATTCCATCGACGACAGGAAATGGCTGGTATTATGTAGGTACCTATATTGTATATTCCGTCTTCTGTACCTACATCTACAGGGTGACTGGTAATTCGACCTATTCCTTGAAAGGGGTTATACTAGAGCTAATTTGCAACAATTTATGTCCAGTCAACCAGGGGTCAAAACACGATATTTTTTTAATTTATCGAGTTTTTAGTTTGTTTGAAAAAAATCGCCTTGCAGCCTTAAAGTGCTGATTGTGACAAAAATGTTTTTTTACCATCCAAATGGAAGTACTTTTGTCACAATCACCACCTTAAGGCTGCAAGGAGATTTTTTTTCATACAAACTTAAAACTCGAATATCTCGGAAACCAGCGAGTTTCGACCCCTGGTTGACTGGACATAAATTGTTGCAAATTAGCTCTAGTATAACCCCTTTCAAGGAATAGGTCGAATTACCAGTCACCCTGTATATTCGGATTGTTTCGCAATAGGTATTTAATGTTGGTTTATGTAAATGCCATCGTGATAATTTTTAAGATAATTATTTTCTAGAGTCCACGTTTTCAAACATTTCGATTAGTAATTATTTACAGGTCCGTTGACATTAGGTACTGAGAAAACCAGAAGTAACAGAAAATAAGTTTCTGTCAAAAATTTCATTTTTGGTTCAAGCTTTTAGTTTTATTGTTAACTGTACTTTTCTGTATACCTACCGTCATCAACTACTCATTAACACGATTCTAACGAGCCCAAACTCAACGGGGTTACGTCGGTAAAGTAGGTACCTACTGAATTCCCATGGTCACCTTCTGTCTCCATCATCAAATCAGCTCGATGGTACCATAATATTGAATTGTCATCCAAACTGTACAAACAAACCAAAATTTCAGCTCAATCGGTTAAAGATATCTGCTTCAAAATTTAATTTGACATATTTACATAGTTTTACATTACATACATCGCAAGTCGCAAATAAAGTAGAAACACAATTAGCGGGTTCTCTAGAATTTGTTTCAGTATTCTAATTGGTTGTGCATGTGTGTAATATAAGCTCAGAATTTACTATAATTTAACGGTTGTATGATTGGTGCGTGATCGCATCAGAAATGAGGCTATCCGCAGCAGAACCAAGGTAACCGATATAGCCCTCCGAATCGCTAAACTTAAGTGGCAGTGGGCGGGGCACATTGCACGTAGAACCGATTGCCATTGGGGCGGAAAGGTTCTCGAGTGGCGACCCCGTACCTGAAGGCGCGGCGGGGGTAGCCCTCCACAAGGTGGACTGATGACCTGGTAAAGGTCGCGGGAGTCCGCTGGATGCAGGTGTCAGCAGAGCAGTGGACGTCTTTCGGCTGATATGATGATGACGATGATCGCAAAGTTAATAGAAAGCTCGTACAAGGATACTCGCGTTTGTTGCATTTATCACTTTTAAACCGGGCACAGTTAAAAAGGGTAAAAATCGATAAAAAAAACACCCTTCCTGTAATAGTCCATATAATTAAAATATCTAATTCGTCGAAAGTAAACTTTATTTATTGATATAAACACAGAAAGAGGTATGGACTGGTACATTCCCGTCCTATGTCCATGGTCCCAGGCTTTTAGTTACACCTACAACGTAGAAGTGGCCAGGATGTAAACAAAAGAAAAGATAATAATCGATTGTGTAGAAAGGAGTTAAGATAAAGGCGTTTTGTTGCTAGAGTATTTTAAATCGTAGCGTTCTAAGATCCAGACGTTTTGCTAAAGAGGCGTTTAGCGTTCATGTCTATATAGTACCTAACAAAGACATAACACAATACAGACGTTTGAGCTATGAGAGGATTGCAAAAAAAATTTACTTAATTAAGGGCCTTAATCTAATCTATGCTTTACAATTTTTTTGCAATTCACCCATACATTGTCCTTTGGCGATAAGGTAGATAGTAACCCTTACATCTCCAGACGTTTTGTTACTAACCCGTACTGTGTTCAGGTCAATTCACTAATTCTACTAATCATAGGGACAATTTATATTTCCAGACGTTTCGGCTATTTGCTCATTCTAATTGTGACCCGTCCAGCTAAATTGACTCCCTGCTGACTTAGTATCCTACTTTCATGTCGACCAGATAAATTGGCTCTCTGCTGACTTTTTATTTTACTTTTATGTCATCTAGCTGAAATGGTCCTTTGGCGATAAGGTAAAGATAGTAACCCGGTTTTCGGAACTTATCCACGGAATATCATTTGATATTTACCGTTAGCTTTTCGATGAAGGAAAAACATCGTGATGGAATCATACATCTGCGAAGAAATTCAAAGGTGTAAGTATGTGAAGTCTCCAACCCGCACTGGGTCAGCGTGGGGACTACTGTCCGTTCCTTTTCATCCATGAGGCCTGTGCCCAGCAGTGAATGAATGAATGAATGAAATGAATGAATGAATGAATGAATGAAATAATTTATTTGCCAGAATACGGTTACAATATCTTAAAAATAATAGATAAACCAACGTATCCAACCTGAATGCAGGTGTGCAAATTTGTACAAAGTCAATGTCAATATATTTTAAATTTTATTGTCTGAACATTCCACGATGTCAAGACTTAAATACTAATACACAGCTATTTGTTACATACCTATTACTTTCTTGTCAAATACTCCTTAATACTATAAAAACATTGTTCATGCAGCCATTTGGTTAACTTTGTTTTGAAAGAGGTCATTTTTTCTAATTTAATAATGTCAGGTAACTTATTGTACAGGAGTATACACATATTATAACAATTATTTTTGTATATGGCCGATCTGCAGAGAGGCTGATCCAAAAGGTTCCTATATTGAGCTCTTACGTGTCTTTTAGTGGTTTCGTTGCGTTGAGTGAAATATTGCTGGTTTTTTTTGGCCATACAGCACGCGTCCCTAATGTACTGACATGGAAGTGGAAGTATATTAAACTTATTAACATTACTTTACAATTATTACAGCTGTCAAGAAACCATGCGTTATCTAAGGCATGAACGCACTTTTATTGTAGTTTAAATGCTCTCTCTATGTCAACAGAATTGCCCCATAATAGCAATCCGTAGCCTAGAACAGAGGAAACGTGTCCATGATACGCCGTGAGCGCAGCTTCTACAGAAATTGTTTGTCTTACTCTCTTCAAGGCAAAGACAAATCTATCTAGTCTTTTACAAACGTGATCCACATGAGATTTCCAATTTAAATTCTTGTCAATATTAAAACCTAAAAAAATTACAATGTCAACTGTCTCTACAGGGGAATTAACATATTTAATTTGTAATGGTACAGGGTTCACCTTATAGTTATTAAATTGCATGGCTTTTGTTTTAGTTATATTAATTTGTAGGTTATTTTTTTCAGCCAGCTAACCGTGTCAGACAAAGTTTTATTAATAGTACGTTCAAATAGTGGGAAGTATATAGGCTGATATATTATTATTATTTTACTTTAATTATTAATGCAATGATAAATAGAACCACATAACCACATACTTAGTCGTATATAGTCTGACGGCATGATTCATAATAATCATAATAGCAATGGCGTCAACATGGAAACTCCGATATGCTTTCGGGAAAGTTTTAATTTTAATTCAGTATCCTTGTTACAATCCCAGAATAATTGACAGAATATAATCATTCTGTTCATTTTTGCTGGTCGGAGTAATTGAAAAAAAATAAAAATTAAGAAAATATATTCAATTAAAATGGTGTCTCTCCGTATTTTGTGCATTTCGTTCATTATTATTTTCGGTAAGGACCGTTCAAATATTTTATTATTGAGTAACGTAAGATATTAAATACGGCACGACAGTTTCTTCCTAAACATCCTGGAGGGTAAAATTGAAGGCAAGAGAGGCAGAGGAAGGCCTAGGCTAATATATTTTAGCCAAAACATGAGGAAGTCAAGAGGCTGGCAATGGACAGAGAAAAGTGGCGGTTACTCCACCGACAAGAGCAAGGCTCTTAAGTAATGATGATGAACGTAAGATAAATAAAAAATATTCCCAGACAATCTTACAAAAAAATAACCTAATCCCAAACGTCTTAAACCTTGAACTAGTCTGCTACGGAGACTATGATATATATATATTAAGGTAAAAGGTCAAAAATATGGATTATATACGTTCAAATCCGCCCTTAGTATTTTAATAGGAATATTTAAAAAAAAATGTAATAAAGCAAAAAAGTTGCCTGAATACGGGACTTTTACTTTTTACTAATTACTTACGTTACATATACCATACCAGTGTCGTATCCGATGGGCCACCGGCCACCGTAGACTTTGACAATGGTGCCGAAATTAGTATTCTATATCAGCGTATGACGTATCTTCGAAACCTTTTGTCGCATCGAAAAAACACCGAAATCATCTGAATTGGTTGAAATAAATCATTGTAACTAATTAATTACAAACAAAACATCAATAAATTATACGCTAAAACCACCACCGCAAAATTCGCTACGTATTGGAGCAAACGGCATAAAAATCGGTTCCGTAGTTTTCGAGTTTATCAATAACATACCTAAAGTCTGTTCATTTATTCAACGGACTAAAATGTCAGATAGAAATATCAACACAAGAAATAATGATACCAGCTTATTCCAAGCAGTGCGGAGCTATGATTACGGTTTCTAGTTTTATTCTCAATAATCGATAATAAAATAATTTAATAATAATAATCATAATTTATTTCAGATAAAAATCCAGTTACATTAATATTAAATATCATTTTCAACACACCTGCTCGTAAAGTAGGTCTTATTACAGCGTATTTACACTGATAATGCAGAATATTACCCATGCCGTGCCTTTTACATTACATTATCGCACTAGTGCCTTTTCATTACATATCTTTTTAAATATTAGCAAAATAATGCAGAATATTACCCATGCCGTGACTTTTACATTACATTATCGCACTAGTGCCTTTTCATTACATATCTTTTAACATTTTCATTTTTTATTTATTTTTTTTTTCCTCGCAAATGTGTTGAAAAACGTCGTATGAAACACGTGAGCATTGGTCATTACACTTCTCGTCTCCATTAAGCCTTCGCCTTCGGCTCAGGCTTAAAAACCGACTCGAGTGTAATGACCAACTTAGCACACTTGTATCATAATGTACTATTTCAACACACCTGCTCGTAAAGTAGGTCTTATTACAGCGTATTTACACTGATAATGCAGAATATTACCCATGCCGTGCCTTTTACATTACATTATCGCACTAGTGCCTTTTCATTACATATCTTTTTAAATATTAGCAAAATAATGCAGAATATTACCCATGCCGTGACTTTTACATTACATTATCGCACTAGTGCCTTTTCATTACATATCTTTTAACATTTTCATTTTTTTTTTTTACTCGCATATGTGTTGAAAAACGTCGTATGAAACACGTGAGCATTGGTCATTACACTTCTCGTCTCCATTAAGCCTTCGCCTTCGGCTCAGGCTTAAAAACCGACTCGAGTGTAATGACCAACATAGCACACTTGTATCATAATGTACTATACTCTATCATTAATTAAAAAGGGATACAAATTCCATATATTTGGTATTTGATGCTTCTGTTATATTATTATTATAGTAGAGTATTTTAGGACTACCGCACACGAGCGGTTAGTCTATAACCTAATTCCGATGACTCGGCCCGGCCGCCATACACTTCTGATTTTCATCCGCGACGGAAAAAAAATGTAACGCAATAGAGTTTCAAATAAACTTTCTTTTTGTTTACTGTAATCGTGTGTGTATATGTGTATAAGTTGTACTTGTTTGCCATGAATAAGTGAAAAACGGACACCAATTTAGCACGGCTATGAAAGGACGGCCGCGAGCAGTGTCGCGGCGACATCTTCTAAACATATATATAAATGCCTATGTCCTGACTGACTTATTCACTCACTCACTCACTCATCAACGCACAGCCGAAACTACTAATCTTAGAGAGTAGATTTTTGCACAGTAGGTTGCTTTTACAACTTAAGCTAGGGATAAGAAGGGATTTTCGGAAATTCCACCCCTAAGGGGGTAGAATAGGGGTGCAAAGTTTGTATGGGAGAAACTTTTTTTTTGAGCTAGAAACTTAAAACTTTGTAGAAAAATTATTTATTAAAATACTCATTAAGTTATTTCAGCGTTTTGAAAAATTCCACCTTTAAGGGGGTAAAATAGGGGTGCAAAGTTTGTATGGGGGAAACAATTCTTTTTTAAGTAGAGACTTAAAACTTTGTAGAAACAATAGTCATTAGAATACAAATAAAGAACTTTCAGCGATTTAGAAAATTCTACCCTAAGGGGGTAAAATAGGGGTGCAAAGTTTATATGTGGGAAACTTTTTTTTGAGCTAGAGACCTAAAACTTTGTAGAAAGATTAGTTATTAGAATAAAAAGAAAGTACTTTCAGCGTTTTGGAAAATTTCACCCCTAAGGAGGTAAAATAAGGTGCAAAGTTTGTATGGGAAAAACTACTTTTTTTGAAATAGAGACTTAAAACTTTGTAGAAAGATTACTTATTAGAACATGAAAAAAACTACACTCAGCGTTTTACAAAAATCATTCTCTAAAGGGGTTAAAAAGGGGTGCAAGGTTTGTAGGGGGAACACTTTTTCTGAGCTAGAGAACTTGAAACTTTGTAGAAAAATTACATATAAAAATTCAAAAAAAAGTACTCAGCGTCTTGGAAAAAACTATCCCTAAGGGGGATAAAAAGGGGTGCAAAGTTTTTATGAGGGAAAGTTTATGTTTTTGAGTTAGAGACTTGAAACTTTGTAGAAAGATTACTTATTAAAATACAAAAAAGGACATAAAGCGTTTTAGAAAATTCCACCCCTAAGGGGGTAAAAAAGGGTAGCAAGCTTTGCATGCGCAACACTTTTTTTGAGTTAGAGGTTATAGACTTAAAACTTTGCAAAAAGATTACTTATTAGAATACTAAAAAAGAACTTTCAGCGTTTTAGATAACTCCACCCCTAAGGGGGTTAACAAGGGGAGCCAGTGTTGTGTGGGAAACACTTTTTTGCACATGCTGGGAGTCTCTCTGCGCGATCGCATCAAAAATGAGGCTATCCGCAGCGGAACCATGGAAATAGCCCTCCGAATTGCTAAACTTAAGTGGCAGTGGGCGGGGCCACATTGCACGTAGAACCGATGGCCGTTGGGGCGGAAAGGTTCTCGAGTGGCGACCACGTACCGGAAGTCGCGGCATGGGTAGGCCTGATGACCTGGTAAAGGTCGCGGGAGTCCGCTGGATGCGGGTGGCGCAGGACCGGCCATTGTGGCACTCTTTGGTGGAGGCCTATGTCCAGCAGTGGACGTCTTTCGGCTGATATGATGATGATGATGATGATTTAAGACATGTAAAAAACTGACAACACATGAAACGTCATTTTAGTCCGTCGAATAAATGAACAGACTATACAGTGGTACGCGGCCGGCGGGCGGCGACTTTGTTTTATAATTATTTTTATGAGCCTATTGTGTGTCCCACTGCTGGGCAAAGGCCTCTCCCCGTGATCTCCATGCGTCCCAACTAGATGCCTCTTCCACCCAATTGCTGAGGAGTACATCCAGGTCGTCCCGCCATCTCCGTCTAGGTCGGCCCCGTCTGCGTCGCCCGTCATGTGGCGCCCACTTGTTAGCTGTACTAGCCCACCTATCTGGATGCATGCGACAGGACTTGGCCGGCCCAGTCCCACTTGAGCCTGGCAGTTTTTACACCCACATCAGCTATGCGTGTTTTGGAGCGCAGTGTAGTGTTTCGGACCCGATCCGTTTGACACCTAGAATACTGCGCTCCATAGCGCGTTGGCAAACCTTCAATTTGGACTTCTGGCTCACAGTGAGTGACCATGTTTGCGCACCGTAGGTTAGTACAGGCAAAATACACATGTCGACCAGTTTCCGCTTTAGTGTCAGATGAAAGTTGCCCTTCATTAGCTTCTTCATGGACCAGTTAGTAACTCTTCCAGGCGATTTCGACCCGGCGTTCGACTTCCTTGTCTTGTCTGATGCTGAAAGAAACTAGCTGGCCCAAGTAAATATACTCGTCGACCTGATGTATGATATGCCCGTCAACCTCGACCCTACGTCTCGTGCTGATGGTCATCACAATTTATTATTTATTATTACTCCTCGTACCGAAAGGCGCGGCGTGGGTAGGCCCCCCCACAAGGTGGACTGATGACCTGGTAAAGGTCGCGGGAGTCCGCTGGATGCGGGTGGCGCAGGACCGGCCATTGTGGCATTCTTTGGGGGAGGCCTATGTCCAGCAGTGGACGTCTTTCGGCTGATATGATGATGGTGATGATGATGATGACTCCTCTTTCCATCTCTACGGTTCAATTGTTATTCCTCTTACCATCTATAGGGTTATTGTTACAGAATCTGCATCTGGGTGGGTGGTACTCAACATCGAAGGATTGTCGGATATCAATGATATTGTATGTTATGCAGACGATCTATTAAGCACAACTAAGACATGCTATTATTTTTTCGGCGACCCAGCACGTCTTGGTACAACACTTCCTTTAAAATGCGTCTTGAGCCAAAAACCTGGTTTCGCTAATCGAAGGAATGACTTCACGTTACAATTTGGAACTGCAACTCGAACAGGTATTTTCCAAATAATTTCTGCTTACATAATTAAGTAGATTAGGTTCCTTAACCAAAAAGGCAAAATTCAATACGCAATCCTTCTAGTTTCGTATTGTCCGCCCGTTAGTCTGTCGCAAACATTTTTGACAGACTTTCACTGACGGCCAATGTAGGTAACTATAATCTATTTCAGATTAATCTTTAACGATCGATGACATAAACTGTACTTAGATGACAGATGTCACCGGACTCTTCCAATCTTCCTTCTGCCCTTTAAAATCTGACCACTGCCTAAAAATATACACCAAGCAGAGAATTTGTTAGTGTTTTGCAATAATCCCCAAATACTCGATACAAGAAGACTATTTGAGTTGGTGCCTTCTGGATCGCTGCCGTTTTGATAACGTTTATATTTAAGTCACGCAGGTGATATTTTGTTAACATGCTACCAGTTGAATCGTATTTTTTTTCAGGCGCATTCGGAGCTGGCGATGTTTCTAAAGAAGTCTCATATGAAGTCTCATATGAGATCCCACTGAAGGCAGGCAACAATAGTGTAACATGCACCGCAGGCAAAATGATTATCTTAGTAATGTTTTACTACATTCCTACTACTACTACTACAACTGAACCACCGAGTAAGTGATTCAATATTTATTAAAAACTAGCTTTTGCCCGCGACTTCGTCCGCGTGAACGAAGTATTAACTTCCATTTCTTATTTCATCAACGACCGTTAGGTAAAATTTGTATTCAATAACTTAATGCAAAATATAAACAATTCACCAGTGGGGCAAGAGTCACCTAAAAGTGGTCTGCCTTTTTTAAGGTATCTGAGTAGGTAACAATCATCCAAAATTACAAACATTTGCAATTATATTATGATTAGAAAGTGAAAAACCATATTATGGTTTTCAATACTTGTATGAATGCTCTTGTGAATAAGAGTCATGGAAAATTAATTATTATTCTTATAAACAATTCTTTAGTTCTGTTTGTATCACTTTGAGGGCTGAGTTACGAAAGTGACTACTACCTAGCCAAGTGACCACACCCTTGAAGCCCGGCTTTTTAATGAAACATGCACTAATTACAAAATTCGTACCGCTGCGCTCCCGCGTATCCCATTTTCTAGAAACCTAGAGCTGCTTTCCTCCTTCCAAGTAGCCACATTGTAACAATTTGAAGCTAGGCGGAAGGCTTTTCTTTTCAACAAAGCCTTGAGCCCCGGCCGATGACCAAAGTGGGAGTAAGATCGATGCAATATTCTTCCATATCTCTCGCACGCACGCAATAATTTGAAGGAAACCCACAGTTAGACCTTCTTAAAATTTCAAATGACTGCATAAAATGTTCGGCAGCCTCAAGGCAGGAATTAAGGAACCACAGAACACCACTGGAGGGCTCAAGACCGAGCCCTGGCAGTGGTCTAAAGGCAGAGCCTCTTCTGATAGGCAAAAAGGCTCAGAAGCAGAACCTCTTGATCATCACCTCCATGCCTCCAACCCAGAAATTTGATATGAGACCGAAAGCGAACTTCAAGGTCCACTCAAGATCCTTTCCAAGATAGTTTGAGTCCTGGAGAATGACAACGGATAGTTTTTATCCCGAAAATCATCCTCTAAGGAGGTGAAATAGGGGGTGAAAATTTGGATGGAACCCATTTACGGAATAGCGGTAGTTGGGAGTCCTGGGGAATAGGAACATTATATGAGTAAATATATGTATGTGACGTTCCAAGGGTAAACTAAAGGTACTTTATGGCGGCCTTAGTTTTGAAGATGTTTTCTAAAACGGGGTAAAAATGACGTTTTATTATGGCTATTTCGAAAACTATTAGATGTAAAATTTTGTTGAAGTATTTTTATTTTTAATATAAAATGTTTAAATTACAAGTCAGTTAATTTAATCCTACGGTTTAGTAGAAAAATACTGAAAAAAGCCTACATGCATCTATACCCTTTCCTTCATACAATCCATACTAATATTACAAATGCGAAAGTAACTCTGTCGGTCTTTTACCTTTTCATGCTTAAACCGCTGAACCGTATGAGATGAAATTTGGTATAGAGATACTTTGAATTCCGGGGCCTTCCCAAAGAGTCCTTACTAAAGATAGTTTTTATCTGGAAATTCATCACCTAAGGGGTTGAAAAGGGGGGAGAAAGTTACGATATAAACGAGTTCCACGCGGACGAAGTCGTGGGCAAAAGCTAGTATGCAATAAGCCCGTAGCTTATCACTGATTCATCTAATGCATGGTTACAATGTGTATAATGTCATAATGTGCCTTTATTGAGTACCTACACGCCTAAGATTTTTAAGTTTACATAGTATTGCTCTGAGCTTATTGCATATGACATCAATATGAGTTCTCCAATTGAAATTACGGTCTATCGTGAGTCCTAGGTACTTATAGCTACTGACGAACTCCAGAGGATTACAGTTACATAGATTTAAGTTGTTATGTAGGCATTCATACGTGTGTCCAATTGATCCTAAAGTCTTTTTCTGGTACTTTCATGTGAGGAGAGTTGACAAGCATACATTTTGTTTTAGATACATTAAGAATAATGTCATTGTCGTGGGCCCACTTTAGGATATCATCAAAATCGGATTGCAGTTTCTGTTGAATAAGTGCTATGTCCCTGTCGGTGCACACCAGACACGTGTCGTCCGCGTACATGTACGTGGAACGGTGCTCCACTACGTTACTGATGCTGTTCGCGTGCATGATGTATCCGACAGGGCCATACACAGAACCAGTTGGCACCCCGTAAACAATGTTTGCCTCCTCTCCTGCTTCGCCATTGACCATTGTGCGTAGTGTTCTATTTTTAAGATAGTTACAACAACATAGATATGTATAGATGACTCACATTTCCTATTTAACGGCCTCCGTAGCCCAGTGGGTAGTGACTCTGCCTACGAAGCTGGAGGTCCCGGGTTCGAATCCCGGTCAGGGCATTTATTTGTGTATTTGTCACGAATATTTGTTCCTGAGTTATGGATGTTATATATGTATCTATTATATATATCATCGCCTAGTACCCACAACACAAGCGTTACTGAGCTTACCGTGGTCCTAGGTTGATTTGTGTAAGATTGTCCCGTAATATTTATTTATTTATAATATTTATTTCCTCACACAAGATCATGGATCTACTTACCTGAAGTGGATTGACTACTGCGACCAAAGAAAGTGTGACCGACAGAGAAGCCAAACTAGATAATTGCATCTCGTTTTAATTAGGGTCACCAAGTATATTAGGATAATTTTTCATTTGTGTGTACTATGTTTTGTATCGACTTATCTACTAAATTGCATTTGCGTAGAAAAGTTATGATTGTATGGTCTGGTTTATTTTAACCTGTCCTATTGTGTAAACCACTTTCTAAGTTACAAAAATCTGTTACATTGACGATATTATCAAACAAAATAGACAGCTAGTTGCTGCTTGAGAAATGCGACCTGTAGAGGAGAACAGCTGGGCAGCTGCACATCCGGAAATTGGAATTTTGGCTTGGGCTTGGTTTTGGGCTTCAGGTTGGCCTGAAGCATAAAACTTCGTTCGCTTCGCTTCCTCATTCGATAACACGATGGTGTTACAGACATTCCTCTCTGCAGAGCCTGCATGGAAGAGGAAGAGACAGCCAACCACGTCATCCTGACATGTCCTGGAGTGGCAGAATTACAGGGCAAAGCACCTCGGAACACCGGGGTCACTACCGGAGGCCTTCGGCAACATGAAGGGTTTGCTAGGCTTCCTGGTGGGTAGAACTGGGTTGGCACGAATAACAGTAGTGCCAAAACCCCTACGCAAACTAGGCGCATGTATGACGTCGAGTTGCGGAAACCCAGCCCGCGTACAACCTATAACCTATAACACGATGGTGGCACAAAACATAACACGACATACGGTTACGACTTGCCTGATAGTAACTGAACGAACAGTAACTAGTAAGCAATTAAATCATTCTTCTACTCCCATTGCAGGCTTGCAATATGCTGGAAGCGGCCCTTTCACCAGGTCCGTGTACAGTCAAGAAGCGGACGCGTGGCTGCATCTGCACCTAGTCCCCGCCTCCTGGACGGAAGCGGCCCTGGTCTGCCAATTTGAAGGTAAGCATAGCCTTAGTAATCGTTACTACATAATTTACTTTAAATAGAAAGTTTTAACGGACTTCAATTTAGAACTTCGCCAAGCCACACCATGCGTGAACACATGAACATTTCCTCCTTTTCTTTCCTTTTATGAACTTTTTCCTGATAGCTGATCCGTCGATTTTTTTTTTGAAGCCTATATAGTGTCCTCCCCTCCTGACTTCCACTCGTCCCTATTCCGAGAAATCTCCGGCCAATCGCTGCTAAACACGTCCAGGTCGTCCCGCCATCTCCTTCTCGGCCTGCCACGCCGTCGCCTCCCACCATGCGGCACCCACTCCGTAGCTAATTTAGCCTACCTCTGCGGGTGCATGCGGCAAACGTTGATTATTAAAGGAATAAAACAAATCGCTATGTCGTGTACCTGTGTGTATGTGGGTCGATAATATTTGAGGAGCTTATTTTATTTTATTTGCGGGTATATTATTCCAGGTTGGTCCCATTGTTATCAAAACTCCATTTGGATGATGGGAACTATAAGAATTTAGGGAACTCCTCGAATATATTAGCAGGCTTATAGTAATTTTGGTATTTTCTATTATAACTCGTGTATATACACCCGGAAATCACAAATTTGGTGAAGTAGAATTTGATGATGAAGACCACAGACGACTTATGGAACTCTACAATGATTGATTCTAATATGATTCCGTTAAAATAGCAAAGACTAATGAAGTGCTAAAGGTGAGTGAGGAGTGAGGTTTTTTTTTTAATCGTATGGCATACATTATTTGGTCTTTGAGTTTGTCACTTTTTAGTACCACCCAGGGGACACGTGCAGGGTTGTGGTAGGTAGCATTTCGGGGTTCTTACCTTCCGGCTGACGCAGGTGCTGTCGGGACACGGTTGTTTCGGCACCTTCCTGCACAAAATCGCACAGAGAGAGCCGACCCCGGAATGCCACCAGTGCGGAGCCGGCATAGACTCGGTGCAGCACACGTTGGCCGAGTGTCCGGTTTGGAGTGCAGAAAGACAGGAGGTGGTCGCCCGAATAGGGCAAGATCTGTCGCTACCAGCCGTAGTGCGGGCTATGGTGTCCAGCAAAGCAGCCTGGAAGGCGATGCTGGACTTTAGCGAGCACGTTATGGCCGTGAAGGAGGAGGCAGAGCGCGAGCGGGAAGCCCGGGCTGAGGCTGACCCAATTCGCCGCCACAGGATTGGACGCAGGCGCGCCGCGCACAACCGGCGATTGCCGCCTTAACGAAGGCCTCCGGGTGGCAGTCACGGGGGCGACTGCCACCCATAGGGAAGAAGTCCTCGAGCTGAAGGGCGTGTCGGATGTTCGGGCACGCCCCTTACAATGTTATTCTGGGGACGTGTATCTATCTCCTCCCCTCCCGCGACGGGTCTCACATGGGGACAGCTGCTGGCGGAGTCGCGGAAGTGTGCGTGAGCGCTCCCGTGGCTCCGCCATAAAGCAGCGCGCAGAGCACCGTGGGGTTTTAGACGGTAGTCCGGGCGGTTCCCGTGAGTCCGTCATACCCGTCCTGGTTCCGCAGCCAGGCGGGATGTGTAAATGCATTTCCACACGAAAAAAAAAAAAATGTAGCTCCTGCGGACGCAAGTGACAGTTGTCCCCCCTTTGTCAAGAGAGTGGGCAACTCGACTGTTAGAGGTTCTTAAGCCGCCAGAAGGCCTCTTACTCGGCTTAACGACTAATGTCATCCGGGGTCAACTGCTTAGCGTGACTTCCAAAGCACGGAAGCGCTCATTTATAGTAACCAATGGGGGTGAGTGAGGTGATCCTTGAGGAATCGACGGTACGCCTCCAATATTATCGGCCCACATACAGCGATTTAGTTTTATTATGTAAGAACCAACGCATTTGCTCTCGCAGGAAAGGACACGTGGAAATGTTCATGTGGCTTGGAGGAGTACTGAATTGAAGTCGGTTAAAACTTTGTTTTTAAAGTAAATTATTACCGGTCCGGATTAGCGAGGCTCTGCTGTATATATTTTTCAAGTATGTGTAGTACAAGCCTGCTTATTATTTGTAAAAGATTGTCCCCATACGTGGACAATCTTTAAATAATCTTTTCTTTTTGATATATATAAAAAACAATCTGTTTGCAGGTGAGGTCCTAGTGTCCCCAACGACCAGCGCCTTAGCCAAGGCAATGCTGACCGCGATGGCCGACCACAAACTGTCATCCGGTGTCTTCATTGGAGTGTCGACATGCTCTCCAATGGCTACTTCAAGTCCCTGGGCGGTAAGTTGGTTAAACTAGTGTTGTGGATAACGCTCATTTTGAGGCTTAAAGACTCGAACCCTAAAGACTCCCGAGGCTTAAAGACTCAAGTGACGAAAATACAATATTTTGCATTCATATGCGTAAAATAAACCAACACGGTTCTTAAACAGCAGCCTTTAAGCCTCGGGAGTCTTTAAGGCTCGAGTCTAAATATAAGCCTCGAAATGAGCGTTATCCACAACACTAGGTTAAATACATGTCCAATCCTCAACGTCAGCTATATAATGCACGTGCTGCGAAAAGTTTTCATTGTTAAATCATTAACGAGAAACTCTCGAAATGTGGGTCACAGGAGCGGCTGCCGCCGATATCCCGCTGAAGTGGGCCAACGGCGAGCCTAACAACGCCGACAACGCCGAGCACTGCCTGGCGCTGACCGGCGCGGGCGCACTGGCCGACGTGAGCTGTTCCGCCGTGCTGCCGTACTTCTGCCGTAAGGAGAGCGCTCACAACGGAGACCGTGCCGGACCCAAGGTGCCTCCGTATAACGGCAAGAGTGGAGATTCTTCTCTTAAAACTATATTGTAAAAAAGCTCGTCGTAAGCCAGAAGTCAGGAAAGCGGCCGGGAAGAATGCGAATGCTCCCCACCAGGGGGCACCCACGCGCCTCCCTCCTCATACATCGTCCGTACTCCGACCGGTCGCCTACTACAAGTATGTGACCTGAACTATCCGATATATGTACAAGTTATTCAGGATTATTTACATAAATTGGTGAATGTTGATGTGAAACAGTAACAGATGAAATGCTTTTAAGAAGTTACGATGGTGATTTTTAAGAAAATATCCACGATCGTAGTTCTTCTAAAAAGCCAATTGTTTACAATAAACAATAACCACTCCTTCAAATATGTAGTTAAATCCGTTTCTATTAAAAAATCGTGCAATAGCGGCGGTAGGTGCCAGAGAGGACAGTCACTCCCTCTCCAGATACCGGTACCTTCTTGGGTCCGACCTCCCTTCGGACGAGGATCGACTGGGTCACCACGGACTATGTTGTCAAAAAGTGCAGGCCACTTTTCAAGATACACACAAGAAGTATGTAGAAGTTCTTTTATGCCTTGAAAATACTATTTGCAAGTACTCTTCGCTCAATGTACTAATTTTGGAAGATTTTAATTTGAATTCGTGCAATCAGAGTGTTATAAATCAGTATCATTGTTTTCTTGAGTTTTGTAAGATACAGCAGTTAAATCATGTTGCAAACTCACATGGCAACCTTGTATTGACCGATATTAGCTCTGATAGAGTAAGTGTAACTGACGATGTTGCACAATGGACGCATATCATCCGCCTCAAGAGGTAATTCTCTCGCTGCCCTGATAATCCAGGAAGCCTACCCTTCACCCAAAATAATTGGGAATCAAGCCATATTTGCATATATGGGATATCTCCAAAGCGCAGCCGTTATCCTTTCCTCTTTCCTTCGTCGTTTGTGGTTGGCATGATCGGTTTGGAGACCCTGGAATTGCGCCGAAAATTACTTTCAGCGACCCACTACTGCTTACTCCTCCGGGGTAAAGTGGACAACCCCACAGTGTTGCAGGGCATGAGGTTCTTCGTCCCAGACAGTTACGTGCGCGCGGGCGCTCGTCGCCGGCACGCGCTGTTCGCGGTGCTCGCGGCGCGCACACGACACGCGCGCCGCGCGCTTACGTCTCGCTCGAGCCCTCACACTTCTATAGTACGACTCTTCTCAGGTGAATTGTCTCTATTATCGCATAGCCGCTAGCTACCGAGTAAGCACGTGCCACTACAACATTCATGTTGAAAAACAAACGGTATCGGTTATACCAAAGAGTCCACCAACTAAACGAATTAAATTACGAATGAGCTCAACAGAGAGCTCTTCTCCAATACTTTAAGTCCTTTTGGTACTGCAGACATTTCAGTCTCACTTTTTTGGGTTTGGCCAGGTACATTTGCATTTAAAAACAAATGCGACGTATCTATTTAATAATTAATAAATTGCATAATTTATTTGGATGACGTCTGTATTAGTATAATTTCTAGTTATAACGTCGTAACGTACCTATTAGTATAAGTTCTAGTGTTATAGAAACCTACTTACATTATACTTATTGTATGAATATTGATATCATTCTTATACTAAGTAAACTTGTTATTATTATTATTATTTTCTTTAGTGTTCTGTTTTGCAATATTTGCTGTAATTTTGTCTCCACTAAAACTAGGACATGTGTGTGTTTATAGGTATAATAATTAATAAAATAAATAAAAAAAAACATGCGACACTTTATGTCATAATACGCCAGTTCCTTGCCACAATCAGTGAGCCTGTGTGTGTGCTCTTTAGCCGACTGGCATTGCCAGAGATGATGGCAAAATATTGATGGTTGTGTGGGACGCTACCTGTGCAGACACACTGGCACCGTCCCACCTCCAACGGACTACGTGTATGTAAAACTGTAGCAGCGGCAGAACATGCAGAAAATCGGAAACGTAGTAAATATAGGGGCCTCGACAGATAGCATAACTTACCCTTTGGCGTCGAGACCATCGTTCCGTGGGTCTAATTTAATAAATTGATTGTTTAGTTTAGTTTAAGTTATTATTTATTTTATTATTTTTGGGGCTCTCAGTGAAAATCAGCGTCACGGATGCTGAGTGAGTGTCCTATTTGGTACATTATTTTTTATGCCTTTATTTGATCATATGTACTTATTTTATTTTAGTTAGTGTGGTATATGAATAAATTCTTATTCTTATTCTTTGTTTCTATGATGACTTATTCCATACATATTATTCGTTCATATATCTACATGTGGACCCCGGAGGGTCCAGGTGAAAATAAATAAACTGACATTTGTGCCGACACCCTGGCGCTGTCTCATCTCCACGGTACCGCCGTAAAGGCTGGCTCTGCGGCAAATTCAGCAGAACACCTCAAGCGGCGCAAATACACAGCTATCAATAGTGGCTACCTTTTTGCGCCATTTGGGGTCGAAACTCTAGGACCGTGGGGAGAAAGCGCCCATTCTATGTTTAAAGAGTGCTCCAAGCGGCTGGTACAGATGACGCGTGAACAGAAGGCTGGATCATATCTGGCACAGCGGATCAGCATTGCCATTCAACGTGGCAATGCTGCCAGCCTTCTGGGCACGCTGCCCTCTGATGGCGATTTGGGGCATTTTTTTTATTTATAGTAAATTTTTTTTTGGCTTATTTTAGTGTCAATGTTATTTTTCTATATTATGTTCCTATTATCCTCTTGTATTTACATTGTAATAAATGCTTTGAATAAACTCTTCTTTGGAAATCTTCTGCTTTATTTACAATATTCTGATATCGTTTTACTTGGCCCATCTCAACTTTCACACTGCGTCATCCGTCAACTCATTCGCCATTCCAAAACAATTCAAACCATATTCGATCATTCCTTATTCATCATATAACGGTCAGCACCATACTTAACTATCTATAAGTACCAATGCCACATCATTCAATTTAATTCGTGATACAGCCATTCAAAAACTTTATTTGGGACAAAAACACTCAAGGTTTCGGACTAAAAAAAAACAATTCATAAGTTTGAGACCAACAACATTGTCAACAAATTACTAGATTAGACAGAATCTACTGTATTTAGCGCTAGGTAACACACACAAAGTACTTTGTTATATACTGAAATAGAGAACAATCTCTGGGCCTAAAAACGGTAACCCTGTAATTGATGACATTTGATGCGCCATCTGATATTTTTATTTGAAGACTCCACTTGAATGTTAAAAGATACAAAAAGTGCGTCGGTCGCAGGGTTTGAACCGGGGCTCATCGACTCCAAATACCACCGTCTACTGATGTCTTTTGACAGTACGGTGAATTTCGAAATACCTTGACGGCGCGTTTCATCACCATAGAAACAAGGTCATTATTGACCCCGCCGTCGTCACAATATAGTTAAAGAAAATTAATAAATTACACAAGTATTTTAGTTTTGAAATTATTTATTGATATTATTGGTACAATTAATTATTTTCCGATTTTTAGTAGGTGCCGCGTGCTTCCATCTATTATTTGCATTTTACCATTTTACATCTATGAATTATTATGTGACTAAATTGGAAATCACCAGATATTCATAGTAGGCCCCTATACTTAATGTCCTTCTTTATTTAGTAAACTTATTACGCTGTCATTACCGTCCACCTAGTACTAAGATTGGCCGCCCTGGTAACAAAAGAGTGTGTTAAATATATTAAGTGAAAACAAATTAGAAAAATGTTATCCAGTTAAAAACATTACAATTATGTTAAGTGATTGCCAAGAACCCCTAGCTCGTAACAGGTCAGGGCTAATATGATTCAATTTAATTCAATTCAATTCAATTCAATTATTTATTGATAACATAGGTTACACGTCATTTGGCAGTTCAAAATTTACAAATCATATTAAGATACATTCATTCATTAATTAAGTTATTAATACAATAAAGTCATTAAGTACATACAGTTCATAAATTTTATTTATTTAAGAATTCTTCTAAAGAGTAAAATGCTTTATCTGTCAAGTATTCGTTAAGTTTACTTATAAATATGTTGTCTGATAGTTCCAATTCTTTTAAGTCTTTTGGCAACCTATTGTAGATTTTAGGACCAATGTACCATATACACTGCTCAGATTTCTTTAACCTGTGCCTATTCGAAAGGAGATTATTTCTGTTTCGACTATTAGGATTATACTTTATAAATTTGTCAAGATTCCTACGAACTACTTTTGCCACCTCTAATATGTATAGACCCGGAACCGTCATAATTTTTAATTTTTGAAATAAGCTGCGAGCAGGCGTATTCCATGGTACCCCAGCCATTATTCTGATCACCCGTTTTTGGAATATGAATATTCTATGCCTATCTGCTGCTAGTCCCCACATATCAATTCCATAGGTGATGATTGATTGAAAATAACCAAAGTACGCATTTCTTACACACTCACCATCCAGCATTTTGGCCAAGCGCGAAATCGCAAAACATGCTTTTCCCAACCTCTTACTGAGATCTTCAATGTGCGAACACCACTTTAATCCAGAGTCTACAGTGAAGCCCAAATATTTTGCCTTATCAACTAAAGGAACATTAATGTTATCCAACTCAATCCTAAGTGTCTGTGGTGGCAAGCCCCTAAGACTGACCTGGATCACATTCGTTTTTTCTAGGTTTAGTTGCATACCATTAGCAGTAAACCAATTCTTGACATCCAAGAGAAGATAATTCACTTTGCACTGCAATTCCGTGAGATTGCCCGCAGGTTTGCTCGATATTCCACTGATGTTAAAATCATACTGTTTAAAGCGTACTGCATGCCAATCATTTTACTCAAGCAGCCTGTGTGTGGGTAAGGTACACCAAAAAAGCCTATAAGTTATGACGCCCTGCGTGTAGAGTATATTAATAATGCGTTCAGGATGCTGTTGGGACTGCCAAGGTGGTGGTAGTGCCTTGGTCATGTTTGCGGAGGCCCGCACGCACAGTTTCCAGGCACTTATGCGTAAAAAGATGCAGAACTGCTGAACAGGCTCAGAGTAAGCTCCAACAGCATCCTGGGGGTCATTGCTGACAAGTACGACTGCCCTATTTTAATATACTGGGTCAGCCAAGTGAAAACAGTTGCTCAATGGGGAACTTGCATGGGACTTCAATTTCGAATAAATTGCACTCAATCGATGCGGATATACGTAGAGATATCATACAAAAGAAAAAAAAAAAAACTATTTTATTAGTTTTACCTAACGTTAAAATGACGATTTTTTTTTTTCGATAAAATAACGTAACAGTTACATAGAATATTAAATTAGAAATGATATTTTGTATGACAAGTATTGACTTAAACGTAAATTTTGTGGAGATAATCGCAAATTAATGACTTACTCCATAGTAAAGGCCATGCTGTGACGTCATAGCATAAGCCCGTTTAGTATAGAGCATTTTCGGGGGGTGCCGGCGCGCGCAGATTTCAAATGCATATAACATCAGAAAAATAAATCATAACAAAGTTTTAATGCTTCAGTTGATTTAATGCTGGATTATACTTTTGTTTTTCGTAATAAAATATTAAGGTGCAAGTTCCCTATTTCAAATAGATATAAGTACCTACATTGATATGCACATAACTAACTTAGATTAAGGTGTACTAACATTATATGAATATTTGAAAATTTGTTTTTTTTTTTTTTTAAACCTTTCATCGTTAAAGATATTGCAAGTAGCGCCGGTAGATATAGAATTTGTAAAGCGTGGCTGGTAGTGTGAAGCCGTGTGGAGTAGGAAGCTATCTAAGAGCTATATCTGATATGTTTTTAAAGGTGAATGGTATATGAGCTAGGGAATCTTGACATTTACATGTTATGTTTTTAATGGGATCTCATTCCTTTTTAGTCCAGTAACTTTTTACATCCAGAGCTTGCGTCAAATCCGGTAGCTCAGATTTTTTGCAGACTTGCTTATGGTGTTGGCTCAATTAATAATCCAAGTTTGTGACCTCGAGCGCTGAACGCAGCTTTGTCAAAAATAGAAATCGGTAACTACTAGGTTTTAAGGGTTTTTTTTTATTTTTTTCGTGTACTTACCACTAAATGGGAAACCCATATAAACTTCCATCCCCTAATTTAATAGGTGGGGGTGTTTTACTAAAAGTGCTGAAATAGGTATTTTATTATTTATAACAAGGAGTCCCTATATTAATTTTCAGACCTATAGCATCCAAATTTGCGGAAGTTTCATACAAGTTTGAGGGGTTGGGGGGTAAAAGTTCCAAGTTCTAGGATGATATTGTTGTTTGTGTACTAATACTAGCTTAAATATCAAAGTTCAGCTGTCTAGGACTTTAGGAAGTACCCTAAGAATTTTGATGATCATCAGTGAGTGAGTACTAGTGATGAAATCGGGGTATTTTATATATCAATAAAATCGAAAGCTCGTGGTCATAATTTCAGGTGTTGGTAGCAAGCTTCACAACACGCCGCCATTCCTCTCTGATAGGTAGTCATAGAGTGGATGCACACCCAAAAAAACTTCCCGTATCAAATATAAGATAAGCATGCATTTCAAACGCTTTCATCAATGTACCCCATAATGAATGACATCTGAGAGCCCACATCCGTGTCACGGCTCTTGTAAAAAATAAATATGTCAGCCATCTTTTTTTTGTAGTTGAGGTTAATAAATCGGGCGGCGCCATTAGCGTCGCGGACCCAGGTACGAGTCGGGCGGAAAACATGCGTCAACTTGATTTGTGACGTGGCTAGTTGAGTTAAGTTGCGATAGATGGCGTTGGCGGGCTTGAAGATGCTTGTTCATAACTAATATCTATACTAGGTAGGTACTACTAAAATAGTACTAATAATAAAAGGCCTAAAAGAATATTAAAAAACAAAATCTCCTACACCACCTTTTGCAACAAAGGTACTCTACGGACTGGCTTAAAAGAGCTGAATATCTATGAAATGTACAACTACAAGAACAAGTGTAGCAGCTAGCTGGCTCCTACATTTAATGGTCCTTCGAACCTAAGCAGGTATTTGGTGTTTTTGTTACTTTATTGCGATAGTGAATCGGTTTACTGGCTTCCCACAAGCGGGTTCCACCAGTGAATTGAGAAGGCACATAATATCGCACGTAGAGTGCAGAAGCATTGATACCTGTGAGCGAGTGTTTCACCTGAAATCTCACGAACCAACGGGACACTGCAGTCATCAGATTATACAACTTCAAATCGAGGGGAACAACTAACTAAACTACAACTTCAACTCAACTAACTACAACTCCGCAAGACTCAACTAACTACAACTTCAAAACCCTCCAAACTACAACTTCAAGACTCAACTAACTACAACTCCAAGGCTCTTCTAACTACAACTTCAAACTCAACTAACTACAACTTCGCAAGACTCAACTAACTACAACTCCGCAAGACTCAACTAACTACAACTTCAAAACTCTCCAAACTACAACTCCAAGGCTCTTCTAACTAAAACTTCAAACTCAACTAACTACAACTTCGCAAGACTCAACTAACTACAACTCCAAGGCTCTTCTAACTACAACTTCAAACTCAACTAACTACAACTTCAAGACTCTACTAACTACAACTCCATGGCTCTTCTAACTACAACTACAAAACTCAACTAACTACAACTTCAAGACTCTCCTAACTACAACTTCAAGTATAATCTTGTGTCAACATCGATCTTCAACCAAAAGCTACGAAAGTGTGGTACGTCGCACGTAACTTTAACTTCAAACTATCAACTGTAATTTAAATAACTACAAATCGACGCAAGAAAGAGAAATCATCATGAGCACTCTCGAGCAGCAAAAGGTTAGCTTCGAGAATATAAAAACCTTGTGCACTAACTACAAGAAGGATAGCGGATCCAGAAAAACTCAGGAATACCTGAACAAGAGGCTTACAACACTTGCGGATCAATGGGAAGATTTTGAAACCCGTCATAATATACTTGAGCGGGAACTGGAAGATAAATCAATTGATTACTTTACCGAAGATGTTTATGGCAAAACTAAAGCCATGTACGAAGCAACTAAGCAGGATATCTTGAACCTGTTACGCTCTCAACAGCCCGACAAAGGAAAAAAGGTGGAGTTTAGCTTAACTAACTGCGCGGAAGACGTCCAGAATGATGACGTCAAACTACGAGAACTACTAAACAAGCAAGACCGCAACTTTAAGGCTATCGACCGAGCGATGTCTAAAGTTGATGACACAGTTACTCAGAAATGGGAATTGGAAGATCATCTCAGTATTTTGAAGTCAAGATGGGAACCCATTGAAAAGCTTCACTGGGAGTTAGACGCCGTACTTAAAGGGGCAAATGAAGACTACTACGGCCTATTCGTCAGTATTGAGCATAAGTACGACGAACTAAAACGACGATTAAACAGCAAGATTTGGTCTGTCGCTCATTACCAAAATTCGGCACCGAGGGTGGAAATCCCGGAATTTACAGGCAACTACAGTCAGTGGATATCATTTAAAGATCTCTTCCTGGAAACTATTCACAACAATCCTACGATTAATAAGGCGCAGAAAATGCAACACTTGAAAACTAAATTACGAGGCGAGGCTGAAAGATTAGTCCAACATCTCACTATAAGCGCCGAGAACTATTCTTCTTGCTGGGAACTTCTAAATCAGCGTTATGACAACAAGCGCCTACAGTTTACTTCATACATAAACGCCATGCTGAACCTATCATTCTCCCACCATCCAGATGCTCACAGCTTCAAAAGGATGCACGACGTCATAATGGAATGTATCAACGGTCTTGCGAATATCGGTATAGAGATAACCACATGGGATCCGATAATCGTGCATATGATGTCGCAAAAATTTGATTCGTCGTCGTACAACGATTACTTGAAAGAGCTTCAAAATCCAAGAGAACTACCCATTTTGAGCGATTTTCTATCATTCCTGGAAAGTAGATTTATGGCGTACGAAGCTATGAAAAATCAGAAGAAGGAAGTAACAACAACAACGTTCAACTATCAGAAGCCATCCAAAAATTCAACTTTCAACAAATCATCCTTTAACAGACAATATCCAGCAAGGAAATCATTTAACTACATGCCCGAATTGCCAAGAAGTTATCACACTGTGTATGGAAATTGCACGTTGTGCGATGGAAATCATGTGTTAATGCAATGTCCGAAGTTTATTGACCTAGATCCGGTCCAACGTAACATAACTATAACTAGACTGCAAGTTTGCAAAAACTGTCTATACAGCCACGGCGATAGTGAATGCAAGTCAACAAAAACTTGCAAAGAATGCAACATGCGTCATCATACACTTTTGCACAATCCAATGAAGAAAAATATGTCAACGAACTACAGCAAAAAATATTCACACCAGGTCAACGACCAACTACTTCAACTATGCGTTCAACTTCAAATCATTTATCTGCTAAGGACACAGAGATACTTTTAACGACGGTCCAACTGAAGGTGCAATCGATTAATGGAACCTACGTCACGCTGCGTTGTCTTCTAGACCAGGGGTCACAGGTGAACCTTCTGAGCGAGAACGCCGCACAACTATTGAAACTGCCGCGGCATAAACTTAACGCCACAATCTCTGGAATTGGAGCATCATCAAAGGATTGCAAAGGCCGCGTGCAACTTAGCTGCATGTCAATGTACTCGGATTTCACATTTGAAACTCAAGCATTGATAATGAGTAAAATAACTAATAATTTACCCAACACTACGTTTGAGAGGAAGAACTGGCCGCACTTAGAAAACTTAAATCTCGCCGATCCTGATTACAACTTGTCACGCTCAATCGACTTGCTACTCGGAGCGGACGTCTACGCTAAGATAATTTTAGATGGAGTCCTCAGAGGTAATCAAGGATCCCCCATTGCCCAGCAAACTCACTTAGGGTGGATTCTATGTGGAAAACTGGAAACGTTAAACTGTCACATAACTATTTTGAATCTGGATGAAATAACGAAATTCTGGGAAACTGAAGATATTACACCAGACAGTAACGACGCCAGCCAGGACGATCACTGCGAGACCCACTATCGGCAAACTGTTCAACGAGCTTCAGACGGCAAATATATAGTGCGAATGCCGTTCCATCCTAATTATGAAGAAAAGCTTGGTAACTCAAAAGCTATAGCCATCTCACAGTTTTTACAACTCGAAAAAAGACTTCAGAGACAGTCAAAACTAGCTCAAATGTATAGAGATTTCATGAAGGAGTACGCTGACCTGGGACACATGGAACTTAGTTCTTCAACTGCGTCCCTAGAATATTTTCTACCACATCACGGAGTACTCCGAAATTCAACCACAACCAAACTTCGAGTAGTCTATAACGGGTCCCAAAAATCGACCAGCGGTCAAAGTCTAAACAGCATACAGTTCAAAGGTCCTAACTTGCAAAAGGACATTCAAGGATTGCTTATGAAGTGGAGAACATATCAATATGCGTACACGGCAGACGTGGCCATGATGTACAGATGTATTTGGATATCAGAAGATCAGCATCCCCTTCAAAAAATTGTATGGCGCAATTCCCCTGATGAAAAACTAAAAGAATATAATCTCTGCACTGTTTCCTACGGAACCAAGTCGGCCCCCTGGCTGGCGATGAGAACCTTAAAACAACTGGCTATGGACGACGGTCACAAATACCCCGACGCAGCCAAAGCGTTACTAAACGAGTTTTTTATGGATGACCTAATTAGCGGGCATCACTCACTTGAAGCAGCCAAAGAACTTCAATCCACACTTATAGAACTATTAAAAGGTGGCGGAATGAACTTAAGAAAATGGTCGGTTAATGACCCCAAGCTCTTGGAAGATTTAAACGAGAATCAAATTTCAACTACTACCGTATTCGACTTCAAGGACGAACAGTCTACAAAAACGCTCGGACTTTCGTGGAACCATAGTAGCGACACGTTCACATTCAGTTGGGACCTAAATTCGAAGAAAGTAAACCTACTAACGAAACGAGTTTTACTCTCCGAAATCTCAAAACTATACGACCCCATAGGATTCTGGGCTCCAATAACGGTAACCGCAAAACTACTGTTCCAAAAAGTTTGGCTGAACAAACAAACATCTTGGGATGATGAACTACCTAGAGATATTCAAGACAGCTGGATACGATTCAAACGGGAACTACCGAAAGTAAAAAATATAAAACTACAGCGATGGTTCGGCACGACTGAAAATACTATTCAACTTTATGGCTTTTGCGACGCGAGCGAAAAAGCATATTCCTGTGTTGTTTACACTAAAAACACAAACAAACAAGGAGAAACTACAACCATTTTAGTTGCAGCGAAAACCCGGGTTGCACCACTAGCAAATAAAAAATCGCTGCCAAAATTGGAACTCGCCGGCGCCCTACTGCTCTCCCAACTTATTAAGAAGATAAAAGAAGCACTCGCAGGATACAACGTGACTACACATGCATGGTGTGACTCACAAGTAGTCCTCGCATGGCTTCAAGGAGATAACGCGAGGTGGGAAAAATACGTAGCGAATCGTGTCACTAAGATCACAGAAATAATCCCGCATGAACAATGGAATTACATCAAGTCGGAACACAACCCTGCGAACAGCGCCTCCAGAGGATGTTATCCAGAGAAACTAACTAACTTCAAGCTTTGGTGGCATGGTCCAGAACTTATAAGATTATTTGACAGTGGAAACCACAGGAATAATCTACCCATATTTACAACTCACATATGTGTCGTAAATAATCCTCAAACGAGGGCAATTACAAAACAAAATGAATATGTGACAAATGAATTGTTGCATAAATACAGTTCATTGACGCGAGTAAAAAGAATCACAGCCTGGCTATTACGCTTTAGAGCTGCACTCAGCAAGAAAAAACATGACACCGCATACCTAACTACGAGCGAATTAGCCGAGGCAAATAAACTTATAATTAAGTATGCTCAGCGTATTGACTTCGAACAAGAATATAAACTACTAACTAAGAAAAAAATGGTCACAAGACAATCAAATCTCTTCAAGCTTCACCCTCACTTGGACGACAAGCAAATTATTAGACTTGGAGGTCGTTTAAACAAGTCCGACTTACCCCCTACAATGAAGAACCCAGTTATTTTGCCGAACAAAGGACGACTTACTCAACTCGTCATCGATCAAGCTCACGCAATGACACTGCATGGAGGAGCTCGACTGACATTATTCTATATCAGACAACGATACTGGATCATTGGTGGTAACAGAGCAGTGAAACTGCGACTTCAAAAATGCGTACCGTGTCACCGATTCAACCCGACCGAGAACTTTCAACTTATGGCTGACCTACCGAAACATATAATAACTCCTTCAAGGCCGTTTACCCACACCGGTGTCGATTACACAGGGCATGTGGAAATCAGACTAAATAAGGGTAGAGGGGTGAAGACGTCAAAAGGATACATCGCAATATTCGTGTGTATGACTACAAAAGCCGTGCACATAGAACTAGTTTCCGACTTGACTGCAGAAACTTTTCTCGCAGCATTTCAAAGGCTGTGCTCTCGTCGTGGGGTCCCAAAACATGTCTACTCAGACTGTGGGACCAATTTTATAAAAGCTGCCAAAACCTTGAAGAACGAGTACGAAGGATTCCAGGTTCTCTTGCCACTTGAATTCTTCAACGAGATGGGAAAACTGGAAGTGCAGTGGCATTTCAATGCCCCCGCCTGGCCTACAGCCGGAGGGATTTGGGAAAGAGCCGTTAGGTCGATGAAGCATCATCTCCGGCGCGTGCTTGGAGACCAGAAACTAACATATGAAGAGTTCAACACACTATTAACGAAGATCGAGGCCTGCATGAACTCGCGCCCACTTTGTCCTTTAACTGAAGATCCCGAAGAATTCTACAATTGCCTGACGCCCTCTCATTTTCTCACCGGGTGTCCAACGCTATCACTGCCACTTGCTGACTACAAGGAGGCAACCACTACAGACTTGCGACGCCGATGGCAGCTCATCGAACACATGCAGCAACATTTCTGGAAAAACTGGTCGAATGAATATTTGTCGCAGCTTCAAACTAGAAGTAAATGGAACAAACCAACTAAAAACATAAAAGAAGGCGACATAGTCCTAGTAAAGGACAACAACTTACCACCAGGAAAATGGGCAATGGGACGCGTGCTGGAAACTCATCCCGGTACCGACGGATACGTTAGAGTAACAACTATAAAAACTCAGTCTGGTATAACCAAGCGCCCCATTACCAAACTATCGCCGCTACCCATAGAAAACGAAGACTGCCTGGCAACCAACTAACATGGAATCGACATCGATCATGAAGAAATCAGCTGCACATCAAAACAAAATCGCAAAACGAACATTAATGGCAATATTCACATCACTCACAATTATGTGTGGAATGATATCTGGGACACACGCTAGTAGTACTACAGCGGCTCAGATTACGGCCTTTGAGCCCGAGCGCCCCGTTTATTATGATACCATGGGCAAGTTACAAATAATTCATGACGAGTGGACTTTACTTATGTATTATAACTTGAGTAGCTACTGGCAAACCGTTGATCGAGTTGAAAACTATCTAGACGGAATCAAAGATTTATGCCAAAAAACGGACCCGCGTCATTACTAAGCCAATGCATACAACAAAAACCAGACAGTTATGTTTGTGATAAGAACCTGCCTGTTTATAACTTAAACAATAACAATGTCCCGTGCGAAGCCAAACTACTCGGTCATCGCTACGTCACACCATGTGACGTGAGGAGTACGTCATGCAAGGACAAGTGGATAGAATTGCACGCTGTAAATACTTGGCTTGCAATTTGCTGCGACACCTGTTCACTGAGAACCATATGGGAGAATAAGGTCACGGCTCATACTATGTCGTCGTCCGGGATCGTAACTTTACCACAAGGATGTGTTCTGCAAGCATCACGCCTTACAATTCATTCTCACAATCAGTTTAACAGCAAGATTAAAACTGACTACAACATCAACGTACCGGTCATAAACTCATCCGTCAACCGAATTGTGAACTTAACTTCCTACAAGATATCGCCCACAACTTTCGAGCATTCAGAAGAAGCAGAAATCGCAAGAAGACTTACTGTACAGCTAAAGCATGAACAAGCGCTACCATCAACTGTATCCAATCACGACATCCACCAATATACTATCAGCTACCTGTTATTAGCGATAGCTATCATCCTCTTCACTGTCTGGGCTGTAAAGCGACGTTTCCCGAAACTTTGTACGAAACGTACGCCACGGAACCAATGCTCCCGCAAGTCAGTAAAACGTCATCACGAACACGAAGACATCGAAATGCAAACCATTCCACCAACAAGAACTCTGCAGCAACGAGAGGAGCCCAAGCATTCGACGGGCCAAGCGGAACACCGTCGTCAAGAAACCGGCGACAACGTTGCATTTGAATTTGACTAACTTTACTTGTTTTATTTTTGTTATGGTTTTTCTTTCTCTTTTATTCTCTCTTTAAGGGTTGCCAATATGTACGGTCTAAACACCGTACATTTCGTAATGCTTACTTGCGACCCACTTTGGGTCGTGCGTCAGATATTTAATAAATAAGTATTAGACATAAATATAGTCAGTGCATAACTAAACCGCGAACTAGCGTGTACATCAAGAGAAAGAATTACCAATTATTTACTATCTATACTTTTATCTCTAGTGCAATATACTTGTTAAAACTTGAGTATCTTTCTCCGCACTCCTTTAACTATCTACAACTACAAGAACAAGTGTAGCAGCTAGCTGGCTCCTACAAACTTTGTAGTGTTGTAAGTAACATTTTTCACTTATGTATCGAATGGATTGCTTCTTTGCAACAGTTATGTATGTACTTTTTTATTTATCGAATGGCATGCAATTTATCCACTTGAATGTTTATGATATTAGATCACGGTAAGCAACTGCATCCGTCGAGAGAGTCTTGAAATCAGCCGAATTCCCGCTAAATTTGTATCACTCTACCAATACAAAAACAAACCCTGTATATATAATGAACTTTCTGGATGCACATATGTTATATTTTATTCTGCGGCTTAGGCTCGAGTTGTCAATGAGTACTGGCACAGTTCTAAGACATTCACAAAAGTTAAGCAATAATAAGTACCCGCAAAAGATAAAATTTCAACTTTGTAAAGAAATATTGCACCAGTATGACATATCTGCAGGTACTCGTAAATTAAAGAGACCGACGTTTAAAAGCAAACAGTAGGAAATGTTTTTCAAGTCACCGTCGCCTGCGCAAGTCACATCTTAAAACAGATAAGCCTCTACAAGAAAACGATTGATAAGGCCCATTCTAGCCTAACTAGCATGATTGTTACGTGAGTACGTCGGACATAATAGCAATCCTCTCTTACTAGCAAGATCCTTTGAAAAAATGGTATGTCCGACATAAATGCGATCATGCTGCAGGTGACAAAATGTGACATAACCCGGGACGTCAGAAGGATATCCATCCGCCATGCTGTCGTTTTTCAAAATCAGAATAGTTTACAATGATGTAATATAAAGAAGAGGTAGATAGGTCATAAGCGACAAATGGCACACTGAAATTGAGTCAATTGCACAAACTTGCCTCATTTTGCGTCGTCAATGGAAACGTAAACGTGTTTCAGCTGTCAGATGTACCTTTTTTATATAACGTCACTGATAGCTTACATAAAAGCAATATCCCAAGTATGTCTTATCAGGCGAATTACATCGCGACGAAGGTTAACAATAAATTTATTTAATACGTAGGTATTGCACCAGAGTTGTATTAAAAGTGTGTGGTAAGTGATGTGTATAGTGACAAGTTATAAAAATACAAACGAACTTGCGAACTTAAATAATCATAGTTGACAAGAACAACCCAGAAATGAAATAAAAAAGACATAATTATCTGGTCTGGCGCGTTGCAATCAAATATTAAGTGAAGTCGCTTTTAATTTATAAGCTGTGATCAGCGGCACTTTTGTACCGTTGGCTTGCGCTTGCGCAGTGTTTACTTGTTACTGTTAGGATTAGACCTTTCTCAATATCATCGGCTTTGTAAGGTTTTGTATAATACAATTATATTATAATTATACAAACAAACAGAAACCGTAACAGTTTTTTTAGATTTAAGTAATGAGGTCAGCTTCTAGGTGAGATCCATACAGTTCTAGTAACTGCAGGACTCTATTTGACTAACTGTCTTGAATTGAATTCGGTATTGTGTCGCTTGCGCGCGGGTAAGCGCCAGGACATCTAAATAGTATTTGGTAAGGAAATCAGCATGCACACATTGCACATAGAGCCGATGGCCGTTGGGGCGGAAAGATTCTTGAGTGGCGACCACGTACCGGAAGGCGCAGCCTGGGTGGACTGATGACCTGGTAAAGGTCGCGGGAGTCCGCTGGATGCTGGTGGCGCAGGACCGGTTATTGTGGTAACTACTCTTTGGAGCACAACACAATTTTCAACACATTTGCTCGTAACGTGCCTCTTATTGTGCCGCTTTTGGGCTCATAATCCTGGGTATGAAACACGCGTGTTTAATAACATTACGACACTCGTGTAGTTATGTTTATATCCCGATTAAGACACGTTGGCACCTTGCAGCAAGGTGTAATATGTATGGATTCGGCGCATTCTTAGATTGACCGGGTTATACAGGTTTGTTTTTAATTCTCGGCAAATGGATTCTTACTCGACTAAACAAATGAAATCCTTCTTGTGGATTAATTGATTATTTCTTGTTGGATATGATATAGAAACGTTTCATTTAGTAAAACTATTTACTTTTGATAACATTTTACATGAATTTATATTGAATAAGAAAATATTTATTTTATTTTGTATTGGCTGTTTAGAGATTTCATCTAAGCCTCGCTGCGGGCGCACTGCCCGAACTTCACGAAAAAAAATAGTTGCGCGCCATTATAGGTAATTTCACAAATATTTGTAAACATTGATGATGCGTGTTCGGTTATTGTTAAAAATGTTGACTCGTAGTGAATAGAAAAGTAATAAATAGAATTGACGCCACTGTACATTCCTGGGGATGTACAAATATGTGAGTAAAAACCTGTTGTCATCAATAACTAAAGGAAACAACTTAGGAGCCTGTAACATGTTCATTTTATGAAAAGGATTTTTTCCTCGCAAATGTGTTGAGAAATGTGAGCTTTGATAATTACATCCTCGGCTCTATTATCACGCTCACCTGCGGTTCGGGTGACAATTCCACCTCTGATGTAATGATCAACATACCTCACTTGTATCATAATGTACTATTATGCACGACGATAAGTGTTATAATGCAACCATCTTGCGCCTTCCGGTACGTGGTCGCCACTCGGGAACCTTTCCGCCCCAACGGCCATCGGTTCTACGTGCAATGTGGTGCAATTGGTTCTGCTGCGGATAGCCTCATTTCTGATGCGATCACGCAGAGAAACCTCCAGCATAACCCTCTCCATTGCCCTTTGGGTGACTATGAGCCTTCTTATGTGTAAAGCGTCTTAGCACAGATGCATTTTCTTAATACGAAGCATAAACATCACTTACTTGTTCGAACTACAAAGATCGTTAAACACCACTTACTTCTACCAAATCCCTACTTTTCCCACTAAAACTCGACAAGTTAATCCAGTAAAAACACCAATCAGCTGTTAGTCACCGGGGTCCGTCTTGTGCCCGCCACCTTCGAATTATTGCCCCCCGGGTCTGTATAAGAATTAAACAGTTCCAAAACTTATCCCTGCAACGAGCCAAATAAATTTATTTTTATTTTCTCCCGGAAGCCTGGAAGTATTTCATTGTGCGCGCGTATTCGGAGTCGGTGGATGTGATGGAGTCAATGAATGAGTGTTTAACAGTATGTTGTGACGGGGATACTTATTTTATGTGATATTAATGGTTTTTAATCGATCTATTGTTAAATCATTATTAAAATATGTGATGAAATAAGTGAGTTTATTTATTATTATTGAATGCAGTGATCAAGAGTGAGATCAACACTCATGTGAAGGGATCAACTAAAAAATACCGACGACAAGAAAAACTTAATACAAGTAAATTTTTTGACATAAATTTATGATCTACCTACAGTACTACCTACTCTACAGTATACTTGTAAGGGACCTTTTTCCCTGGCGAGGAGCGGGTTAAACATGTTTTTGTGGAATCGTATTTTATCTCGTAAATATCAGAGAGTATAAATCGTTGATCACTCGCCAACACCATAACGTCTGTGTCCCATAATGTCCCATAATCATAGATCGTCGTAACGAGGCATTTAACCTAATAATCGTTCTTTTAATTAGGTCTGATGAAATTGACATATATTTCACGCTTACGAAAGTATTAATTTAGGACGAAATGAGTATCTATTTTATTGTGTTTAACCCCCGACGCATGTCTGTGTGTCGGTATTTGGCACCGTAGCGCCTAAACGAGTGAAACGATTTGAATGCGGTTTTTTTTATCCGAAAGCTGACGTAATCGAGATGGTTCTTAGCTACGTTTCAATAAAATCGGTTCAGCTGTTTTTGAGATTGAACTTTGAAATGAAAATGTCGGGGGTTTTACAACTTTTCTAAGCTGTTAGTTATATCTTACTTTCTCTGCAGGTAGATTGTGTAGGTATGTAGGTGGTGAGTTTACCTTTATGGCCGCCAGAGTTACGAAGATGCACTGTGTTGAGGCTAAGGGACCTACTGTATTCATTAGTCTCTTACTGTTAAAGGATCCGTGTCCGCCCCGGGCCGTTTTCTTAGAAAAACCACGGCGTTTTTGCTCGGCCGAGCCTCACCCAAGCCTGGCCGAGCCACGACCGAGGCTCGGAAGCGGCTCGGTGTCAGCACGGCTCGGCCGTTGCTTGGCCGCGCTCGGGTACCTATTGCTCGGCCACGCAAAAACGCTGTCGTTTTTCTTAGAAACGGCCCGGGCGTTAGCGTGAGTCATCCTTAACACAGCGAATCTTCAAATCAATGACGGATAAGCAACTCGTTTATGCTTATAGGTGAAAATCGTGGTATACTTACACAAGAATCTATAACACTATTAACACACAACTATAACATGTTACTACAATGTAGGTACAGTCGCTATCACATACATCGGAGCAAACAAGCAGCTCACAAACATCGGAACACACCTCTATTTTCAAGGCGTTAGGGTGGATGTATGTGATGGCGACTGTACACTTTTGCCAATAAACGTATCTTATTTTATAAAACGTTAAAGTTTTGAACACGCCAACATGCAGTCCAGTTAAAGTTCTAAATCCCCAGAATAGGGTGCCTTCTCCCTATTAGAATGATCCAGTATTTTTTGTTTCATTGTTTGAGTTCTTTCCCGAGTTGCTCAAGGAATAGGCAATAAATCCCAGTGTTTATGTTTAGGGATCTGTACAGTTATTTATGGCTAATTTGTCTTTCACTTCGCTTCAAGTAGATAGCTAAGCTGTTAATGATTGGAATCGAGATTGCTTGAAGCAGTTAAAGCTACTAAAAGGGAATTTACTACGAAAATAAGTGGCTGAAAGTTGTACTCGTAGTTACCTATAAACTTAAAAATAGTTAAGGATTTGTTTATATACTGGCGATGCGTGCGGCAGCACGATACGCTTGCTGTCTGGCGAATATGGAAAAGCTGACGTCTGTACATACACATTCGAAGCAATGCCATAATCATCATCATCATCATCATATCAGCCGAAAGACGTCCACTGCTGGACATAGGCCTCCCCCAAAGAGTGCCATGTTTTTCATGAATCAGTGAGAGGTATAACTCATGTTTGACAGTTCATGATTTCACTTATTATGCTACAATGAATCCATTTCAATATTTAATTTTTCATGAACTGAAACAAAACGATTAGCATTATTTCTATGTGCACGTCAAAAACCCCTGTCAAAAAAACATCGGTAGGGTTTTTTTGCCGACTGTCCTTTTTCAGAATAGTTTTCAACTACTCGTTGAGATCCAATGAGCCCAAACACAACGGGTTTATTTAGGAATTCCTAAACTACACAATTTAGGAGTTCCTAACATATGGCCATCTTCTTTCACCATCATCAGATCAGCTAGGTGATACAGTCAACAGCAGAAGCTAAACGGGCCGGGTCTTCAATAAGACCTGCACACGACTGTATTCTTAATTAAGCGCGTAGGTCATTTCATTTTGAACACCCGGCCCGCTTAGCTACTTCTGCTGCTTACTGTACCATAATACATAATACAGCGTTGTCACTGAATTTACATACAAACTGAGTCGGCACAATCGGATATCGGAAACTGGCAAGAGGCTGAAAAATTGGTTGCTTAGGGACAACTTACATATATACACGTACTATACAGGGTGTCCCAGAAATCGACGTCAAGCCGAAAACGGATGATAGACCGAGTCATAACAGTTATCAGAAAAATACAAAAAAAAATCCCACTCATGTTCTTTTAAAATTATGGTCACTTTAATAATTGAAATTTTACGACGATTGACCAATTAATGAATAAATTAAAAAAAAAAACAACACGAGTTGGATTTTTTTTGTATTTTTTATGATAGGTAACTGATGACTTTGGTCTATCATCCGTTTACGGCTTGACGTCGATTTCTGGGACACCCTGTATAGTACGAACAGGGTAAGTTAAATAAAATCCTGTAAACATATTATTCAAGTTCCGCGAAAAGCATCGTTGAAAATTCACCTTAAACAATATCAGTATCTGTTCCTATCATGCTACTTCGCCATTGCAAGCCACCTTCGACCCCAGCCGTTCCAATACCCGTCAATGGCCCTCCGGACTTGATTACAAGTGAATAAATAAACGTTCACGTCTGCGGCCATCAAATATTTTCGCGATGCCGTTTCTATATTTGGCTTGGCTCTGAAGTAATGGGGTTATTTAGGGTGTTGCAATATGCTAAGATAGTAGGCCGGCATTAACAAGTCAGAAGATCGTGTGCTGGAGGAGAACAGGGGAGCTGTGGAGATGCCTTTTTTGAAATATTTTTTACACTGGTCTGTGGCGACATTTATTTACCTTTACACCTGACGTTTTGAAGCTACGGTAGCCTAGTGGTTCAGGCATGGGGCTGTCAAGCGGCGGTCGTGCGTTCGAATCCCGGCTCGTACCAATGAGTTTTTCGGAACTTATCTATGTACGGAATATTTACCGTTAGCTTTTCGGTGAAGGAAAACATCGTGAGGAAACCGGTCTAATCCCAATAAGGTCTAGTTTTCCCTATGGGTTGGAAGGTCAGATGGCAGTCGCTTCCGTAAAACTAGAGCCTATGCCAAATCTTGGGATTAGGTGTCAAAGCGGACCCCGGGCTCCTTTAGGGGCACAACCGGGAATAATATGTGTTGTGGGCTAAACTCTTAAGGACTGGTACACCTCCCGAGATTGTGAATCTGTTGAAGTTTTGGTATGGAAATCAAACAAATAATGTAAGATGGGGTGACTCACAGTCTAATGATTATAGGTTAGGCTGTGGAGTGCGCCAAGGGGGTTTGACATCTCCGGACCTCTTTAACTTATATGTCAATGACCTTATCGAGGAGTTGAGAGGCTCCAACGTCGGTTGCCATATTGGTAACGTATGTGTTAACAATCTGAGCTACGCAGACGATATGGTGCTTCTCAGCCCTTCGATAGGTGGGATTGTTAAACTGCTTAACATCTGTGAGCGTTACGCTAGCAGCCACGGCCTGAAATATAACGTGCTTAAGACCGAGATGCTCGTTTTCAGGTCTGGAAGTGGTCCGGAGTTGATTCCCACGGTGTGTATGAGCGGCGCGCCGATTCGGGTTGTAAAGAGCTTTAAATACCTGGGCCATATTTTAAGTGAATACTTGAAGGATGATGCCGATATGGAAAGGGAACGCAGGGCTCTCGCCGTGCGGTGTAATATGTTGGCTCGACGCTTTGCGCGTTGTTCGAGTGAGGTAAAGGTGACCCTATTTAAAGCTTTCTGCCAATGTTTTTATACATGCCAGCTTTGGAATAGGTACACCAGGCACTCGTTCAACGCGCTAAGGGTGCAGTATAATAATGCCTTTCGTATTTTGCTGAAATTGCCACGTTTCTGCAGTGCGAAGGGCATGTTCGCCGATGCGAGAGTTCCTGATTTCTTCGCCATCTTGAGAACCAGATCTGCTGCCTTTAGGGCGAGAATACTAGCTACCAAAAATGAAATCTTATCGTTGGTGGCTCGTGATTTCAGTGACGTATTCAACACATACTGGCGCAAACTGCACCGGTCTGAGAACGGCCAAGTGTGAGTGTTTTATTTCAGTGTGTTAGTACGTAGGTTTTTTAATCATTTTTTTTTCTTTTTTTCCTGTATTTTATTTCATTTATATTGTTTGCTTTTATTGTGTATTTTATGGGTGTCTTGCCTGTCCAATAAAGAATTATTATTTCCTTTATTTAATTTCTTTCTTAGGTTAGGTATTTACAATAACTATATAAAAAGTAAAATATAAAACTATACATACAAAACATAAAATCATTATAAAAACCTAACCTAGGGTGCCGCCGGCAGCGAGGCGGGGCCTAAGCTACCGGTGGTCAGGGCGACAGAGACAGGAACCTCCTGACTATCCTCGCAGTATCCAGGAGTACCGCCTTCTGTATCTGGCCCTTGATCCAGCCATCTAGCGAGAGTCTCTTGAGGTGATGGTCGAGACTCTTCGCTATTAAACCGTTCGCCGAAACGACTATCGGGACGATGATCGTCGAATCAACATCCCACATAGCAGTTACCTCGTGTGCCAGGTCTAGGTACTTGCTGGCTTTGTCCTTCTCGGCTTTCACGAGGTTCCCGTCATGGGGGATGGTGATGTCGACGAGCACTGCCTGGCGTTTCGATCGATCTGTCAGCACGATATCAGGCCTATTGGCAAGAATAGTCCTGTCCGTGATGACAGATCGATCCCAATAGAGCGTGGCACGATCATTTTCGAGAACTGGCGCAGGTGTGTACTTATAGTAAGGCACCTCAGAGACCACAAGACCGTATAGCAGAGCAAGTTACTGGTGAATAATTCTGGCTACAAGGTTATGTCTGTGCAAATACTCGCCGTTAGCAAGATGACCACAACCGGAGATAATATGCCTGAGTGACTCCCCGGGACGGCGGCATGCCCGACAAATGTCGACCGTACCGTCCTTCAGGATATACCTCCGGTAATTGTTCGTCATGATAACTTCGTCCGCAATTGCACAGACAAAACCTTCGGTTTCCCCGAAGAGATCCCCGAAACGTAGCCAGTTCACCGACGCGAGCAGATCTACATCGGGCCCTGTGAGGGCCTTGTAGAACCGCCCGTGAAGCTCCTTGCTCCTCCACACCGCCCTGCGGTCATCGGCGCTCATTACTTTAAGTCTGCGCCAGTTCTCGTTTGCCAAGGAGAGCGGGGTGAAGTTTCCGTCTACTGCTACTACGTCGCGATGCATCCCCCACTCGTTGCTTAGGAAATAATCCCTGAGACTGCACACCTCGCGGTTGTGGAGGTCTTTGGCATTTAAAAAACCGCGACCTCCACACTTCCGCGAGATGTACAGTCTCATAACAGACGAGCGTGGGTGTAGCATGCGATGCGCAGTAAGCAGTACACGAACTCTTCGGTCCAATTATTATTATTATTATTATTATAACGCTAGCATGATGATGACACCTGACGTTTTGTCAGAAAAAAACCGTGCGTCCCAATCTCGGCTGTGCTGTATCAAGCAAAAAAAAAACTACTGGTACTTAAATAAATGGAGAAAGGTGAGCGTTTAAAGATGAAGAAAGTTAAACATTTGTGTACAAAGCGCAAGAGTTTAAAGTGTTATGTTATATATGCATTTCTTTATTCGTCTGTTTTATTTCTTATATTCCATGATTTTGGTAACCAGACCACAGTTATCAACTTTACTTCAAACCAAGTTACTTGTGGTAGTTATAGCTATCAAACGGAGAATAGGCGTTTTTACAAGCTTTTATTTAGCTCACCCCGTTTGTTTTATTATTTCTTGGGTTAAATTTAGTACTCAATTGAAATTTCACCCACTTTCCGGTTTCCGATTGAGCTGAAATTTTGCATGCATATGATGACATGGAGCTGATCTGATGCTGGAGCTGGAAGGTGGCCATAGGAACTCCGCAATAAAACGACACAACCCTATCGAGTTTGGGCTCGTTAGAATCGTCTCAATGAGTAGTTGATGATGGTATGCAGAAAAGTACAGTCGGCAATAATAGCTTGTATCAAAAATTAAATTTTTGACAGAAACTTGTTAATTTAATGGGTTGGCTCTATCAGCATATTAACTTTGGATTATTTTTAATTGGAAATATGTGAGCTATATACACCTGAACGAATGCCTAGTAACAAATTGAATAAAAGCTGAGTAACTCTGTTTAGTGCGTAACAACTCATACTTATACATCGGGAATATTTTCGGGACCGACTCATAACTTATTCATTAAACAATAATTAGTTTTGATTGTAATGTTATACTTCTTATTAGTTTTGATTGTAATGTTAATCTAAGTTTATAATTGTTTGTGTGTGTTTGTATGTTTTGTTATATTGTAGTGGTTGCTCCAATCTAAGACCTTTATCATTGTGTAACCACTCACTTGATTTCGGATTTGAAAACAGTTTGGTAGCCAAAATTGATTTTTTTTTATCAATGCAGTCCATAAGTTTGCTAGGCAACCACAGTTGCCACAATCAGTTTAGGGGTGTGCGAAGTAGATAACTTTTTTTAAGGGTTCCGTACTCAAAGAGTAAAACGGGACCCTATTACTAAGACTCCGCTGTCCGTCCGTCCCTCTGTCACCAGGCTGTATCCCACTGATACCGTGATAGTTCCAGGTGAAATTTTCAGATGATGTATTTCTGTGGCCGCTATAACAACAAATACTAAAAACACAGAATAAAATAGTTTTTTTATAGATAATGGTACGGAACCCTTCGTGCGCGAGTCCGACTCGCACTTGGCCGGTTTTTTTAAATACATATTAAGAAATCACATTTTACAACTTTCATATAAACTCGCCAAACTGTGACGTTTGATGGCGAGAAACGCTCATGTTTTATACTATTTATTTATTTATCGTATGGCGGTTACACACTGGTACATATATGTACTTCTTCTTCTCTAACTTAAGAGCTAGGCTCTTGTCGGTGTAGCTCAAAGTAGGCCCTCCATCTACTCCGATCCCACGCAATCTTTTTGACCTCACGATATGACCCAACATCAACTCTCTTTTTGAGTTGCTCCATATATAATAACCTATTTACTTGGGTTCGAATCCCGGTAAGGGCATTTATTTGTGTGATGAGCACGAATATTTGTTCCTGAGTCATGGATGTTTTTCTATCTATTTAAGTATTTATTTCTCTATATAAGTATATATATCGTCGTCTAGTACCCATAGTACAAGCTTTGCTTAGTTTGGGACTAGGTTGATGTGTGTAAGATTGTCCGCAAATATTTATTTATTTATTTATTATTTATCTAACTATCTATCTTGTGGTTGCCACAACCAAGTGAGAAGGTAGTTACAGATACAAAAATTTGTAATCACAAGATTCACAAGGAAGTCTCCACCCCTCTCTTCCAGTTTTACGAGGGCGCTTGGGCGCCGGGCGCTCTTACAATTTTCGGCGTCCGCTGTTAAAAACTCAATGAATAATTATTGGGGTTTCGCCGTTTTTTTATTAACACCAACTTACGTTTAGTAGCTTCATTTACAGGTGGGGTGTTTACGGTTTTATTAGATTTAGCGTTTTAGTTGCAAAATAATTTTAACATTTTCAATAATTTGAAAGAAAGAAAGAAACATTTATTCGAGACTTGTTTGTGTTGTTACACACAGCGTTTGTCACGAAACGGTTCTATCTCAGCATAATGCATGCCAGCGCTGGTCTTCCGATAGATGGGTTGGTAAGAGATTTGATGGGTTGGTAGTGTTTTGGCAATGGGGATGGTTTTAAGTAGGTATGTTGTAATTATTTGATTTGCTTTAAATAGTAAAATTCTAAAGACGTCACAGATATGTCATTATACCTATTAGATAAGATAAGCTTTTATTTCCTTATAACCGAGTTTTTGACCAAATTGTATGCAATTAAATATTTGATAAAAAATAATGTTTTTCTTATTCTTATTTCACTATTTAAATTCACTTCACACTTCTTCTTCTGTATAAGCCGCCTAAAGCGGTAAAAGCCTCCTGCAAAGCTGTCATTATAGTTATTAGGTACAGTAAAATCAATTAAGCTGGGCATTAACTTAAACACCGCGCGCGTAAGTCTCTGCGGCAAATATAATTATGTACCTATCCAAATGGTTGGACATAATACTTTGACTACATTCGCGGGCGCCACGCACCTACTTAACTGTCACTCGGGCGTGTGTGTTGTGTTGTTTTTGGTTCAACATTCACTGGCGCGCCATTTCTCTCTACGGTTAAATGCATCCAAATGGACGTAATATTGTTCCAACATTGAATTCTAACAATCACGACCTTTGCCTATTCATTTAGGGTCTGATATGTTACATTACAAGCCGCGTACCTACGCAAGTGCCGCACTTTTGTGGACGCTGCTTAAATCATCTTTTGTAGACGTAAAAGGCCAATGATGGTGATATTATGTTACTATCTTTGTTTGAAGAAACCTTATCCTTCGGAGGAATCAAGTACCTCTTCAAACGCGCGTTAGGACAGTTCATCTGTCATTTTTTCATACAAAAATTGTCATTTAGATCTACCTAACGTACGTACAATGTATCACTTTCTATGAATCTTACCTATTTATTAGATCTGATTCACGCTAATTTAAGTTTGTCTGGATGACGCTCTCTGGCGATAAGACCGCCTGTTGTTTACATCTATGATCTATGATGATTTTCTGTACAGTGTTGTTTTATTGAGGCGTGCAATAATGCGTATTTATATTGTATTGTACAATGCGTTACGTGATCGACTTGCTGGTGGCTGCTAACTGAAAGTAGCTTTAACCGGCGCAGCCTATCTTCAGAAACCAACCCACCTCGATGAGCACACATTTACACATCTCCCCACACCTAACCCCTCCAGGTGCGAGCACATCATAAATCCACCGAGTTTATTATATTTTTAATTCGCAAACTCTGTACTAATACATCAGGGTGATTTATATCGAGTTCCGAACTTGGGGATTTATTAAGCCCTCACGCTCTCCTGACGAGATGACGCGTTTAAAGTGGATTTTCTGAGTTTACATGGAGAATGTGTTTTGCAATTAAATGAATAATAATATAACTACGGTAGCCTAGTGTGGTGGTTCAAGCAGCCTGAAACGGCGGTCGTGGGTTGGAATCCAATTAGAACTAATAAGTTTTTCGGAACGTATATACGAAATAGATAATTCGATATTTACTTTTCGATGAAGGAAAACACCGTGAGGAAACCTGCGAAGAAATTCAAGGGTCTAAGTGAAGACTCGCATTTGGCCAGTGTGGGCACTACTGCCCTTTTCCTCTCACCCATAAGAGGACGCCAATACCCAGCAGTGGGACCTATATACGATGATGATGATGACGATGATGATGATGTATATTGATCCTTTATTGTACACAAGACTAAGGTAGAAAAACACACAGAACAAGCTATACAGTAGTTCGATTTGATCACGTAACGCATTGTACGAACGTCGGGTAGGTCTAAATGTCACTTTTTATATGGAAATTTGACAGTTAAGTTGTACAGACGCGCGTTCGGAACGTTACGTGGTTACCACTCCGGTATCGGTATAAAGACGAACTTATCTCTTTCAGACTCTTCTTCTTCAAACAACTTTTTTCTGTCGCCTTAAACCAACACTTAATTTATTAGGTTTAATTTAAATCGTAAAATATTTTAATCCCATGTTTTTGGCCATCCTAATTATTAAATTTATCCTAATCTTTTGGTAGATGTAATCTTAAAATCACAAGTGAAATTCAATCGTATGCTGATGTCATAAGATTTTTATGGAGAAAAAGTTTTCTCATGTTATCTGTAGGTACTAAAATTTAAAGTACATACTTCTAGAGTTCAATGTTAGTGAACATTTTTCAATACCAAAATATACAGTTTTGTTTAGATTTTTACGCAATTGAAGGATATTCGATAGCGCGATTCATAAAATTTCAGTCAAAATTACAACACTCGGAGGCGAAACCTCTGATAACCTTGAATTAAATAAATTCTATCAACTTTAAATTGAAAACTGGTAACAATAAAACAAAATAAATTGCTTCCACACACGATCAGAAATCAAATCCTCAAGCAAACCCCCAATAAATCAATAGAGAAATAAAATACAAAAGAAAAAAAAACAAATTCGCAAAAAGAATTACAAGCAATAACATGCACTAGTGTTAACGGCCACATTAATCAAGCGCTGTGTCAATCAAATTTGGGCCTTGTATCGTTGTGTTAAGGACGTGTGGGGTTGTAAGGGGAAGGTTGTGAGTGATTTAGTCCCTATCGGCCGTCAACCTGATTAATGCCAGTAGTAAATCAGCGGATTACGACAATGCGAGAAATGACGAGTCGCGGCGGGATCGCGTCGGCGCCGGCGCAAGCTGCGGGAGCCGGCAAGTTGGCGACTGCTGCACTGCTGGCAAAGCATCCGTTTCTTTGTAAGTGTTCCGTCAAACATGCCTACTTTGCCCGTTTTTTTCGGAAAAACTCGAATATCTCATATTTTTTTAATAGTAGGATGATTTTTTTTTTCTTATCGAATCAGTCTTAGTAATACGCATGTGCTCATGAGGAGAAATATTCTTTTAATCAACATCTATTCCAAATTATTATCGAATTTGATCGCGGGTAAAGTTATCTCAACTTTTGTCAACATTGGCCCTGCTGAATTATTGACGCAACTATAGCTCTTATGACGTTGAGACAAGACTTAGTCCAAATATCTTGGTCTTAACTACGAAAAGTTTTACACAATACGGTTGGGTAATGTAACCTAATTTGTTCAATCTATGCCCTACGGAAATGTAGACCTCACATTTCACAATTTGCTGCAAGCTCCTGGCTGAAGTTAAAGACATGTATGGCTCAAAGTAAAGTCATAAATATAATTTAGTTTCTACAAAAAATAGTAAGGTTTGCCCTAATATGCTGTGTTTTCGTTCATTACCAGATTCGGTTAAAATTAGTTTTTTGGGCAAAGTTCCCCCTGGTGGCAAAGTAGGCATATTTGACGGTTCCAATTGGGTAATACCGTCAAACATGCCTACTTTGCCACCAGGGGGAACTTTGCCCAAGAGGAACATTTTAAAATTTGCTTCTTGGGCAAAGTTCCCCCTGGTGGCAAAGAAGGCATGTTTGACGGTACCTAACAATTTATTTTCATTGTTGTCAAATGACAACAGTGGAAATAAATAGTTTTTTCATTAGCAACAGAGTAACGTCACGAAAATACTCGGAAAGTATCAAGTTTTCATTTCTGTTTGCTAATTTTAAATTTTCAAATTCATATTAACTAACAATAAGGACGTTGTTTGATTATTACGTCACAACATAGTAATCTCTACAAATTCCATGCTAACGGTGCGTTTTTGACGTTTCATAAAAAGAAGCTGATTTGACTTTTGTCAAATACCCCATTTAGAAAGAGGCGGATATAGTCTAACGTGGTCCTGGGCTAGCCGTGCTACAGATCTTTCGAAATTGAGGTTTTGTCTGTTGCTTTCAATTCACATCACATTTCAATTGTACCGCTGGCTAAACATAAACACTTTGGGAAAATTAACCAATTTCAGGCCCTGGAAATTACTGTCACCTTGTCCCGATAAATCAGGCTACGTGTGTGTGTGACTGCGCAATAATGTTTAGTCCACATAGTGCTGTTTGGATGGTTATATATTTAAAAGAAGAAGATTGAAGACGTCAAGCAGGCGCCCTCGAGGCCTCACGGCCAAGAAACTCCCTGTACGCCAGCTCCATCAGTGAATAAAGCAGTTTAAGGCGCCGTAGGTTCAGCGAAGTTAAACGAGCAAAGTTTTTGAAACAATATAATGCGTCTGTTTACAATAATATGGTTTAAAAAAAATACGAATAGTAATCTTTAGACTTTTCTGCAAGGAGATCAGTGATTCGAAGCATGATTAAGCATATTTCACTCGATAGAAAAAAATCACGAACACAGGTCTAAAACATTCGTAACAAATTAAATATGCACAAAAGCTACACATATTAATATTATTGGTTCTCAATATCGGCAATATCATGTTTGAGGGAACTTAGTGACTGATTACTTTTCATTTAATTAAACGTACAAAAGATTAAAATTAAAAACATGATGTCTGCGCTTCCGAACGCGCACTTCCATCTAGCTCACGGTTATGCTCAGTGAAGACCATAAACCTACGGCACCTTAGAACCAATTAAATCGCCTTCCTCGTTCAGCTATAGGTTGGTGCTCCGTTTTGGAAGTCTTCAACTGAGTGCTCGCGCGCTCCTCCTTACACTATTGACGTTTTTACTAGTGAGCGTAACCGCTACCGCCTATGCCTTGCAACAAGACGTATCGAATTATTGGGTAAATACGCAGCATAATCGCGCTCGTTGCGACGCACAGGAAGAATATCATCAGAAACATGGCCGCCTAGTTTTGACAAACAATGTTGTAACATCTTAGACACATTATGGCGTTTATGCTGTTTTGCACTTGGGTCATGAAATGCAGCTATGGCTTGAAAAAACGCCATTTATTTGATTAATTTGTGACAAATTTGGATATATTGCTATAAAAAAATGCAATAGCTAGACGTGTAAATAGCCAGCTGGTAAAACATACTTTGCACATGTTTAGGAGCCAATTTATCTTTTTTTTGTGATGGTTAAGCATTAAGTAAGTACATAGTGAAACTCTCTTTTATTCTAAATATAACAACATATCTTAATCTGTTTAATTTTGGACGTAAGTATAGGTCACCTACCTATACGGTGTTGTAGTTTGAATCTTAAGGCTCTGTAGTGATACAATTATTGATAGGTTATGTATTCCTGTCAAAACTATTAACATTTATTCAGGTACAATTTGCACCAGGAGATGTATTTGTACTTTGTACTAAATTACTTAAATTGTTAGTCCTGCAAACTGAACGGGTATCTTATTTAGGCTCAACAGTATATGCAAGCCAAAGCTTAGACGGAAAATATTCTAATACCATAAAAAATAAACTTTAATGTCACTTGAACGCATTGTCAAAATAAGTGTTTTTTTTAATATACTTAGGTATATTAAAAATATATATTTAACAAGTTGGCCTCAGTAAAACAATGACTGACAGGTAGGTTAAAAAATTTGGAGATTTAATTTGAAGGACTACTAGAAAACAACATGAAATAGACCTTCTGAAATTCCAAATTTTGAATAACATTACCTACATGAAAAGAATCATCGTTCAGTATGACACCTTGCCTTCTAAGACAATTCAAAAGATCAGATTTTTTTTATAAACGTCCATGATATCGCGTTTAAGTGCCCTTTCATTTTCAATTTAGTACTCAAAGAATTGACGCACTTGAAGCAGCTTTGTGAAATAGCCGTTTATATAGTCACTTTTCCAAAATGTGACGTTGCCGGCATGTCATTGTTACAGGGATATCAATTTCATGTCTCCGTTTCTCAAATCAGAATGTCATATCATAAGTCTCTGTCGCTCAAAATAGAATCATAAAATAAATGCCTAGGGATATCCCCATGTTCCAAAAGCGAATGGAATCGCGGCCGCGGCCACATGCTTGCCATTTCACGAGATGTCATCAAAACGTGTCGAATTCTCGAACATTCCAAAAAAATGTCGCAGTACTTCTAAACGCGAAGTTGCCAACTTGCCGTAAACCCCTCAACTACATAAATCAATTTGTCAGTGGGCTGACACGCACACTCCTGCGCCTGTGTGCGTGTATGCGACACTTTATTTTTCCACTTTTATGTTCAACATGCCAATCGAAAATGAAACTTAGCAGTTTAGCCGCAGGGTCTCGTTTTGTGCGGATGGCCGTATGGTGTCGTTTAAGCTTGAAGTCGCCCGTGACGGATTTTATTTCAGGTCGGCTAATTAATTTGATTTATGCGAACTGCTACATGTATGATTAGTTAATGACGTCTCGGGAATGTCCGGTGCCGTTGCTAAGATGTTTTTATATAATAAAAAAAAATAGTAAATATCTGGATACATACACAAGAAATCCTAGTTCCAAACTATGGTAGGAAGTCCACTTTTAGTAGTAATTAAGTATAGCTTAACAGTTCGCCAATGTTACTAAGATGTTAATGCTCCAGATCTTCTCTATATTGATAAACGTTCATAAGACCTATTTTAGATAAAACACCGTTAAAATTCGTTTGTCTTTGTCTGTGACTTTGACATTTGTATTTTTGGGAAAGAGACAAAACACATTTTAGTTGACAAAGGTTTGGTAATTTTATGGATAAAGGGGTTAGTGTAAACTTTTCTGCATACAATAAAACAAAACCACACATTTTGAGTTGAACCAGTTTGAGCAAGTTTCAGTTTCGAAACTAAGAGCTCAAAAGGACCGCTTTGAAATATCTTAATGTTCTTATCGGTTAACCAAATGTTTTAGTTTTACCACTCATTTACCGCCAGAGGCGGTAGATAGTGACATACACTGAGGAACTTACAAATTATTTGTTGAGACACACTGATGAAAAAGACGCAACCTAGTTGAGATTTCGAATGAGCTAATAGCAGATTTAACAGTTAAGTTGCGATATTAAAAAGGTTATAAAGCCCAATAAAGGTGATGATTCCGTTGCACAAAAACGTATGCTTAATCAACACTTAGACAATTGGTGACATGAGTGCATTGAGAGATTTAAAGGTACCTACAACCTCAAGGTGGTTAACATATATTATGTTATCATAAACGTCTTGATTACAATCGAGGGAAAGGTCGAGTAAAGAAACAATCGAGTAAAGTTACGTATTATGCAAAGGAGCGTAAATGACGGTTTGTACCTTTCAAGAAACTCCCACCATTGAGCAGTAAAAGTACATCATTCTAATTATGTTTCCCACTGAAGGAGTCCCATAAATTACTCAAAACCCACCTAAACCGTTAAAAAAAGTATTCCCAAGCAATTGACACCTCAGTTTTATGGTAAAAAAACCCATAAACTACTAACGCATTAAAACACACGATTTAGGGTGGATTCTCCAATCCGGTGACATTTTTTTTATGACTTTAGTATTTGAATACCCAATCGTTGTTGGTCCAATGTCGTAAATATTTTTATGTCCCCGATGCCTGATTATCGTGTATATAAGTGGGACATGTCGGTGTTTAGTTTAAGGAAATAATGTTTGTAGTTTTTTTTCTATTCTGACCACTGCAACTACAGGAATATGCTAGATTAATGAATATTTAAAGCGAGTTGTAACTATCGTATTAAAGCATAGAACTTAGGTCAAAGTGAAAAGAAGCTTCAATATTTTAAAAGCAAAGTTAGTTACAATAACTTTGCTACATTACTACAATAATGTCCCCTTATGGAACGCCTCGGCATCCTTAAAGAGTAGTATAAGTTACAATACACATAGAATACTAGAAAAACTAGAATTCACCAAAAGGTACAGCTACTATATTTAGGCTGCACTGTAAATCAAGATGGAAGCATCGTTTCCATTTCTATACAATTTTATTACAATACTAGTGCGTCGCGCTCTCAGACACTATCAGATTACCGCATGAATCAAGACGATTCACGAATCATTTCAACTCGACAAAATTAATACTACTAAACTAGAGGGTAAGTATTTGTATTTAGTACTAGCTGTTGCCCGCGACTTCGTCCGCGTAGAACATGTTATCGTCTAAATGTTTGTTTAAAGAATGAATTTAAAAAAAAACATTGAAATTAGTTTTGTAGTCTTTTAGTAAACAGTCTAAATCCGAAGTTAGAAATCTCTTACCTTCAAAATGTCTTGCTCTCTATACAAACTTAGAACCTCTTTGAACCCTTATAGTATAAGTCTGAAACCGTAGTTACAAATTTCTTACTTTAAAAATGTCTTGCTTTATACATAAACTTCGAACCCCCTTTTAACCTTCTTAGGCGATAAATAAAAAAAACGCTGAAATAAGTTTTGTAGTCTTTCAGCAAACAGTCTATAACCGAAGTTACAAATCCCTTACATTAAAAATTACTTGCTCGCCATACAAACTTGGAATCCCCTTTAGAGGTTCAATTTAAAAAAAAACCGGTCAAGTGCGAGTCGGACTCACGCACGAAGGGTTTCGTACCATTATCTATAAAAACTATTTTACTATATGTTTTAAGTATTTGTTGTTATAGCGGCAACAGAAATACATCATCTGTGAAAATTTCAGCTGGAACTATCACGGTATCAGTGAGATACAGCCTGGTGACAGACAGACGGACGGACGGACGGACAGCGGAGTCTTAGTAATAGGGTCCCGTTTTACTCTTTGAGTACGAAACCCTAAAAACGCTGAAATAAGTTTTGTAGTCTTTTAACAAACAGGCTAGGATCGAAGTTACAAATCTCATACTTTAAAATTTTCTTACTCTCTATACCAACTTAGGGGATTAACGCTTTTCGAGGAAAAATTAAGAAGAAGATTTTTTTTTGTTGTAATAAGCACTTTTTCTACAAACTATCAAGTATCTAAGCTCAATAAAAGTGTTTCCCATACGAATCTTGCACCCTTTTTAACCCCTTAAGGGGTGGAATTTTCCAAAACGCTGAAAGTACTTTATTTGTAAGCTTTCTACAAAGTTTTAAGCGTATATCTCAAAAAAGAGTTTCCCTCATACAAACTTTGCAACCCTTAGTAACCCCCTCAGGGGTGGAATTTATTAACACGCTGAAAGTACTTTATTTATATTCTAATAAGTAAGCTATCTACAAAGTTTAAAGTCTCTTGCTAAAAAAAGAACGTTGCCTCCATACAAATGTTGCACTCCCTTTCAATCCCCTTAGGGGTGGAATTTTCCAAAACACTGAAAGTTCTTTTTAGGGTTCCGTACTCAAAGAGTAAAATGGGAACCTATTATTAAGACTCCGCTGTCCGTCCGCCCGTCCGTCCGTCCGTCTGTCTGTCACCAGGCTGTATCTCACTGATACCGTGATAGTTCGAGTTGAAATTTTCACAGAAGATGTATTACTGTTGCCGCTATAACAACAAATGCTAAAAACAAAATAAAATAAATATTTTTATTGACAGGGAACCCTTCGTGCGCGAATCCAACTCGCACCTGGCCGGTTTTTTTGTATTTCAATAAGTAGGTATAATATTTCTCCAAACGTTTAACCTTGTATCTCAAAAAATAATTTCCCTCATACAAACTTTGCAACGATTTTAACAACCCTTAGGGGTGGAATTTTCCAAAACGCTAAAAGTGCTTTATTTTTATGCTAATAAGTAAGCTTTTTTCAAAGTTTTAAGTCTCTAGCTAAAAAAACATGTTACCTCCATACAAATGTTGCACCCCCTTTCAACCCCCTTAGGGGCGGAATTTTCTAAACCGCTGAAAGTATTTTTTTTATTTCAATAAGTCATCTTTATACAAACTTTTAAGCTTCTATCTCAAAAAAAGTTTCCATAGTACCAACTTAGAAACCTTTTTTAACCCCCTTAGGGGTGGATTTTTTTCAAAACGCTGAAAGTACTTTTTTTTATTTCAAAAGTTATTATTTATATATAATTTCCCTCATACAAACTTTGCAACCATTTTTAACCCCTTATGGGTGGAATTTTCCAAAACGCTGAAAGTACTGTCTCTAGCTAAAAAAACTTGTTTCCTCCATACAAATGTTGCAACCCCTTGTAACCCCCTTAAGGGTGGAATTTTCTAAAATTGAATTTTTCAAAACGCTGAAAGTACTTTAATAATATTCTAATAATGCTATTTACAAAATTTTAAATCTCTTGCTAAAAAAAACGTTGCCTCCATACAAATGTTGCACTCCCTTTTAATCCCCTTAGGGGTGGAGTTTTCTAAAACACTGAAAGTTCTTTTTTGTATTTCAATAAGTAATCTTTCTACAAACGTTTAACCTAGTATCTCAAAAAAAAATTCCCTCATACAAACTTTGCAATGATTTTGAACCCCCTTAGGGATGGAATTTTCCAAAACACTGGAAGTACTTTATTTTGATTCTAATAAGTAAGCTTTCTACAAAGGTTTAGGTCTCTAGCTAAAAAAACATGTTTCCTCCATACAAATGTTGCACCTCCTTTTTATCCTCTTAGGGGTGGAATTTTCTAAAACGCTGAAATTGGTTATTTTGTATTTCAATAAGTAATCTTTCTACAAACTTTTAAGCTTCTATCTCAAAAAAGCGTTTCCTCATACAAACTTTGCAACCCTATTTAACCCCTTAGGGGTGGAATTTTTCAAAACACTGAAAGTACTTTATTTTTATTCTAATGAGTAAGCTTTCTACAAAGGTTTAAGTCTCTAGCTAAAAAAACATGTTTCCTCCATACAAATGTTGCACCCCCTTTTAACCCCCTTAGGGGTGGAATTTTCGAAAACGCTGAAAGTGGTTTTATTGTATTTTAATAAGTAATCTTTCTACAAACTTTTTAGCTTCTACCTATCTCAAAAAAGAGTTTCCCTCATACAAACCTTGCAACCCTTTTTAGCCCCCTTAGGGGTAGAATTTTTCAAAACGCTGAAAATACTTTATTTGTATTTTAATAAGTAATCTTTCTACAAAGTTTAAAGACTCTAGCTCAAAAAATAAAGTTTCCTCCATACAAACTTTGCAATGATTTTCAACCCCTTTAGGGGTGGAATTTTCCAAAACGCTGAAAGTACTGTATTTTTATTCCAATAAGTAAGCTTTCTACAATGTTTGAATTCTCTAGCTAAAAAAAAAATGTTTCCTCCATACAAATGTTGCACCCCCTTTTAACCCCCTTAGGGGTGGATATATCAAAAACGCTGGAAATTGTTTTTTTGTATTTCAATAAGTAATCTTTCTACAAACTTTTAAGCTTCTATCTCAAAAAAGAGTTTCCCCCATACAAATTTTACAACCCTTTTTAGCCCCCTTAGGGGTAGAATTTTCCAAAACGCTGAAAGTACTTTATTTGTATTCTATAAAGTAATCTTTCCACAAAGTTTGAAGACTCCAGCTCAAAAAATAAAGTTTCCCCCATACAAACTTTGCACCCCTATTTAACCCCTTTAGGGGTGGAATTTCCAAAAATCCCTTCTTATCCGTCGCCTACGTTATAAAAGGTTGTATAGGTGTAAATTTCAAGTTTCTAGTTCCAGTAGTTTCGGCTGTGCGTTGATGATCTGTCAGGAAGTCTTCTTTTATATATATAGACTAGCTGTTGCCCGCGACTTCGTCCGCGTAGAACATGTTATCGTCTAAATGTTTGTTTAAAGAATGAATTTAAAAAAAAACATTGAAATTAGTTTTGTAGTCTTTTAGTAAACAGTCTAAATCCGAAGTTAGAAATCTCTTACCTTCAAAATGTCTTGCTCTCTATACAAACTTAGAACCTCTTTGAACCCTTATAGTATAAGTCTGAAACCGTAGTTACAAATTTCTTACTTTAAAAATGTCTTGCTTTATACATAAACTTCGAACCCCCTTTTAACCTTCTTAGGCGATAAATAAAAAAAACGCTGAAATAAGTTTTGTAGTCTTTCAGCAAACAGTCTATAACCGAAGTTACAAATCCCTTACATTAAAAATTACTTGCTCGCCATACAAACTTGGAATCCCCTTTAGAGGTTCAATTTAAAAAAAAACCGGTCAAGTGCGAGTCGGACTCACGCACGAAGGGTTTCGTACCATTATCTATAAAAACTATTTTACTATATGTTTTAAGTATTTGTTGTTATAGCGGCAACAGAAATACATCATCTGTGAAAATTTCAGCTGGAACTATCACGGTATCAGTGAGATACAGCCTGGTGACAGACAGACGGACGGACGGACGGACAGCGGAGTCTTAGTAATAGGGTCCCGTTTTACTCTTTGAGTACGAAACCCTAAAAACGCTGAAATAAGTTTTGTAGTCTTTTAACAAACAGGCTAGGATCGAAGTTACAAATCTCATACTTTAAAATTTTCTTACTCTCTATACCAACTTAGGGGATTAACGCTTTTCGAGGAAAAATTAAGAAGAAGATTTTTTTTTGTTGTAATAAGCACTTTTTCTACAAACTATCAAGTATCTAAGCTCAATAAAAGTGTTTCCCATACGAATCTTGCACCCTTTTTAACCCCTTAAGGGGTGGAATTTTCCAAAACGCTGAAAGTACTTTATTTGTAAGCTTTCTACAAAGTTTTAAGCGTATATCTCAAAAAAGAGTTTCCCTCATACAAACTTTGCAACCCTTAGTAACCCCCTCAGGGGTGGAATTTATCAACACGCTGAAAGTACTTTATTTATATTCTAATAAGTAAGCTATCTACAAAGTTTAAAGTCTCTTGCTAAAAAAAGAACGTTGCCTCCATACAAATGTTGCACTCCCTTTCAATCCCCTTAGGGGTGGAATTTTCCAAAACACTGAAAGTTCTTTTTAGGGTTCCGTACTCAAAGAGTAAAATGGGAACCTATTATTAAGACTCCGCTGTCCGTCCGCCCGTCCGTCCGTCCGTCTGTCTGTCACCAGGCTGTATCTCACTGATACCGTGATAGTTCGAGTTGAAATTTTCACAGAAGATGTATTACTGTTGCCGCTATAACAACAAATGCTAAAAACAAAATAAAATAAATATTTTTATTGACAGGGAACCCTTCGTGCGCGAATCCAACTCGCACCTGGCCGGTTTTTTTGTATTTCAATAAGTAGGTATAATATTTCTCCAAACGTTTAACCTTGTATCTCAAAAAATAATTTCCCTCATACAAACTTTGCAACGATTTTAACAACCCTTAGGGGTGGAATTTTCCAAAACGCTAAAAGTGCTTTATTTTTATGCTAATAAGTAAGCTTTTTTCAAAGTTTTAAGTCTCTAGCTAAAAAAACATGTTACCTCCATACAAATGTTGCACCCCCTTTCAACCCCCTTAGGGGCGGAATTTTCTAAACCGCTGAAAGTATTTTTTTTATTTCAATAAGTCATCTTTATACAAACTTTTAAGCTTCTATCTCAAAAAAAGTTTCCATAGTACCAACTTAGAAACCTTTTTTAACCCCCTTAGGGGTGGATTTTTTTCAAAACGCTGAAAGTACTTTTTTTTATTTCAAAAGTTATTATTTATATATAATTTCCCTCATACAAACTTTGCAACCATTTTTAACCCCTTATGGGTGGAATTTTCCAAAACGCTGAAAGTACTGTCTCTAGCTAAAAAAACTTGTTTCCTCCATACAAATGTTGCAACCCCTTGTAACCCCCTTAAGGGTGGAATTTTCTAAAATTGAATTTTTCAAAACGCTGAAAGTACTTTAATAATATTCTAATAATGCTATTTACAAAATTTTAAATCTCTTGCTAAAAAAAACGTTGCCTCCATACAAATGTTGCACTCCCTTTTAATCCCCTTAGGGGTGGAGTTTTCTAAAACACTGAAAGTTCTTTTTTGTATTTCAATAAGTAATCTTTCTACAAACGTTTAACCTAGTATCTCAAAAAAAAATTCCCTCATACAAACTTTGCAATGATTTTGAACCCCCTTAGGGATGGAATTTTCCAAAACACTGGAAGTACTTTATTTTGATTCTAATAAGTAAGCTTTCTACAAAGGTTTAGGTCTCTAGCTAAAAAAACATGTTTCCTCCATACAAATGTTGCACCTCCTTTTTACCCTCTTAGGGGTGGAATTTTCTAAAACGCTGAAATTGGTTATTTTGTATTTCAATAAGTAATCTTTCTACAAACTTTTAAGCTTCTATCTCAAAAAAGCGTTTCCTCATACAAACTTTGCAACCCTATTTAACCCCTTAGGGGTGGAATTTTTCAAAACACTGAAAGTACTTTATTTTTATTCTAATGAGTAAGCTTTCTACAAAGGTTTAAGTCTCTAGCTAAAAAAACATGTTTCCTCCATACAAATGTTGCACCCCCTTTTAACCCCCTTAGGGGTGGAATTTTCGAAAACGCTGAAAGTGGTTTTATTGTATTTTAATAAGTAATCTTTCTACAAACTTTTTAGCTTCTACCTATCTCAAAAAAGAGTTTCCCTCATACAAACCTTGCAACCCTTTTTAGCCCCCTTAGGGGTAGAATTTTTCAAAACGCTGAAAATACTTTATTTGTATTTTAATAAGTAATCTTTCTACAAAGTTTAAAGACTCTAGCTCAAAAAATAAAGTTTCCTCCATACAAACTTTGCAATGATTTTCAACCCCTTTAGGGGTGGAATTTTCCAAAACGCTGAAAGTACTGTATTTTTATTCCAATAAGTAAGCTTTCTACAATGTTTGAATTCTCTAGCTAAAAAAAAAATGTTTCCTCCATACAAATGTTGCACCCCCTTTTAACCCCCTTAGGGGTGGATATATCAAAAACGCTGGAAATTGTTTTTTTGTATTTCAATAAGTAATCTTTCTACAAACTTTTAAGCTTCTATCTCAAAAAAGAGTTTCCCCCATACAAATTTTACAACCCTTTTTAGCCCCCTTAGGGGTAGAATTTTCCAAAACGCTGAAAGTACTTTATTTGTATTCTATAAAGTAATCTTTCCACAAAGTTTGAAGACTCCAGCTCAAAAAATAAAGTTTCCCCCATACAAACTTTGCACCCCTATTTAACCCCTTTAGGGGTGGAATTTCCAAAAATCCCTTCTTATCCGTCGCCTACGTTATAAAAGGTTGTATAGGTGTAAATTTCAAGTTTCTAGTTCCAGTAGTTTCGGCTGTGCGTTGATGATCTGTCAGGAAGTCTTCTTTTATATATATAGATAAGTAATTATGGTTCAATACAGAAAAGGCCGAGGTTCCCATTTCAACTACATTAATATTTTCGAGTTTTAAGTGACGAGCAAACGTGTCAGAAAGAACGTGCAAAACTTTTTAAAATGTGAGAACCGAATTGAGGTCCAGTTGGCTTTGATATTAGATCGAGTACATTCCGCTTGTTCTTAGCTCCTACACTCCGCTTTCCTGCTCCTGTGATTACAGTTCATACGCGCTTGACACTATTGACAGTGACTTTTATCGTATCGCAGCCGGAGTTTTACAACGACGATGACCCTAAGCGTTTGAACGGGATGCCATGATTTTCGTTTTCAAGCTATCAATCATCGCTTCACAGACAATCACACATCACGGAACAGATCGTTTCTGACAGTGGGCCTTCTGTGTACGCAGGCAAGTGCAATTATTTATTCTCTGCCGCTACATGATGGTAGTACCTTTTATTGGGGCACTGTACCAATGTCCTAAAACATAAGCCCCTTCAACGTGTGTTCCAAGCATTATCTCCGTCCTTCCAGATACGGGTGACATATTTACTGCGCCGCATAAAACTAATCCACGGAGCCTTGGGGGACCTTACTTCTAACATTCGTCACATAGCCATCGTAAATTATCATACTACGGTATGATATGACGGGGGCCGCCCATTAAAACGCGTTTGATTTAGATGGGGCTATAAAATTGATTTATGCCTTCACGCCAACAAAACCCGTAGCACTAAAGCAACTATTATATTAACATTTTCGTGGATAACGGGAGTGGACCCAAATAGTCATAACCGCGCAAAGTGAAAGGCAAATTTCAACTCTACGAAACACAGTTAGAATTGATTTTGGATTGAGAAGCGAGGTTAGAAGTAAGGCGTTCTTGTTGGAAAAAAGTAACACACTCGTATAGTTGCATGCATCTGAAAAATGTGTGAAATAATACTTTATTGTTTTATAGAGAGAGTGCAAATTTGTTTGCTGACAGTACACGATCGGGGGCATTGTTTTTGATATCGGTACTATGTAATTTCGGCTACTTTATGGCGCTATATTTTAATAAAAGTAATATGTTGTCTGGACTTTGTTAAGTTAGATAAGTTGGTCATTGTTAAAAGTTAATTAACATTTTGACGAAGCGTTTGGCAAGGCAGAGACACATGCAGGAATGGGACGGTAATTCATTTGCTTCTTGACATTTCGATTCTGTGGCAATTGGATTAACATAAGTATCAAAATTCAAAATTCAAAATTCAAATTCAAAATTCAAATATTTATTCTGTAAGTAGGCCTCACTCAAGGGCTCTTTCAAGGACTTATTCTTATCATGACTTATTGTGTTTTGAATAACAAATTTGACAGTTCACCACCACGCCACATGTCGCAAAAATTTAGAAAAGGCGGTAATTTCACGAGTTGTCATTAAAACAATGTCGATGAAAAAAACACTACTCCGTTAAAGTCAATACGAAGATATTGGCATAACGATGCAATTGAAAATCGCCCGTATTGACCACCGACAAAATTGGACTTATTCCTGGGAACGATACAAATATAGTCAGAAATGAGAAAGGGTTGAACAGTCTTCAAATAGAATAGTTGGTATAACGTTGCCATTTAGTGCAATTGCAATTTAGCTTTAAAAGCTCACGAAATAAGACTCAATTTGTATTTTGTATACTTTATCATCAATTTATTCCTCATATTTAATTGTCATTATTTCAGAAAGAATTAAGTGACCTAATAAGGAATAAAATTGGATCATCGTCATCATCATCATCATCATATCAGCCGAAAGACGTCCACTGCTGAACATAGGCCTCCCCCAAAGAGTGCCAAAATGACCGGTCCTGCGTCACGAGCATCCAGCGGACTCCCGCGACCTATAAAATTGGATAGGCAGAGTTAATTGCTAACTACAATAATTTAAAATGTAATGAACCTCCAACGCACAATAAACATAGCTAAAGAAAGACAGAAAACACTTTTGATTGAATAAAACTGCACACAAAACGGTTCATCAATATAGGAGCTAAGATGCCACAGACAGACTCACAGATACACACACAGACAGATACACAGTAATCTTAGACTTATATCACCCCTTGCTTGGGTAGGAAGTAAAAAGCAAAGAAGCCCATGAGGATCGTAGCCCTAATAACACCAATACTTGCTCTGTAGATCATGGTCAAAGCCTGCCTCAAAGCCTGTGCTATACCTGCTGAAGGCTGGGAGGAGGTCGCGTCTATGAGACCGGACTGGCGTTTCTTTTGAAGTAGCTCAACTTGACCACCTGGACCAAAAGCGCCATTTACGGAAGACTCGACGTAGACCATCCAATGCATAATATTTACCACCAGGGCCAGCTATACTGCACACAATGTGAACAAACACTTAAAACTAAGTTCGGCTTCGCGAGCCATATTCATGCTCATCAGAGAAAATTGCAAGGGTCGCCGTAGTCGGATACGACAAGGAGACTATATAGATTATGGTGATGTGTTCCTGGTGGTACTGTGGCCTATAGGCGCTTCCTTAGCTGCCCTATGATGTGAGGATTCGTTGTGTTGTTGTGCTAGTTAAGTGCCAAATGCAGGTCCTTCGCTCCCATCACAGCGAATCCTAGGGAGTTCCGGCGACCTCAATCACTACACAATATAACACTACGTACCTGCAAGAAAGTAGTACTGTTATTAAGACTGGGGTCCTCTAAAAGTTGTAGCTAGTTTCTCAGTCGGGCCCTTTTAACTAAGTGAGTTGAATACTTAACTCTTTATATGAAATGATTGAAAGAGTTTCTTACATTGAAACAAAGGATTTTATAAGTTTATCATATGTATGTGTGTCTGTCTGCAGCATCATAGCTCTCAAACGGATGAATTTGAGTGCGGTTTTATTAATCGAAAGTTTTATGTCGAGATTAGCTATGTTCGGTGTCGGGAAGTTATTATGAATGTATAATTTGTTAACAAGTTTCATTAAAGTTAGCTTTGTCACGGTCGGTGTCAAAAACGCTTCTATTCAGTATCGGGGTAGGCGGCGATTATTTTAAATCACACGACAAAATACGTCACGCATTGTAGTCCGTCCGAATATAATTGTTTTACACAAATTCGAACCTACTACCCGTGAATCATCGCAATGACTGTAATTAATGAAATTTATGTGGCCTCGTAAATTTTATTCGTGTGAGATAGATCCACGGAAAGTTGAAATGGACTTCAGCTTTGTTGTTGCGCGCGGCTTCGCCTGATATATATTTGCAGAGAAAACTTAAACTATAATCTAAGTACCTACCTACATTTTTAGCGGTTCAGCGTTTTGTTGGTCAACATAGACCTATGATTACTAAATCTATTATCTAAGGTGGTAAATATAAGGTTACTTTGGACTCATCCAGAAATCATCAAACGAGTATGTTATCTAAATTTTTCTTCTTTTGACAGTTGCATCTCTTTCTCTGGAGCTCGGAAGGAGGATTAAGGAAAATCGAGGAACAGTCTTATGCTGCCGTCTGGACCAAGTCTGGACGCCACAGCACCAGCGGTACCGGGTGAAGTGAGGACGTTCATAGATTGAACTCGATCAGAAATATGAACAGCTGCCCGCTGGCGTCTTAAGTTAAGGTCTCGTCACGTCTCAAGCCACTCTAGAACATATCGATACCTGCAGACTCAAAGGATGTAACAGCCTGATGTTGTAATGGCTGTTACGCCCTTTGAGTCTGCAGGTATCGATATATCGACGATCAGTGATCCCAAGGTCACGTAAATGATATTTTTTGTCACTATTAACAGCTGTCATGCTTTCCTTTGTTTTGGAACTGTCAATTGCGGTTTTTGTGTCGTTTGTGCGCATACAATTCATAAAAAGGATGATTGATTCGTGTTGTTTTTAAGGGTGTCAATACAATCAATAAAAATGAGCATTAAAAAACCTTGTTGCGCCGCCCAGTGTGCAACAGAATTGACTGAAATTGAAGGTTTGATAGTTCCAGCATTGACATTGTCGCGAAAAAACTCATCCTGAAGAAGAATTCTTGAAGAGTTTGAAATATGACGCCCGTAGTGACATTTAATACGTGATTTTAACCTTGGATTTATTAGCAGATAGTATTTTAAAAGAATTCAAATTAGTAGGGGTACATTAATTGCACGTCGTGGAACCGATGGCGATTGGGGTGGAAAGGTTTTCGAGTGGCGACCACGCACCGGAAGACGCTGCGTGGAAAGATCCCCGACAGGGTGGACTGATGACCTGGTAAAGGTCGCGGGAGTCCGCTGGGTGCGGGTGGCACAGGACCGGTCATTGTGGCATGCTTTGGTGAGGCCTATGTCCAGCAGTGGAACGAGAAACAACACTCCTCCCAGATGGCTTTTTAGGAAAATTGCCCACAAATATGTAAATTTGTGAAGTTTTATTCATTTTTGTTTTTATTCAACTTTACATCAGAAATATGTTTCTTTCAAAATTTTCATTTTTGGTACAAGTTTTTATTGCCAACTCTCCTTTTCTGTATACCGTCATAAACTACTCGCTGAGACGATTCAAACGAGCCCAAACTCAACAGGGTTACGTCGGTTAAGTCCTGAATTCCCATGGCCACCGTCTCCATCATCAGATAACCTCGATGGTACCATTCTATTGAATTTTCATCCAAACTTCACTTTAACCCAATATCTCACCGGTTAAAGTAGTCTGCTTCAAAATTGAGTTGCAAGATTCCACCCAAACAAACATAGTTATAACAGCCGGCAAACTTCTTGAGCATTTCATGACACGTCATAAACTCTTAATCCTATAGTAACATTTTATTTCATTATCCTAGGCGGTACAGCCTTTGAAAAATCTCAATGTCTCATAATTTTCCAGTGCATGCATTAACTAGTGATGGCAGTCGCTTTCGTAAAACTAGTGCCTTTGCCCAACCTTGGAATTATTGTGCCAAAGCGAAACCCGTGTCCTAGAGTAGAACCAGGAAAACGCAAGGAGGATGGTGACTCTGAACGAGTGAAGCCTATCTTTTTTTAACCGACTTGATGAAGAAAGGAGGAGGGTCTCAACTCTCAATTCGTCGGAATCTTTTATATTTATGTCATTATCATCATATCAGCTGAACGACGTCCACTGCTGGACATAGGCCTCCACCAAAGAGTGCCACAATGACCGGTCCTGCGCCACCCGCATCCATTTTTTATGTATGTTCCCCGATTACTCAAACACGCATGGACTGATTAAAAAAAATCTTTTATTGTTTGAAAGGGTATCCATAGCAAATATTCTAGACCACGCGCAACATCAATTATGTATTTGAATTGCACTTCTATGAAAAAGAAGAAATCATTAGACTTCATATATCCAAAGAGAGTGAGTGTACGACACTGGACGATGGAAGAAACCTGTTTGATACCAAGTTCTTGAAGGTTCAGGATTTGTGATGGTCATCAGGTCTGATGATGGGATCCTGGAGATATCGAAGGAACACTTCAAAATAGGCGAAGGACTGAATGAAGTCGGTTAAACTGAATAACTGAATTTTGTATGCCTTGTGGCAAAACACAGTGAGACATGTTTTTTTGATACCCTACCATACCTTGTATACCTGTGTTTGACAAATACATTATTTGAAATTGAAATTGTAAACTATGTTTTTAAAGGAAATGATGTCCGTAAATTGTATGTTATACGATTTATACGTGACTACGGTTTACATTAATACCTGCGTCACCTCATAGATCAAGCGCAGTGCGTGTCACCCAGTAAAAATAAATAATGCCAGTTGTCAATTTAAGGACCGCGTTATGCAAGAGAGCAGAGGTACGATTTTTGTAAATCAACCAACTTACGATTGCAGACCGATCGACGTTAAATAGAGAGCCGGTAGCTGTCACTCCATATAAACTTGTCAAACTTATCATTTATTTAATCGTATGGCATACATTATTTGGCCTTTTCAGTTAGTCACTCTTTAGTACTACCCAGGGGACACGTGCCGGGTTGTGGTAGGTAGCTCCTGCGGACGCAAGTGACAGTTGTCCCCCCTTTGTCAAGTGAGTGAGCAACTCGACTGTTAGAGGTTCTTAAGCCGCCCGAAGCCCTCTAACTCGGCTTAACGACTACTGTCATAGACAGTAGCCGGGATCAACTGCTTAGCGTGCCTTCCAAAGCGCGGAAGCGCTCATTTATAGTAACCACTCAAACAGGCAGTCACCCATCCAAGGACTGACCGCTGCCATCTTTGCTTTAACTGCGTTATCGTTTCCGATTCGCAGGCCGCCGCTGGGCTATGCACGCTTCTAATCACCTCTTTCTGGTATTCTATCCTCTTTCTACCTTGCACAGTACGAGTGAAACAAGAGTTGATGAGTCGTGCGCTTCGCGACTAGGCAGGGAGTTGTGTTAGACTATTTTTGGATGAGTGATTGCTTTGATTGGTTAAGACTCTGAATGCTTTCGTGCTATGGAAAGGACGTTATGACCAGGACTTTAACCCAGCAGCACAAGAGGATTCTGTAAGCCACGCTTTACCTTCCAGGCGGATTAAGAAGTATTCTATAGTTGCCCACAGGCATCTGACGATAGCTAAATCCCTGAGGTCTACTTATTCCTTTGGGTTGGAACGTCAGATGGCTTTGACTTTCAACAGGAAGTGTGCCTTAGTGCCTACGCCAATATGTTACTTGGAGCGCAGTCCGCGCTTTCCCTCAGGATGCAGGTTAACGCTAAAATTACGAGATAGAGCAATTTTGTCAATATCAAAAACTAAAAATTGCTTAGCTTGTTGAAATTTGCATTCAAAATTAAATGATTGCATAACACTGTCCACAGGTATTAAATAAATCACAGGATGTTCATTTCATTCAGTGATTTTACATCCAGACCATTTTAAATCAAAGTCTTACATGACAATGAAAAAGTGATTTTAAAATAAGAATGATGGTGATTATAAAAGGTAGTTACCATATCGCGACCGTATTTTAATGGACTCAGTACGTGATTTTAGCAATTACTCCAGGCAAAATACGGTTTTGAAAAACATTAATATAGTTATAGCGTTTTTTTTCTTTATATCATTTTAAAACATTGGTCTAAGATGCTTTATTCAAGAATCCAACAAACTTTCCATCCGGAAGTATTTATATAGATTTAAAAAAATAATGAATTGTTTTTTTTTTATTATTTATCTTGAATATTATAGAGCAAATGTAAATGAACCAAAATAAAGATAAAACCATTTATTCATATTTTTTCTGACTTTTCAGAAGCTAGTTAAGTTATCATTTTTTTGATGTCTGAAATTTAGTTGGATTTTGTCACTAAGTAACTATTTAATTGATAATATATCCATTACATAAAAAAAATCTGCTATTATAAATTATTTCCAAATTTGACATATTTTCCATACAAGCTGTCAGTTCATTGCCTGGACTAAATGTTATATGACGCGAGATAAGCATCCGCGCGTCTTTTTCTAAGTTTTCTAATTAGAATGAGACGGATAATCTATCTCACGGGCGAGATACTAACAATTAAACAACAGAAACAATACATACATATTTACAAAATATTTTATAATGACTTAAAATGGCTTGACCTCCCAAAAATGAACTCTTTGTTAGAATTAGGTATAGTCCATTTTAGCTTAGGTATTTATTATATGTAACTAGGCCATGAATTTCTATATCTTTACCAAATTTTAACTTTCTAGGTCAAAATTTGTATGAGAAAACTGACCGGATGGTAAATATATCGATATTTTCAAAATATTAAAAAATTACTTAAAATGGCTTGACTTCCCAAAATTGAACTCTTTGTTAGAATTAGGTATAGTCCATTTTAGCTTAGGTATTATATATAACTAGGCCATGAATTTCTATATCTATACCAAATTTTAACTTTCTAGGTCAAAAATTGTATGAGAAAACTGACCGGGTCGTAAATACTATATCGATATTTCCAAAATATTTTTCAAGATTCAAAGATTTTATTTGTCTTTGAAAAACATTTTGGAAATATCTCTGTATATTTTCCACTGTCAAATATATAATATATGTAGAGTAGTGTTTTATCTTATGCTCGTGACCGCTTCTATGTTGACTGTATCTATACCGCAGCAGCAATAAGTATATTCGAATATATGTTTAGTGTTGTTGTAAAATCTAAATACATAACGTTGAAAATACATATTAACTTAGTATTTATTATTGTGAAGTACCTACCTACTTAAGTACTTACTTTGATATTTATTACAACGTTAATTTATACTACTTAAATTGTCTAAACCTTTCCATTTTATGTAACATCCCATGCTTTACCTCAATAACTGTCAATCGACTCAAAAATATCAAATGTCTTTCATTCAACACAAATTACCACTTTACTCGTTCACTCACCTAACTCCCACCCGTTATGCAATGGCATTTATCTCATAGATAATAAAGTGGTTTCCGATTTTATCACCGGCAAAGTTAACTTGGTAAATCGTATCTACGATACGATCGATTCCTTCGTCAACCGCGTCGCTTATCGATGACAACTGACAAGCGTCACTCACTGTCACTTGAATTAAAATGACATTTTATGGACATTTGATTTGGACGTTCTGAAAATGTTCCCGGATATTTCTGACGGAATATCGTCGAGTTGCAGTTTGGTGAGACTTGAGATGTGAAATTAAGGGCATGATTTGAAAAAAATATATTTTTTCGAAGTCTGTAGGTACATATACTGCGCTACGTATACTAGGAAACAATTAGATTTCATTTTCATATGTATCGCGACTACTAGTTTGCCCTTATACAAAAAAGCGTTAGTCAAACCTATCTGACGACCTCTGTAGTCGTTAGTGAGTAGTGAGCTACTAAGCCGGAGGTCCCGGGATCTAATCCCGGTAAGGGTATTTATTTGTGTGATAAGCACGAATATTTGATCTTGAGTCATGGATGTTTTCTATGTATTTAAGTATTTATATATATAAGTATTTATATCGTCGACTAGTACCCATAGCAAGATTTGCATAGTTTGGGACTAGGTCGATTTGTGTATGATTGTCCCCAAATATTTATTTATTTATATTTTAGCTAAAATGCCGGTAAATTAGTTTGTCTTTATCTGTCAATTTTATTTGATATAATTAGTTTTTGTGAGAAGCGGCAAAGCACATTTTAGTTAAGTTTTTTGAATAAGGGGATATGCCAGTATGTGTATCATTATCCCTAACGTCTTATCTTATATATAAAACTCCTAAGTAATTAAAATAGCAAATGCATTAAAATCTGATAATATTACATTACTTACCTACCTAGGGCGGTGAAACAAATAATGTCTCAGATCGCAGTTATTAAACGCTCGAGCCGAAGGCAACGGCGTTAAATATGCGATTTGAGGCTTTCTTTATCACCGCCCGTGGCTAGTACAAAGTTTTACGTCTCTCCCTGGCCAGGAAGCGGGATTTTTCGCACGCATAGCGTGCGGTAATTCCTACTTTATGGCCAGGTATGACGTAAATTAAATTATGACAGTTTTTCCCCAAGTTAGTAAAGATACAGGATGGCCATAAAACATGTAATTTAATTAAAATTTTCGCGACAGAATGCAAGTATTGTGTGTGACCGACGCGGGGTGTAATTAACATCAGGCCTGTAGCGTCAACATAACAAGCTCATATTTATATCAATATATTTTACAAATTGGGTGTCAAAAATGAAGTAAGAGTGTATTTCTAATCTCCAACGCAAATGAGGGGTGTTGTAATGTTAACGTTTATATCTAGTACCTATGAATAATTAAATAAACGCTTTTAGACTACCGTAAAACTACACAACTATAGTTCAGGTGGGTACTATGGTCCTAATCAATTCTCATATTACTTGCTCAGGTGCGACTATTTTCATGGATTAACTTAAAGACAGGCAATAATAATTTATAATAACACAAATTTAAATAAAAACGTAATAAAAAAGCGGCCAAGTGCGAGTCGGACTCGCACATGAAGGGTTCCGTTAAATAAATTGCTTTTTACGATTTATGACGTATTAAAAAAAGACTACTTACTAGATCTCGTTCAAACCAATTTTCGTTGAAAGTTTGCATGGTAATGTACATCATATATTTTTTTTAGATTTATCATTCTCTTATTTTAGAATTTAAAGGGGGGGGGGGGGACACACATTTTACCACTTTGGAAGTGTCTCTCGCGCAAACTATTCAGTTTAGAAAAAAATGATGTTAGAAACCTCAATATCATTTTTGAAGACCTATCCATAGATACCCACTTGTATGGGTTTGATAAAAAAAAAAATTTGAGTTTCAGTTCTCAGTATGGGGAACCCCAAAATTTATTGTTTTTTTTATATTTTTGTGTTAAAATCTTAATGCCGTTTACAGAATACATCTACTTACCAAGTTTCAACAGTATAGCTCTTATAGTTTCGGAAAAAAGTGGCTGTGACATACGGACGGACAGACAGACAGACAGACATGACGAATCTATAAGGGTTCCGTTTTTTGCCATTTGTCTACGGAACCCTAATAACTAATACGAAATTGGTATTGATAAAAACGAATGAGTTTACTTTAGGACCATAGTTGGGGTAGTGGACTATAGTTGTGTAGTGTTACGGTACGAAAGCTGTATGCCACCTACTTTCATTGAAAAAAATATTTATGTAAGCACTATATTGTAGGTACCTAGCATATTCATGTCATACAAGAGCAAAGTTCAAAGGCGAATTTATCCCAATAGGGGATCTCTTCAAGCTAACCTTACCTTACAGCAGTCGAGTGGAAGGTGGATAGAAAGAGACGGCCAAATACACCGAGTACTTTGTACGCACAAAAAAAAAGCATAAAAAACTTTTTCTTTCGGGAAGTCAGGAAAAACGAACACTCATATTAAATCATTCTAATTGAACTATTGATCATACCCACTAACACGAACATAACGTCACAGCCCAACGTCCTTAAACTTGCGGACCCTACACCACCCTAATGTACAATATTTGGCCTATTACACCCCTAGGCCATTGATTTATTGGTTATGAATCAACCCCCCCACCGCTATTACGGGCTGATGTATGGTCCTGATAATGAATCTGGCTGTATTTTTGCCGGCGCTTGATGGAAATATGAAGGTGGGAGGTGAGTTATGAGTGAAGAGATGTTGGATAGTATTTGACTTCTCAGTCAGTGTTATGCATATGTAATATGTAATTATTTTTTCTCAAACATGCAATAAAATATTTTCTTTACGTTCCTTATAATAGACTCGGAAGTAGGTATCCTTTTTCGGGCGCAGCATCTCGAGGCGGCCTGATATGGGATTTCATAAAACTTTTCAGGCCTAGGCCTGCAAAGTAACTTTTTAATTTTCATTCCACTATTTGTGGCACAGCATCACAGCATTCAGCCGTGAAAATTAGTTTGATTTGAGGGTTTTTATTTATTTATTTCATTGCATGTTTGAGAAAAGCTATATATGCCTCGGCGTGAAAAGTGCGTGTTTTCCCGGCCTCTGATGTAGTACTATATTAACCGACTTGACAAAAGGAGGAGGTTCTCAATTCGTCAGATTTTTTTTTCCCGATTACTCGAAGACGCCTGGACTAATTTGGAAAATTCTGTTTTTGTTTGAAAAGGAATCCTTCCTACGTGGTCCAATGGTCATTAGGTCAGGATCTGATGATGGGATCCTGAAGATATCGAGGAGAATCTGCAACTTTTAAAGGCACACTTGAAGCGATTTGGGTACCTTCTGATTTGAAGTCGGTTAAAACTTTGTTTTTAAAGCACCTTAATGATTCTACCTACACAAGAAACAGGTAAAAATACAGACAAAATATGTTAAGTCGGTCGGTTAACCTTGTCTTCAGGGGGGCAAATACGTATAACTTTTCGAATGAGCGATACGACAACTAAACTAGAATTTTCCTACCATCATCCTCCTAGCGTTATTCCCGGTTGTGCCCTAAAGGAGCCCGGGGTCCGCTTTGACACCTAATCCCAAGATTACCTACTTAATAAGAATCATTACGCAATCGACGAGCTGCAGGACTTGAAAACTACTCTACTAAAACTATTTAGTATAGACATACGCAATGCAGTACTAACAACGTTTTATTAAATTAGTTGTGTTGTAGTTATTAATTAGGTATGTTTAAAAACAAATTGTATTTTAGAATGTCAGAAATCTACGAGTGTGTAGAATGGCAGTGTAGTCAGCCAAGTTTGACAATAAAGCCAAACGAAACTGGATCATAATAATGAAACAAATTTAAAAGGCCGCATGTTTCGCCCTTTAGTTTTCAGTAAAGCACATTTAAAAAACATGCTAGTTGATATTACACATTTATAATACAAAAAAAAAACAGTAAGGGGAAGGAAAGTTATAAATTAATTTATCAAATTTACAACCTCTCGTTTAATTCAATTCAAAGGAATGAAATCGCTTGTAAGCCTAAAATTAACAACTTTCATTCAAACTAATACAAAAATATCGCCAAGTCACAGAAATAATGTAACCATCACTTCACAAAACACATACAAACAACCGATTATAGTTCTTACCCCGTCGACAAAGGGTGCAGTACAACTTAACTATATGTCATTCAACATTCAACTCATGATTCAGACGCATTTACGAAATTAGACCTTACCCACATAACAATAAGGGCTAAGGCAGGCGTCTTTGTAAATGAACTATAGTGGTACAACGGAGGGACAAAAAACTGACATTTGTCAATCACACCCGTCCTGTCAATGACAATTAATGACGTTCCATACAAAGTTTTACTGCCGACATTGTGTTTGAATGATTAATGCAATCGCTAATGCAAATCCTCACGTCCGAAGCACGACCTTGAGCTTTAAAAAAGTATTATCTACCATTAAACCGCACAGCACTTATGACATTTTGCGTCCTAGAGCAGTAATTGTAGTCTTTTTCTATAAAATTGATTTATTATTGACTTTCGTAGAGCTTTATGTAGGCGTAGGGAATCTATGGTTAAATGTAGTGTGGATAATTTTTAATGTTGCTTCCTGATCGCATTGACCAATAATGGTTTTTGTTAGCTGTTTAAAAATGCGAAATTCTATTCTGTGGCCCGCATAACGCTTAGAAAGTGTTTTTGGGGTTTTTTAGAATAATGTATTTGTATAGTTAAATCCCCGAAAATACTTCAATCTGCCCCGCATTATCTTAAAGATACTTAATTACTTATTTTGTACAGACATGATGTTTCATCGTCCCTTTGCACTATGATGTGCATACATAGGTACTTATATTAATTTTTCTCAGAAAGCAGTCAGCCTATGCCAGACGGACTGGTGCTCCATGCTCGAAAGTTCTATTAGTCACTTATTGTAATTAAATTGGAATTGTATTGGTTAGTGCGATTCGCTTGACGCAAATGTGTCATTTCGAAGCAAAAAAGTCAGTCAATCAGAACGATGTTACATAATGGGTTGGTGAAGAAATTACTCAAATGTGAGCCTCTCGCATTTAACACGAATTTGACTGTGACTCTTTTCCTGGACAAGTCATTGCAAAATACTTCTATATGTATTTCGTACCGATTATTTACTTGAAGTCCCTAAATATATATTACCTACAAACTTGGCTGATACACTTTCACGTGTTCAGATTACTCTAATACCGACCAAGAGTACTTGTATACTTTTTTATGGAATATCCCTAAAATGTTGATTCGTTAATGAAATTTAGTTGTTGGTAATGGGAGGCCATGGAGCGCAGCATACTTGGAGTAAAAAGGATAGATCGGATCCGAAATAATACTTTGCGCTCGAAAACTGGCATGGCTGACGTTCGAGTTAAGACTGCTAGGCTCAAATGGGACTGGGCTGGTTCCATGTCGGAGCGTCCTTTTTTTTATTTGTTTTTTTTTTTTTTTTTTAGAGGGGAAAATGCAAACACAGGCTCTGCAAGGGAGGCCTCAGAACCAGTAAATCTACGTATTATTGTTGTGTTTTGTTTTGTATGCACCCATAAAGGTGCGTAAAAAGCGCCGTAGCCCATCGTGTGGCACCCACAGTGACTCTGAGTGGGTGCCACACGAATCACGATGGGCTACGGCGCCGTCGTCGGCCAGGTTGAGATGGCGGGATAAGCTAGACGTATTTTCACTGTATAAAGAACTACAACCAGTAGGAGATGGTTGCCACGGATTCACAATTTGGAACACAATTTAAGTGACATTATAAAAAAAAACGCCTTACCCTATTTAAAGTTGGTTTTATGAAGTCAAACCTGACAAACCTTCAGAATAGTTTGCGTTTGCGCTAAATTTCCTCGTCTCCCGCTTCCCCGCGTACCCCCACTCGTTGGCCCGCGCAGCCCGGAGCTTGCATACTGTGGTATTTCAATGCAACTGACTAGAATTGGCGATTCATTGCCAATGAAATACGTTGGGCTAGTTGGAAATATAGGGGGGAGGCCGCCCAGCGGTGGGAGACAAGACAACATAGACTCAGAAAAAAATATGTTAGAGATGCCAGAGTATGAGCCCAAGAGCCGAAGCAACTTTTAAATTAGCCAAAAACATCTTAATATGGACAAGTTAATTCCACACCCGCATGCTTAATGAAATTATTTATGACCGTTATTACAAAATTAATTTTGCGGCTGGTCAAATACAGGATCAACAATATTTCTTACTGGTGGTGACAATGCCGGCCCAGCAACATAATCCGGTTATCCGATGACGACGCGCCGGCCGGCGCAGCGAGAGCGACCGCCGCGCACCACTTCACCTCGCGTACCGCACCGTGCTCGCACGCACTTACATTTGTACGCGCCGCGACTATTGTAGAAACCTATTTAATTACAGTGTTTACAGTCCGCTAATTATTTCCTTTATAGACTAGAGATCCCTCTACCTGAACACTAGGGCACTAGTCTCAACATATGGTCCTTAACTCGCCGAAATAAGCGACCAATTTCTACGCGCGGCCGCGGTATTCAACACCTTCCATTTGCACCCGCCTTGGAGTACGCATCCGTCATCAAGTGGATTACTCAGCACGACGAGGTTCCGGGTGCTGGTAACATAGCAGCGCATCCTCCGAGCCCCGTCTTCAGTGGACTTCGGGTGTGGCCTCTTATGCAGAAGTCTTCGAGTACACTCAACTTCGTATTACAAGCAACGGCTACACCACCACAGGAGAAGAGCGGCATAGCAACAATCAGACTTAACGCGAGAACGGAGTCAACATTGCATAAAACGCCATAATTCTCACAAGTCATTCCCAGAAAAAAAAACTACGAACAGTACGAGACCTTTCGAACATCGTCGGATAATCAAAGTGATTGGGATAGCGTTAAAGACAGTGAGGCCTTCCAATTATTTATTAATACAACAATTTCTTATTTAAAATCATCATTTTAATTGAATTAATTACAATTTTTAATTATTTACTTGCGAAATCGTAAGAAAATAACAATTCAATTGTTTTTAAGATAGCTTCATTGTTAGGTAAACACCATTTACATGTTTATTTACGAAGTCTTAAACTAGGTATTTATTACTCATATCGTATTTACACATTTATCTTAATAACCAATTCGAATAAGATATACATGAACACAATTTTATTATTAATATAATCTTTATACAAGAATTACAATCAATTACAACATATTTATTAACATAAATATTGCGTTTTTAAACATTTACAATCATAATCATCAACAAAATACAATTTACACGTAGGTATTTACACGTTAAGTGGCATACTTTTATACACAATCAGACAATCATAACAAGTAACACGCAAGAAATTCATTCTAGTCATCAATTGTAAGCCTAAAAAACATAATAGAACAATATTAGTTGCTAACTCATTACGCCGGTGCATAAAAAATTCACACCGATTCACACAAATAATAAGTGGGTACACCTAATATCGTGTTTCTATGGCCACTCTTGCACTCCTTATGGAATAGATTAGCAATTTCACGAATTCAGTCGACGAAATTGTTGCGCCTGGTAAAATATTCTTAGCAACACATTTCACGTCAATCGAAATTTTTGCTAATTTATTCGTGTAGAGACGTTACAAAGTTACTTACACAGTAGTAAACAGTAGTGATTTGTTTTTTATTCAGATTTTTCAATTTATATCGCACATAATGGCTAGCGAGCTTAAAATCAAGGAGTTAGTTAAAAAGCGAGCCACTATTAAAACAAAACTCACACAATTTACTTCACACATGGCTACAGCAAAATCTTGTGACCAGTTGACCGATTTGCAACTGGTGGAACTAGACATGCGTCTCAAAAAATTGGATCTTTCGTATGAATGTTTTGATTCCTACCAGAGCGAATTGGAGATGCTAGCCGTGGACCCGTCGGCGCAGTATCAAGAACGGGAGGATTTTGAGCGTTCTTACTACCAGGAGCTGGCGGCTGCTCGCGAGCTCATCGATAGGCACCGCGCTAAGCGCGACAAAGATGATCGGTCCGAGGTAAGCTCTAATGAATGCCAAACAGCTATTGATCATAAACAGCACAACGTCAGATTGCCCAAAATCAATTTACCTCACTTCAGCGGTGGCTATCAGAATTGGTTGGAGTTTAAGGATATTTATGTTTCTTTAATTCACTCGGAGGCAAGTATAGACAACATAAATAAATTTCATTACCTGCGTGCTTCTCTACACGGAAGCGCAGCGTTAGTGATTAGAAGCTTGGATTTTAAGAGCGATAATTACCAGTCTGCCTGGACGCTTCTTTGCGACAGGTACGACAACAAACAGCTGCTTATCAACAATCATGTTCAGGCACTTTTTAATGTAGAATCAATCAATAAAGAATCAAGCCAAGGCCTGCGACAAATTGTTGATATCACAAATAAAAATCTAAGAGCTTTATCAACACTTGACCAACCAACTGAACACTGGGGCACACTGATCATTCATATGATGGCATCTAAGCTAGATCCTATTACGAGCAGGCATTGGGAGGAACATAGAAACTCATTAAAGGAGTACCCGAATCTCGTTGACTTCATAACTTTCTTAAGCAACAGGTGCAATCTTCTTGAAACATTGGAAGAGGCAAAACATAATAAAGTTAAATCGGACACGTCTTTTAGCAAGCCCAAGAGCTTCTTAGTGTCCTCAAATAGTGAGATTCAAAAGGTTAAAACATATACCACTTCATGTCCTCTTTGTCAGAAACAGCATTACGTATTTAACTGTGAAGCTTTTAGGTCCTTGCCAGTTGAGCAACGCTTGACTAAGGCAAAAGAATTTAAAGTTTGTATGAATTGCTTACGCCCAGGACACACATACATCAAATGTAGGCTCAGCCATTGCAAATATTGTAAAATCAAGCACAACACCCTACTTCACAATCATAATGAGCCAACATCAATTCCTGAGCACGTAGCCTTGACGGCAAAGGATCAAACCGTCAATAACTTATCACAGCACGTTCTTCTTTCAACAGCCGTGGTCAGGGTGTGCGACAGTGAGGGACAGTTGCACAACGCCAGGGTCTTATTGGATAATGGCAGTACAGCCAATTTCATAGCGCAGGACTTACTGGGTAAGCTTAATTTACCCACTCGACCTGTCAGCTCAAAGGTAACTGGGATAAGCAATCAGGAATCTAGTAGTGCACAATCTTGCTCTCTTAAATTGGAGTCTTACGATGGCAGCTACAAGACCGAAATTGATTGCTTAGTATTGCCAAAAATTACATCTTCTATCCCTAACAAATACTTACAGGTCCAAAGCATACCAATTCCGTCGGGAATTTGCCTAGCCGATCCTTCATTTCATGAACCGTCTTCAGTCGATATACTTCTCGGCGCATCGGTCTTTTGGAGCGTTATCGGCACCAATCGCATTGATCTAGGCAAGCATAACCCGACTCTCTTTGAAACCAAGCTTGGCTGGCTCCTATCAGGCGTCTTGTATCAGTCAAGCTCGGCTAAGCCCGTTTGTTTGTTCCTGAATGATGAGCAAACGGATACATCATTAACACGATTTTGGGAACTAGATACCATATCCCAAAAACACAATTTCTCGGTAGAGGAGAATGCGTGTGAAGACAATTTCGTCCATACCACAACAAGGAACGACCAAGGGCGATTTGTGGTAAGAATGCCTTTAAAGGAGTCTCCTGAAGCGTTAGGGAGTTCCTACGAAATGGCCAAGCGCAGGTTCTTATCGCTCGAACGTAGGCTAGATAGGGACCCTCAACTTAAGGAACGCTACGTTGAATTCATGGAGGAGTACGAGGCACTAGGTCACATGAGCGAAATAGTTCCACGTTCTTCTCTGCCATCGTATTTCCTGCCACATCACGGAGTTTTTAGGGAGTCTAGCACCACTACGAAGCTCCGTGTAGTGTTCGATGCATCCGCGGTCACCGGCTCAGGAAAGTCCTTAAATGATATCCAGTTGGTAGGGCCCAGGGTACAGGATGACTTATTTTCCATCCTGCTTCGGTTTCGCCAGCATAAGTATGTCGTGTCGGCAGACGTCGAAAAGATGTACCGACAAATTTTAATCGATGAAAGCCAACGCCCCTTACAGCAGATCTTATGGCGTTCAGATCCATCCCAACCACTCAAAATATTTTCCCTCAACACAGTGACATATGGCACGTCTTCGGCTCCGTTTTTGAGTACACGATGCCTCTTACAGCTGTCGCGAGAGTCACCAGACGTACAGACACAAAATGCAATCGCCAGAGACTTTTATGTCGATGACTTTTTATCTGGCTCAAATTCCATTCAAGACACAGTTGCACTGTGTTCTAATGTGTCCAATGTTCTTAACTCTGCATGGTTTAATTTAAGGAAATGGCAGTCCAATAGCTTAGAAATAATTAAGGCCATTTCTGACAACACTTCTAGTACAGATTCTGTAAACTTAAGTGAGAACGAACTGTCTAAAACATTAGGCCTTAAATGGCAGTGCATTCATGACACTCTTACCTTTCAAATACAAATAAATTCACCATCCGTGGTCACCAAACGTCACGTCCTATCGGCGATAGCACAAATTTTCGACCCACTTGGTCTCGTAATGCCTTGCGTAGTGCAAGCTAAAATTATAATGCAGAAATTGTGGGTCAATAAATGTTCGTGGGACGAGCCACTCACAGGAGATATATTAGCGTCGTGGAATAGTTTTGTTAGCAAGCTTCCTAACCTTAATCACGTTAATATACCTAGATGGGTCTTATGCGAGTCGCCGGTGACCATAGAATATCACGTCTTCACAGATGCCTCCGAGAGAGCTTACGGAGCTTGCCTGTACGTTCGCTCCGTGGCGGGGGATGGCTCTGTGCGCGTTAGACTTCTTGCATCTAAAAGTAAAGTAGCGCCAATCAAGGCCACAACCATTCCGCGTCTTGAGCTTTGCGGAGTCTTATTAGGGGCAAGATTGTGCACTAAGGTTCTTGATTCTCTTAGTCAAAAACCCGATCGCTGCGTTTTTTGGTGCGATTCGATGATAGTGATGGGTTGGCTATCATCGAATCCAGCTCTTTTACGACCTTTTGTAAAGAACCGCATCTCCGAGGTACAAGAAAGCTACAGCCATGATTCTTTCCATTACGTGCCTTCAAAGGAAAACCCTGCGGACCTTGTATCTCGTGGACTTAGCGGTGATCTCATCTTAAACAATGAGTTATGGTGGACAGGACCGGCATTCCTGAAACAGGACCAGTCCCTCTGGCCAAATCCTCCAAGTCCTGATAGGACTACTCCATTGCCAGAGACTGTAACCAATAGAGCCTTGGCTTTGTGCTCTGACTCATCACCTGAAACGTCCTCATCAAATCCATTGCATGCATTAATTAAAAACAAATCTAGTTACTCTCAATTGCAAAGAATAGTAGCGTATATATACAGATTCATACATAACTGTAGAAACGCTGACCGCAAGCTGGCCGGTTCTCTTTCGTTTGCTGAACTGGCCTTTGCTTCTAGTCATCTCATCCGCACATCTCAAAAGGACTCGTTCCCTGAAGAGTACAAGCTGCTTGAGTTAGGAAAAGGCTTACCAGGTAAGGGACGGCTTTGTTCACTTTCACCTTTCTTCGACTCTGGACTTATCAGAGTTGGAGGCAGGCTAGGGAATTCCTTCTATGATTACGGTGTTAAGCATCCCATTGTTATCTGTAGTAAACACCCAGTCGTCAAGTTGCTCTTTAAAATGTACCACAAAATAACGTGTCATGCAGGTCCACAGTTGTTGTTGAGTACCCTTAAGCACAGTTACTGGCCTTTAGGAGGAAAAAACCTAGCGAAACATGTTGTCCGTACTTGCCTACGATGCGTCAAACTTAAAGGCGAAACGGTGCAGCCAATTATGGGCAACTTACCTAAAGAGAGACTGCACCTAGAATATCCGTTTTATGAAACTGGCACTGACTACGCTGGACCAATTCTGCTAGCTAATCGCAAGGGTAGAGGGTGTAGGCTCGTAAAGGCATACATCTGCATTTTTGTGTGTCTAGCTTCAAAGGCACTTCACTTGGAGCTCGTCTCGGACATGACTAAGGAAGCTTTCATCGCAGCTCTTCACCGATTTGTAGCTCGTCGTGGTAAGCCTAGAACCATCTTTTCCGATAACGGCACCACATTCGTTGGCACCTTCAATGAGCTCTCTAAAATACTGCAGCAAGATTTTGCTGTAAACATGGCCAACGAGGGTATCAACTTTTCATTCATACCAGCATACACTCCTCACTTTGGAGGCCTATGGGAGTCAGCTGTCAAATCAGTTAAGCATCACTTGCGGCGAACCTTGGGCCTCACACATCTTACGTATGAGGAGATGTCTACGTGCTTAATCCAAATTGAAGCCATCTTAAACTCACGTCCTCTTACACCTCTTTCTGACGATCCTTCTGATCTCGCGTCGTTGACTCCAAGTCACCTTTTAATTGGTAGGTCTCTTATGTCTGTACCTCACCCGCAAATCACCGACAAGAAGATCACATCCCTTCAGAGATTTCAGCGCGTGGAGTTCCTCAAACAACACTTCTGGGCAAGATTCTCCAATGAATATGTCTCTGGACTTCAGCAGAGAACCAAGTGGCGCTGCTCTAAAGGACATTTGAAGATTGGGACCATGGTATTGATCAAGGAGAAGAATCTACCTCCTCTGATGTGGCTCCTGGGTCGCATCGTACACGTCCTGCCTGGTAGAGATGGCGTTGCTAGAGTAGCTGATATCAAGACAAGGAAGGGCATCATCCGACGGGCCTTTAACACCATCTGTCCTCTTCCCATTCTTAGTGTTGAAGCCTCAAGCTCTTCAACGCCGGGAGTATATGGTGGTGACAATGCCGGCCCAGCAACATAATCCGGTTATCCGATGACGACGCGCCGGCCGGCGCAGCGAGAGCGACCGCCGCGCACCACTTCACCTCGCGTACCGCACCGTGCTCGCACGCACTTACATTTGTACGCGCCGCGACTATTGTAGAAACCTATTTAATTACAGTGTTTACAGTCCGCTAATTATTTCCTTTATAGACTAGAGATCCCTCTACCTGAACACTAGGGCACTAGTCTCAACACTTACTAAATGAACGTTTGGGAGCCGAATTATGGCTTGTAAATTAATCACACACATGACAATAATAAATCGCGATAAATGTGCGTGACTTCGTAACGCCATTTTGTTCAATTTGATATGTTTTATCGTGTGATTAAATTGTTTGATGTTTACACGTTGTTTGAACTTAAATACCCTTATTCATAAAACTTAACAAACGTCTGTTAAAATGAGTTTTGTGTCTTTTTCACAAACTCAAACATTAATATGATAGATATTTTTTTTTAAGTAGTAGTGTTTGAAGTATCCAACCCTACTAGAACAGCGTGGCGCTGAACCAAGTGAAAGGAATAGAATATTTTAATCATCCCATCATGGGATGAATACACCTAATTCTAGCTAAATAAAATAAGAAATACAGAACCTGTCATCTAATCTCAGAAAGCTACAAGACCCTGAAGTCATACAAATAAAGTTTATTTTTAAATGACAACTCTAATGTAAACAAGAATTAATATCGATTCTGAGCTTACAAAGGCCTTGTCGCTCCAGTTCACTGGCATGCGAGTTACTAGCTTACAGCGAATCGTATTACTGTAACCTATTACTCCTATTAGGTATAGGTATATTTTTCTCCAATATGCTCGGAAATGTCCGCCTTACTGTAGCAAAAATAGTCCGTGAAGTTCCTTGTTACTGCCGAGCGCAAATTTAAAAAGTTAAAAGTCATTATTGTACAGCTTCAGCGGCCAGGAAAATGTATGAAATTCCTTTACTGTACAGTTTTTTACTTTTTAACCATATGTTTTGACTAAGACAAATTACTGCAAATAGCCAAATTCTCGTACATTTCAAGGCCTAGCAATTTATCACAACAACTTGTTATTGTTCGAATGAAAGGAATGTATGGCTGTCTCTTTCCAACTATTGCAAGTTGTGACAAATTGCGCCCGTTTGTAGTGTGCCTAAAGTTTTCCCGCGTTGAAGTCATAGACAAAACTCTTACTTTTGTAAGTGATCGAAGTGACGTTTTTAAAAATGTCTCAAATAGAAACGAAGAAATAAAAATATTTATCGATATAAAATTCATAACGAACTTAAAATACGTTTAGATTTCAATCCCGTTTAATCTTTAATAAAGTAAACATTTAAAACTGTGATCGATTCTAATGTGTTTAGTTATTTTAAGTATGTAAATTGAAACTGCACAATACTTTAAAAAAATGAGTAGGGTGGGAACTTGATAGGTTATTGACATACCTACTCGCTGTTTTAATATTTTTGAAAATATTATTTGATTTCCTCGCATTTTTGGAGAAAAGCACTTTATCTGCCTCGGCGGGAATGCCAATTTTTTCTTTTGCTTTACCTTTGATATACCATTTCATTTTAGTAAAATATTAAAAAGAAAATGGAAAAAATCTATCCACGCTAGCATTTTTTTCCTACCTACGAAAATACATTGAGAAAACGGAAGCTTGGCTTGACTTGACAGGGCACTGCCGTGCCCGTTACACCCGTTTGAACGGAGACAGCCGTTTCTTCAATAAAAGCTAAGAACTATTATTTTCAAAAGGTACATTATTTTGTCTGTAAAAAACTGGCTTTTATTGCTGATTGTACTTTATTTTATAGTGCGTATCATTTTTCTAGAACGAATTTAAATTGTCTTTGTGCCGGTTTTAGGCACAAAGAGAAAACAAAGTCATTATCTTTCATTGTTAAGAGTAACCGATAATTGTTGACATTGTACTAAGTATGCGTTGCTTCCTTTAGAAAAAGTCACTATTCGAGTAAAGTATTAATTATAAATGGCCTTTTTATTTAGAAGCGTTTGTGGCACGTGGCTAAACAATGGCTTTGTTGAACCGACGGGCCTTAAGATAGGATGCGTTCTAGAAAAAAAAAAATCGCACTAAACACACTCATCGACTACTCGTTGAGAGTTGAGAGTAGTAGAAGTAGAAGTAGAAAAGCTTTATTCAACATCACATTACACGAAATTATAATTAAACATTTAAACATTAATACATGTGAACCTTAAGATGAGAATTAAAATATAAAATTAATGTTACAATTATGATGTGTGTGTGTGTGTGATGTTAAAAAGGAGCTTGCCTCAGAATAATGTTACAGCGAGGTCACTGCAACGCTGGTTTTCAGGCAGACCCTGGTAACTATGTACATCCATTTTGAATTGCTCGCTGTTTGTCGGCGAAATGTCTCAGTTATTGTATGTGTGTGTGTATGTATATGTGTGCGTGTGTTTGACTTTACTTGGAATACGAAGTGTGTGATGATATTGTTCAATAGGGATGAAATTTGAGTAATAATATTGTAAGTAGGTATGTTTGGATCTTCATACATAATAAACATGTCAATGGCATAATTGAAAGCAACTAATTTAATGTACAAGGTACTCTGATGGTAGGTCATATGGTCATTAATTACATATATGAGAGGGTTCCGAAGAGCTCGAACTCATTTATCTCGTGTTTTAGAGTTGATAATTATCAACCCTAAACCGCTACCGCTCCCCCTTTAGCTCCCTGTCACAATTTCATTACAGCCATCGCCGTCACGTCAACGTCACGTCAGCGTCACGTCGCGTCGCGTCACGTCCCGCGTCACCCGTCACTTACCTGCCACTCAGACGCTAATTAGAATGTTTGTAGAGGGTATTTATATCTGTATTTGTAGGTTTCGGTAATGTGAATTGGAATCAGGTTATTATTTAGCTCTCGTTCATTCGGCTACTGTATGATCCGAAAGAGCTGATGATGATGGCGCCTGCAAATTTGCCGTAGCAGTTTTTTTGCGGGAATTTAGATAAATAGTCAACTTATAGGGTAGGTACCCTTTAAGTTGACGGGGGTAGGTAAACTTGGATCAAACTTTTCGTAAGTCATGTTGAAAACTTACCTAACAAGAACGAATAATATAGAAAATGAAAATGAGAATTTATCTACATTGCTGAACATGCGTATAGCTAGATACATATAAATGTGGTACTACGGAGGTACGGAGCTACTTAGTTCGATTTGTGTAAGATTGTCCCGTTAGATTTTTTTTTAAGGTGCTATAGTATCATTGTCTTCTCTCTCTCTCGCTGAGCATAAGCGTGAGCGAGATAGAAGTGCGTGTTTTGAAGCGCGGATATCATGTTTTTTAATTTTAATTTTTTGTGCGTTTAAATAAATAAAAAAGTAATCACTAAGTTCCCTCAAACATGATATTGCCGATTTTTAGAACCAATGTTAATATGTTTAGCTATTGTGCATAATTTGCTACGAATGTTTTAAGTGATTTTTAATATGTTTTAGACCTATGTTCGTGATTTTTTTCTATCGAGTGAAAATTGCTTAATCGTGTTTCGAACCACTGATTTCCCTGCAGAAAAGCCTCAAGATTACTATTCGTATTTTTTTGAAACCATATTATTATAAACAGACGCATTTTATTGTTTCAAAAATTATGTTCGCTTCACTTCGCTGAACCTATAGCATAGCGCCTTAATTCAGTGAAGCATTCAACTTGTTGCTGCTTAGCTTACTAAGATGCCCGTATTCCGTCCAGAGTAGCTCTAGTATAAGTTTATCGATACATTTATACGTTTTCGAACGCGTCTGCGTATAGTCTCAATTTGTATGGCATCGCGTAGTTCCTTATAGTTACCACCAGAGGCGCTGTTCTCGTTGCCATATAAATTTATACTATACACAAACGCGTTCGAAAACGTATTGTATCGATAGAACTTATACTAGAGACTCTCTGGAGAATAAATACGTTATCCGTTTGGATGTTCAAATGCAAGGGATACTTACAAATAAACACCATGGAAATCCTTTTGTGTGTATCATAAAGAGACGTATAGTATCTGGTTAGTTAGTTAACTAAATTTAAACAAAAAAATCACGTGACTTGGTCATTCAACCAATCATAGCAACCTTTTGTATCCTATGGTATTATCTTATTGGCTGAATGACCAAGTCACGTGGTTCTTTTTGTTTACATTTAGTTAAATACCTAACCAGATAGGGTATTGTCTATTTCACGGAGCCAAATTATCGAAACCCAACAACGTCCCGGTGCCACTTCAAATACCGTGCCCTGAGAAAACGTAAGTACCTACAAACTCATTAAAAACAAACTGATACTTTACGTTTTACGGCTTTATAGCCTTAAAGATATCTCAATCATCCCCACATGTCAAGCTCATGTGCGCTCTTCAAAACATTAATTGCGTAGAACTAACTAATCGATCGACTCCCACGCATCGAACAGCGCCACCCGAAACCGTCACAATCGAATTCAAACCTTAATACATCGGGTTACGGTTGAGTTTTGCAACGAAAAAGATTGGCTATACAACTGCTTTGGATGCACAAGGTTGTAAGAGATGTGTGTTTGGTATGAATATGGGACTTTTTGACGTAAGTGGGTACTATAGTGTTTTAGAGACGCTTTTTGCTGCCGGCTCCACTTGGGCTTATTAAGCAACGATCCTTGTTTGGTTAGTAATCTTAGTATGGATGAGACGAGCGTCTAAATTTCGAACTTAGCTTATGATAAATAAATAGATAAACAAAAAAAATAGGTGACAATCTTACACAAATCGAACAAGCACCTTTAAGCAGAAATAAAATGAAGTAAAAAAAAGCGGCCAAGTGCGAGTCCGACTCGCACATGCATGTTCCGTGAAATAAATTGCGGTTTACGATTTATGACGTATTAAAAAAAACTACTTATTAGATCTCGTTCAAACCAATTTTTGGTGGAAGTTTACATGATAATGTACATCACATATTTTTTTTAGTTTTATCATTCTCTTATTTTAGAAGTTACAGGGGGGGACACACATTTTACCACTTTGGAAGTGTCTCTCGCGCAAACTATTCAGTTTAGAAAAAAATAATATTAGAAACCTCAATATCATTTTTAAAGACCTATCCATAGATACCCCACACGTATGGGTTTGATGAAAAAAAATTTTTGTATTTCAGTTCTGAGTATGGAGAACCCCCAAAACTTAACGTTATTTTTCGATTTTTGTGTGAAAATCTTAATGCGGTTCACAGAATACATCTACTTACCAAGTTTCAACAGTATAGCTCTTATAGTTTCGGAAAAAAGTGGCTGTGACATACGGACGGACAGACAGGCAGACAGACGGACGGACATGACGAATCTATAAGGGTTCTGTTTTTTGCCATTTGGCTACGGAACCCTAATATATAAAAAGATAAATATTTATATGTAAACGTACCTACAGTCCGCTTTACATAGTATAGGAAAAACTAGTTTAATGTATTGCAACTCGTCTTTATTACCATAGGATACGATTTACTATCTCCATGTAATACATTTATCATGCTGACTATGCGGAAAATAAATAAGTATAATTATTCGCAATAAGATCCCATTTCGCTTTTTTCGAACGAGCGAGCGAAGCGAACGTAGTTCTATGCTTCAGCTTTGGCCGAAAATCGTTCGTAGGTCTGTATGTCCGGATGTCACGCTGTCCCGCTGTTCTCCTCTACAGATTAGATAACGATTACGTTGTTACTAAACACAGCAACTCTACGAAATGCAAGATTAAATATTTTCCATACTTACAATTCATCCAAATAGCAGTAGTGTCACGCCCTAGCGCACGAATGATGATGCATAGAAATATCTAGTTACGGAGCTCCAAGAGCCGACTGCGTCTCTGTGAGGACTCTCCCTGATGAAATTTCACGACTAAGTACTTCCGCCGACGATGTTAATCATTGCAGTATAATAATAGCTCAAAGATGTTAATATCGTATCAATCCCGGCCTTTACGAGGGTCCGCTTTCCTACACTTTGCACGATCCAGGGCGTCTTCCTTTGTGAGCCCTCACTATCACCGTATCACTATAAACACGTAGTATCTCTATATAGTTTGTGACTATAAATATCACTAGAACATCGAATATTCACTCGTAATTTTTGATGGGATATGTATGATACAACATACAACACAACCAAACAACATATAATCTCAGAGCAATATAATATAATATATGTCAAATATGGCGGAATTTGTGCCATTCATTTGGATTTTTAAATACAAAATATGAGACAATCTGAATGTTGCGGATATATGTTGTCAATTCAAAACCCTTATTTTTATACGTTCTTTAATTTGAGATAGGTGTCGATCGGATCTATGGTAACTCTTGACAGAATAATACGTTATCACCACGTTATCACGCACAATTTTGCAAGTGAAATAGTAAACTACAGTCGCTACGGTATTCTTCGATACGAAATGTCAAATTTGGGTCTCACACTACCGATTGGTAGTACGAAGCGAACGTCAAATTACGCATCGAAAACTAAACGCTACCGTCTAACGTTTTGCAGTTAGTTTCGTAGTCCAACGGCATTGTGAGTTACAAGTTTGACGGGTCGAATCGAAAAATACCGTAGCGAGATCGAAATCTATTCGAAGCGCGTTTACTCGATCTCGTAAATAGTTACGTAACGTTAGGTTACGATTGTATCTCACAATAAGGGTACAGGTCGCATTTCTCAACCGATTTTGAAATTTTGTGAGCAGGTTCGTTAAATAGGTATAACATTTTCGAAAAAACAAAACAGAAAAGACTGGCTCGCGAGTCCTAGACTTATTTGTTGCTCTTAATGTTTAAACAACGTCTTTATGAACAAATCCGTTTCAGACTGTTTTAGATAGGTACTCAAGCTTACTCGTAAATCCCGTTAAAAATAATGTCATTATAAAGTTTCTTAATGAAAATAGCCAGCAACAAGTAATAAAAACAGCCAATGTTGCCCGAAAGTCAGCCAAGAGTCGTCAACAAAGATAAATCTGTTTTGAAGTCATCAAAGTACGGATGTCGGGTCATATACAGTGTGTCCCTGGATAAAGTGCACAAACGAGTAGGGTTGAAACTAGATACATTTTTATTGACAAAAAAAGTATAAAAATATTAACCACCAATATTTTTTATGATTTTTTAAAAAATATCGTTGTATGCAGAAGACCTCACACGAAAAAATCAAGATATCTTAAAAATAATGCAAAAATTACCTAAAACACACAAAAAAAAATATTTCCTTAAGAAATTTGCGTGTTTTTTGCTTTCGATTTACTCAAAATTATGCCCATATTACCTCATGTTATTTTTATCAATAGCGATTGTGTATCTCATTGCCTTTTAATAGTAAACATAACCATGTGCCTCACGCAATCACAAATTCCTTAACGAGCGGCCAAAACAAAGACATTGCGATTACGCTTAATCAGGTCACGTTCAGGTCAAATTTTTTTTGTGTGTTTAAGGTATTTTTTCGCATTATTTCTGATTTTATTATTACAAGTAGCCCTTTGCGATATAACTCCGTTTATTTTGAATCAATAGAGCCCGTAGGAGGCAAGATATCTTGATTTTTTCGTGTGAGGTCTTCTGCATATAGGTACAATGATATTTATAAAAAAAACATTTAAAAAATTGGTGGTAATATTTTTTTGTCATTTTTCATGTCGATAAAAATGTATCTTGTTGCAACCCTATTATTTTGTGCAGTTTATCCAGGGAGACACGTATAAGTGTCATCGTTTACGAACATCAAAAACAGTATGTCGATAGGATACTCAATTTAAAGAATACAACACTTTTTGTGTATCGGCAACTGATGATTATAGGTAGGTTGTGCGATGTCTCATAAAGCTATAGTTCTATAGAACTGATCACACAGCAGATTCGATATCTTAATGCAAGACACCATGTGCTCTCGACATAATATTAGGTCCTTACCTATGAAATTGGCGGTGTGTATGGAGAATTTTATGAAAACTGTGATTTTCATACATTGAATTTTGCGGATTATTCAGCAATGTCAAATTCAAAGCAAACTAAATTTTAGTAGGAATATAGAAAACTTTTAAGCTACTTTACACATATCTTCATTCCTTAAAAATAGTTCGCATCATAAAACTATACGTAATTGAAACACTTTAACCGGCAGCACATGAAAAGGGCGGTTTTCAAACTTTAATTTGAAACACTAAATAAAAAATTCAAACCTATTTTTTGTATTTAAAACCTTTGTTACATAGTCTAATAATGAAATTAAAAAATAATTTGGAAGTTGCAATAGAAATGAATAAATTACATACAAAATAATATCTGTGAAAAAACCGCCAATTTCATAGGTTAAAGCTTATATAAATCACATATTACTTTTAAGTTTTAATTTATTATTTAAGAACGTATTTAGTACAACTTACTGATTTAGATTGTATTATTTTGTAAAAGAAACAATGGAAAACTAATGTTCAATACGTTTTGTCTTGCCAAATTAAAACCTAAATCTTCTCTTACTTACCTACTAACTCCGTTGGTTCATGACAATATGTACATATACTAGACATATTATGACTCTCGAAATTCTAAAATCCGTCATTCAGCCAATTAAACCAAACAAAAGAACGATTTTGATCCAAATGCCACTTCCAAAGTTTGTCTCGTTAGGTAAAATAATAGCTAATATAAAGCACATAAACCTATTTATAAACGAAGCGCATCCACACTGCGCGCGCGCTATTAGCCGCGAGATTACCGGCAGCGTTTGACAATTGATTTACGCCCGTCAACGTCGCGCGCGCAGGCAGCGGCACAGATCAGTGCGCAGACGCGGCAAACATGGCGGATGGCGGTATCTTACTAGGATTTGTGTTATCAGCCAGTTAATGTTTTCATTTTTACTACGCATATGTACGAGTATACCTATGTTATACTCGTACATATGCTTATTAAAAGAGCAATATCTGTAGGTATATATTTGCAATCACGTTCTCGGAAACGGCTCTACCGAATTCGATGAAATTAGGACTATAGGGGTACCTATACGGAGGCGAGAGACCGATCTAGCTAGGTCTCGTGTCTGGGAAAGTTCGTTTTCACCGTATTTTCTTTATTTCCACCCAAGCAGAGCTCGGTCGATGAGGGACTGATGGTTTGAACTTGGAAGTAATCCGAGGAAACATTGTTATGATTAGTTTATACTTTGATTAGTGCGTGTCTTTACAAATACTCGTTGCAGCAAACGTAGACTTGTACAGTCGCCTTCAAATATATTTTTACACTTTTGCGTCTTATTGCTTTGTAATAAGGTGCCTAATGATCTCGGTGGTATATAGTCGACGCCAAAGCGATGTATACACTTTTGCACCTTATTCCATTGTAATAAGGGGAAAAAGTTATTTGTTATACAAGGGGGGAAAGTTGTATTTTACCTACGAGTGTTTCAACACACGAGACGTATAATAACTTTTCACCCGTGTATAACACAAATCTTTTCACCTCACTACAGCAAGGAAAATGAGAAAAAGGGTAAAAAAAAAAACGAAAAAAAGTTAAATAAAGTTTAAAAAAAGTTTTAAAAAAAGTTAAAAAAAATAAATAAAAAGAAGCAACAAAAAAAAGCGTAAAAAAAAAGTTTAAAAAAAAGTAAAAAAAGTTAAGAATAAAAGTTAAACAAAAATATGTCATAAAATATACCTACAAAAAACAAAAAGAAACATTTAACGTTCTACGTCATAGTACTTTTAACGTTCTACGTCTACTTTCTTCACATGTGGATAAAATTTTTCTCAATAGTTAACAAACATACAAAAAGGTGAGCTAGTGAGGTGAAAAAGTGTTCATCTCTTTGACGTTGACTGCTATAATCATGCAATTGTATACTACTACCTCCTAAGGCCCAAAAAATGACATTGAAGTTTGAATGTTAGAACTAGAGTTGAATTTCGTTTGTTTCAAAAAATACTAAAACAAAACAAATGCAACACTATTCCAACCCAAAATGGTTAAAATTCCTTTATGAGAATAAGTCCTTCCAGTAGGCCCATGGGCCTTAGGAGGATATAGCGCTCTATTGAAATGCTAAGCTGTCAAATGAAATGCATTAGTTCCGAAAAACTCAGTATCAGTCCGTGACTGTACGAGCCAAGATTCGAACCAACGACCTCTTTTTGACAGTCGCACGCTTGAACCGATTGGCACAGTAGTAATCCGTAGATAGAAATGTCCAAGATGTAGGTACTAGGTACTAGGTACTAGGCGGCGGCGTCGCTACAATAAACTTTAAGCGGACTGTTTCGGCGTACTTGGCGGTGCATCAGCCGTGTGAGCAGTGCATGTATTCATGTCTGGTTTTCAATGAAGCTCAGAAACAAAAATTGGTCTTCATCGTACAAATCAAGACGAGAGTCTTTGACCAGTGTGTGTTGCCAGTGATAACATATGGCACTGAAACGTGGTCGCTTACAATGGGCCTCATAAGAAGGCTCAAAGTCACCCAAAGGGCAATGGAGAGGGCTATGTTGGGAGTTTCTCTGCGTAATCGCATCAGAAATGAGGTTATCCGCAGCAGAACCAAGGTAACCGATATAGCCCTCCGAATCGCTAAACTTAAGTGGCAGTGGGCGGGGCACATTGCACGTAGAACCGATGGCTGCTGGGGCGGAAAGGTTCTCGAGTAGCGACCACGTATCGGAAGTCGCGGGAGTCCGCTGGATGCGGGTGGCGCAGGACCGGTCATTTTGGCACTCTTTGGAGGAGGCCTATGTCCAGCAGTGGACGTCTTTCGGCTGATATGATGATGATGATGATGATGATGTACAAATCAACAATACAACTTATAAACGGTGAAAAAACCCCCGACATTTTAATTTCTAAGTTCAATATCTCATTGAAACGTAGCTAAGAACCATCTCGATTACGTCAATTTTCGGACAAAAAAAGCCGCATTAAATACATTTTCGTTTAGGAGCTACGATGCCACAGACAGACACACAGACAGACAGACACCCCTCTTTTTGCGTCGGGGGTTAAAAACGGTCGTCATAACCAGCCGTTTTATAATGACGAATGACATAAAACCATTCTGTTTCCAATTATTCTATGCCAAAACTGTCCGAAGGAAAGCCGACTATTTATCATTTAACTAAAATAGTTCCTCTGTCTGCGGGAGTAGATTTAGCGAAAAAAAGAACACGATTTATTAGACATCACTTTTTGTACTCTAATTGTCATCAGATGGCGTCTAAGATCAACAGCCAACATCTGCATTTCGACGTCACATTTTGGTGACTCTGTCAATTTGGCGGTGATATTCACAACTGGTTTCGCCTCGCCTCATCATATCTTGACGCCGGGATTCGTAATAACCAGAGACCAAGTCTTTTACTTTTTTTTTTACTTTTTACTTTTACATCACACAGAGCTGCTTTTCTTTACTTTAGGCATGAAACTGTTACCTACTTTATTTTATATAAGATGAGTTTAATAGGTTAAGTTGTATTAAAACTGAGTGCGTCTCGCCATCAAACGTATTAGTTTGGAGAGAATATTATAAATGTTTAGTAAGATGTAATTTGAATATTAAAAAAAACCACTTGTTTATGAGCCTGTGTTTTTTACAAGCTTTCTATTAACTTGCAATGTATGTCGACGCCAAAAATCTGTTTACAGTTTTCGCCTTATTACAATGGAATAAGGTAAAAAAGTGTAAACATATTTTTGGCATCGAGTGCCTAACTATGTACTAAATATGTTTGTTCGGGTGGAATCTTGCAACACAATTTTGATGAAGATATATCTTCAACCGATTGAGCTGAAATGTTGAGTAAAGGTAGGTATATTTTGGATGACAGTTCAATATTATGGTACCTACCATCGAGCTACTTAATCTAATGATGGAGTCAGAAGTTGGCCATGGAAATTCAGTATTAATCGACGTAACCCCGTTGAGTTTGGGCCCTTTAGAATCATCGCAATAAGTAAGTAGTTGATGACGGTATACAAAAAAGTACAGTGAGAATAAAAACTTGTACCAGAAATTACATTTTTGACAGAAAATTATAAAAAAAAAACTACGTTGAATCGACCAAAATTTCACGAGAGTCGGGTGGGAAATGCGATCTGTATTGAACGTTTTGAGACTACTTTTTTTATTATTTTGTTACTTAATTAATTTTGTGAATGATTTAATCGTTGATTATTGTGTGTGTTATATGGGATAGTAAGTATTCAGATTATTGCATGTTATTTCATGATCCAGACACACACATTTTGGTACAGTGCTTATGTAAGTGGTATATTGTTTGAGTGGTAGTGTTGTCACACAGGCACAGGTCATCCGCTATAATTTTGAATCTGTGGAGATATGCTTTATGATACCCGTGCCCGGTGAGCATCTGAAGCAGTTGACAGGTGAGCTTGTTTATGATACCCGTGCCCGGTGAGCACCTGAAGCAGTTGACACGTGAGCTTGTTTGTGATACCCGTGCCCGGTGAGCACCTGAAGCAGTTGACAGGTGAGCTTGTTTATGATACCCGTGCCCGGTGAGCACCTGAAGCAGTTGACAGGTGAGCTTGTTTGTGATACCCGTGCCCGGTGAGCACCTGAAGCAGTTGACAGGTGAGCTTGTTTGTGATACCCGTGCCCGGTGAGCACCTGAAGCAGTTGACATGTGAGCTTGTTTATGATACCCGTGCCCGGTGAGCGACTGAGTCAGTTGAAAGGTGAGTTTGTTTGTGATACCCGTGCCCGGTGAGCACCTGAAGCAGTTGACAGGTGAGCTTGTTTATGATACCCGTGCCCGGTGAGCGACTGAGTCAGTTGACAAGTGAGCTTGTTTGTGATACCCGTGCCTGGTGAGCCCCTGAGTCAGTTGAATGGTGAGTTTGTTTGTGACACCCGTGCCCGGTGAGCACCTGAAACGTGAAAGGAGATTTCTACAGGGCATCCATGAGGTATTTTTTTAATCGATACTTAAATCTAGCTTTTTTAGGTTTATGAACAATGTCCGCGGGCAGAGTGTTCAGTATATATGGTATGCGTTTCTTTAGTGTCCTATCACCATAGTAATTGAACACTCTAGGTACTTCATACTTGCCCACGGTCATTGTCCTTGTGTTATGTTTATGTTTAACTAGGTGTTAGTATTTCAGGTCATCATGGTTATTTACTGCTAACAAGTATTTCAGTTAAGAGCTTACCGTTAATTAAGTATATAGTTTTTTTTAAGCTGGCTCGATTTCTACAGCTCCCAGAGCCACTTGTCTTACACTGGTGACTAGTCCGTCTTTGAAGAGCGTTCTGAATTCAGCCGGTTTTATTATATTTTTGTTTTTGTAAATGTTGACATAGATTAAGAGTTTGGCAAGCGTCGTCGTCGTCTGAATGTGAGATGTGAATGGGGAATTAAATGTGATACGGGTGTATCGGAATTTAACAATACATATTTTACTAGACAGGGATATAGTCATGAATATGTTCAGATTTTAATTTTATTTAATGTGGTGATTCAGAGTGAGATGGACACTGAATGGTTGTGCTGTCGTGCGTGTCGTCTCTTTCGTTTCATACATTTCGTTTATTTTTTTGATAAATGTAAGTAGCTATTTATTAATATAAACACAAAAAAATATAAAATTACAACTAGATTTAAAATAAAAACTAAAACTAACTTAATATATTTTTTTTAGTTTCACACTCATCTGAAACGCTCTGATGTGACAGCTCTTATGGTGTCAGGCGTCAGAACGCGTAAGAGGGCGTCAGATAATTTATACTTAGGTATGGGCTTCATAGATAGGACAGACGCGTGATAACTATCTCTATTGATGATAACGATGACTTTTTATACCACGTCGGTGGCAAACAAGCTTACGGCCTGCCTGATAAGCGGCCACCGTAACCTGGTGCGATGGACGCTTGCGACTCCAGGAGTGTCTCATGCGCGTTACCGACCCTATGATGAAAAATATCTAGAAATAATGAATCTTAAGTTAAGTTAAATTGTGAGAAAACATACGCATTACTTTTCAGAACAACTGCTAGTAATAAAGATGCGCTTCATGTTTCTTCTGACAGAGCCAGTATTCGTCAAGTAGACACTGTGAAATTTCTTGGCGTACATATAGATTCATGGCTAAACTGGAAAAAACGAACTAAAGGCTATCGTTAACTCTGTTAGTTCGGCCTGCTATGCTCGCAGAAGTCTATATATATATATATATATATCAAATAAAATAAAATTGAGTCAGTTTCGAATAATTAATGACAGGTGACCCTTTAACTGACATGTACTAGACTGCAGCATAAAAGGGGACATATTGGACAGAAACTCCGTAAACAATAGACACTGTTGTTTACTTTGACACATTCATCCTGACTTAAGTAAAATAATACTTCATCAACATCATCCACGCTAGAACGGACCGTGTCCGGCCCGGGCCGTTTTCTAAGAAAAAAACGACGGCGTTTTTGCTTGGCCGAGCCATACCCAAGCCAGGCTTTGGAAGCGGCCCGGTGTCGTCGGCACAGGGCTTGGGTGTTGCTGGGCCGCGCAAAAACGCCGTCGTTTTTCTTAGAAAACGGCCCGGGTCGGACACGGTCCGTTCTAGCGTGAGTCATCCTTTATACTGCCCTACTAAGCCAAACTAATGTCATTCGAACATGTAATTTAAAATCTACGTCTAATGACATAACTTACAATGACAGATTATTTTGAGATAGCGCCATTCAGCTTAGGAGGGCAGTATATATATACGTCACACTCCCACAGCTGGACACAGGCCTCCTCTCATAGTATCAGCTTTAAGCAAAGATTATTGAGAAACTTCTCAATAATCTTTGGTACGATGTAAGACTAATTATTTTTACTGTTATCATTATCAACCACCGTACAGAAGTAGTCGTAGAAATTGATAAATCACGCAAGGGACATTGAGCAGGGACATAATTTTGACATAATCTTTTTAGCCCCAAACCCTGTCATATTAATAGTCGTCCACGGCGTCGTAAATTATAAAATTAATGTAATAATAGTCCATCATGGGTGTAATTAAAGCCGGCTCCCGATGTCAACGTGTTTACTTGTTACGTGAACGAACCCTGCGCGGGCGCAAGTCATGGGCGATTGTCTGCCAAAGTTGGCGTCCTTTGGCTGGCAGCTTGGCACCGTCTGCCAAGTACTGCCGGCCATTTCAGGACTGACCTCAGAGCATAGAATACTAGAGAGAGGACAAGCCGCCGGCGGCCGTGTCGCAGCTGTATGCTCAATGGGCATACACTGCCATACTGTGCACGCTTGCTGATCGCAGAGAATATTACGTTTTTTCCCAAAATGCCTGATATGATGCGCGTTTATTGTCAAATAAGCGTGTAGGTATACAAGAGTGTGTGTTTTAGATGTGTGCGTGCTTTGTCTTGTCAATTACTTGGGCGTTGTGTGGGTTAATGTACTTGCGACAGGCTCACTCTATACAAATCGGCCGCCATGTCCGATCTCCTTATATTCATACATCTGTGGGACTGACAGACGTAGGTAGGTATACTCTCTCTACGATTAAAGGGCTAAATGATGCTACTTGTCTCGTAGTGGTTGTAACATGGCGTAAATAGTTAAGGAGTTTTCAAACTTTCGGCCAATTTTAGGTGCGATAATCTTCTGATTCTTGCTCGCACAACTTTCTCGACCTGCTGCCATGCATTTTATCGTGTTGTCATGAGACGTAGGAGTATTGGGAGTGGGCTTACGGACTATTAACAGAGACGGTGCGGGAGAGTAGCTGGGACCTACCGCCCGATACCGCTCCCGGTATACCCTTTAAGGCATCCACACACTGGTCGCGGGTGCGGGTCGACGCAGGCCCGCGCCCGAACCGCGCCCGCAACCGGTGTGTGGAGGCCTTTAACGTTTCCCATCGCGCCTATGTCCCATCACAGGCACATAGGTAGACGAAACGAGGGCTAAACTGAGCCTAAATTAAAGGCTTTAGTCGTGAATAAATCAAACCTGCTATGCGGATATTTATAAATCACAGGGAATATACATACATAGTTAAATAAATCAATCAATATTTGGGGTAACTAAATAAAGTTTGTATAATAATAAACATACTTATACAGCCTGTACTCGTATGTTTAAAATTACCTCAAATTGTAACCATACATAGCTTTTAGTACTATGAGCCGATATTGTAAGAAAATTGTAAGTTAATCTTAACTACTAAAGCGTAATTATTTTTTGAAAATTTCTCGAGCAGCAATGTACCTAATGCTTACACTCATTTGACACATGGAAGAAGCGGGTTACTTGTGACAGTTTGACGTCACATCAGTGAGACAATGTAGTGATACATTGCGTGCTGAATTCTGTATAGTTCTGTGAAAGTAAAATTGATAAAAAAATGTTCTTTTTATATTTAAATATCGATCAAATAAGAGAATGTCTACTTCATTTTTTTTACGGGACAATCTTACACAAATCAACCTAGGCCCACGGTAAGCTCAGTAAGGCTTGTGTTGTGGGTACTAGGCGATGATATATATAATAGATACATACATATACATATATAACATCCATAACTCAGGAACAAATATTCGTGATAAATACACAAATAAATGCCCTGACCGGGATTCGAACCCGGGACCCACTGGGCTACGGAGGCCAATGTGTAAGATTGTCCCGTAAAAATAAATAAATAAACATAATCGATTATGATATACACAATAAGTACATGCGAATTTGTTTCCGTCAAAAATTCTCTTAAGGGATTCTACTTTTACTGCAGGTTTTTGTGTCCCCAGAAGAAATTATTTGATTTTCATATTTATAAATGATGTAATTTTTTAAATTGCATATCAATACAAAGCACATTTGAATGCCGCATTAACGATTATTTATAACCAAAGTAAAAAAAATAATAATCTATGTTTATATATTATTTATGAGTAACATAGTTGTCATTATGAGTAGAAGAGCAGGGACGGTAACATAGTTGTATATTTATATACTCCAAACTATAAATAATAAAAATAAAAAAAGCCAAAGGTCACATATTGAGCCCTATTCTGTGCTTATCATTTTTAGTAGCTAGTGCAAGTTAAAACGCATTACGAATATTACAATTTCAAGATTTTTTGAAATCATAAAAACCTGCAGTAAAAAGTAGAATGAGCCTTAAACTTTATTAACACGTAGGAAACCACACTGACTCGAATTGGGTTATCTCAGACAAACAATGAATTACTAAACAAAAACTTCTGTAAACCGCTGGTTCTCCGAACTTGGACCGCCCCCACCACACCCGCTTTCGTGCACACGTCAGTCAGCGCCCATCAATCACTGTTCGCCGTGACCATACCACTCATATTTCACCAACCACCCTTATCCTCATACAAATAGAGACTGTTTTCGAAGGACGCAGGAAGGGGAATCGATTAAGTATTTCTGTAATGAGTGAGCTTTTGTTTTAAATTTCGGTCATTTTTAAAAGGAGGGTGGGTTCGTTTGTTTTCAATTTCTGGTTGCTTGGTTTTATCGGAGGTTTCAATTACGTATGGGAAAAATAAAGTTAGTACCTAAGTAGGTTTTTTAATGGCTCAATCCTCGATTGATTACGAGATCTTTAAAGTGTGTGTGTGTGCGTGCGTGCGTGCGTGCGTGCGTGCAAGCGCGCGTGCGTGTACTTTCATCTAATGTATTTTTCTTATAGAGTAAAACTATATGATGTTTCATAAAAACCTCAGACTTTTATCTTTTAATTTTTGTAACAAGCTTTTACTGCCAACTCTATTGTAAGTATATATTATTTAGTCAATTGTAACAAACCTAAATTTGATGGGATTGCATAAGAATAGGTACCTATACAGGGTCGAAGCGTTCATAGCCCGGCGGCGCCTGCGTATCGGAAACGATAACGCAGGTCAAGCAAAGACGGCAGGGGTCAGTCTTTGGATGGGTGACCGCCTGTTTGAGTGGTTACTATATAAATGAGCGCTTGATCCCGGTTGCTGTCTATGACAGTAGTCGTTAAGCCGAGTTAGAGGCCTTCGGGCGGCTTAAAAACCCCTAACAGTCGAGTTGCCCACTCACTTGACAAAGGGGGGACAACTGTCACTCGCGTCCGCAGGAGCTACCTACCACAACCCTGCACGTGTCCCCTGGGTGGTACTAAACAGTGACAAACTCAAAAGGCCAAAAATAATATATGCCATACGATTAAATATAATTTACAGGGTGGAAAAGTTCCTGTGGCATTTTTCTAAAGTCCGAGGGATTGGACAAATTGGTATTAAAGAGTAGGCACACCTTTTAAATACTACCAACACAATAGCCAACTCACAAGGCTTTTTGAATTTGGATGCGTGATGATGATGAAACTGATGAATACTACGCTCGTAAAAACAAATTTTAATGAAATTGTTTCATCGTTCGATGACGTTGCTAAAGATGATTAACAGACAAATAGACAAGATGACGATTCCAGGCTTATTCCGTACCAAAAAGCCAATTTTGGTGAATTCACTTAACTTAAAAACAACTTTTCAAACTCGGTCGAACACTACCATCAAACACCGACACAAAAATGCAATACCAAATTGATGAGTGCACAAAATCGGGTGATTTGATTAATGTTATCCAAGCCCTTTGTGCACTACTCAGCTTCGAAACGTCCCAAGTGCAGTAAAGTCGCTATTATTACACGTCATTTAGAATTAAGAGGGCAGTAATGGACACATGTCTGCTATCCATCAAGCTGGCAGATGTCGCGGTAGTTTGGTCAAAGTTTCGGACGGCGGGGAAACTAAAATAACTAAATGTATAAATTCGTGGTGGTAACAGTTTGTGTAGTTTAGATTCAATGTTGAGTTTTGGGTGTAAATAAGGAAGTCTTCTGGGACAATCTATAAATGAGACCACGCAGGGGTGATGTTAGGACTGTTAGGACAACTCAACTATTTTCCAATACACAAAGTGACATTTAGATCCTGACGCTATTGAAATACTATGTACTAGTTCACCAAAGTTACTTTGTATGTGTTATGTTATTGTAAAACTTAGAATTATGTAATACCCTATACATGTTAATATTAGGTTAATAATTTGCTACGCTATAGCATTGGGAGACTGTAATGATAGACGTTAGTTAATATAAATAAAATAAATAAAAATAAATAAATAGTATGTAGGAATGTGACGGATAAGGAATATGACGAGTAAAGAATATGAGTTATGAAAGTGTGAATGTGCCCCCAGATGCTGATAAAGACAATTGTACCACTAAGAGTAAAATATAAGCACAAAAACAACTATGATAAACTATTTAACTATAGTAGAATCCTTGATGTATATGATAAAGTTAAAATGGCAGTCATTCTAGAATATAGGCAATATAGCAGATCACAGAACTTCCGGACACTAACAAGTACTAAAACCTTTACGGTACCAAGTAGCAAAAACTTTTATGGGCAAAGGGTCTGGTCCAGTTATGTGCCTGTTATCCTAAACAGCCTCCCTATTAATATATTAGAAAATGTAATAGATAGTACTTATAAGGGATAAACCGCATAAAGCCAAATATGTAACCATGAAAGCCATACTTAGTGTAAAAAATAATAATAATTCTTAATTTAACTAACAAATACTAACAAAAATTAAAATGTCAATGCTATGATATATAATTAACTAAACTAAGCTAATAATCTTTAAAATTTAAGATTGGGTTAAGCTGTACCTGAATAATATTTTGTGTTTCATTGAAATAAACAGTTCAATTTTTATTTTTTTTTCATTCCGAAAAAAAAGGTCATATTTATTCCGCGGGTTTCCCTGCGTTCTTCGCAATACGCGGGTGTCTATAGTCAATTACATTTCCTTACCTGGCACCCCACAGCGATGTCCACAGCTAGTTAGACTTATTCACAACACAGCACTTACCACTTTGCTGTACAACCACTATACTCTGACCCCTGATTACTTGCATTAATTACGGGTGTAGGGGTCAAGTCACGGTGGTGAGTGGTGAGGTGAACAGCCTGAACCCTTTGTGTGCGTGACGGATAGATCCGCTTCCGGGCTGATGTATGTCCGTCCATCAATCCCGCGGTGACGGGTAGTGACGTGAATATACGTCCGAGTTTTACATATAAATGTAACTAATACTAGTTTGTACGGACTGGCTTTGTTCTGAACTGAATAGATCGCGTTTTGATATATGTTTTCCGCGCGTTGTCACCAGACTTGCATAGGTCATAACAATCGATATTGAAGACAGCCCTGAACAATATTGTAATCCAATTGGCGAGGTAAAATATGTAACTATAAGCATTAAGTATTTTTTTCGAGTAAATAAATAAAAAAATAAAAAAACTGCTTTATGACGGGAAGAGAGAATAACAAACAGTATCCCTTTAGAATTTTTGAATCTTCCATACACTTTGTTTTATCTGTTGTTTTCGTAATTTAATTACCTGCACGTGTACGCCGACTGTATTGTTTTATGTCCATCTTTTACTATGTACTGTAATTCCACGATTATACTTTTTTGGCTTTTGACTTTATACCAGATTTCAGCTCAATAGGGAACATTACGCAAAACTCTTCGTATAAGTGGCGACACTAGCAGCGTTGACATAGTATCACGTTCCCACTTGCGGTATTGTCTATGCAAGCATCCTTGTCTTGTCACTCATTTGACAATCAATGGTGCATGCGTGTGTGTGAATCCCTATATTCCTATACTGGTTTACTATTAGTGGTAGTGCTGCCTCTGGCGGCAGAACATTGCAGTAATGTTCCCTATTGGATACCGATACCAGCAAGTGACTGAAAATTTTGAAGGACAACTCAGGCGGAGAAAAATCTCTCGGCGGGTTGCAGTGCCATTTAAATAAAAAATAAAACTAAAACTAAATCTCAACTTCCGACATCTCAAATCTCTTATTTCCTGTATCCTTTTGTAGGATCGAAGGCACATCACTGGGTAGGTAACGTCGTCCTGAAGGTAACTTATTGCGCACTTGGACAAACCATCACTCTTGGTCTCGGGTGCGAATATTTTTCTTGAAATGGATTAGTGGCGAAGGTTTTAGTTGAAATTTATTACATACATCAAACATTTGGCCAGTACATTAAAAAAGACACATCACAGAAAAATGCCGTATTTTACAATTTTATTTATGGCAATGGATCTCCCTGTACAAACTGTACCTACCCGGCATTTACCTACTATACTTACATCTAGATTGATCTAGATTAGTATGTATAGGAATGTCGTTAGCTATTCAAGTTATTAAAAGATAGGTGTAACAATTGTAAATAATTAAAACAAATAAAAAAATACAAATTTGCCTGTTTCGTCTAGTTTCAGACTTCACATCTCCCACCAGCATGGTGTAGTATGAGGAGATTCCGTAAATTAAACTATGAAATACGACATTTTCCTGTGATCATAAATACAAGGTTCCATATAAGTATTAATAATTGTTCCTTACAATACAACAACGCAACGCAAACGCAATAAAACTAACTCCGATTTTTAGCCAGATTAGATCGGGTTTGATCCCCGAGACTTAAAAAAAATATATATTTGTTTTTTTTTTTTAAATCGGCTTCATATCGCTAATTTCCGTTTCTCTTATAGTATCATTTTTCTCACAGGCATTCAAATACAACCTGTATAAGTTATTTAGGTATTTGGGATGTGCACATTTTTTTAATTTTCGATTAAATCCATTCATGAAATCATATAAAATTTAGACTCCTCTGCAACAAAGTAAGACAGTAATTGACGTTAAGTCCCTCGTTACCTTATCCACGTGTGCACCTGATTGGACGTGATTTAATAAAAAATATAATAAAGGGACGTTGTCAGCTCTTCAATCAGCCGTCAGACACTATGGGTTCTCGAAAGAGCGCGACGAAGTGAACAAAAAGTGAGAACTCAAAAAAGTTAATATTTTTTTCTGGACGAGCTTGCCCCGTCTCAATGTTCACTGCGCATCTTCTCTCTGAAGCCGTTGATAATCATCTGCCTAGTCAGATCCAACCAACTGTGCGAATCCGAATAGTGCATTCTTTCTTGTACTCGACGTTGCACTAGTGACTAGTGACATGGGCACTTTAATATCAAAGTGACATGGATTAAATTCGAATGAAGAAAAATTCTCTTAGTTCTAATCAAACCATATTGCGATTTACATTCTATTTCCGTTGTTTTGATATTGTTATGCTTAGATTAATAACGCATAGAAGGATAGTTTCATACGGCCGACGCGCCAAGCGTGAGGCATAAAATGGATTCATATAGTTGTGATCAATACGCACACAAACGCACCAATTTTGTTCCACCGATCGGCGTACTTGGCCATTTATGGCCGAGTTTTAGTGGCCTCACCGTTGCGCGTGAACTGCGTTTCTATGCGTTATTATTCTATAAGTTGTTATGTCTGTTACGTACCGTGTCCTCACTGGATGCACCTGACGGAAGGCCAGCGCTGGATGCAAAGGCAATGCTGCTGACAGGGCTCAATTTCACTTTTTCTTTTGTCTTTGTCTTCTAATACTTATTGTGTGGTGTGTTGTGTCACGAATAATTGTTTGATTTTTTGACATAAAGTGCCCATGTCATACTCTAATGCAACATTTCGGTGGAACTATACGAATAAAAGAAACGTCTAGATATCACGTATGATGGCATATAACAAAGAACAAACGTGGCATACGTTTGTTTTTGACAATTGGGAATGGATGAAAATTTTTGAAGTGCCTGATAATATTTTGGTGATAGGAATAACCTTCCTTAACACCAGATAAAAGTTGCAGATTTTTCAGCTGCGTCAATTATTTTTGAAAATTATAAATAGTTTCCTCACTTAGGATTTAGGTTTAGGACGGCGAATAAAGCACAGTGGTATTGACAGCTGCAGCAGCTATATTTGTCATTGCCAGGGTCAGATATTTAAAATATTTTTTGTAATAGGAGACGGATCAAGGAAAGTGTCCACAGGTGTATTCGCAGTAAACAAAACGTAAGTGAGGAAACTGTTTATATTTAAAAAATAAATTACCCACCTGAAAACTCAGCAACTTTTTTCTGGTGCTAAGGAAAGTTATTTCTATCACCAAAAAAATAATCAGACACTTTTAAAATTTTCGTCCATTCACCATTAATGTAATAGACTAGTTCTAACGTAAGTTTTCCCGAAAACGTTCGAAATTCAAAAATGGAGTCAGCTGGAACCAATGGTAATGGCGACATTATGTCCCAATTGATTGATAAAACTCACTCGGCGCGACGGATTGACGGCCGACAGCCTCGCCGGCGGCGAACGCATTTTCATTTCCATTTTATTTTGTACATCTATTTATTTTTTAATGTTTTTTGCTGGAAATCGGATAAGCGTTCCAATCCAAGCGGTAGATTATCGGTGAAAAGTTTTTGTGCGTCGTTAAAAACTGCGTTTTTTTTGATAGATTACCTGTTTACGAAAACTATGTAGGTACACAAGTAATAGAATATTCGTGAAAATTTAATTCTATGACACTCGCTTGCCATGAACTTCATAAAGCTTGTTTAAATGATAGTTAAGAAATTAACTAACAAGTTAGTTACCTACCTAATTCATGTGTACATGTGTTTAAAATAATTGGATTACCCAAAAAGCAATCACCAATCCAATTTAGAATTCACTTAGTTTTATACGATATTTTACATATGTTACTACGCGATAGCGCAAGCGAGCGCTGTCCTGGTCCAAACTTCAGTTAACTCATATAATAGTAAAAAATAAGCCTGCTGTATCTAAACAATTGATCACATAATATTTGCGTTAATTCCTAGTACTAAAAAGAGCGGCGAAATCGATACAACATTTTAATGAAGTAAAAATAAAATTTTATATTCATGTGCAAAAAAAAACAAGTATGAAAAATAAAACTACGCTCATCACGCCATGCCGATAGAGCTCACTCGTCGTGACGTGACGTGAGATTGACAGCTGACAATAACACTTTTAGTAGTATCACCGTCAGTGTTTTGGACACTTGAATCAATAATGAATGGAGTTTTGGTTAGTTTATTAAATATTTTGTTTGTGCCTTTTAAGGATATTTTTTGGTTTAGATATTTATTTATGTCAGTCTATTAAGCCTATTACGGCGGCTGTAACTCTCAATATTTTGTCTCGCTCTCTCGCTAATGTTATTCATCATCATCATCATATGCCTCCCCCAAAGAGTGCCACAATGGCCGGTCTTGCGCCACCCGCATCCAGCGGACTCCCGCGTGTTATTACATATTTATTACTAGCTTTTGCCCGCGACTTCGTCCGCGCGGAACTCGTTTATATCGTAACTTTCTCCCCCCTTTTCACCCTCTTAGGTGATGAATTTCCAGATAAAAACTATCTTTAGTAAGGACTCTTTGGGAAGGCCCCGGAATTCAAAGTATCTCTATACCAAATTTCATCTCAATCGGTTCAGCGGTTTAAGCATGAAAAGGTAACAGACAGACAGAGTTACTTTCGCATTTGTAATATTAGTATGGATTGTATGAAGGAAAGGGTATCGATGCATGTAGGCTTTTTTCAGTATTATTTTGCATATTTTCATATCACACGGCCGTAAGGACCTTTTCTACTAAACCGTAGGATTAAATTAACTGACTTGTAATTTAAACATTTTATATGTTACATCTAATAGTTTTCAAAATAGCCATAATCAAACGTCTTTTTTACCCCGTTTTAGAGAACATCTTCAAAACTAAGGCCGCCATAAGGTACCTTTACCCTTGGAACGTCAATTTACTTATGTAATGTTAATGTCCCAGGACTCCCAACTACCGCTATACCGTAAATGGGTTCCATCCAAATTTTCACCCCCAATTGACCCCCTTAGGGGATGATTTCTGGAATAGAAACTATTATATGTCCTTTTCCAGGACTCAAACTATCGTTCAACCAAATTTTATCAAAATGTGTCACAAACAAATTTCCACCTCCAATTACACCCCCTTAGGGGATGATTTTCGGGATAAAACTATCCTATGTCCTTCTTTATCTATCGCTATACCGTAAATAGGTTCAATCCAAATGTTCATCCACCATTTCTCACCCCCTTAGGGGATGATTTCCTCCTTTTATGTGTTCCGGAATAAAAAAAAATTTATGTTCTTTCCTAGGACTCTACCTCTTTCTATACCAAATTTCATCTAAATGGGTTCTATCCAAATCTTCAACCCTCATTACACCACCTCAGAAACTGATTTTTCGGGATAAAAACTATGCATTGTCCTTCCCTAGGACTCCTTCTATCTATTTACCAAATTTCATCTAAATGGGTTTTATCCAAATTTTCACCCCCTATTTTATCCCTGAGAGGATGATTTTTGGGATTAAAACTATCCGTTGTCATATTCCGGGACTCAAACTATCTTTCAACCAAATTTCATCAAAATGGGTCACAAACAAATTTTCACCCCCAATTACACCCCCTTATGGGATGATTTTCAGGAGTAAACTATCCTATGTCCTTCCCCAAGACTCCAACTCGCTATACCGTAAATGGGTTCCATCCAAATTTTCATACCCCATTTCACCCCCTTAGGAGATGATTTCTGGACTTAAATTATGTTAAGTCCTTCCACAGGACTCTGAACTATCTCCATACCAAATTTCATCTAAATCGGTTCTATCCAAATTTTCACCCCCCATTTCACCCCCTCAGGAGATGATTTAGGATAAAAACTATGCATTGTCCTTCCCTGGGACTCCTTCTATCTCTATACCAAATTTGAACTAAATGGGATTTATCCACATTGTCATCCCTATTTCATCCCCTTGGGGGATGATTTTCGGGATTCAAACTATCCATTGTCATCCTCCGGGACTCAAACTATATTTATACCAAATTTGATCTAAACGGAGTCCATCCAAAATTTCACCCCCCATTTCACCCCCTCAGGGAAAGATTTTCGGAATAAAAACTATCCAATGTCCTTCCCCAGATGTTAAACTACCTCTTAACCAAATTTCATCAAAATGGGTTACATCCAATTTTTCACCCCCCCATTTTACCCCCTAAAGGGAAGATTTTCGGGATGAAACCTATTCTTTAACCTTTTCCGGGACTCAAACTAATCATATACCAAATTTCATCTAAATCGGTGCAGCGGTTTAAGTAGCTCCATACAAACTTCACCCCCCATTTCACCCCCTCAGAGAAAGATTTCCGGAATAAAAACTATCCAATGTCCTTCCCCAGAACTTAAACTACCTCTTAACCAAATTTCATCAAAATGGGTTACATCCAATTTTTCACCCCCCCATTTTACCCCCTAAAGGGAAGATTTTCGGGATGAAACCTATTTTTTAACATTTTCCGGGACTCAAACTAATCATATACCAAATTTCATCTAAATCGGTGCAGCGGTTTAAGTAGCTCCATACAAATTTCCACCCCCCATTTCATCCCTTTAGGGGTTGATTTCCAGGATAAAAACTACCCTAAGTCCTTCCCCAGGACACAAACTATCTCTGTGTCAAATTTCATCTTAATCGGTTCAGCCGTTTTCACGTGATGCGCGGTCACATAAACAGACAAACAGATAAACAGATAAACAGACAACAAGAAAAACAGATAAACAGACAAACAGACAAAAATTCTAAAAACTGTTGGAACGTGTTCTGTTATCGATTCTAAGTATCCCAAGCCAATTTTTTTTCGATTATCTTCCATGTACAGACTTTCGACCCTCTTCAGCTTTATTATATGTATAGATTAATTTTGTTACGGGCCTTAAGTATGCCGCTGCTTAGCTTGCCTTCCAAAGCACGGAAGCGCTCATTTATAGTAACCACTCACACGCCTACAGCGGCGCTAGAAGTCCTACTGGACCTACCGCCACTTCACATGGTGATTAAGTCAGAGGCGCGCAAATCGCTCTACAGATTAAGAACTCTTGGACTGTGGAGCGATAGCAAGCCGAAGACTAAGCACACAAACATGGAGACTGATGGTTTCTTAGACAGAATAACAAACATGGGAAGCAACAAAATGCTACCCAAGTATGTATTCCACAACAAAAGTTCCAACCAGGGCTGAGTGGGCCGAAGGTCTAGAACCACCAAAGTCTGGTATCGAAGACAGTATATGGTACACGGATGGATCAAAAATGGGATCCGGTACGGGAGCAGGCATTTATACTATAGTAGTAGTGTAAGCATGGGTAGTTTGGCAACTGTCTTCCAAGCGGAGACATACGCCATAATTGCTTGTGTACAGGAGAATATAGACAGGCGAACCAAAGGGCGGACTATCTATATACTCAGTGACAGTCAAGCGGCCCTTAAAGCGCTTACGGCGCCGAAAGTGGACTCTAGACTAATTTATAATGGCGCCCAAGCACTAAACAGACTTGGAAAGCACAATAAGGTGCAACTAGTTTGGATACCAGGGCACAAGGGCTTCATCGGCAACGAAAGAGCAGATGAGCTTGCAAGAGGGGGCTCTACAAATCACTTTGTAGGTCCAGAACCATTTGTGGGACTCTCGCAGGGGACCATAATATCGGCCTTTAAAGCCTACGCCAAAACCAAACACCAACACGAGTGGAGGAATGAGGCTGGCTTAAGGCACTCTAAGCTCTTCATAGAAAGAGTGAACTCGGGCTGGACCAGAAAACTCTGGAAATCCAGTAGGAAGCAACTCAGAATTATATCTGGGGTGTTCACATGTCACTTCGGGGTCAAGGATCTCTTGGCCAAGATGGGACTATCTGATAGTTTAGACTGTAGAATGTGTGGCGAGGAGGATGAGACTATGGAACACTTATTGTGTGAATGTCATGCCCGTGCCAGACAAAGAATGAACTACTTTGGTAACGGTTACCCGCAACCAAAGGAATTCAAGGTGCTCCCGGTGAACTGCATCATCCGCTTTGTGGAAATGATGGAGCAAGCCTGGGAGCAGGTATAAAGGAGAGGGCAAATGCACATAAGATCCCACTGGGTCGAAGTGCATCCGAAAGGACCCTCACCTAGATAAGATAAGATAACCACTCAGTCAGGATGCTGTCTATGACAGTAGTTAAAGGCCTTCGGGCGGCTTAGGAACCTCTAACAGTCGAGTTGCCCACTCACTTGGCAAAGGTGGGACAACTGTCACTTGCGTCCGCAGGAGCTACCTACCACAACCCTGCACGTGTCCCCTGGGTGGTACTAACAAGTGACAAACTCAAAGGCCAAATAATGTATACCATACGATTAAATAAATAAGTATGCCGCTGCGACCAGCAAAGAGATCTATTTTGGCAGGAAATTCCAGATTCTTTGGGCGGTGATAAGTTGCACCCCTTATGGGTGCACTACGTGCCGCCCGAGGTAGGTAGATACTTATTTTGTGCATGAGTGGTCCGCAGGAGCAGAGTACTCGTATGTGCTCCCTAATGTTAGTGTATCGCACCCATACTCGATGGTGGGAATCCATCTATTACCTCCGTCTCCAGGATAGTCCCAAATAGGTCCACGGATCATTTCCCTGGACCTATTTCTATTCGATATCATCCTCGACGCTGGCTTTACAATACACCTTGCCCCGGGATGATTCCAAATAATTTTAACAGCATTCTTGGGCATTCACCTAAGCGCCGCACCACACGCTGTTTGTCTCTTCGACAAATGGATGCATCCAAGTGGTAGACGTAATATTGTTCCAACATTGTTATTGACGTTCAGGAATTCATGTCATGACATGAGCCTATTTTGGCGCGCCGCAATTTCAATTTGATACCATGTTATCATGGCCAGGGGCGCCAATTTGGCAATAACATGTACTTAAATACAATATTCCAAATAAAACAAACATCCAAAACTGTGACAAACTTGAAACTTCTTTGTTTTTGCCCCGCCAACATGCGGTCACGTAGAACATTTATATTTCGGACCTTATATCTAACAAATAAAGTTCAAAATCCTACACATTGTCAGAGCTGACAGTGCAGCGATAAACACATGTCCCATCCATCTCTCTGACAGCTGTCAAGGAGACTTGCACTTTGCAGGGGTACGGTCAACTGTTAAAAGCCGTGTACGATTTTCAACTTTATTTTCAAGCTGTAAGGTCGAAAGCGTACACTGTTTTATGGACGTGACTGTTCACCTTATTATACTAAAAACGTTAAAGACATCTCGCATGAGTGGCATTGACAGAAGAGTTTTTCAATTGTTTTTGCCGGGTTTCGTTGTTTTTCTATATATAGATAGATATACTTAACGAATGCTCCATTTGCAGAATATTATTTCTATAAAACGAATATGCTTATAGTGAACATCACGGATCTAACAATCTTTGCATTTAATGACACAAAAACATTAGGTTAATCTAACATAAATCTTGATAGCGCAACTTAGGATATCTATGGCGGTAGCACAGCGCCATCTTTGAGGCGTAAATTAGACTAGTTCTAAAGATACATTTATTGATTACAGAAGATTATGTCCGTACCTATATAAACTTGTCCTTCATTATTACTCACACTCAACAGTGTTGCTTAAATAAATCTAATTTGCTTTCGTCCTAATAATGTTACACTAAAATACACCTCGTACAATCTGAAACGTTTAACTTTAAGCCTTGTCACATTACCATAAGATTCAAATTAAAATATCAGTACAATCAATTTAAAACTTTTAAATAATTTAAATTTCGAATAAGCTTATTGTCATAGGCAACCGATGTAAACAAAAACGCATCAAATAGCAAAAGAGACTCGTTAAATTTTGAGCTCTGTAGCTAATCAGTTTATGGTACAATTTAGAATGGATAAACGGTGAACATATGATAATTATAGTTTTAAATGTGCAGTGTCATATCGACACCCACGTTTTTATACATTGTAAAATGCATACAGACCTGGATATTGTCAGTTTTATCTAATCTAACGTGCATGTGGGTTATTTTAGACATTGTTTTGGCTGGGACAGGTTGACTAGAAAATACAATGACTAAATAATCGTGAAGAACTAGTGTAAATTTTATGTAATAGATATTTTTTTACCACCATTGTAGTCGCCATGAGTTTATATCTACCTAAAGGTGGTTCGATTGCCATACAAAGCGTTATTTGACATTCGCAGGCTAACGGCGTGATATTTTAAGAAACTTATGTAACAAACTTTCATCAATTGGCTTCCCATTTGCGCCAAATTCCCCCTTTCCTAGAATAAACTTGTATAAACTAGATTAATTTGAGAAAAATTGTTTTCCCAAAATATCACGTCCCAAACCAATTTCTCAAATTACGAGTAATCTAGTTTATACAAGTTTATTCTAGGAAAGGGGGAATTTGGCGCAAATGGGAAGCCAATTTATGAAAGTTTGTTACATAAGTTTCTTAAAATATCACGCCGTTAGCCTGCGAATGTCAAATATCGTTTTGTATGGCAATCGAACCACCTCAACTATGAAGAAAAATAAAAAGTATGCGTTGAATTATTGATTCAACGACCCAAACGACCTTTTTGGTGTTGTACTGTCATACGCAAAGCGTTTATACATCTGACATGTCGTAACAGCTCTAGAAATAAAGTTGTCAGATTTTAGTAGTGCCATGTCAATTCATTATTTCAGTTGACTCTACTATTCATGAAACACGCCAACTAAAACTTGCTATCATGTTTAATTCTGAATCTATAAAAAGGCATCTTCTGACCTCTAAAAATAGGTAAAGAAAAGCAAAAACTCAAGTCGACAAATGCCAGGGCATGGGTCTCCATTCGTCCGCCTATTACCGACACATTACTACCCCAACCTCTTATCTCACCAAGGCACCGTATTAGAAACCAAACCTTACTATTAAGGAAACAAGGTTGCTTTTAAAATGATTTAGTCGGCTGAAGACGAGAGTTGGAAAATAATGAAGTGATTGTCGGCTGAATCATTTATTCGCGAGCTGCTATTTACTTGAAGACGGCATCAGTCAGCCTTTTCGCGAAAAAGTAACATATGGAGGAGCCTATTCGACTTTGTCTAGTTTCGAGATACCTACTTTTGTTCTATCATTTGGGATTTTTGGGAACCAACCACAACCTCGTAAAAATGTTTCTATGAGTGAGTCTTTCGCCAAAGTTGTATTTGTCTGAAGACCGGTGTGTGGAGGCCTTAAGACAGATGAAACTTTAGCAAATGACTTATTCGGAGAAACAATTTTTCGATGTTGTATTGTATGTAATAGGTAGGTAACCTTATCATTTCTATTCGATGTGATTTTAAGGGGGTCTGCCTCTATTTGCATTATAACTATTGTCATAACCTCAGAGCATAGAATACTAGAGAGAGGACAAGCCGCCGGCGGCCGTGTCGCAGCTGTATGCTCAATGGGCATACACTGCCATACTGTGCACGCGTGCTGATCGCAGAGAATATAACGTTTTTTCCCAAAATGCCTGATATGATACGCGTTTATTGTCAAATAAGCATGTAGGTATACAAGTGTGTGTGTTTTAGATGTGTGCGTGCTTTGTCTTGTCAATTACTTGGGCGTTGTGTGGGTTAATGTACTTGCGACAGGCTCACTCTATACAAATCGGCCGCCATGTCCGATCTCCTTATATTCATACATCTGTGGTCATAACACTTCACGCATACAATTGTTGCAAACGTCTTATGTCATTAATAATTTTACACGTAATTAACACAACAACACACACACACGCGCACAATTACACATACATATTTTTTTATACATAATTTAGAATATCTTAATTTTTTGTCATTATGTTGAAATCATGAATTTTGTCGGTTTTGCGTCGGTAATGATCTAATGATGATTATGACACAAGTAGTTATGCCTATTAAAAATAATGAGTTAAAATTTTATGCAACCTGATATGGACCCGCTTTTAGCTATAAGTGAAGTGGACATATAAATAACGAAAAAAAAGTGTAGGTAGTGGAGGTTTTCCTCCATCGAAACTTTATATAAAATTCCAGTGATTTGACATCCAACATGTGACATGTCCCAAGCATTTACCCTATGGTAATCCTCCATCTCTGTTTTTCTAAATGAATATGACAGAGCCAGGGTTCTGATCCTGATTTCAGGAAACAGCGGACATGGAGGGGACACCTCACTTTGTAAGTCGAATTGCTCTAGCGTCGCTGTGTGGGGAACACCTGTGAGGGGCAATACCTCCACCTCACAGACCGCAAACATTACACCAAGTACTTGCTCTGCATATGGCACTGAAACGTGGTCGCTTACAATGGGCCTCATAAGAAGGCTCAAAGTCACCCAAAGGGCAATGGAGAGGGCTATGTTGGTAGTTTCTCTGCGTGATCGCATCAGAAATGAGGCTTTCCGCAGCAGAACCAAGGTAACCGATATAGCCCTCCGAATCGCTAAACTTAAGTAACATTGCACATAGAACTGATGGCCGTTGGGGCGGAAATGTTCTCGAGTGGCTACCACGTACCGGAAGGCGCGGCTTTGGTAGAGACCTCCCACAAGGTGGACTGATGACCTGGTAAAGGTCGCGGGAGTTCGCTGGATGCGGGTGGCGCAGGACCGGTCACTTTGGAACTCTTTGGGGGAGGCCTATGTCCAGCAGTGGACGTCTTTTGGCTGATACGATGATGATGATGATGATGATGATGACTTGCTCTGCAGGTGCTGTGTTGTGATCTTGGCTTGGGGACTGGGGACCGATTTTTGACTTTCGAGCGCTCGAATCTTTCACTCGAAAACGGACTAAAATTACGAAATGCTCTATTGAAATAGCGATAGAAAATTGAAAAGCGAGTGGTTTTGACCACTCGTATTTAATTATATCGGTAGAAAGTTAGTGCCTGCAACTTTGACACTAAAATTGTATTTACTTTTATTTAATTTTCGAGCGGTCGAAAGTCAAAAATCGGCCCCCTGGTGAGTAAGGTCGTCAGACGTCCCAACAATGCAATGTAATGAGAATTTGAAAAAAGAAAGAAAATAAGTTTATTTCGCAGATACAAAATTACACAAAAATACGTATACATTTATACACTTCGTGAAATGCGGAAAAGGAGTCCACTCAGCACATTGTCGAGCCACACAGGATGACTCGACGCTGATGTTATGTGGATCCTTGAGTTCCACGTCACAGGACTGCACTTCCATTGATACACGATAAATAAAAATATAATACAGGACTTATTAAAATTATATTAAATATAAAATTGTTCGCATAAATATAATACATAATCTACCTATTTATTGATTTAAACTTTTTTTTTAAAGTCTGATGCAATCAGTTGTTAAAGCTAAGGAAAGGCTAAGATGGATTAATCTGACGTTCAAAGAGAAAGTTTTAAAGGTGCTTTTTGAAAATTAATAGCGATGGAGGTTCTTTAATAGGAAGAGGAATATTGTTCCAGCATTTCGTGGCTGAATAGCTAAAACTACCACGAAAAACTGCACTTCCGTGTCGAGGACATTTTTCTCTACATATAGTATGACGCTGGCAGGCCGTAAGCTTACATACCACCGTCGTAGTATTGCGTTATACGTTTTGTATATGTTAGTCTGTAAGGTGGCATGCGGCTGTCAAGCGGTGGTCGTGGGTTCGAATCCCGGCTCGTACCAATGAGTTTTTCGGAACTTATGTACGGAATATTTACCGTTAGCTTTTCGGTGAAGGAAAACATCGTGAGTTAACCGGTATAATCCCAATAAGGTCTATTTTTCCCTCTGGGTTGGAAGGTCAGATGGCAGTCGCTTTCGTAAAACTAGTGCCTATGCCAAATCTTGGGATTAGGTGACAAGGCGGACCCATGGGCTCCTTTAGGGGCACAACCGGGAATAACGCTAGGAGCATGATGAGTATGTAAGGTTGGTGTTCCACTTGCCCAAGATCTTTGTCCAACATGTTCTTGCGTCTCATATTTTGCTTGAATCAGTCCATCATTCTTATCTGTCTGTCTCTGTCATTCACAACGGTTACACGATCATTCTCTCATCAGTCTGATTAGACTGATGGACTGAACTGACGCCAGAATTAGCGTGTAACCGATGTTTAAGGTATTTGTAAACATGCATTGTTGCCTGACGCAAATAAATATAAAAAAACTGTCATTAAAACGGCGGATATCTTTGATGAAACAAACACTACATCACCAATACAGCACCATAATTAAAACCGTCCGTGTCGTAAAGATGACGAAGAGCCTATAAATCCTGGGATCCATTTACGCGACTGGAACGAAAGGGGAGGTGATGTTTTTTGCACACGTTGAGTATAAGTTTTAATTTAGACTGTCAATTTTGAGGAATGGCGGTTAGTTTTTGAAATGAAAATAAATCATAAGTTTGGAAGTTGAAAATTGTCTGCTGTTTGTTCTTTTGAAACCCCGACACAATATCGGTGTTATAGGTTTGACGTGTATGTGTGTTTGTAATGTATGTATCTGTGGCATCGTAGCTCCTAAACGAATGGACCGATTTTAACGCGTTTTTTTTTGTCCGAAAGCTGTCGTGATCGACGTTCTTCAGCTACATTTCAACAAAATCGGTTCAGCAGTTTATGAGATATTGAACTTTGAAATGAGAGGACACACGAGAACACAATGCGTGCGTCGACGCTTATAAATGGTTTTATAAAGAAATTAAAGGCTCAATTATTTATATTAGCGACCATTTTTATTTTTCGTTTAAATTGGATAGCACTTGGACAGGTTGGAAGAGCCCGGGATTTATCGCTAGATGTCGACGCAACGAATCCTCAGATCATTAATAGGTCGGCAACGTGCTTGTCACTCATTTGTACTCGCAAACGTCCATTAGGCTACGGAGTGTAAGAAAATTGCAGTACCTACTTTTTACTTTTGACATCCATTGTATAATGAACATGATTATTGCAATAAATTAATTGCATTGAATTGAGAATACTTATAAGCAGGCAGGCCACCGTCCTAGTATAAAAAAGTCTTTGTCAATATGGCTGATACACCCGTTGTCAAATATCACTGTCTAATAATTTGAGGGTACCCGATTGTGACCGATTGAACTCGCCTGTCGAGCATCGCGGCGCGGATAGACGCGTTTGTCTTATTCAGTTTAGTCGGTGGAGCTGTAGAGAACACACGAGAACACTATGCGTGCGGCAACGTTGAATAACTATTTGCTTACTTACACTTCTATTTTTCCTTTCTCCCATATTTTTTTGGAGATGAACTCCACTTTATATGCATGGACGCATAACAGCGCGTATCCGAAGGGAAACGGGGGATCAGACGCGCAGGGGGAGGAGGCGCTGGGGAACTTACACTTGTTTTACTACTTACTTACTTACTTACCATTCGTGCCAGTTAAGTTTGAGTGCCTGATGTTAGCTAGTAGTAGCGCCGCAAAGGTGTCAGGCAGGAGGTTCGACGGTGCCTAAGGCGACTTGAGCCTAACTTCAGACACGGAAATGCACGTGGCGCGTTTTGTGCTGCTGTGGCGCAGCGCAACGATCGAAAATAGATATTGGCCTCCGACACTAAAGGCTTCCCTGTATTTGACAGTTATGTCCGTTTCCGTCCAATAGACGGCCCGCAATTCGTTCAGATCTTTTAAGACGTAGTCCGTATTGTCCACTTTCAGGGTTGATTTTTTAATTCTTCGTCAGAATCTGATTGGATGGTGATTGAAAGAGCTCGTGATTCTGGGCAATATAGACACCATGTCATAATTATGTCTACTAAAATGTTTTACTATAAATTCCACTGAGTTATGACAATTTGAGGCGTTTTGTCAAACAAAGGAATACAATTGGAGGACACTGTTGTGCTATGTACAGAATCACGAATTCTTCTTCACATTTAAATCGACGAGGAAATTTAAATCTGCTCTTTAATAATAGCTTGTGACAGTGAGAGATACTCGTATCATCATATCGGCAAAAAAACATACGAATTGTGTACGAGTGAGTGTCCATTACGGAAGGCGCAGGACCGGGCATTTTGGCACTCTTTGGTGGAGGCATATGTCCAGCAGTAGACGTCTTTCGGCTGATATGATTATGATGATGATGATGATGAGTGTCCATTTGTATCAGCTGTCGAAACAACAAGTCCTCTAATCAATAAAGGATCGGCAACGCGCTTGTCACTATTTGTGAGTCGCAAGTGTCCATAGGCTACGTAGTATGCTTACCAACAGACAGGTGGTATTCGTATTTACCACCGTAGTGGTACCAAAAAAAGATCGGCCCTATTAACCAAATCCCGCTATATTTGGTCGTTTTTATCACAACAAAGTTCCGTATGTTTTTCTCTACCTGTAGCTAGAAGCTCCGCGTTCGAGGGTTTGACTGACGGGTCGCCTGTCACTCCGACCACTCTAACTCATCGCCACACCGCCCATCCATTACTGCGTCAACACGAACAACACAACCAAACCGTCTTAGCTAAGCGGCAGTGTATATCGAACATAGTGGATTTCAGTGATGTGTTGTGTCAAATTGGTGGGGAAAGTGAGTAAACGACGATGAATGATGTCATTATCGTGATTAAGGCGAGGAGTTGAGACGTCGCGTTGAGTGATTCGGAAAGGGATTTAAGGCGAGTGTGACAGAGGTTTAATGTTGTGGTAGTTGGAAATTAAGAAAAAATGGGTAATGGGTTGGAAGTGATGGCGCAGGTGGGATGGAGTAAGTTTCCTTTTAATTTATAAAATGTGACCAATTAAAGTATCCGTAAGGGTTAGTGTTTAAATTTTTGTCTATAAAGGCTGAAACGCATTGAAAGCGGTGGCGGTGCTGCGCGGTGCGGTGCGGAGGCGGTACCGGTTGTAATGTTCGAACTAATGCGAAAGGGTCCGCACGGAATACCGCGGCGGGACGCGGTGCGGCGCGGTATTCTGTGCGGACTGCTTCATATTAGCTCGAACATTACAACCGGTACCGCCTCCGCACCGCACCGCTACGCGCCGCCACCGCTGTCTGTGCGTTTCGGCTTTTAAAGTAGGTATCTACAATATTTCGTGTTTTGATTCTTGTATCTTTAAATTGATTAATTTGTTTGAGATTTACAGCACACTACTTAGGGTAATTTCGCCGGTTACGCGACCACCTTCGGTTAGCGACCACTTGAAGAACATGGTTTTTTCAATTAAAGATAACATCAATTCTACAGAGCCTATTGAAACAGTCAGCCGGATGCCTTATTGTTTGTAGTTATGGAATAGGAATTTACAAAAAAAACAAGAAAAAATGCTTTCAGTTCACCAAGTCAGCTAAGTGGTCGCTAACCGGCACATGAAATTAGGTGGTCGCCAACCGGTGAAATGACCCTATATTTTGCCTGCAATTTCGTCCGTTGTAATCGAACTTGACGACCGGTTAACCTATAGTGGGTACCTATGGGTAGTGGCTCTGCCTACGAAGCTGAAGGTCCTGGGTTCGAATCCCGGTAAGGGCAAATATTTGTGTGATGAGCATGAATATTTGTTTTGAATGTTTTCTATGTATTTAAGTATTTATATCGATTAAATATATCGCCGTCAAGTACCCTAAGCCTTATTGAACTTACGCCTAGTTCGATTTGTGTAAGATTATTTTGTAGCTACCTACATTCATAATCAATGTAAGTCCTAGTGGGAACTATGTATTATTTCTGTATTTTTTCTCCTGTATACCTCTGTCTGTTTGTTCTCCAAATTTATAAAAAAAAAAATGTCTCCATATTTAATTATTTATTTAATACTACGCCTGTACAAAATCGAATACCTAGTAACTACGAATAGTACTATTGTTATTGCATGGTAAATATATGTACCTGCCCCCCTATTCTGTAACTTGTTTTAAGCTCACCTCAACGCTCACCCACAATTATACCTTGACACCGCAATGCGTAGTAATTAAGCGAAGGTAGAGGTCTAGTTTCGTAACGGGTGACCGGCGGGGTGAGCCGCATTAACGCGCAGCGAATAACACCCCAGGAGTCATGTTATGTGCGTTACCTATGTCAATTTATGTCCTTAATCGCTATGGATAAAACATTCATCACTTAGCTAGACCTAACCACTATTGCACTAGCTAGCTAGCTAGATTTAACCAAAGTGGTATTTATACCCTACACTAGGTACTACTGGTACTAGTGGATCTGTTAGCTGCAGAACCCGCAAGAGACTGTCTTTAAAAAAACAAGAAAGTGTATCGACAAAAAAGACATAGGTAATTATTGATTCAGCTCACAAAATATCACGAGAATCTGTTGAGAAATGAAATCTGGACATCCGGACCTACGAAAGAATTTGGCTCAATCTGAAACGAAGAACTTCGTTCGCTTCGCTCGCTGATTCAATTACGCCTATAGGCGTCTAACATAGACTATATTGAATAATGGTGTCTAAAGCCCCTGCTAGACGGTCGCCAACACGCCCCTCCGACCGAGCGACCTTGGTCCGCACCGACCGTGTAGACAGTTGTTTGGAACTAAACTTACACACTACAGCGGTTGGTGCCGACCAAGGTCGCTCGGTTGGAGTGGCGTGTTGGCGACCGTCTATAGCAGGGGCTTAAGGTCCATCAACGTGTTAAATATATCACCTGTCCATTTCTGCCCCAATGGCGTCTGAAGTGGTCACGAGCTCTTGTCTTAAGTAGCTTCGATGACTACTTCTAGGGTCATTGCACCGGTTATGCGACCAGCGTCAGTTAGCGACCGCCAGAAGGTATAGGTTTCTTCAGTTAAAGATAGTTAAATAACATTTCTGCAGACCTCAAAAAAACAGTTACACGTAGGTATGCAAGGTTTTTAGTAGTATAATAGCAATCTATTTTATTTAATCGTATTTTATTTAATCTACTAAAAAAACGACCAATATAATAATAATTAACCCTCAGTGTACCTATAGGAAATTAGGAAATGTGGAGTCCTCGTATAATTACAATGAAATCACTATAGAAACGGAAAAAAGTGGCACCATGTTTATTTTTTTTAATTTTCGTGATATTTTTGTAAAAGACCAATCTTAGTTAACAGAGGTGTGTTGTATGAAAACATTAAGATACCATTAGGTATTAACTAGAGAAACAGTGTTGAGTATTGGGACCTTTACCCTAATTATCACGAGTTAGTCTCAATTCCGTCTGACTGCAAAATGTGCATATTTGTTTTTCATAATGCGTGATGACCTAGTGTTACCTTTCACGGAATAAATCAGTTGGACTTTGTGTCACTGATTAGAAGAACTGATTCATAGTCACTTTAAATAAAACTTTTTTAATGAATTATGACGAATTTGTTCTTTTTTGAGCACATATATGAAATTTGCATGTTTGCGTAAGGCCATCTCCGCGTTTGGTAGGGCGGAATCAGTGTACTGTGTTTTGTACTTCACCGAGAGCTTACTAAAGTCGCCCAGAGGTCAATACTTGTCGGTATACTGTCAGTATTGGGTCATTGTCAGTCACAAAAACAAAAATCATCTTTCCGGTGGTCAATAGTTAAGGGCTTACGCTCACATATAATATGTTTTTATCACATAGAATTATAGAAGGGGCAACGCCGTTTATGCGGATTCAGAGTTCAACCAAAAATTAGGCTTTATAACCCTTAACTTTGGCAATGTCCACCGAAAAGACGCGAACCTAAATCTGACAATGACCCTATTACATTTGTGCAGTAGTATTTTACTGCGCGGAAGCAGGGCGGTATACGCATGCAGTAGGTACTCCAATTGTATCATCTCGTTTCAGTGCATCCAGCGCCAATCAGGAAACATTTAAATAAGCGCAGTAAAGAATCTGTACTGATTTGACTGACAGTTGTCATTGTCAGTTGTCACCGACAGCTTACTGACACCCCACTACCAAATGCGGAAATGGACTAAGGTATAATTAGGGATTACTAAATAAAATAAACATTTTAAGTATGTAACATATATATTTCTTTGAGCTTTTAATTGCATTTTGAAATACAACATAAAATATTAAATAAGATTATTAAATTTGGTAAAATCAATATTTCAACACCATTTTTTTAAGAATGAGCAAAAATTCTCTCATCAGAGCTAGCGTATACATTACTTAAAGTTCGTATGTTCATTATGTATTATCGTTAAAATGATAAATTTATAGATTCAATTTTTGAATTCAAGAATTAAACGCTCGCCTCATAATTTTAGAGGAACAGAAAACAAAACTATCAAAATTGTTCCAAAAAGTGACAGACAAAATCTTCGTATACTGGAGTTTACTGATAAAATTGTTCTAAAATTATGTGGTGAACGTTCAAAGTATTGTTTTAATTCTGATATCGTCTGAAACTTACACTTAGACAGTTTACAATATTTTTATTTAAATATAACAGAGTTTTCACTCCACTAGTTCCATATATACATCTCGTATATCTGTTACATTGGAAGATATTATATCTTTACTGAAGGTCTAGACGTATACGATTGTAGTCGTTCCTTTTTAAAGAAAAAACTGTATAACTCGTATTATCACTTCTTTTAAATATCTTAATGGTTTGGACAACCGATTATGCGCAGGTATAATGGTATACAATTGTCACAGACGCGGTCTAAAATACTTACACTAAACAATAAATAGCAACCTCCGCGGAGGGCGTACCTAGGCCAAAATTTACACTATATGGAGATTGTACCGAACGTTCTGTCATGTATGTACAACCAGAACCGAAGAGATTGCATCTCCGAGATTACAACCTACTCAAGGATAAGTAAACTTCAAAATATACATAGAATAAACTAAACCAAGTTAACCCTAACTCTGATACAAGTAAAAAATTAAGTAACACAAATGATATTGCAACGAATTTCAAAAATACTGAGGCACCCCGACACGAGCGCTACCCCGATTATAGCAAAAATACATTTACAAGAGATCGAATCGAACTTCATGACTTAACGTGACTTATATTTACAGTTATCGAATGGAATTACAACATAGTGTGGAAGATAACAGCCGCTCCCGACCGGTCAACTTCACCTAAAGGCATTATTTGAAAATATCTTCTTACTTTAAATGAACGTAAGACGTTTGGCGTATACTTAAGTCGCTAATCGTTAATTACACTAACCGAACTATGCGGTGACTAACAATTACCTAAATAATTAAATTGGCAAAGAGTTTCGAAATACTTATCGTCGCCGGGGCGAACCTAACCTTAGCGGGTTATGCTGGATATGGTATGATCACAAACGCGCGCAGTCTACACGTATTTGCTGGATAGCTGCTTCGCGAGTTCCGTGTACTTGAGGAACTTGGAGTGCGGGCTCTCGTCGAAGGCCTGCGAGGGGCTCCGTGGGTCCTGCGGGGAGGCTGCAGTCGAGCCCCCGCCCTTGTGGGGCCCCGGGGATCCGGTTGGCGGGGTCGCCTTCATCGGAACCGGTTCCGGCATAGCGCTGTCCTTCACGAAGTGCATCTTGGACAAGTGATGCCGATACGCCCCTTTGGAAACGAACGGCGTGTCACAGAGAGCGCACTTCATGATGGAATCAGTCACGACCGCGTCATTGCAAGCCCAGCTGAAAGTGAGGATGCTAGGCGGGCCGGCGGGAGAGGACGCGGGAGCGGGGGCTCGAGACGTGCTAGTCTCCGTCTTATCGCAAAGCTTCTGCAGCGCGGCTAAAGGGTGACTACCGCTGCGGCGCGAGGAGCTCGGCTCGTTGGAAGACCCGCCACTAGCCAGATTATCGAACATGGACGACAGCGCGCCTAAACTGGAAGCCGTCTTCCTATCAACCCCAGGAGTATGTCCCGAGCGGTCACTGGCCGGGCTGCGAGGACTAGCCGCGGGGCTAGAACCCTCGCTCTCGCGCTTTGGAACAGCTTTACCATCCTCGTGGGAACTACTTGGCCTAGGAGGCTCCTCGTCCTCATCGACCTCAGTTTTTACGCGCACCGGCTGATTGCTCAAGTCTACCCCATTTTCGCGATCGTCGTCTTCAGGGACTTCTTTTTTTATCCTAACTTCGGCGGGGCGGTCTTCAGAAGCGGGTGTTTGTGAGCCACGGGTGTCGGGAGTGGTGCGTGGGGTCATGTGATACGCGTCTAGTTTCCTATCGGGCGTCAGTGATTCGACCCTGCTGCCGCCTCGCTCAGACATCGAGCTTGACTCGCTCCCACTACGCTCGCGGCGACCGTATCCCTGCTGGTGGTGATAATTTCTAAGCATGTTCATCGTTTGCGGATCTACCAGCGGCTTCGTATAGTCTACGCTCTCATCTATGCCTAATCTTTTAAGAATGCTAGAACCGATTGGGGCGTGGGAAGCTCCCCCAGACATCCCCGGGACTGTGTGACGCGATCGCGTATCGAAACTTTTTTCTATCAATTGTTCTATGGCGTTGAGGACCGAAGGCGACGAGCTCTTATCGTTGCTCGCGTTAGGGTCTTTGGAACTCGGGGAGGAATCGTGCACGGATGAGGGGGAGCGGTGGTGCGCGGAGCCAGGGGAGGGGAGTTCATCGTTGATGCTCTTGCGGCCGTCGCGGCCGGTGGGAGTGACGTGCCCGGGCACATCAGGGGGGATGATGCTGTTTGTGAGCAGCGCGCTCTTCAGGAAATTCCTTTGGCTATTAGACATCGGCGCGCCTATGCATTGTCGTATATGTTCAACGAACACAGCAGTCTCAATTTTATCGCCGCATTTTTCGCATGAGATACGGCTGCCTGTCCCGAAGTCCCTAATCGGTTTCCCCATAGGTACCCCGTTGCCTTCCCCATTTTTGAACTCGTGTTGTGCGCGTTCTAACTCAAGAAGCTTCCTAACAGGTAGCGATTTCTTTCTTTTCTCGCGCGTCTGTCGCCGCCTACCCCCACTCTCAGTAATAGACCGCATAATATGCTCTTTGTAATGCGAATTTTTAACCATATGATTACTTAACTCTTTCAAGGAACTAAATGCTTGGTCGCAAACCTTACACGTTAAAACGGCGCTGACGTGGCTGCTGGTGCCCGTAGACGGAGGTGCGGGGTTGCTAGCGGTGTTGCTCGCACCAGAGCCCTTGGCTTCATCGGAGGACTTCCAGGAGATAATCTGCTCTTGCGATATTATGTTCGTGTAATGTTGAGTCCGCTGCATGTGACTGGTCATTTCCGCTAACGAGCGGAAGCTCTCGGCACACCACATGCATTTTAAAATCTGTCTTGTCTGCTCAGCGCCTTTGCCTAGCCAGACGTCTTGACCTCGGACTAGCTTTCTCGGTATCGGCATATTCTCTTTGATAAGTAAATTTAGATCGCTCTGACTCGGTTTCGAAGAACTGCTTGAAGATGACGAGTTGTGCGAAGGCGTTGATGGTGAGCTCGAAGGCGGGTGCAAAGATGATGACATCTGAGCGCCAGACGATGGAGGTACCGGGACGTTGACTCCACAATGTTTCGCTTCTTTCATATGTATTGTTAAGTCGGCAAGAGAATTGAAACTTTTCTTGCACCAAACGCATTTCAGAACGTCTTTTGTTTGATCAGCACCTTTATTTAGCCAGTGAGATTGCCAGGCAGAATGTCTGGCAGCTGAATTAGAAGCTAATCCAGCACCTAAGGCGGCGCTTTGTACAGATCGGAACAGTTCCTCGCCTCCAAGTCTGCTTAGCTCGCTCATCTTTTCCAGCGCTTTCGTTGCATCGCTCGGCGTGGGACCATGCTTCATTCTTCCATTCCATTCTGCTGGTATACCGCCCTTAGGAGACATGCTTGCTGCGGCAACAGCAGCAGCGGCTGCGAAATATGGCAAATGTGGTGCTACCGGCGTGCTCCAAGGTACTGGACTAGGTTTCAGCTCTGATGTTCTCGAACTTTTCCTCGTCGGGACCGGAGAAGGAGAGTCTTCCGGCCCTCGCTTTCTAGTGCCAACAGAAAGATCTAAAGGCCCATTCTCAGGCGTCTTACTTAGATTAACTGCGTCGTCGTCTTCATCGTCTTGCGGAGAATCGCTGCGTCTCGTGCTGAAGTCTAAAACACCGTCGCCCCTCTCGGAATCCGTCATGTCTTCGTGGCATGACATGAGGAGGCGTTGCTGGGCCGCAGCGGCGGCAGCGCCCAGGTACGCGGCGACGGCTGCTGAGTGGGGGGGCAAGAGTGCCGCGGGGAGGGCCGCTGTCAGCGCCGCCGGAAGGGGGAGGCCCGGCCCGCTGCGGCTCGAGTACACCGAGTCATTGGAGGGACAGCGCGGCGCTCCAGATGACTCCCGCGACAGACATCGCGGGCTCTCCCTGTGGACAAACAAATGACTGCGTTAGAATGAATGGTTATTTATTATTATTGTTTTTTTTCTGCCAACGAACATTGATCTTTTATGCCAGCCTTAAATTTCCTAATCAATCAATTATTTATTTATTGCAGATAACAAAGATCCATACATTACAAAAACAACATTTATGTGTTAGTTCAAATGACCGAGGCGAAAAGTAAACACAACATTCCAAATATCCACAGACTTTTTATTATTGCGTAGGCGGGTTTTGATAGTAAGTAGTAATTATGAGTTAACTATGAATATTGATGAATCCAAATTTGCTCCTGATTAGGTAATATCAATTCATATGGTTTACTAAAAAGTCCTAATGAGTCATAATTGACATAAATTCTCCATTGCCGTCAATTAAGATACACTTTCGACGATAAAACTAGATAGATAATAACGATAAGAATACCAATTATGATAGTAAGGTAAGACACACGATATTCTACCTGATCGATCAATATTGACTATAATTTATAGGTTAAAAACAACGTATCATCAGATAAAACTCGGTAAAAACCTTATTAAGTAAAACACGATCATAAATAATCTGATATCTGCGAATAATAAAACAATAAAAAGAAAAAAGAATGGAAATAAACTTCGATATTTCAACATTCACAGCTTTGGCAAACAATCTTCGGAAACAAAATAAAAAGATAGGAAACTTTTTGTGTTTCTTGTCGAACTAAATCGCTAATTCTCTTAGAATAACACAGAATGTTTTTGTAATTTCAGAAAGGTTTATTAGCTTTAAGAAAAATCATGACTTGGTTTTGTTTCAAAGCGTTCGTTTAATGTGATGAAATTTCTGATATTGAAACTTCGTAGGTAATGTTACTGTAAAACTACGAAAACCACTGATTAATGATTTGTTTGAAATTTAACAATTAGAAAATGCAAAATCAGGTTGGTTGATAACAAATTAGTATACATTTTCTGACTTAGAAATAAAATTATGACTAAGTCTGCAGTAATAGCCTTCGAAAAGTTCTAAATCCACATATCCACTTGCACTGGGAGTAGGAGCAAGTAAAACGAATAAATAAAATAAATAACCCGGATCAACGAGTTTTTATAAAACACAACAAACTAAAATAATGCGTTCCAGTGTAATAAATAAGTATCATCACAAATCCTTACCTCACATGATCCGCTTCAACGATCATATCGGACGCAATCTTTCAATCAGCCCGCGACTCCGACACCCTTTGATCCATTCACAAAAAACAATACACTTCCAACAATCCAAATTCCCAAAAAAAGTAAACACGAAAGACGCGACTCGCTCGGCAGCCGTGAGGGGAATGACGCCTGCGGCGGCGGCGGCGGACCCGCGTGGAATGAGACGAACGTGATTTACGACCCGCCTGCAGTGCCCCTCCTCCCCCGCGCCCCGCGGGAGCGAGACCAACGCCCACACTAGCCAATAAACCGCCTGGAGAGACAGAGACGGTTATACGTCTCTCGAGGGGTGGTACTGCGTAATGCAAGCGTGCGTTCTGCGCGACTTGCACTGACGACTGATAGACAGTACTGACTCACCAATGGACTAGAACCTTGACGGCCAATCGACGATTTTTAATGACTCTGTTTATCATCCGTTTTCAAGTCAAGTCTCTGGGGCTTACTGGATTACCGTTGGCGTTGACAAGGAAATGTCGCTTACAAAACGGAGTCCTTTTAACAGCAGGACGGACAGGGGACGAAGGATTTACGTGTATCATGAACAGATTTCCTGCTTGACAAAGGTAAATAATGTCAGGATTTATTTTGGGCGAGAGAAACGAGATATCTAGGAAATAAAAAATACTGTTGATGATATACTTATTGGATAGCTATTAGAATCCAAATTGAAGAAGAATAGAAAATTGCAATTACTAGTAGTTATGCAGACGACGTGAATACTCAAGCAAAACAGTAATATGTTGCAAAATTATGCGAACAAATTTCACCAAAACTATTGTTTACCTTGAAGGTAATAAAACGGAATCAGAACTGTAATAAAGCGGAACCATTAAAAGCCAAATATCAACCTTAAATCATTACCAACTTCGCAGGAACCATCACGAATACGAATTAAAATCGACTCACGAATGTTCGAAACGAAATCGCCAGCTGTTTATTGCTTCCTATTATCGTTAGTCGGGTGCGGGTCAATCAATCAACCGTCTTTATGTGACAGGTATACCCGTCCCTTTCTCACTGAGAAGGAAAAAAGAGACCCGAAAACTGTTTTGGCAATGATAGTTTTCATGACAAGCCCAAAACTTGAGGGGATTACATGCAAATAAATCGTCAATGTGGGTGTCTGTTGAGAATTTATGTTCGTTTACATTGTTCTTGGAAATGTGACTCATAATTAGATGGAACCATAAAACAGACATTGTTTCGAGGTCAGCGGAAGAAAATCTTGAAATTAATTAGCTGACAGCCAGCAACCTTTACAATCCTAAGTATCAATTTAACCGTAGAACACAAGTGTGAGATGTCCTACATGCAACTAACAATTTTGATTCTCAAAAATGCCAATCTAATCCTCACAAAATTAAAATATGTAGTTTTCTGGTTTCTGAAGAAAATGCAGCTCCTAAAAATTTGAATTAATCAAGACGCCTAAATCCACCAAATCCCATCTGTTGCGTCAAAAACGTAATCATGCATTCAGTGGATGCATGTCGAAATTGGTACGAAGGTAAAGTTTAGTTCGCCATCGTGCGGGCAATGCTTCTTAGGACTAAACGACCTAAACCCCAAAGGCCCAGAGGGACATGTGACCTTTCTAACACGTGCCGTAATATGGGGGACACCTGACACGGGCATGAATAATTTTGCAGTAACATACTGAATTTTAAAACGGCACAGATGTCTTTGAGCAATAAAACCGAGAATGCTAATCTATTTAACATTGTTATGCCTGCATGACAGCTGGTTGATGGTATTGAAATGAGTGCATTGGAAACGGGAAATTACGATTTGGACATTAAAAAAATATTTGTATTTAGATCGAAAGCATTTGATGATAATCTTACCGGAAGGTTAAATGACAATGGGGTAGAAGATGTAGCAAGCTTACCTAGATATTGCATATTCAGTTCAACAAGAAAAGTTATAGTTTACTTACTGGGAGGGTATTTTTTTCTAGCCATTTTGATGGTCGTTCTGGTTAGAGTTTATAGAGGATGGAATAAGTTTTTTTTTAAGGTTGTACTTCTTTTAAGAATGTTGTATGCTATACACGTCACTGGAATCACAAAAAAGGGCAGTTGGCACTGCTGTGTCAACTGCATTGCTGAGTGGAGACTTTTTCGGTAGCACATCCCACCGACTATTATGTAGATGTTATACAAATGAATAATACCTATTCTACTTTGTATCAAACATGTACCTACTTTTAAGTACTATACCAATAGCAAATTCAAATGTATAAAATAACCCCGTACTTTAAAAAAACACTTTGACATGTTCTTCTTTTCCCTGTTAGTGGTTACATGACATAAACATTTCACTGACCTTCACGAAAACTAAATAAAAATTAAAAATAAAAACTGATAGATAAGGTCCAAGCAAACTGTTCAGGGAATTACCAAATTACAAACGTGGCAGTTTTAATACACACCTTACCCTAATTTAGTTTATTACAATAGTCCACAGGGTACCGGCTCCCAACTATTATCGTCATCGACATCATTATTTACGACCCTAAATATAGAAATCTAATAATTCATAATGAAATATTGCATTATCCTGCAACACCAATAAACTATACCCATTTAGAAGTTCTGAACAATATTAAAGCTGATAATATAGACGACAAAATTAACTGGTTTTTTTAAATAACAATCCAAAGAGAAAATGTAAATACCTGATAAACAATCTTTTTGGAATCTAATAATATGTATTTTTAGATTTAACGTAGTTTTAATTTAATTTAGCTTATGTTAATTATCACGTATTTACTATAGAAAATAAAGATGTAACCATAATATGTATTTCTTCAAATAATATGAGTCCCATGATGTCAGCGCTGGTATAGTTGTCACAGATTGACAGGATTGGTCTAAATCTAGGCGAGCACTAAAGTTGCATAGGCTGCCAAGGTTTTGCAGCGCCTCCTTAATGTTTGCAGAGGCACACACCAATTTGCAGCAATTATGCGCAAAAAGGCAGCGACTTTGCTGATTATAGGACGAGGAGAAGCCCAAAATGCATTTTGAAAATGATTGCTGATCATCGTTTGTTGCCCCATATTGGCACACATAGTTAGGCCCAAAATAGACGGTGAAACGCAACTGCAACGAAACTGCAACTTCTGGTTACTTTTGAGTTTCATTTGAGTTTAAGCTATAGACTCCTTTGAGAGACCACACATGACACAACCATTTTGAAACCGGTTTTCTGCGTTTCAAACCGGTCGCATCATGTGCGGTCTCTCAAAGGAGACTATGGCATAAACTCAAATGAAACTCAAAAGTAACTAGAAGTTTCAGTTTCGTTGCAGTAGCGTTCCACCGTCTGTTTTGGGCTTTCATCGTATCAGCCGAAAGACGTCCACTGCTGGACATAGACCTCCCCAAAGAGTTCCAGCGGACTTCCGGAACCTTTACCAGGTCAACAGTCCACCTTTTGGGGGGGGGGGGTTTGGATTGTTTTTAAGTTTTATTGTTCCCATTCCATACTAACAAAAATGAGACCCTTGTTATCTTGAATAAATGAAAATGAAATGAAATAAAGCTTCTCCGCATCGCTTCCATAGGAGCTCTGGCCACCTTACACGCCAAGAAGAATCCAACACCATGCCTACAGACCAACAGTTGTGTTAGATTGGATGGAGTCTTCTGTAAGGTACTTCCCTGGCTGAGTGAGATGACATTTCGCTGTGCTTTACCTCTCTACTTAAAGGGCAATTTACGTGGTGGAACAACTCGCATGCAAGTTTCATTACAATGCAGGGTTTGATTGAATTCGTCGTATATCGGGAGCCCGCAGCCCCGCAATGTTATGAAAATCGCATTCTAGCTGTTGCACTGCACCATTTAACGCACGGCCTAACTCACAATTAGTCCATAGGTAGAGGTCCTAAGCCGGCAGTGAATTAAACATATAAAGACTGATGATTGTGATTTTGACCTTGATATTTAAGGAGTTAACGTACCTACTGAAGCGAAAAAATAAAAGCAAACTTAATTGCATTGACATAGAGTCTCTGTTACCGAATTTTTGCACTCAGCTGTATAAAGTAAATTGTCCATTGATCGATGATTACTTGGACACTGTACTGATAAAGAAGCCACAGATAGCAGAGAACAGGTTGAGTTATCTGTGTAGTTAATCATTTAAATTCAAAACATTTAAAAGCATTAATAAAGTTTTTATCAGGAACTGTTCATCAGGTTTCAAAAAATATTTCACCTGTATAAAGAATGCATGTAAATGCATTAAGTACACTTCACAACTCTTTTGGAGAGGCCTATGTCCAGCAGTGGATGTCTTTCGGCGGATATGATGAATATGATGATGATGGTGATAGTTATATAAAGAATGGCTTTCGGCGTGGACATAGTCTGTATTATTTCTCGCGGCTTCGCCTTATACTTAATAGTAATCTCAGCTGTGACAGAATTTATCACTATTATTTTCTAATGCTTAATACTTAAAGTAGATATGACATGAATTCACTCATTCATACGAATATCGTAAACATTTTCGCTATAGATCGTATCGGAACACAAGGCATGTATTTTTTGTTTACTCAGTTGTTCATACATTTCTTTAACTCCATGAAATAAATTAACTTCATTACCTTTGTATTGTGTGAATGAATTATGAGTACCTACCTTCTGTTTAATTTGTCGTAGATAATTCTAGGTTTACTTTTGTAGTAGGTAGAATTTTCCATGCAAAAATCAAACGTTTAAAATAGATAGCTAATTTTCTTTCGAGTTGGTATTGTAACTTAATACCTAGTATTTAGTTTTTTAGGGATGGAGTTCTAAATCGTAAAAAAACAATCGTGAGCAATTTACGAAACCAACCAAATCATCATGCCCTATTGTCGGTGAAGTAATCACCATCCTGTCAATGTTTAATAACTACATGTTGAGAAATAATAAATTTAATAAGAGAAAAAAAAACGCTTACTGAGCAATACAGCTCGCACTTGAAGTTTTAGTAAAAAAAAAAAAAAATTAAACTGTTTATTTTCATTAAAGAGCAATTGTTTATAGACATTTTCTTAACTCCATGAATCTTTATAATTTTAAGATTATGCATAGTTAAGGAGTGCAGATGGGGGGGTACCCCCTGCAATCAGTTCTGCTAGGTTAGTTATAAATTCCTAAATATATACAGTGAGATTTACTTACTTTTTTTAGTATTTTTGAGTTTAAAACTGAACTTAAACAAATATTATAAACGAAATAATCGACCATTTCTAAACAATGGACCCTCAGGGTGGAATTAGAACTGTAGAATGTATGATTGATGAAGTCTCTTCACTGCACCTAATTGACATTGATGGAAAAGCGGATGAAGCTACCTTGGCAACGATAGACGTGCATTTTGAAAACAGAAATACAAATACGTCTGACCCGTATCTCAAGGGGGTAGAGTGAACTTTTGAAAAATGCATTTGATGTTAGATGCATATTCGTTTCGGCGATGACAATCGTACCTGCTGTTTCACCGGATACAGATAAGGGGTTTTTTAATGTTTTGCCTAATTAAAATGGTGACGATTTCCGTGTGATGAAAATAAAAGATTTGAAACTCGGATTCATAAGAATCAAGTAATTTCGTTTTATTATAAAGTCAGTTTTGACTTCATGAAAATCTTTTAACCGAGACCGAGAGATTTCAAAACACTTCTTCTAAGGTAAAATGATCAATGCAGGTGTCAAACCTTAATGCCTAATAGTTGACACCTATTGTTCACATTTATTGTTTTGACATAAGATTGAAAGTATATTAGGCCAGTGACGAGCACTGGGACGTATACCTTATGAGCTATGGGTATACAGTGACGAATATTTCTTGTTTCACTTGTTAATTAAACATGTAGAAAACACTATTACTGCGAACATTATTAATGTCCATTCATTTGACGCTTAATTTAACGGACACGGATGCAAACAAAGAGAAATATGTCAAGAAAGCATAATTAAATACAGAAAAGTTATACAAAATACATCATTAGTATGTATTTTTGTCAGTATGTTTGTTTTTCTCTTTGATCGCACCAAATACTACCAGCGTTGATATCACCCTTTGACAGTCAATAATGATTCTTATATACATGAGGATAGTGTTGTTTTAACGAGTCTTAAGGAGTTGGAAAAATTTCAACAACTGTTTCAATATAAGTGTGAAGAGACAATGGCAGCTGACGTAAGATTTGATACGGCTCTTCAAACTATTTGATTAAACTACATAAACGCTTCGAGGAAAAACAATGTTGACTTGTTTTAAGGAATGCCAAGACATGTAGCAGCAAACATTAAGAGCGGACAGGTCGACAACCGACACTGTTTATAGTGCAGTTACAAATGGAATGGTCTACAAATGTTAGATTTTTTTTTTTTATATTGGGCGGTAGAGCGATTTTAACAGTATAAATCAGAGTTGAAATGTTTGAAATTAGTTTAATTCGACCTTATCATCTAACTAAAATCTAGTTTTGTACTGAAGTTTAAAGTATAGGAATTGGTATTTTGTGAACCTCAACATAACCGAGTAATTTTAAAGAAGCTCAAATTTTTCGTATAGTATATTATGGTAACACAAGGTTTATCCTATAGAAATAGATTCAGCAATATGAGGTATTGTTTGATAATAATGATAACAAAGCAACAAAGTTTCCCGGGTCAGAAGGGTATATACCTTATACTATGTATGTAATTAGACTAAAATTCGTTGTTGTAACTTTATTTACATCAAATAAAATCGGACGAATAAAATCAAACGGCCAAAAACAACCCTTTTTAATCACCATGAAAACTGCATAAAATAGTTCAGAAGTTAATTGACCAAACATCCTAAAAAATAAAGTGGTAGACAATCAATCAATAATCTAATAGCAATTCAAAGACATCAATCGATCAGACTTAACCACATTATTACCAAGTCCAGAGGATTCCTTAGTAACATTAAAAGATTGAAGATTCAACATTTCAAGTACAAGAATTGATGAAGTGTCAAATTGGGGATCCGGATCATTTTTAGTGGTGAAACACACAATAACTGTCACTATCTCTCTTCCATTCATTTCAAAGGCGACCAATTTCATAATCAACGACAGGACAAAGGAAAATGAATCTAACGCAGATCTGAATAGCGATCATTGTAAGAGAATACATAAGATGGTAAATGGCAATTGTGTAGGCCTAGTGACAACTGATCATGAGAAACAATAGGATTGTTCCTGGACATTGGTGAGTGATCTTTGGACCACCTATCGGATACATGATGATGTGGACACCCTGTAAGTGCGTAAGACGTATGGACGCGTACTTTTCCATTGATATTTATTCATCAATCAATCATTATGATAAATATATTTGAATGATTGTCTTGAAGTAGGATTAATATTGTTTATTGAATGTGTTGTTTTAGTTTTTGTCAAAGTTACGGCATGATAAATTTCAAATTCCAAAAATAAATCCTTTCTTTACATCCGATCGACAATTACATATTTATTTTATTACGTCTATTAGTTTTGTCCATTATATTATTAATGATCGTTTAACGACGTTAATTGACAAGATCGTCTTCTACCTTGACTCGTCTCGATAAAAAGGTACAATGCCACAACTTATGACTGTTTAGTTGCATAAATTAACTATCTATTGCAAGTAGGTCAGCACTGTTATGTCTCGTTTACATTGGCTTGTCAGGCGAATTTGATGTTCGCTAGAGGAAGTTTTTGCGCTAAACGAGTACTTACTTTCAGCTGTGGCGCAACAACCAAAAGTGAATTTTGGCCTGAAACACATAAGACCGCCACACTTTGTCCAATCCGTTTCTGCCAAGACGACGGCCCGAAGCCCGTTCAGCTGTTTTTGGACTTTCTCACCCCACCGATACCTAGGACGCCTTACAGGTATTTGAGCAGTTGCACGAATGCCTATTGCTATGCCGCCAATTCTAGTGACTTGATAGCTAACTCCAAACTGTTTCTAGATGCAACTAGGAAAACGATCCAAACGTCAAAGTCCAGAAGAAAATTAAGGTTACCAAAGGTCATGAAAATCCTGCGAAATTTCCTAAAACCTCTCTGGTCGGCTAATAGCGAGAGTGGAATTCAAAGTAGTCCTCACCTCTCAGCATGAGGATCCTGTATCAGCGTGGCCGGTATGCTGTGCTCGATGTCCGCGTCGGGCGCGGGGGACGCGCGGGAGGCGGGGGACGCGGGGGACGCGTCCCCCTCCCGCTGCTCCTTCACGCCGCCGTCCGGGCTGGTGGCTTCTTCTGGAACAACAGAGAAGAACGTTAGAGATGTGTAGTTAGAGAAATGTTATATCAAGTCTGGTCGCCAGAAGCAAGCAGAAGCAGTGGTTAGTCCAAGGCTCAACGAGATTAGAAACTTGTATGCGCAAAAGCGTTTTCGGTTGGAAATGATTTATTTAAGAATAAGAATAATTAAGAATAATTTATTATTGGACAAGCACATGATTACAGATTATACAGACATTATCCGTGGGGTTCCAAACTAGGCTGAGCCTGTATCTGTATTTATCAAATCCCATAGTTCATCGAAAGTATAGCTTCGCAGAATTTTCATTCCATAGTTTGTAGGGTTCCGTACTTAAAGAGTAAAACGGGACCCTATTACTAAGACTCCGCTGTCCGTCCGTCCGTCCGTCCGTCCGTCCGTCCGTCCGTCCGTCCGTCCGTCCGTCCGTCCGTCCGTCCGTCTGTCTGTCACCAGGCTGTATCTCACTGATACCGTGATAGTTCCAGTTGAAATTTTCACAGATGATGTATTTCTGTTGGCGCTATAACAACAAATACTAAAAACAAAATAAAATAAATATTTTTATCGATAATGGTACGGAACCCTTCGTGCGCGAGTCCGACTCGCACTTAGCCGGTTTTTTTATTTCATTGTGTATAACCCGAGATAGACATTTCATTGTGAGAATCTGAGATTAGTAGAAAGGTAAGGTTGTGTTTATTGTATCTATTCCTTACAAGTTATTTAATTTTTATGAATTGAAAAATCTGGGAAACATACATTCGATGAAACATTTCGGTAAAATAAGGTACAACCTTCAAATACCTTGTGTCATTTAGCAACACACACAAAATGACGGAGAGTAGACATAGACATAGACATAGACATCCTTTATTGGTAATAAGGTATTACAAGTCATTGTTTACAATAAAAATAGAACATTCATTTGAAAATAAATTAACAAGATTATTAGTTTATTATATTATATATTATTATTACATTTTTTATATTCTAAAAATTCCTTAATAGTATAGAAACATTTCTCAATAAGCCATTTTTTAAATTTAGCTTTAAAGGTCGGAAGACTGTTAGCTTCCGTGATGCTGTCTGGTAAATTGTTATAAAATATAGGTCCCGCGACGTGGATTGTCTTAGCTGTCTTAGTGAGCTTGTGGGGAATTGTTAATAGTTTGTGCGCATTTCGAGTGACCCAAGCAGATCTATCACCTCGCCTTTCATATAGTGATAAATTCACCCGTGTATACACGGCTATTTGGAAAATTAGCAGTGACGATAGTGTCAGGATACCGAGTGCGACAAAATGCGGTCTGGCGCTATCGTCATGCCTGGCGCGGGCCAGCAGCGTGCGCACGGCGCGCTTTTGCAGGCGGAAAACGCGTTGTCATTCGGCGGCTTGGCCCCAGAGCTCCAGTCCGTATTGCATAATTGCCTGAATGCTTGCAAATTAACAAGTGCGCACTGCCTGACGCTCTAGGGTTTGGTTCAGCCTTGAAAGTGCAAAACATGCCTTGCTGAGTTTTCCGCATACTGCACTGATTTGCGCCTCCCATGTAAGGCCCTGGTCAAGCCGGAAGCCCAGAAATGTGGTTGTCGCAACTTGACTGATAGTGGTACCTTGATGGTGTACGATCAATGGGCGTCGACTTCTACCCGAATAGTTGACTATCATTGTAAATTTCAGAATAGAAGGAGTTTTAAATATATTCTATTATAATAGAACAGCCTTGCATGATGTGAGGTTCCTCGATAACATTACTATCAATACAAACCTAATCACTGGTATAACCGCAAATGCTCATGCTGGTTACCAATGTAATAAACCATAATAAAAAAAGACACTTAAAAACATATTTAGGTTAAAATTAAAAGTAACACATTGTTCGTTTATCGGTATCGCTTTATAACACGTTGTGTTGTGAGTAATAGTAATAAAAGTATCATGTGAGTTACCGATAAAGTACGTTAGAGTTCCCTTTAAGCCCTTAGGTTAAGAGAAACAAATGTTTGTTCTCATTATGCAAATATTTGCCGCTACCGATCAGGATTTGAACCTGGGTTCGCGAGCTTGGTAACGTCTCTAACTAGGCTAACTGTATCAGATGACGGATAAAATTTCAATTTTGTTTTGTTCCCATTACAATCTTATTTAATATACAAATAATGACAAATGTTGATTGATGAAAGTGTTATTTTTTATTCCGCTGAATGATATTTTAGGTATGTAGCCCATTACAGCAAAAACCCTCATCGAGTACTTTACTCATTATTCTAAATAAGACAAAATTAAAAACAAACTCTTAAACGTGTCATCGATCGGCGATTAAGGGTAACTTACACTTGTTGGAGCTTACTATCACGATAGATCAGAAATGATCGCAATTATACGAAGGTCAAGGTCACACGGTATTTAGATGTGTTACTTATAAGAACAATTCGTTTTCAATATCACAAAAAGTCGCGATAGCTTCGTGCAGCAGATCAGAATAAAAGTAATAAGTATTCCCTAACTATGGAACCCAACACCGCAATCACCCGTCACAACGACAAAGTGTTGCGCAAACATGATTAATGATTGATTGATCGGTGCTCATCGTCGGATCAATTATTCCGTTTTATCACTGACATAATTCCAGCCGATAAATCGATTGATAGCAGTCTCCTCTGTAATAACCTTTGATAGGGCGTCGATACTGCCGCTTTGCTAATCGAATGGAAAGTTAGAATTAGATTAGTGACATACGCACAACTGGGTTAGCAACGCGACGCGAGACGAGGAAATTTACCCTTTTCTCATTCGTGTGAGTGAAACAAAAAGCCTCGCATCGCGACTTGGCACTAATCGACAATTGTCGCCTAGCAATGACAATTCGACTTACATGGCTGCATCGACAGGTGAATGTGGTTGCTGGACAGCTTCTTACTTGACCCAGCAATGAACGTCGAATTGTCATTGTCAGGTGACGATTGTCATAGGGCTGCCACTGCTGGCAGCAAGTTGTTCTAACACAATTGGTTGCCCGTGACAGCAGGAATTATCTTGAATTTTTTTATTCCTATAATTAGCTTTTATGTATGTATGTATGAAAATACTTTATTGTACACAAGACATTGGTAAAAAAACAGACAAAATAGGTGTCGTTAGGCTTATCAATCCAGTCCACTGACCCATAAAACTTATTTAAAGTATTTAAAGAAGCCGTATACGTTGTCAGAACCCAGAAATGTCATGTGTATCATCAAGTTTTGTTCTTATCCTGCCTCTGAAAAAAGAAGTCCTAATTTTACTTCCCATTAAAATCGAAGATTCCCTACATCGACAAAAAAGAAAAAGCAAAATTTTCTAGAAACAGGCCGATGCCACGCCTGCGTTCACGTTAAGCGGTTTACGAAGTATATGGCAGCAGTCGCATGCCTATATCACACATTTCACCGCTCGCTTAACGCAAACGCAGGTCACACCGCCTCAGCTGCGCTTTAAAGTTCTTCTAATCTAAACCAACCACGTCAAAAAACCTCAATAGCCATGAAATTGTAAAGAATATCTCCAAAGCCGTTGCGTTTACTTCATCCGGTGTTAAATTTAATCGTATTATCGAAACAACCATATTAATACAATTTCCAAAGTGACTTAGGTTGTTTTTAAACAACGCCGGATTGACTTTCCTATTCTTATTGTGACGATTTCACGCCAATTCCGTGTTTCATCATTGTTATGAGTTCTGCACTGTCATTTGGGCGACGATTGTAACGAATTAGTAACTTTCTTTTAATAGATACCTGTATTTTAACCGTAAATAATAAAATAAAACCTTAATGATTGAGATTAGATACTTAAAAGTCAGTTGTATTATTTTAATTTGTTGTCACTTTGGAACTAATCACTACTTATTTGAATTAAAACAAAATGATTATGAAAATATTCAAAGAAAATATACACAAATGCATTGAGTCTCAAACTCAAATTAAGCAAAGGTTTTACTAGACGGAACAGACAAAAAATAATATATCATAAACTCAGATACTAATTAAGACCTAGAAACAAATATCCACGAATGCCCGTACTCGAACTCGAACTCGGGATCTCCAGTTTCGCTACACGGTGGTAAAACATGAAATTTTTATCAAAATGTCAGAGGCGTTATAGATGTAAAAAAACAATGTTCCTACGAACGGGAAGGGTCAATTGTCTAATCCAAATAGCAGCCTATCAAACTGTAACTGACCAAACAACTTAATAAAGTATGTGCATGTCTCTTATTCATGCAGATTAGACGCAAACCCAAGTGTTAACGTATAAATTGGCGATTTAAAAACCAAAAGGCATCCCTTGAAATTCGACACCCAAAAACCTCTGTCCGGTGTGGTCCGCTTATTTCACTGTTCACCGGCTCGGAACAGCTAATTGATTAAAACGCAGCGTGTCAATCCGGATTCGTACCGCCTTCGGCGATGCACTGATCAAAGGCTTCTGCAACTGAGCGCGTGCGTTAGAAACAAAGAGATGTCATGTCTGGCAATTATGCGTTTCGCGGGCATGTTGGTTTCCGATAATACTAATTTAAGTAGCGTGTGTTGCGTAAGTATTTTTTTACTGTTTTTTTAAGTTTGACGTGTCTGTGTGTCTGTCTGTGGCATCGTAGCTCCTAAACGAATGGACCGATTTTAGTGCGGTTTTACTGCCCAAAATTTGACGTGATCAAGATGCTTTTTACGTTTCAACAAAATCGGTTTTTTATATTGAACTGTGAAATCAAAATGTCGATGTTTTTTCAACTTTTCTAAGTTGGTTATTATACCGATGGTTAGTAACTTTTTACATATTACGTCGGTGATAAACAAGCGTACGGCCTCCTGATGGTAAGTGGTTACCGTAGCCTAAGGACGCTTGCAACTGCAGGAAACTCGCATGCGCGTTGCCGACCTTTACGTACGGCCATTATTTCATCAATTTGATAATTGTCATCTGACAACGACAATTTGACGTTCACTGCTGGATTACAAATAACGATGCTGATCAGTGAATGTTTACTACCTTCTGTTTTTTTACTGTGTTAGTTCCATATAAATAAAATGACTAAAAACCATCTTACAATTTTAAAAACTCCGAGTCTCCCTTCATTTAACAGGCTTATTTATCTTTGGCAGTTGCTTATTGTTACATTACAAAATCATTACAGTCAGTATAAAAATCTCCGAGTTAACAACACAAAACTGTCATGATTTCATTGATGATCAATGAGTCATAATGAACACCGTTGCCATAGAGAAGGTTTTAGTTTGATCGATAGCAGAGATACCGAGCACCTTGTTGATAGCTGTCACGGTTATCAGCGCATCAATCAATGACAGATGGCCCATTATCTAAGCTCTGATAAGCTCGAGCTTTTGCAAGTTTTTGTGTGCGTGGCGCTAAAAAGAGTTGAAGTTAACTTATCCTAATATCCAATCCTATCCTATATCCTATACAGTGTGTCTCTGACGTTGGGGCTTTAAATGCAAATATCGATAATGGTCCTGAAACTGAACCACTTTTGTTCCGCAACTTTGTAAAATAACTATCATTTCTATAATTTGGTAGTATGTGAACTTTAACTGTACCATCAATGTATTGCAAACACGGCCTCATTATTTGACATCCATGATGGATGATGTACATTGAAAATTTTATTTAATTTGTATGGAATAATGAAAATACAAAAATAACGTATTTTTGAAAAGTTGTAGAACAAAAGTAGTTCCGTTTCAGGAGCATAATCGACATTTGAATTTAAAGCCCCAAAGTAAGAGACACGCTGTATACTACGCTGTATAAATGTGAAAGTTTGGATGTTTGTATGTCTGGATGTTTGTTACTCAATCACGCTTAAACGGCTAAACCGATTTGGATGAAATTTTGCACAAAGATAGTTTATAGCCTGGATTAAAATATAGAATAGTTTTTATTTCGGGTTTACGCAGACGAAGTCGCGGGTGGAAACTAGTTGAGTAATAATTCTAAGCTGAAGATAATATCTACCAAAAAAAGCTTACCAAAACCAAAATATATGTATACATGTGAAGAAAAGCCAGAAATTCCCATTAGAGGGCAGCTGTTTTATTTAACCGAAAGCTCGAAGTTCCAATTTTAAAAAAACCTGTTTTTTACCACGAAAATGACAAACAGATAGTAAGCAGACACTGTAGATTATGAACGTTTGAGACCATAAGATTGATGTACTTCCCAAATCAGGCCACTCTAAAATATGAGTGAGATAAAATTCAGCATTCATCATAATCATCATATGAGCCGAAAGACGTCCACATACATAGGCCTCCCCCAAAAAGTGCCACAATGACCAGTCCTGCGCCACCCGCATCCAGCGGACTCCCACGACCTTTACCAGGTCATCAGTCCACCTTGTGGGGGACCTACCCACGCCGCGCCTTCCGGTACGTGGTCGCAACTCGAGAACCTTTCCGCCCAAACTGCCATCGGTTCTACGTGAAAATTCAGCATTGCCGTCTCGATATGACAATGACTTTACACTTCTTTTTTTCTTGTCTGCTTGAACTCTAAATCTGCAATTGGCAAAAATAGTGCAGAACCGAGAAAAATGGCGGAGTCTTGTGTCGGAGGCCAAGATTCAACTCGGGTTGCTGAGGCCGAAGAAGTAAGTAACTAAGTTACTCTTTTAACGTAGACAGTGCCACAACCAGCAGCATATTTCCAATATAAACTTTTTTTAAATCGACCCATTGGTTCGTAAGTTCCTTAATCATTTTCACGAACGTCAAAGCAGCGATAACGCTGTCACATTGTCGGGTCAGCGCGCGCGCAACGGACAGCACAATGAGTCTCACGTCCGCGTCTGATACGCGCATGAGTTCGTGTTTATGTATGGTTAGCTGAAGAGTACTTGAGGTAGGAAAGGTGTATTATATTTAAAACATTAAAATCTAAAAATATACACACATTTATATGAAATGACTTTGTAGCTGATTTTGCAAGTACCTACAAACAGGCCGTCGTCAGGAATTTGAACGTGGTTTGAATAGACTAGTAAAGTCAGCGACAAAAGTAGCTACGCAAACGAAGACGTCAATAGTCTTTATTTAAAAGGAATACGAGCTTTTGACGTCTTCGATTGCTACTAGACTACTTTTAGAGTTGTAAAGAGTGTAATGATAAGGACGTGTAGAAATGGACATGGTTTGCTTGTCATATATGTTCTATTTAGTAACACTATTTACGGAAATCATAAGCAGTTTTTTAAATGTAATTTGCAACATTGCCCTTTACGATTTTAAGATGGAAATTGTTGTAGAACAATGCAATGCAAGCAGATGCATGAATAGGATTGGGGACTCTAATTTTAATATTAATCCACAAGAAAGAAGGCAAAAAAATATGCCTAATGAACAAAATCCTATTCAAATACTATCTTAAAAGATACGTCCGTTTTAATTCTGCTTGATAGAGAGAGAAAACGCTTGAGACCCATGACGTCACGGGTCTCGTGCGTCATATTATGATCGATATATCGAAATGACAATCGTTTTATTTATGTGAAGGTGCGTTTAATGGAAGTTGAACAGTGTATTCGCCCTCTTACGCTGCATTACGCTTGAGCATTTACGCTGAGTTGTGACCATTTTGTGGCAAATGTGTATGTGCGTATGTGTCTGCAGTTTGTTTTATGTGTTTTATTTTCTCACGAATAAATGTTTTCTTTCTTTCTTTTTTTCTTTCTCTTAAAACTTTGTGATTATTTATTGTCTTGTGTAACTTTTTCTCCATGTGACTATATTTTTAATCCTTTTTCGAGAAAATTCAACATTATTAATTATTTCATTTCGTGTGACCATCCCTATTGGAATATTCCGCTTCTTTATTTAAACAAGCGTAAGTGATATACGTCTCCATGGAAAAGAATTGTTTGAAATATAGATTTTCTAGAGTCATGTAAACGTTGTTATCAATAAATAAATAAAATAAATAGAATAGGTACTGTTTTTTTTGCACAGTCAATCAACTACTCAAGGAGACATAATATCTTCATTTTTATTTTGCCTTCACAATCAGAATGACAGAAACATCAAAGTGGGGATAACTCTTCTGGCGAACATCGCATATGGAATACTAAAGACATGACATGTAAGTGTAAATATCTTGGACAAGGCAGGGGAGCGGAGGGAGGTAGGGCCCCTGACTATCGCGACATACATATACAATGAGATATGTTTCCTTCTCAGTCATTATTACATTGATATAAGATTGAATTTCACCTGGCTTGTGGAGGTTTCACTATACCTGTAAGTACTTACAGAAAAAGTTGCAAGCACCAAGTGATAATTCTAGCCCTTGTGCAGTAATCACATATTGCAATATCGGGCCTATTGCGGCCTATCCGTATCGCCCACTTCAGAACATTATCGGCACAGAGGCGCCGCGGACAACGCCGTATCTGACATTTTACGAGCGACTGGACGCGGTCAATTACGCAGATACGCGGTTATTGATGTGGGTAAGCGATTTTTGATTTATTTGCTGGGAATTTTGTGAATCGGGTAAGTGGTAAGGAGTTTTGTGATATAATTTGGATAGATGAAATTAAAACATTGAAAATAGCACTAAAAGTACTGTTTGGGCCAACTACAAGTATACTTATGAGAGATGTAAACGAGTAGATACAGTTTTTATCATGAAAGCCTTATTTGATAATAAAATAGAAGTAACAGAGGAAGATGATGTATTTAAGAAAATTAATAAATAAAGAAATTTAAAATATAAGACATGTGGGCAATGGACATTCAAATTACTGCGTTCAATTTGATCTAGATATCTAAAATCAGTAGCAGAGAAACTTGACCCTCCCTACTTAGAAGATTGTAACAGGGGTCGCCTTTCTCTTCAGCTGACTGTAGATTAGGAAAAATTACCGAAAGAAGTCAGTTTTCGTCTCAGATAGGATATAAAACCGAAAAATGAACTCCCAAAAAATCCAGTACGAGTACATTAATCACAGGGTTATTCCAATCAACACCCCCAACTACCGAAAATTCAAATTTAAACCCGTTAAAAATCCCCAAGTACAAATTCGACAGCCCGTCGACCAATTAGTCTTCCGCAATTTATGTCGTCCTTCGGCCTCGCGTGCTTCGGTCCGATATATTCTCCATTGCTGATTGAGATCGATCCGTGAGTTGTTCCAATTTAATTATTTAATTACATTTCGATTTTCGGCGATAACGTTTTCGGCAATTAATTTGGCGATATTTTGTATGACATCAGCGTATCGCGGAGTGGGAAGATTTTTTTTAAACCTTTTTTGGTATTTGATATTTTTTATTGATGCATCTTTTAATCTGTAGCTAGAGTAATTATATTTATTTTTTGTTTGCGCATGATAATTATATTAAAATAGATGCATACATATTAACAGGTCGAGCGATACTCGACCTTAAATACGTGAGTGACCCCGTTTACAATATATTTTAATATGTCTGAGTCTCACACATATGGGAGTTTTGTATATAAAGTTTACTCATGAGTTTGGTGAATTTGTTTTTATGGCACTTATTTTTTTAAGAAATTAATTATACACTTTTGAATTGAGGGAAATCTAGACACGCGGCAGCGTGTCAAGCCAAGTTCAAACAAAGGAACTGGCTAGCCAGCGCCAAGTGTAATATTACACAAACCACTTGGTGCCACTTTTGACTCTTCTATAACTCATTGTATTAACAAAAATCAATGAATTATCAGTCATATAAGAAGCATAGCTACTACACTACGGAGGACGACGTAATACAAAGGTATTTTTAGAATAATTTAGTAAACTTCTATAAAATACGTTATATGGCGATGAAACATAATAAAATCATCTACACACGATTCGAATCCATCCTCATTCAGGCCCAACCCCTTCAATAATCGTGAGTTCACAATTTCAATATTACTAAAACGATAGTCACTAATCTCCGATACGTTCTAAAAACAATCTGAAAGGCGGACTTAGCCTGAAGCGGGAATGATATTGTTCCCTCCATTGTGAGCAACAAGTATCCATTTGTAGCTGTCACGCACTGCAGTGCCCCATTGATTTTCAATGTGCCCGGGCACAAATTGCCCTATGACGAGCGGTACACGTGCTTAATTGTTATATTACAAATTGTTAATGACCGTTTGAAGAGTAAAAATTACATTGCGGCCTTTTTGCAGAATAATTTTTATTGAGATTTTTATGAAATTTCTAGGCTGACTTTCGGGTTGCATAACTCACCTTAATTTTCTGTTACAAATCGGTAACAATCTAATCTTAAAATTATCTTAATCCTATAGCTGCTTGCTGGACATAAAAATAAGTATATTTTAATCATCTAAAAGAAAATGAAATAAAAACAATTAAGTACCTAATCGTATGGCATTATACCTAAAGGTTAAAAGAAAATACATTTCTGTAAATTTATTTTGAAATCTGACTGATTTCAGTCGTTCGTCATCATGATCATTATATCAGCCGAAAGACGTCCACTGCTGGACATAGGCCTCCCCCAAAGAGTGCCAAAATGACCGTTCCTGCGCGTCCCGCGACCTTTACCAGGTCATCAATCCACCTTGTGGGGGGCCTACCCACGCCTCGCCTTCCGGTACGTGGTCGCCACTCGAGAACCTTCAGAGAGATTTCAGTCGTTGTTAAAATATAATGAACATCATTGTGATGGATGTTACACAATAATTACATTTTTAAATTAGACGTGAATTGAAATACCGTGGCATGTGAATTTTCGACCGAGCGTTTGGATATTTATATCAACTGTCATTTTCACTTTCGAAATATGACAGTTGATATGTCCTAACGCGCTTTCGAAAATTCACTCGATTATCTTTAGCTTAAAACAAGCCTATTCCTCTTGCATCGGATAAACTCAATTCACGCACACCTTCAAGGTGTAGTCCGATATCGCGCCAGGAGCGAAAGAGCATGTGGTATGCGGCAAGCGCAAGCGAGCTATGATTTTTATTAGCTTTCAAACATCGGTTTTGTTAGACAGAGGATCTTCTGAACGTATAATAGTATTTATTCTGTGCTGAATCCCTAAATGGCTTTAAGATGTCTGTCAGAGATTTTCGCTATGATTTGTTGGACTTGGGTAACACATAATGTGTTTGTTTGTGTATTACCTCATCTTAGCATTCGTATTCCTCAACAGCGTCATTCCAGTCTTTGTCACACACACACACACACACACACACATTAAGTATGTTTTATTATTACCCGTTTACAGATAATGTATGTCTGTTTGTAAGCTGACCCTCGGCATCACACTCGCATGCCGAAAAAACCCGGTGACAGTCCAATTTATACTAATAAATCAATCGATAATGGACACAACTCTTGGTTTAGTCCTATTGGGACCGACATAAACCGCAAATCTGTCGAAAAAATAAGCCAATAAGAGTACACTGTGCATATACAGGGTGTACTAGGTGATAGCCTTAAGTAATAACAGTTATAAAAAATGCTTTTGGGACACGTTGTATTATGGGGAATTATGCAAACCGAAAGTCATCCTCGAAATCTCATAAAAAACTAAATTAAATATTATTCTGCAAATAGCATTATTTTATGTCAAACGGCCATTTACAATAAGTTGACTGTACATACGAGTTTGTTTCTATTGTCAGAGAAAGGGTAGGTATCATCATTGTAATATTTCAACTTTCTAGTCGTTGATTAAATTTCTACTACTAACCAATCCATAATATTCAAATGACTATGTTTTTAATATAACACTCTCCTCACTCTTCACTAACATTTGAAAATCAATAACAACTAAACATTTCTAGATACTTTTTTGTTATGAGTATTTTATTCTAATTTTACAAAAAAATATATAATTATTCTAATATCAATGTTTTTTAAACATTTCAACTATAATAAAACCAAATAAAAAAAAAACCGTGCAAGTGGAACGCCACAGATAACCGTCACGTAATTATATATCGCGTTAATATCGTAAAAATCAATCAACGTCGTCGGTAGAATTAATACCTTTATGAATCGCGTCTTGTCGATCACGGCTGATTGATGCGTCGCGCCGCTATCCATCATGCGGCTCAGAGCGGAATATACCTATAGTAGGATTTTGTTTTATTTTGTTGAGTGTTAGTAACAATTAGTGTTTTTGAATCGTTGTAATATATGGTGATTTGGTGTAGTTTGGTATTTCGTAATGTTTTGTGATTTTGTTATAATTTATGATGTAATTGATTCGTGTTGATTGTTCCGAGTATTTTATTTTATTTGGTGTTTTTATTTTATGTTTCGTAATATTTCGTGTTTTAAACATTTTTTTGGATTTCATACTGCCTTCGTTCGATTGAGTGCATTGTAATTAACACTATTATTTATTCGTTTTCATGTTTGTTTTATATAATGTAATTTTCAGTGTCTTATTTACCTAAATTAAGTCGTGTATTTATTTATTATTTTCAATATTTAGATTCTGGCTTATCATAAAAAGTGGTTTAGTGTGTCATCTATTAAACCTTTATTTTTTTATATTTCGGAGATTTAGATCGTACGCAGTTCCAGTGTCTGTACAAATAACGGACACTTCAGACTTCATTGAACGAGCGAGCAAAGCGAACGAAGTTCTCCGTTTAATTTTTTTATTTATTTCGGACGGAATAAAAATATAAAAAATAAAGTATCATATTTCAGTATGTTTCTATTCAGGTATGGAGCCTAGTCCATCTCTGAAGAAGGGGGGAGTCCCATCTGTCATGCCTTTGGCGCTGCCTCGCCTCCGGTTTAGTAGTGAGGCACACCGTGTGCGTGCGTGTGTGTGTGTGTGTGTGTGTGTGGTGTCTAAGCTTGGATAAAAATATTTCGTATGTCCGGCGTCTGTAAGGCTCCGGTTATTCCTCTACAGGTCGCATTTCTCATACGATTCTCGTGAAATTTTGTGAGCAGGTTCAATAATTATATAGATTTTTTCTCAATTCAGTTTCCATTTTTTTTAATGACAGGCTAGCGAGTTCTGCTCTCAAAGAGGCACTAGTATATTTTTTATCCCCACACAGTAAAAGTTCCCAAGAGAAAGAATCCCGCACTAGTTAAAAGTAATCGCTGAGCTCCCAACCCGGGATTACGAGGTGATGTGTTTGATCCCGTCGGGACAGACATCCTTCTAGTTCCCCGGGATATTTGTACTAATGTAACGTTTCTATTGGAAGGGTCAGGGAGATATTTTAGAAGTTCGCTTTGGGGGCAGTGCTTGACGTTTTCGAATCTTGTATTAATAACCTTCCAGACAGTTTAATCTTATAAGTACAAAGAGTCTGTGAGATAGCTTTGTAAGTTTATAAGTTTGTATGTGATGGGTAATCTCCGGAACCACTTATCCGATTTCGAAAATTCTTTCAACTGCGTGTAGAGTGGACTTTCTGGATGGTTATAGGCTATATTTGATTCCACGGGTTTGCCTGTGTTCTTTACAAGACGCGGACGAAGCCGCGCGGGGAGCTAGTTTAAAATAAAAATAGTGCTGTATAGGGAGCACTGTAGACAGTTGATATATTAACTAACCTCTACAGTACTAACTTCAAAGTTTGTATTGTTTAGTTCAGATCAGAGACATAGGTACCTACTGTGAGCTATCAACAGGAGTTAATAAACCTAAATAAGGGTAATTTCATGGTCACTGAAATTTGGCATATGGTAACAACTATTATTTTTAGACAAAAACAAGACTTAGAGTGGAACGAAACAGCATGAACTTTCCATACAAACGTTTTTAGACTAAGTACATTAGGTAAGTGGTTGGTTTATTATATTAACAAACATTTCCATTTTCAAACAAATGCATTTCATAAAATATACATAAATATAAGTTTATTTTAGCATTATTAGTTTGTATAAGAATATGAAAAATGCTTAAATGTACAAAAATTTTTTTTACTAGACTAACGGTATAAAAACTACTACTTCCTCATAAATTTCATAAAACTTACAAAATAGCCAATAAATTATTCAATTATAACTTGCCAACACTCAATTTGTATTCAAAACACAATAACTGAGCTAAAATGGACTTTAGTACCTTGAAATACGGACGTCGTAAACGTTAAATTCTGAACAAGGGTAACTGTTATCAAGAATTTAAATAATAAAAACATTTACATAAGAATAGTCACTTTCTATACACTTTAATATATTAAAAAAAATCACTAGTCTCCCTTTTAATTACAACTCTATTTCCATGCATACAAAGTCTAAAATTGTCTGATTGGTTTGGTATGCCAATAGGATGTTCACGTTGTATGGTATTTAGATCTACTGAACCGATTTTGACGGTATTATTGACTAATAATATTTTAATAATGTGCTGACTAACTACATTAATTCCTAATCAGATTTGGTATCAACGGGCGATTTCGACATTAAAATTAACATAAATGGACAGACGCCTACGTTTAGGGAAATCTTAATAATCAATGTAGTAGTCACTACGACAGAACGGCACAATTATTTATGTGATGTAAAATTAAATATAGTTTACGTCACACCAGTAGATAAATGCAATTTACCGCACGCTGAGTTTGAGGAAAATGTTACTTCCTGGGCCCCTATTTCACCAATTGTAACCTGAAAACGACAATTCTCCGTACATTGCTGGCTCTAGCGAGTAACCTAGCGACCACCTTTACTTCTAGAACAAGCAATGTATGGCGAATTGTCAGGATCAGGTGACAATTGTCAAGTTGGTTAAAAATGGCCTGGTCTAGACTTACAAATTTGTACTCACCACGGGTTGTAGTGAAGAAAGCCTCAGTTCGCATTTTTATCGCCTTTGCCTTCGGCTCAGAGGTCAAATACCTTCAATCTGAGACATAATTTGTTTTACCACCCTTTTTGATTTACTACTATATACGTCGATTTAGAATAATGGTCGTCGTCGAAGTAAGTATAAGACTGAATCATATTCAACAACTAATCATCAAATCAAAAACGGGTCGGGCACGTGCTAGAGATTCTTCCGGAGTCTCAAGCGTCTTTAGGCTACGGTGTTTGCTTAACATTAGGCATGCATACAACACAGCACATCTGGGCCTACAAAGCGGGTAAGTATGTATTACATATTATGTTATGGTCGACGTCTGGCTTACAACAATAATATATTTGTCTACTAGCTGTTGCCCGCGACTTCGTCCGCGTAGAACATGTTATCGTCTAAATGTTTGTTTAAGGAATTAATTTTTAAAATCATTGAAATTAGCTTTGTAGTCTTGTAGTAAACAGTCTAAAACTGAAGTTACAAATCCCTTACTTTAAAAATGTTTTGCTCTCCATACAAACTTTGAACACCCTTATAATACCTTTTAGGGGATGAGTTTCAAAAAACGCTGAAATGAGTTTTGTAGTCTTTTAACAAACATACTAAGATCGAAGTTACAATTCTCATACTTAAAAATTTTCTTGCTCTGATAGTCTGCATACAAACTTTGAACCTTTAAATTAACGCTTTTCGGAGAAAAATTTAAAAGAAAACACTATTAATAAGTATTTTTTCTACAAAATATCAAGTCTCTAACTCAAAAAATGGGTTTCCCATACGAACCTTACACCCCTTTTTATTCTCATTAGGGGTCGAATTTTCCAAAACGCTAAAAGTACTTGATTTTTATTGTAATAAGTAATCTTTCAACAAAAAATAAAATCGCTAAAAAAATATTTTCTTCATTCAAACGTTCTTATAAACCCCTAAAGATCGAAGTTTTTAAAATGCTGAAAGTATTTAATTTTATTTTTAATTAGTAAGCATTCTACAAAATTGTAAATCGGCTAAAAAAATGTTTCCTCCACACACATGTTGCACCCACTTTTAACCCCCTTAGGAGTGGAATTTACTAAAACGCTGAATTTACTTTTTTTTGTATTTCAATAACTAATCGTCCTACAAACTTTTAAGCTCCTATCCCAAAAAGAGTTTCCCCATATAAACTTTGCAGCCCTTTTTAACCCTCTTAGGGGTGGAATTTTCCAAAACGCTGAAAGTACTTTGTTTGTACTCAAATAAGTAATGTTTCTACAAAGTTTTAAGAACCCCCTCAGGAGATGATTTTCGGGATAAAAACTATGCATCTTCCCTGGGACTCTTACTATCTCTATACCAAATTTCATCTAAATGGGTTTTATCCAAATTTTCACCCCCTATTTCATTACCTTCGGAACTATTTTCGGGATAAAAACTATCCGCTTTCATTCTCCGAGACTTAAACTATCTCTATACCAAATTTCATCTAAACGGGTTCTAAAGTAAAAAGTTTCATCCTCCATTTCACTCCCTTAGGGGGTGATTTCCGGAATTGAAACTATCCTATGCCCTTTCCCAGGACTTAAACTATCTCTAAACTAAATTTCATCTAAATGAGTTCAACCAAATTTTCACCCCCATTTCACCCGCTTAGGGGATGATTTCCGAAATAAAAAATATTCTATTTCCTTCCCTAGGACTCTAACTATCTCTATACCAAATTTCATCTAAATGGGTTCCATCAACATTTTCACGCCTAATGTCACCCCCTCAGGAGCTGATTTTCGGGATAAAAACTATGCATTGTGCTTCCCTGGGACTCCTATTATACCAAATTTCATCTCCATGGGATTTATCCAAATTTTCAAAACTATCTAATGTCATTCTCCGGGAATCAAACTATCTCTATACCAAATTTCATCTAAACGGGTTCCATCCAAAGTTCAACCCCCCATTTCACCCCCTTAGGGGTGATTTCCGGAATTAAAACAGTCCTATGTTTCATCCAAATCGGTGCAGCGGTTAATTAGCACCATACAAATTTTCAACCCCAGTTTCATCCCCTTAGGGGTGGATTTCCGGGATAAAAACTACCCTATATGTCCTTTCCCAGGACTCAAACTATATCTATACCAAATTGTATTCATATAGGTTCCATCCGAATTTTCACCCCTAATTTCCGGGATAAAAATTATCCTATGTCCTTTCCCTTGACCTAAACTATCTCTAAACCAAATTTTATCAAAATTGCTTACTTCTAAATTTTCACCCTCTCATTTAACCCCTTTAAGGGATGATTTCCGGATTCAAACTCAAACTATTTATAAACCAAATTACATCTAAATCAGTGCCGCGGTTTAAGAAACTCGATATAAATGTTCACCCTCAATTTCACCCCCTTAGGGGTAGATTTCCGGGATAAAAACTACCCTATGTCCTTCCCCGGGACTCAAACTATCTCTATACCAAATTGTATTGAAATGGGTTTCAACTGAATTTTCCCCCCTGATTTCAACCCCTTAGGGGATGATTTTCGGGATAAGAACTATCCTATGTCCTTTCCCAGGATTTAAACTATCTCTGATACAAATTTCATCAAAATTGGTTACGTCCAAATTTTCACCTCCTCATTTCACCCTCTATTTTACCCCCATAGGGGATGATTTCCGGGATCAAACCTATCCTTTGTCCTTCCTCGGGACTCAAACTATTTAAATGCCAAATTTCATCCAAATCGGTGCAGCGGTTTAAGTAGCTCCATACAAATTTTCACCCCCAATTTCATCCCCTTAGGGGTGGATTTCCGGGATAAAAACTACCCTATGTCCTTTCCTAGGACTCAAACTATCTCTAAACCAAATTGTATTCAAATGGGTTCCATCCGAATTTTCACCCCTTATGTCACCCCCTTAGGGGATGATTTCCGGGATAAAAACTATTCTATGTCCTTTTCTAGGATTTAAACTATCTCCAAACCAAATTTCATCAAAATTGGTTACCTCCAAATTTTCACCCCCTCATTTCACCCCCTTAGGGGATGATTTACGGGATTAAACCTATTCAATGTCCTTTCACGGGACTTAAAGTATTTATATACCAAATTTCATCCAAATCGGTGCAGCGGTTTTAGTAGCTCCATACAAATTTTCACCCCCAATTTCATCCCCTTAGGGGTCGATTTCCGGGATAAAAACTACCCTATGTCCTTTCCTGGGACTCAAACTATCTCTATACCAAATTTCATCTAAATCGGTTCAGCGGTTTAGGCGTGAAGAGGTAACAGACAGACAGACAGACAGACAGACAGACAGACAGACAGACACACTTTCGCATTTATAATATTAGTATGGAAGTATGGATGGGTACGATCAAACCGGTTACACAAACCGGAAATGATACACCTCATTCTTCTGACAGATTTATGACATCAATGACAAAAAATTGTGTACCTACTCGTGACTGTTTTTTGGTCAAAACTTGACATATTAATTAACTCACGTCCAAATGAAGGATTTGCCATGTTCCCAATAAATATTGTTTAAGTTATGAATACAAGTCAATGACAGAGCCATTTTGATTTTTTATTGCCACAATTTTTCCATGTCGTGTTGAATATTTTGCGTAAATCATGTTTAATTTGATTGTAAATGATTACCGTGGAATTAAAATGGAAGATGACATTAATTTAGTTGTCATAGGTCAAGAAATGTATAAATTTAAATATTAACGGCGGACTTTGACCAAATCGCCTTTGCGCAAAAGTTGAATTCAATTAAGACAAGATTTTGTTGTCCTTTTCTACTTTTTCTCAATAAGGTACTCATCAAGACCGTTTTAATAAATGTTTAACGGCCCAACTTAATACTAAATTAACCGAAGTTTAGGTAAAAGTCGCCAATAGGTGGCGCTAGTAGTATGCGTTTTAGCCTCTTAAAATTACTTTAATAAATTATTTTAAGGCATAAATAGTATCTAAAAAATATCATAAAACGCATGCTACCACTATTACTAAGTTTCATTACTATTTGTAGAATTAGTTTTAGTTGCAAGATTTGCCGCTAGATGGCTCTTTACCTTATGACAAACAGGCTATTAAGATTTTTCCTAGTTTAATGGGGAGGCCTGAGCCTCGATGTTTGAATCATCCTCAGCTACTATAGCTACCTGTATACCTGTATACCTATACAATATAGTGATTGTAAAATACGAGTGGTATCATTTCGGGACCCCCTGGGAGTTGAACATGGTCCTTCGAGCCGGATGCGGGATCCAGGAATAAGCGGCAGGAACCAGGACTTGACGTCATCAACGGATGTGTGAGTGTGTGTGAAGCTAAACTGTGAGTACTTTCCATTGTTATACGTCAAGCTAGTGAATTGGAACATAGAAAAATTAGTGAATCTTGGACTTGGAATAATTTAACTTCATCGACTTAGAATAATTCGCCAAAATTAGGAACGACGGGGAATCCATGCCCGAAGTCCACCAGTGTTTAAAACACTTAGAAAATTTTCGATGATTTTAGACTTAGAAAATTTTCGATGAATATTGACTTGGAATAATTTCGTCGATCTTGGACTTGGAATAGTTTCCCTGATTTTGGGACTTAGAAAATTTACGTTGAATATTGACTTAGGTAATTCTTGGTGATTACGGACTTTAAATAATTTCAATATTTTGGACTTGGAAGAATTCTGTATAAGATACTTCGATACAATGGATGAAAATACGAGAATTCAGGAGGATTTGAACAAGCGGATACAAAGAGCCAATGATAATTTTAAAAAGTCTCCTAAAGAGCGCCTTAGGTCCTCTGATTACCTAAATACTCGGTTAGAGGCGTTGGAAGAAATATGGTCTCAATTCAAGTTAACGCATACAAAGATGGTACAAGATACCGATCGCACGACTTTCGAAGCAAGTGCCTATACATCAAATGAGGTATATGAGCAGACTGAAGAGTTGTATATCTATTACAAGTCTGAATTGAAATCAGCACTTACCAAATTGAGTCCAAATGTTCACCACGCCGATGCTGCAAATGCAGTAGTTAACACTGAAAGTACGACGAGCCAATCGAACATACGACTTCCGAAGATAACTATTCCAACGTTTTCAGGAAAATACTCAGAGTGGACTAGCTTTCGTGATTTATTCGTGTCCCTAATCCATAAAAATCAGTCCTTAGATGACGTCCAAAGATTACATTACCTAAAAAGTCATTTGGTTGGAGAAGCTGAGCAGCTCTTGCGACATATCAATGTAACTCAAGAAAACTACTCAAAGAGCTGGGAACAACTAGAAAAGCGATATGATAATAAAAAGTACCTCGCAAATCACACTCTTAAAAGATTGTTAAGTCAAAGAAATCTGACAACAGAGTCCTCACATGGTATTAAGGAATTGCTGGATACTACGAACGAGTGCTTAAATGCGTTGAAGAACATAGGAATCGACATCGGCAGTTGGGATATTATCATAATTTATTTGATATGTTTAAAGTTAGATAATGAAACAAGGAAGCAGTGGGAACTAAAAACTAGCGAGTCCTCTGATGAGTTGCCCACTCTTCCACAATTCAATAGTTTCTTGGAAACCCGCTTTCGTGCATTGGAGTTCGTAGAACCTAAAGTGTTTAAAGGTACTACCAGCTCTAATCACAAGAGTTTCAATGTTGCGGTAAACCCAAAAGTCCAGCATGTTACTGCTTCATCATGCGCCTATTGCTCTGAAAACCATCGCATTGGTAATTGTAAAGATTTTGCAAAGGTTGACCTTGACACTCGTCGTAATTTTGTCCAATCCAATCAATTATGCTTTAATTGTTTAGGCATAAATCATTCAGTATTTGCCTGCCGTCAATCCACAAGATGCCGCATATGTAAAAGAAAACATCACTCCTTGCTGCATCCCAAGGGTACCACTGCAGCGACTGATTCTGTAGTTCCGAATAAATTAGTCGCTCAGAGCGAGGCTGTGCCAACAGCCTCGGCAGGTTCATCAGCTCATGATGAGCCCATTACTACCGAGATAAAAAGCCATTTTTCGACCAGCCGTAGTCAAGTATTGTTGGCAACGGCTTTAGTTAAGGCGCAGTCGAAATCTGGAACAGGTGTACTTCTCAGGTGTTTACTTGATCAGGGATCACAGGCTTCGCTGATCACGGAGTCTGCCGTTCAGCTATTGGGACTGAAGAAGATAGCACACAAGAGCACAATTTCGGGTCTAGGAAGTGACGAGAGCGCTTCGTTAGCCTCTAAGTCAAGAGTTTGTTTAAACATACAATCACGTCTGGACCCGAAACTCGAGTTTAAGGTTAATGCTTTTGTGTTGAGCAAGCTGACTTCACTCTTGCCAGAAAAAAGAGTCGTTGTCGAGCTGTGGTCAGACTTTACCAATATTAAGTTAGCGGATCCAGGCTTTGATAAGCCAGACAAAATAGATTTACTCCTTGGCGCAGATATTTATGGCCAAATCCTGCTAGAAGGAGTTATCAAAGGACCACCGGGAGCTCCAATAGCCCAAAAAACCTCTTTGGGTTGGATTCTTTCGGGACCTATCCATGTCAATACACATGAATCGGTAGCAAACAACAGTATCAGCGTCAATCACATCCATCTCAGTGAAAACGAAATTCTCAAGAAGTTTTGGGAAATGGAAGCTGATATACCTGCATCATCGTCTAAGGAAATGTACACAAACGATGAAAAACGGTGTGAAGAAATATTTGAAGAAACCACAAAGAGAGACAGTTCTGGCCGGTACATAGTTAAACTCCCGTTTCGCGATCCAGATCCGGGCTGTAAGTATGGAAATTCACAAGCTATTGCCACTAGACGCTTCTTGCAACTCGAAAGAAAATTCGCCAGAGATCCAGAGTTCAAGTCACGATACTCTGAGGTCGTTGAAGAATACCTCAGACTGGGTCATATGGAGAAAGTGTCGAACGACCAGCATAACTTAGATGTCGCATATCTGCCTCATCACGCTGTGATTCGAGAAGATAAAACAACCTCGAAATTGAGAGTGGTGTTCGACGCTTCGTGCCCTGGGACGAACGGAATATCGTTAAATCAGGATTTACTGGTGGGCCCCACCTTACAGGCTGATTTGCGTCATATCATCCTGAGATGGCGCAGATATCCAATTTGTCTCGTGGCCGACATCGTAAAAATGTATCGGCAAGTGAAGGTCGCCGACGAAGACACAAACTTTCAACGTATTATGTGGCGGTCAAAGTCAGAAGATCCAATTGATCATTTTAGGTTGCTGAGAATCACATTTGGTACGGCTTCGGCACCGTATCTAGCTGTCCGTGCGTTACACCAAGTTGCGTATGACGACGGAAAGAACTTCCCATTGGCCGCTGAGAGGGTGCTGCATCACTTCTACATGGATGATCTGCTGACAGGGTGCAACACTGTGAAAGAAGGAAAGAAAGTGTATCAGGAGTTGATTCAGTTATTAGCCAAGGGAGGGTTTGAGTTGCAAAAATGGACGAGCAACAACGAAGAATTAATGAGGGAGATGAGTGGCGAAAGGGAAAGGATTACAGAAAATGTAGATTTACAGATAGACTCTGTAATGAAAATTTTAGGACTCACCTGGAACAGGAACAGCGATGAATTTGAGTACTCGGTGCGGCTTCCTCCACCCAAGACACCTATAACTAAACGAAGCGTGATATCAGAGAGGTTCGTTGCACGACGTGGTCGATGCACTGACATCTGGAGTGACAACGGAACAAATTTTGTTGGCGCCGCGCGCGAACTCAAATCCTTATTTGATGAAGAAAAATCCACTATGGTCGCTGAAATAGCGAATAACCTGGCCACCAATGGGACAAATTGGCATTTCATTCCGCCTCTTTCCCCGAACTTCGGAGGCCTATGGGAGGCCGGAGTTAAAGCCACCAAATACCACCTCAAAAGGGTAATCGGCAACTCAACGCTGACATATGAAGAGATGGCAACGGTATTGTCACAGATTGAAGCTTGCCTTAACTCTAGACCAATTTCCCGCATCAATGATAATTGTAATGATCCACTACCTTTATCTCCCGGACATTTTTTGGTAGGAGAGCCATTGGTGCTGGTACCTGACTACAACTACGAAACAGCAAACATAAGTAGCCTTCGAAGATGGCAGCTCACCCAAAGAATGTTACAGGATTTCTGGCGTCGCTGGTCACGTGAATACCTGACCCAGTTTCACCACCGGTACAAATGGGCCTATCAGACTCCTGAGCCTGCCGTAGGAGACATAGTTTTGGTAAAAGAGGACGATCTTCCCCCGGCAAAGTGGTTGTACGGCATTATTACAGACAAACATCCCGGATTGGACGGAATTACGCGGGTCGTTAGTCTTAAATGTAAAGGTAGCATATTCAAAAGATCAATAGGTAAATTATGTATTTTTTTGTTGTTTCTTATGTGAACTATTTTTCTAATTTCAGTGTATCACTGTTACGTTAATATGTATTAAAGTTCATCTGAAAACTTGCATGGAGTGCGAATGTAAGGACAATCTTGCAGTATGTCCTTGGCGGGCGGCATGTTTAACGGCCCAACTTAATACTAAATTAACCGAAGTTTAGGTAAAAGTCGCCAATAGGTGGCGCTAGTAGTATGCGTTTTAGCCTCTTAAAATTACTTTAATAAATTATTTTAAGGCATAAATAGTATCTAAAAAATATCATAAAACGCATGCTACCACTATTACTAAGTTTCATTACTATTTGTAGAATTAGTTTTAGTTGCAAGATTTGCCGCTAGATGGCTCTTTACCTTATGACAAACAGGCTATTAAGATTTTTCCTAGTTTAATGGGGAGGCCTGAGCCTCGATGTTTGAATCATCCTCAGCTACTATAGCTACCTGTATACCTGTATACCTATACAATATAGTGATTGTAAAATACGAGTGGTATCATTTCGGGACCCCCTGGGAGTTGAACAATAAATCATCTGCATAATATTATTAATAGTTCTATGGCCATTTTCCACTTCCTCCAACTTCATCCGCCAACTTAGGTATATATACAGTCACTAGCTGTTGCCCGCGACTTCGTCCGCGTAGAACATGTTATCGTCTAAATGTTTGTTTAAAGAATGAATTTAAAAAAAAACATTGAAATTAGTTTTGTAGTCTTTTAGTAAACAGTCTAAATCCGAAGTTAGAAATCTCTTACCTTCAAAATGTCTTGCTCTCTATACAAACTTAGAACCTCTTTGAACCCTTATAGTATAAGTCTGAAACCGTAGTTACAAATTTCTTACTTTAAAAATGTCTTGCTTTATACATAAACTTCGAACCCCCTTTTAACCTTCTTAGGCGATAAATAAAAAAAACGCTGAAATAAGTTTTGTAGTCTTTCAGCAAACAGTCTATAACCGAAGTTACAAATCCCTTACATTAAAAATTACTTGCTCGCCATACAAACTTGGAATCCCCTTTAGAGGTTCAATTTAAAAAAAAACCGGTCAAGTGCGAGTCGGACTCACGCACGAAGGGTTTCGTACCATTATCTATAAAAACTATTTTACTATATGTTTTAAGTATTTGTTGTTATAGCGGCAACAGAAATACATCATCTGTGAAAATTTCAGCTGGAACTCTCACGGTATCAGTGAGATACAGCCTGGTGACAGACAGACGGACGGACGGACGGACAGCGGAGTCTTAGTAATAGGGTCCCGTTTTACTCTTTGAGTACGAAACCCTAAAAACGCTGAAATAAGTTTTGTAGTCTTTTAACAAACAGGCTAGGATCGAAGTTACAAATCTCATACTTTAAAATTTTCTTACTCTCTATACCAACTTAGGGGATTAACGCTTTTCGAGGAAAAATTAAGAAGAAGATTTTTTTTTGTTGTAATAAGCACTTTTTCTACAAACTATCAAGTATCTAAGCTCAATAAAAGTGTTTCCCATACGAATCTTGCACCCTTTTTAACCCCTTAAGGGGTGGAATTTTCCAAAACGCTGAAAGTACTTTATTTGTAAGCTTTCTACAAAGTTTTAAGCGTATATCTCAAAAAAGAGTTTCCCTCATACAAACTTTGCAACCCTTAGTAACCCCCTCAGGGGTGGAATTTATCAACACGCTGAAAGTACTTTATTTATATTCTAATAAGTAAGCTATCTACAAAGTTTAAAGTCTCTTGCTAAAAAAAGAACGTTGCCTCCATACAAATGTTGCACTCCCTTTCAATCCCCTTAGGGGTGGAATTTTCCAAAACACTGAAAGTTCTTTTTAGGGTTCCGTACTCAAAGAGTAAAATGGGAACCTATTATTAAGACTCCGCTGTCCGTCCGCCCGTCCGTCCGTCCGTCTGTCTGTCACCAGGCTGTATCTCACTGATACCGTGATAGTTCGAGTTGAAATTTTCACAGAAGATGTATTACTGTTGCCGCTATAACAACAAATGCTAAAAACAAAATAAAATAAATATTTTTATTGACAGGGAACCCTTCGTGCGCGAATCCAACTCGCACCTGGCCGGTTTTTTTGTATTTCAATAAGTAGGTATAATATTTCTCCAAACGTTTAACCTTGTATCTCAAAAAATAATTTCCCTCATACAAACTTTGCAACGATTTTAACAACCCTTAGGGGTGGAATTTTCCAAAACGCTAAAAGTGCTTTATTTTTATGCTAATAAGTAAGCTTTTTTCAAAGTTTTAAGTCTCTAGCTAAAAAAACATGTTACCTCCATACAAATGTTGCACCCCCTTTCAACCCCCTTAGGGGCGGAATTTTCTAAACCGCTGAAAGTATTTTTTTTATTTCAATAAGTCATCTTTATACAAACTTTTAAGCTTCTATCTCAAAAAAAGTTTCCATAGTACCAACTTAGAAACCTTTTTTAACCCCCTTAGGGGTGGATTTTTTTCAAAACGCTGAAAGTGCTTTTTTTTATTTCAAAAGTTATTATTTATATATAATTTCCCTCATACAAACTTTGCAACCATTTTTAACCCCTTATGGGTGGAATTTTCCAAAACGCTGAAAGTACTGTCTCTAGCTAAAAAAACTTGTTTCCTCCATACAAATGTTGCAACCCCTTGTAACCCCCTTAAGGGTGGAATTTTCTAAAATTGAATTTTTCAAAACGCTGAAAGTACTTTAATAATATTCTAATAATGCTATTTACAAAATTTTAAATCTCTTGCTAAAAAAAACGTTGCCTCCATACAAATGTTGCACTCCCTTTTAATCCCCTTAGGGGTGGAGTTTTCTAAAACACTGAAAGTTCTTTTTTGTATTTCAATAAGTAATCTTTCTACAAACGTTTAACCTAGTATCTCAAAAAAAAATTCCCTCATACAAACTTTGCAATGATTTTGAACCCCCTTAGGGATGGAATTTTCCAAAACACTGGAAGTACTTTATTTTGATTCTAATAAGTAAGCTTTCTACAAAGGTTTAGGTCTCTAGCTAAAAAAACATGTTTCCTCCATACAAATGTTGCACCTCCTTTTTACCCTCTTAGGGGTGGAATTTTCTAAAACGCTGAAATTGGTTTTTTTGTATTTCAATAAGTAATCTTTCTACAAACTTTTAAGCTTCTATCTCAAAAAAGCGTTTCCTCATACAAACTTTGCAACCCTATTTAACCCCTTAGGGGTGGAATTTTTCAAAACACTGAAAGTACTTTATTTTTATTCTAATGAGTAAGCTTTCTACAAAGGTTTAAGTCTCTAGCTAAAAAAACATGTTTCCTCCATACAAATGTTGCACCCCCTTTTAACCCCCTTAGGGGTGGAATTTTCGAAAACGCTGAAAGTGGTTTTATTGTATTTTAATAAGTAATCTTTCTACAAACTTTTTAGCTTCTACCTATCTCAAAAAAGAGTTTCCCTCATACAAACCTTGCAACCCTTTTTAGCCCCCTTAGGGGTAGAATTTTTCAAAACGCTGAAAATACTTTATTTGTATTTTAATAAGTAATCTTTCTACAAAGTTTAAAGACTCTAGCTCAAAAAATAAAGTTTCCTCCATACAAACTTTGCAATGATTTTCAACCCCTTTAGGGGTGGAATTTTCCAAAACGCTGAAAGTATTGTATTTTTATTCCAATAAGTAAGCTTTCTACAATGTTTGAATTCTCTAGCTAAAAAAAAAATGTTTCCTCCATACAAATGTTGCACCCCCTTTTAACCCCCTTAGGGGTGGATATATCAAAAACGCAGGAAATTGTTTTTTTGTATTTCAATAAGTAATCTTTCTACAAACTTTTAAGCTTCTATCTCAAAAAAGAGTTTCCCCCATACAAATTTTACAACCCTTTTTAGCCCCCTTAGGGGTAGAATTTTCCAAAACGCTGAAAGTACTTTATTTGTATTCTATAAAGTAATCTTTCCACAAAGTTTGAAGACTCCAGCTCAAAAAATAAAGTTTCCCCCATACAAACTTTGCACCCCTATTTAACCCCTTTAGGGGTGGAATTTCCAAAAATCCCTTCTTATCCGTCGCCTACGTTATAAAAAGTAGTATGGGTGTAAATTTCAAGTTTCTAGTTCCAGTAGTTTCGGCTGTGCGTTGATGATCTGTCAGGAAGTCTTCTTTTATATATATAGATTATTTCAGTTTAACACCGGATAAAGGGTTATTTTGCTTACAAAGTATGAATAAACACAAATTGGAAGAAATTGACCCTTATTAAAATAATATTGGAATTGTATTCGTTCATGCAGTTCTTGTTTAACCTCATCATCATCATACCAGCCGAAAGACGTCCACTGCTGGACATAGGCCTCCCCCAAAGAGTGCCAAAGTGAACGGTCCTGCGCCACCCGCATCCCGCGGACTCCCGCGACCTTTACCAGGTCATGAGTCCACCTTGTGGGGAGCCTACCCTCGCCGCGCCTTCCGGTACGTGATCGCCACTCGAGAACCTTTCCGCCCCAACGGCCATCGGTTCTACGTGCAATGTGCACCGCTAATTAACCCATTCACCAGTGACGACACATATGCGTCAGACCGCTACGAGCGCTTTCCTCTACATACGAGGTTTAACCTGCTACGGACTACGGCGTAGCGCTACGAGATTAGCGTGGCCGTGAATGTGTTAAGACACACAAAATGCGTCAGGGCTACGGGCGATTTTCGCAACATGTTAAGAGACGCTACGGCCTACGGCGTAACTCTACCAGCGTAGCTTAGCCGACTTAGTTCAGCGCATAGACAAGTAGAGTGTGGCTTACTAGTTATTTAAGTTTATAATGATATGTATGTTAGTCTTTAAGGTATTTGTAATATGGGCCTTGTTGCCTGATTTAAATAAATAACCAAAAAAATTAAAAAAACCGGCCAAGTGCGAGTCGGACTCGCGCACGAAGGGTTCCGTACCGTGTTGTATGGGAGCCTCCTGTACCCTAGTTGGTAGTGACCCTGCCTACGAAGCCGGAGGTCCCGGGTTCGAATCCCGGTAAGGGCATTCATTTGTGTGATGAGCACAAATATTTGTTCCTGAGTCATGGATGTTTTCTATATGTATTTAAGTATTTATTTATCTATATAAGTATGTTTATCGTCGTCTAGTACCCATAGTATACAAGCTTTGCTTTAGTTTGGGACTAGGTCGATTTGTGTACCATTGTTAAAGCAAAAAAATTAAAATATATATATATTTATTAATTCCGTTTTTTAGTATTTGTTGTTATAGCGGCAACAGATATACATCATCTGTGAAAATTTCAACTGCCAAACTATCATGAGATACAGCCTGGTGATAGACGGATAGACAGACAGACAGACAGACAGACGGAAAGCGGAGTTTTGGTAATAGGGTTCCGTTTTACTATTTGAGTACGGAACCCTAAAAAAAATTATCAAAATTACAATACTGTGGCATCGGTACGCTTACACTGAAAACAAAAGACTGTCACATTTTTCTTGCCACCTGGTCTTAACTACGTACACGTCTCTATTCAGCAATGCTTCATAAGATGAAATGTAAAACGGAATATCACGTACAAGAACACCCTTTCACGTCACTGCGACGTTCGTATCGTTTCTTACGTCAATCTTGGCATAGTACTGTCGTGTTTTATGTCTTGACAATTCATTGAATGAGAATATTTTAAAGATGGTTGGAAATGTATGGTCTTGTTTTACGGTCTATTTTGTTTTATTGCTTTTTGATTACAAAGATTAAGATGGGTATATGGGGATGTGTTTAGGTTGAATTGATAGCGTTTTCTTATTTAGCTTTAATGCGATTTTTTCCATTCTCACCAATACCTCGAATAGGTTGACGCGTGATTTTACCACGTTTTATAAAATAGGTGTTATGGAAGTCATGTCACGAGTTCTTGTTAAAACATATTGAAAAGAGCCCAAGCCGTTAGTCGTTATTTCCGAGTCCTTGTGACGTCATAGTTATGCCTTAGTTTACTTCTGATTCATACAAATACTACTTATAAAGTTACTGCGTCTGTCTGTTAAGTACATTTTCACGCCTTAACCGCTGAAGCGATTGTGATGGAATTTACTATTCAAGCTTTCCGGGTAAAAAGTATTTGGATAAAGTGTTAAGTGTGGAAGTATCTAGTTCTATTGATAACAGTCTATAGGAATATTAGAGAACTAGAAGGAAATAAGCAAGGATGCTACGTGGAAGGTGGCACGATGCACAACGATTATCGTCATCATCATCATCAGCCTATATACGTCTCACTGCTGGGCACAAGCATCCTCTTATGGACGAGAGGGAACGGGCAGTAGTCCCCACGCTGGCCCAGTGCGGGTTGGGGACTTCACATACACTTTTGAATTTAATCGCAGATGTATATGCAGGGTTCCTCACAATGTCCTTCACGGAATACCTAACACGATCAAAAGCAAGTAATGAATAAATGGAATATAACCCAATATTACATGAAAGTGATATTCTAGTGTGAAAAGAACTTTTGACAATCCAAGCAATACACATGCAATCACTCGCAAAAAAAGGCTCACACAACTTGATTAAGTCACCACCATGATCCTACTAGCATTACCCCGTTATGTTCACTAAAGGAGCCTGGGCTGTTATTCGCTACGCGTTAATGCGTCTCACCCCGCCGGTCACCCGTTACACAACTAGACCTCTACCTACGCTTAATTACTACGCATCGCGGTGTCAAGGTATAATTGTGAGCGTTGAGGTGAGCTTAAAACAAGTTACAGAATAGGGGGGCAGGAGCCTATGCGCTAGTTATTCAATTCAATTCAATCAATTTTATTTCGGACAAAGTCCATAAATTGTTAGTAACATATTACTTAATTCTAGGGTTAGTATAAATATTAATATAGGTCTAGTCTAGGTGTAAAGACATAGGGGGACATGCAGCTGCACCCAGTGCCTCAGCCACGGTGAGTCCCACCGGTCGACCAGCGTGCAGAGGATGGTATTCGAGCTGGCGCGCCACCGTCTCAGTAGCGAGCAACACCGCTTCCTGATAATAGCGTGGAAGCCGTCGAGCCGCCCCTCCGCGAACATGCCAGAGGCGCTGCAGTGTCGCGGCAGCCCGAACACCACCCTGTACGCGTTGTTGTATTGTACCCGCAGAGCGCTGTATGCCCGCTGCGTATAGCTGATCCATAGGCTGCACGTGTAAAAGGACTGGCAATATTATACGAAAGCGACTGCCATCACACCTTCCAACCCAAATGGTAAAATAAGACCCTGTTGAGATTAGACCAACAACGATGTTGGACTTCACAATGATCAAGTCATCAACTCAAAATTCCCCAAATTCCCCGCGAACTATGAATTCCTATTACCGTCGACGCATTTGATCCAATTCAAGCACATGCCAGTAGGCGGGGTCTCAATGCGTTTTGACCAATGACTTCTGCGCAAGCGCAACTAATTATACTGATTTATGCCCCATTGTTCATTGTTGTATATCTTTCTCTTGCACTTACATGCCCATATTTGCTGTGCATCTAAGTTTTTTTAAGTCACTAATAGTAATGATTGGTGTACATGGGCATTTGATTTATGCTTTGGATATGCAGATTGAACTATTAAGCTCATACATTATGCAAAAATAACGAATTAATAATTATAATTGATTATAATTGTTTGGTTTACTTTTTCGACTAAATGCTAGCTACACTCTTGAACGAGGAAATTTATTTGCATAAAATGCTCAATGTTACAAGACTTGGTGCTTTTAACACTGTGCAATAACGTATCTAAACTGCATGATTCTCATTAAAAAAAAACCCTAAGTCATCTATATATTTAAGGTCTTCAATAGTGTAAGTCAACAATGACAGCATAATCCCAAAACATCCTACATTCCTAACAAACCTGTCATTACTCGCTGTCACTCCCATTGTACAATATTTTAAATTTAAATATATTCAGAGTAAAAACAGAGCAGCAAATCGCCGCGTCGGCAGCTGCATTCACCTGTCTGCGCGGACGCAGGAGGCGTGGCCTATGTTCTGCTCGAAGACCTCTCGGTATGCATTTTCGCGCTTTTTTCTTTTCCCGTCAGCGCGGAATTCGGGTGCGATATTTTCTTAGTATGGAATCCGAAGGTTGTAGCGCGAGGATATTTATGTTTGGAGGGAGATTTATGGTGGTTTTTTAGTATTTATTACGGGGGCTAAGGCTAAGTTTTGATCAATTAGATCAGGCTTTCGAAGGGTAAGGGTTGAATTTTCAGTGATAATGTTTGTTTATTTTAAATGTCTAAAATGAAAGATATATAGAATCTATCAATTAACAAGACCTCTAAACATTTAAATAATAAAAAACAAAACATCTGCACTTCAAGTATTCTCTACATGCGTTTACCATTTTTGGCTTAGACACCGCGCGTGTACAGTTCTCTTTACAAAGGCGCGTAAGTGACAGTATGTTTCTATGTACATAGGATTTTTTATAACAAACAGACGTCGAGACTTTTTGTCGCAACAGTTGTCCTTATACAGAGAGGCTTTGACACCTCTCTGTTGTTTTTTTTAACATCATTATGCGGAGCATGTAAGGCTAGGAATTAAATAAATATTTATAGGGTTTGTTGTTGATTTGTAAATAGTTAGCACAATTACGACTTTTTTAAACTTTAACACATATTAATGCACACATTTTTTTAGTTACATATAGTTTTAAAACGATTTTTTGCGCTTCATACGCAAACGAGACTCACGATTTTTTTCTACTTTGCAAAGTTAAGGGTTAAAATGGTAAACAGCATTTTACTTTTTGAGGCCAATTTCAGACAGTTCATAGAAACTTTGATATCAACATTATCAACTAAAAACTTGAATTATGTAATAACATTGAGAAAATGTGGCTTTATTAAATCATACTGGGTGTTTTTAAAAATATATATTATAGACATTCATCTGAAAATAACATGTCTAATTAATTTATTCACATGGAATAAAAAAAACTTAAATGATGCAGCCTCTCTTAAGAGGCATAATACCTAGCCGTCATATCAAATTGTCCGGTTCGAAGGACCACTTTTTGACCCACATTACATATGGTAACGACAAATGGAAGAAAAACGTGACAAATACGTAACAGCGGGATACCAATTTAATCCCCGAAAAACATACCCCACTTATAAAAACCACTGACCACTATTACAAAAATATTACTTAACACACGCAATATTAAATAGAATTCCTTCAGATTTTTATCCGTATGTCAAAAATCCTCGAATAGATTGCGTGTGATAAGCTAGTGGGGCGGCCGGGGCTATCAGTCAAAGGTAAACATGACCGGGCTAAGGGTGAATCGGGGTAAAGTGGCACAGGTTTTGTAAAAATTTGGTTTTTGTTTTAATTTTACAAGATATTGTCAAGATCACTGCAATGGGCCTCATTAGAAAGCTCAAAGTCACCCAAAGGGCAATAGAGAGGGCTATGTTGGGATTTTATCTGCGTGATCGCATCAGAAATGAGGCTATCCGCAGCAAAACCAAGGTAACCGCTATAGCCCTCCGAATCGCTAAACTTAAGTGGCAGTGGGCGGGGCACATTGCACGTAGAACCGATGGCCGTTGGGGCGGACGGAAAGATTCTCAAATGGCGACGACGTACCGGAAGGCGCGGCGTGGATAGACCCCCCACAAGGTGGACTGATGACCTGGTAAAGGTCGCGGGCGGGAGTCAGCTGGATGCGACCGGCGCAGGACCGGTCACTTTGGCACTCTTTGGGGGATGCCTATGTCCAGAAGTGGACGTCTTTCAGCTGATATGATGATGATGATGATTGTCAAGATCATAAATCGGCCCTCAGAGAGCCCTCGTGGACACTCACACCCTCCACCTTTTTTACCAAGGCGTTTTGACTGAAAAATCTAACTTACAATCCGCTTCAATATAAAGTCCTTAAACTGTATTATACCGGCCACGGACACTAATTTTTTTTTCTATATAAAATGTTGCTTATGTCACTCAGAGCATCATTTTAGTTAGTACTGAACCGATTTTAATCAATCGGTTCAGTACCTTAAATGCTACGGTTTAACACACGTAAATACGACCATAGACCGCTAAAACATATCCCGTCCACCCGCCGAAAGGCTCTGCCATAGTCGGGCAAAAATAGCGTAAACCTTTCGGAAAATCTTTACCATTTCATGTACTTGAAGTTATTTAATATTTATGTATGTCTATAAAACATGCATAACTAAACATTGACCGCCCTTAGGTTCCGTGTCTGTAGATTCTTCAAGTCTCGTCACGGTTCAAAGTCCTATGGAATCATGACGACATTGATTGTCGTCAAGGTTCCATGTCTATAGATTCTTCAAGTCTCGTCACGGTTCAAAGTCCTATGGAATCATGACGACATTGATTGTCGTCAAGGTTCCATGTCTATAGATTCTTCAAGTCTCATCACGGTTCTAAGTCCTATGGAATCATGACGACATTGATTGTCGTCAAGGTTCCATGTCTATAGATTCTTCAAGTCTCGTCACGGTTCTAAGTCCTATGGAATCATGACCACATTGATTGTCGTCAAGGTTCCATGTCTATAGATTCTTCAAGTCTCGTCACGGTTTTAAGTCCTATGGAATCATGACGACATTGATTGTCGTCAAGGTTCCATGTCTATAGGTTCTTCAAGTCTCATCACGGTTCTAAGTCCTATGGAATCATGACGACATTGAGTGACGACGCGAAGGTTCCATGTCTATTTCTTCAAGTCTCGTCATGGTTCTAAGTCTATGGAATCAGGACGACATTGAGTAACGTCAAGGTTCCATTTCTATGGAACCCTGGCACAACACGGGATAGGCTATAGGTAGCTTCCGGCGACGACACATGATTGATCGCTTGTCACGATTATGAGTAATGATTTACAAGTAAAAGGTGCGCAAGAGCAGAGCTGAAGCGGTTTTACAACCAATAACGATAAAGAAAAAAATAAAATGAACATGAGTTACAATTACAATGAATACTCTTCAATGCACGCCTGAATAATGGAACAACATAATAAAGAACATAAACTTCTACTAAGTATTAGGTAAACAACAGGAGCATTTATCGCTAAAGAGCGACCTCTGCCAGATAATCTTAAGTTAGCGATTATTTGGTGGTAACGGTTAATAAAACTGTAGTGTTTCCCTATTCAAATTTAATAAACATAATCGGGGCAAGGTTCGAGATTTAAGGTTGCACATAAGTTCGTAAGTACTTAATCACGAAAGCTTTGGTATAAAGCCTAGCAGTATTCAATTTCAAGATATCAATGAACTAACTGAGAAAACATGCACCTGAATTAAGAAAATATTTTTTTGTTGAAATAACCATATATTAAATAAATTATCAAAACGCTTAAAGTATATAAATTGGACCACATTCCCCCGAATTTTGTGGATTATTGATATTTTAACAAGTCTTTGAATGTGACGACCACCTTTTATTTACTTAAGTGGCCCATGTAATTTGTTTTGCATTTTTTATGATTATGGAGTTTCGTTCCTAAAAATCAAAGAGACAATATAAGGGAACCGTTTTGATCCGTTGTTTTGAACGTCATTTCAGACTTTTTTGGAAACACCTTGGAATTTGAAAGGTGTGGTTTTTTTTTTATAAATTTCGAAACGCAGAGATTTAGTATAGAGCGGAATTGGGTTTTTGCATCAAGCGTACGAGGCAACAGGTTATTTACGTCACTATTTTCTGTACTCAATACCTATAATTCATCATCTTCCTAAGTATTTTCCCGGATGTACTCTAAGGACCCCGGGGTCCGCTTTGACACCTAATCCCAAGAGTAGTGTAGGCACTAGTTTTACGAAAGCGATTGCCATCTGACCTTCCAAACCAAAGGGAAAACTAGACCTTATTGGGATTAGACCGGCTTTCTTACGATATTTTCCCTCACCGAAAAGCTCCTGCTAAATATCCAAATGGTGCATAAGTTTTTTTTTCACCCAACGGTACGAGTCGAGATTCGAAGTGTTCGAACCCACGACCTCCAAATTTCACTCGGCTAAAGTGGCTACTTAATTTCCAGAATTATCACAAAAGAATGAATATCAGAACTTCATTTCCAATGAAACTTATCACACGAGCTGTCTTCGATGTTGTGGAACCAGTAATGCATGAGCCAGACCACTCAAATTCTGAACCGACTGCCGAACGCGGGCAGCGGTCACCATCCAATTTCGTATTCGATCGGATTACCATAACGCGAGTGCGGGTTGAATACGGGTAGCGCGAGCGGCGAGCTTGCTCGCGTACTTTGGTCGAACAAAACAGGCCTTTGGTTTCTACAGGCGGGTTGCGTCAGAGAAATAAGTCTCAGTCAAAACTCGAGAGTAGACATTTTTTTTTTAAATTTTGCTTCTTCACAAGCTCAAGTCTTTTTCACAAGCGTGGCGAAATCTGGAGATGTTTTCCTTTCAGTAAGAAACTCACTTAGTCTAATCATATCATCATTGTCGTGTCAATGGGATAAATAAATACATAATAGGTATTTAACTTAGCACGCATAATTTTTATTTCATATCTTATCTAGACGTGACGCTTTCGTAAAAACTAGTGCCTATGCCAAATCTTGGGATTAGCTGTCAAAGCGGACCCCGGGCTCCTTTAGGGACACAACCGGGAATAACGCTAGGAGGATGATGATCTAGACGTGATTTATGAGTTAAGTTTAAAGAAACTAAAATTATTTATTTACTTAACTAATTGACATTTTGCTCCATTGAAACGCCTTTCGGACTTAAACAACTTCATTTACGCGATGTCTCATATTCGTAGCTAAAACTGGAAGAAAATTCAATATTTTTCCGACTTAACTTTTTCTAGAACCAGTAAATCGTATAGCACATCTCCATAAATGCAATACCTATTTAATGTATGTATACCTAGTCCCTGTTTAATTCACTACATATGTGTGTTAGTGAAATTAATAACAAATAATTCGCTCCCGCTCGCCAAACTTGGCTCCCGTGTGTCCTCACCAGACTTTATAGTATTTAGATGCACATTAAGAGTCATCTTTAACTCCGAGAATGCACCGATCGAGTTACATTACCATATCCCTTGTCGAGGATTCTCGGCACCGGCCAGCATATGCTATGCTAGTATATGCTAGCATATGCGATATGCCCCTGCGATTAAGGGGACTAGATAGAATTCATTACCATGAGAAGATTCTGTATTGAGATTCGCTGACGGAGAGATTTTAAGAATGTATTTTTTTTGTAAGCTGCTGTTTTAAATGCAGGTTTCTGTGAAAAATCTTAGGAGAGAATGATGAATGATAATATTTGAGTGTGTAGCTTCTAATTTATCCTGCTTCTTTTATGAAGTGGGGAAATTCCACTAGTTAGGCATAAAAAAGAGCGATAAAGCATTATGAAATTAATTAGAGTGTCTTTTTTACTCATAATTAATCGAGCCAGAGCTACAACGGTGCGTGACAACGGAGTCTAAATTTTGCAACATTTCTTTTTAGTTGTGTAAGTAGTACTTCTAGATTCAAAAGTTCTACGATGATGCGAAAAACGTGGACTGGAGTCGATGAAGACAGCATTCGTGCTCGAACTAATATCATCCACGATCATCAGCCATGATGGACACGACTAAGGCTGGGTTGATCCAAACCATCGGTAATAAAAATAAATAAATAATAAATATTTCCGGACAATCTTACACAAATCGACCTAGTCCCAAACTAAGCAAAGCTTGTAGGTACTATGGGTACTAGACGAAAATTAACATACTTATATAGATAAATAAATACTTAGAAAACATCCATGACTCAGGAACAAATATTCGTGCTCATCACACGAATAAATGCCCTTACCGGGATTCGAACCCAGGACTACCAACTAGGCTACAGCGGTCGTAATCATAAATTACATCCGTTAAATTCGGATGGGAAGTTCAACAGTTCTCCGTGAAATGATAGCTAACATGATGATATTTAACGTAAACCGGTTGATGCAACCCTGTAAGAAGCAGAAGAAGGTACTTTTTTGGCGCCTTTAATTTGACTTCTACAGACTTGACTGCAACGACAAACTGCACTTAAACAACCCCGCATTTTATCTCCCACACCTCGAAATCCACTAAGCGCCTCGCACCAACTTAATGACACCAGTAATGAAGGTGACCGCACCAATAAAATATTTATGAAAGCTCTAATGGCCGCCGCGCAGTCTCCACGCATTACCGCGATATTGGATGAATTTTATTAGAATGTAATGCACTTTCGTAGTCGATATTGCGGGGTCAACGCCGTAAGGTGACGACCGGGATTCTTTTGATAATTAAACTTGTATGTGCATATATTTGGCATCATTAGACGATTTAAGATTATTTTTGCATTGATGCATACTTATATGGACACTCGCGACCCCAAGGAAACTTTTGCCGAACTTTCATTGGTTGTGGATCTGAAGAGCAAGACACAAATTCAGGTTCCTCACTCTTAGCTCAGCACATATTTGTTTTGTAATTAATATTTTTATTTTGGTGCAATAAAGAATATATAAAGAAATAGATAAATACTACTCGGGAGCTCTGGCGACCTTACTGGCCATCAAAAACACATACCTTGAGAACAAGGTGCGTTATTTATATCAAACAATTTAACTTTGAGGGTCTTCAATTCTGAAGGTTTCACTAACAACGGGTTATATTACACTACATATTTCTGTATTGCGTTTTAAAAAGTCAATTCTGTGAAGATAAGAAATAGATCAATCTCTGTTTAAAGGGTTTTTAAAATGGAGTATGATAATTTTGACGTTTCATGGCGGGTTGCATAATAAACCCGTAAATAATATCAATTGAACAAATGTATGCACAATGTGAGGTAAGCTTAAGGAAAATCTAAAGTTAAGCATTTCACTTTCTATTCTTGGAAAGGCTTTGTCTGCACGAACTTTATTTTCTTCCAGTTCCAGAAATCGCTTTCCCAGACGTTAATAAGGACAGTTCTGGACTCCAGCTGAATTATTGCTAAATTAGCACACCTTATGGAAATAAAAGATGTCCATCGCCAGTCTTTACGGCGATCTCGGCCATATCGGATTTCTAAATAAAGGCAGACAAAAGGCGATCGGGGCATGTCGGCACACGCAACTCGTTAAACCAACGACGGGACGGCTTCTAAATATCCACCGGCGCATGCGTCCTGATCCGTATCGCTCGCACAATACCGCGGCCGCGTCACGACGCGCCCAGAAATATGGCTCCTGCGCATACCCCCTTGTTTTATGTTAATGCACCGCATAAACGGCTAGCAAAAATACAACCTGATGGAATACCAGATACAGCAATCATTAACCGCATCAGCCCATTAACATCGATGGATTCAGACAATGAGCTCAATTAGGGGCTAACGCTATTGTGGGATCGGGAAGCAATAACGAAGTCGCAGCTCCGTCGCATTCTGTCGCTATCGCGGCTGTCGATCGCCCGGGCGAAATTCCGAAACCTAATAAGTCCACCGGACTCTCATTTGTGTAAGACGGACGGAAAAAAGGAACAATACGCGCGATAAAAGAAGGCTCCAATAATTTAGGGTCATTGTTTCGCCTCTTAATTTATGGAGTGCGGGCGGAGGATTGATTTGTAGGTTTAGGAGGGGATTCTTCGGAAAGAGTGTCGGGATAAGCACTTTTAAATCCGCCACGTTTCGTAGGATTATCGTTCTGCGTGGTGTACCGGCCTCGCGTGTGCTATCGCCGATCGAATACCATCGTGACGGGTGCGATTGATGCCGCCTCGTCGCTTTATTTACAGCCTCAACTAGCCCTTAGTTTCCGAGAGACTTATAGTTGATGAGCCTACAAGGCTATCTATTGGTATTAATAGATCGATTCAACACTTCGTCTTGCCTTCACTGTGCTACAGTGATATTGTGACCAAATAATACCTTAGAACTCAGACATGTCAGGAACTCACTAAACATTATGTAGCGTTCTAACACACCATTAGGTTGCAGAGTTATCAGATATGGAAAACACTTTAGTTAACCGAGTCGATGCGTATGTTTAGGAAGTCATACTTAACTAAGTAAATAAACAATAAATAACGAAAGGAATTCCCGATCACTACCTGACAAAAACAAAAACAAAACTCGTCTGTCGCGTCAACGTTGGCAGTTTATACCCCGTCTACGCGATATACATACAATGAGAATTTAAATTCACCGCGATTGGCCGAAGGACCTGGGCGTAGCTGCGGTCCATATACGATGGTTCGTGATGCACATATTAAGTTAGGACTCTACATGGGATGCATAGTGACGGGAGTCGTGAATGTCCTTTGCGATGCTCCGGGCGTTGGTACAAATTGTAGGGTAGAATTGAATGTCCTGAGGTGCAACGTGAATTTAGAAAGCATCGCTTAACTGGCGAGGTTCAGGGTTAATGATAGTAAGTGGAAGAATCTGCACGTTTAACTATTTAACTAACATTTAAGCAAACATCAATTTTCAAACAGTAATGGTGTTAGATGACCTTCTTACAATCATCCATACAAAAAAATACTACGCAACCTTGCTGTGTCAGATAACCGGTCGCGAAGTCGACGGAACTTGACTCTCTTCGGCCAAAATTCTTCCAATGTTTAGATGTCTGTGTTCTATTATCAATTTATCATCATTTGGGAATAAGTGCATCTTCATTTTTTTATCATCCTATTTTATCCAAGTAATCTTTAAGACCAATATTTATTGGTGTAACAATTACTGTTTTTCATAATTGATGTTACAAAGTTTTTCCCAATTGTCATTCATCATCTATATTTCAATCAGGCAACAAGGCCCACATTATAAAGACCTTAAAGACCAACATACATATGAAACCACATATTGTTTACCAAATTATTTTGTATATGTATATTGCAAGACTGGTCTATATGGTTGACGTTGGGCACAACGGATTATCCTGCATCTTGTTTTCCATGAACATAGACTGGAGCTGTGTTATCGTAAAGCGATCTTCGCAGAGTCCATCAGGCTGTCTGTATAAACCGAGCTAGGAATACTTATGAATTAAACCATGCTAAGGATTTGGAAAACTTTGTAAGTACCGGTTTCATCATTCATATTTATATTCATATATTTATTGGTATCATTTTCATTCCTTTACCTAGTGTTTATATGTATTGTATGCCTACGATAAATGTTATCTTCATCCGCGCATATTTTCCCTTGTAGATGTAGACTATTACGGTGTTAACAGACTTATTTACCTTTGTTCCTCTTGCGTTTGTCCACCATCATTAAATCCATGCAAACTTTTTAATTCCATTCATATGCTGATCTTCAAATAAAACTTAATCTTCAACAATCATGAGGCAAGTTTGTGCTCATTATCTTAACTGGATTATGAACTTATCATTGTTTTGCGTTGAACATACAATTTGCCATGGATTTAGCGTGAGATCAAATACTATGTGACCGCTTCTGAACGCTTATCTGGTTTGTGTTCGTACTACGGATTACAATGATATCATTCAAATTCTTATTCAAACAATGAAATTAAAAACTACGATCAAGGCTATCAAATCAAGCCCATCTGTATTTTCTATTAGCTGGCCAAATAATGCAAACGGAGATGCGATTATTATACTTCTACATACTAGTGCAAGATTTGAAAAAACGGATGAGTGGTTCTACAGCTTATCCATCATGACGATATCTCAAATCAATGAAGCAACTCTTGTGTCTTCTCTGTAGTCGCAAGCGTCAATAGACTAAGGTGAATGCTTACTATCAGACAGGCCGTATACCAATTTGCCACCATCATGGTCCAAAGAAAATAAAACTCATAGTACAATCAAAAACAAAACCAGACCAAAAAACCAACAACCCCAAGTCACTGACCTTCCCGTGTTGTCTCGAAAACATCTACACGCGAAAGAATCCTAAGCACTAGCTGAGGATTTATACCCGTCCACTATCAGATGTCCGCGCACCATTAATTGGAACGCATCGGCTTCTATAAATGGCGACGAGGTTTATGGTATCGTCGCGGCGTCAGCGCTTGCGCAAGCTTGTAATTGGTCCGGCGCGCGTTGACGTTTACAAGATGGCCGCCGATGCGATATGGCGATACTGACAAATAGTGCGGTGCAGTAATTGGTGCGTGGGTATGTAATGAGGTTGCGTATGTGATATATGGTTTAGGTAAAATATTGGAGTAGATAAAGGTTCGAGCGTTTAGGTTGGTATAGGTCATGGTAGAAAATGTAGCGTCAAATATGGTGGCTGCAGGTGGCATCCGAAAAAAAGGTCCAAACTTACCATACCTAACTAATTGAATGCAACTTACACAACTTAACCATTACAATTTCAAAGAGGTACATATATGATACTTGCCACAAACAAAAAAGTTCGACGTTCCCGAATTATTATTTCAACATCGATAGGACAGTCCAAACCCTTAGACGCGCGTATGTTTCGCGGAGAGAAACGTAAAATGTGAGTTCTCTGCCAAAAAATTAAAATCACAAAGATAATAAGGAAATATGAAGATATCAGCAAAAACACAGACTTTCGTGAAAGATTGTAAATATCTTTCCAGCAAAACCGATTGCATGTTCCTTATCAATATCACAAAACCTTTAATTTGAAACTTACAGTAAAAACCAGCGACGCCACTAACAACCTATTCCAACAAAGACCTACATCCACTTCAGACTTCGTCGCTTTACGTCATTTTAGAGCCTTCTCGATCGATCATACGCGACGAAATTAAGAAGGTACCATGTGTAGTGAAACTTGGGTGTATTTACTACGTTTTGGATTGTGGCGTGCCGTTGGCGACCGAATCAATCATCCGTCGCCATCCCGTCGTCGTCACGTCACTTCTTGATCGATACACCCTTTTCAAGGGCTGCGGAGCGGCTGAACTGGACTGTGTGAAGGCGGTATGTCCTTATTATTATTTTATTAATGAGAATGATGATAATGATAGAACAGTATAGAGACAAATCAAACAAAGGTAGAGTAAGGCTAATTTTTACAAGCTTTATATTAACTTGCACTGTTCGTATGTAACTATCTATGTAGAGGTAGGTAAGTAAGTTGTCCATCAAAATTTGCAATCAATTTTTCAGTCACTTCCCGTTATCCAATTGAGCTGAAATTTTGCAAGTATATGTAATCGCATGACAATGCAATATTATGATGACTTGGAGCTGATTTGATGCTGGAGCTGGAAGGTGGCCATAGGAACTCCGCAATAAAACGACACAACCCCATCGAGTTTGGGCTCGTCAGAATCGTCTCAATGAGTAGTTGATGATGGTATGCAGAAAAGTACAGTCGGCAATAAAAGCTTGTACCAAAAATGATTTTTTTGACAGAAACTTATTTAACTTGAGAATGATAATTAACTGCATATTTCTATGTGGTAAAGGAACGATAATCGCTTGGTATCATATTATATAACAAGTAACATAATATTTGATAATATACATAATTATCAACTCAGCAGTGCTTAGACAATTATAACACTTTAACACTTAGACAATTATTATTTTCAGGTGACAATTCGGAAGTTGTTGAACTAGAATCAATCAGTTTATATTTAATTAGGGGGGAAACTAAGCTACGTTTTCATACGTGTCATTCATAGCTTCATTGGTTGATCGATTTGTGTTAAAACAAGGCTTAGCTCAACTCTCGTGAAAAACTTCCCAAAGTTGTCACTAACTGCTTAATTAAAAATGTATGATGCTTAATGATGTCCATCCATACAAAATAGAACTGCATTCAGATGTGAGAGAGATGTTTAGAATAAATCAATTAAGTATCATCACAGTGATACTCTCAGTTAATGATGATATTGCAGGATAATAATGATAATATAGTGAAAGCCGCACAAGGCGGCCTTATTATCGAAGTGGTGACACCGACGAACTGTCAAACAAAATTGAAATGTGCCCATTCCACACTACTTCTTATGTCACAAACAGTAGGTATATATATTATATTGATGATGATATATATAAGACATTTATTTAGCAGAATCGTTTATCATTGATATATTTCTCACATCATAATTCACCCTTAATGAATTAAACTGTCATTAATACGAATATGACAAAATGCAGTATCAAACTCATTTGTCCAGAATCTTTTAGCAAAAAAACCTTCCCTATTGATAAAAATGTCATTCAACGACGGCTTCCAAACCGGCGCCTGGGCATACATCCATCTTCCTATTCACATCTCTATCTCGCACCTTTGAAAAGCAGAAACAGTTATACTAATTATATTTTTGGTGACGTGACTAATAAAAAAGGGTAAGCGAAAGTGAGTTTTAAGTATTCGGAATAGGGTTGTTATTGGATTGTTAGTTATAACAATTGCTTACATTAATTAAGTGAATGATGGATTTGTCGCGCGGCTACTCGTGATTGATGGTAAGTCAATATGTCGGGGTAGTGGTGGGACATATTTAGTTGTTATACGCGACACGGTTAATGATTACATTTTTAATCATTCAGGTTATGTCATGATTGACAGCAAGGCAATCGTAAAAAAACGTGCCAAAACAATACCTTATTATCAAAACTAAAAAAGAGATTTATTTTGTGTATCTATTTTCGAGAATAAAATAATACTTACTACAAATATTTTACGGGTTAATGACCAATGCTACCTTTTTCTGTTTCGCAAAATGAGTAATTACCAACATCAATTAACATTTTAGTCATACATAACCTGGGTTTCAAATATGATGACAGCAAATATTTACATGTCAAGATAAAATATTATGTTAGGTACTGAACTTACTGGGTCCAATGATTTTTTAAGAATTACATATGTACAATGTACATACATTCATACATCAGCCTGCAGTTCACTGCTGGACGTCGGTTCTGCGACAAATGTGACCAGCGTCGATCATGTAACGCATTGTACGCGCGTCAGGTAGATCTAAATGTCAATTTGTTGTATAGGAAAATGACAGGTAAGTTGTTCTAACGCGCGTTCGAAACGTTACGTGATCCACCATCAGCTCACTGCCACTTCAGTTTACTTCACTTCTGAATGAATAATTATGTACCGACTTTTAATTCACCATTTAACCAACTAAATAAAACCCTTACCAATACCCATCCCTATCGCAGTAATGTCAACAGATAAAACAAATACAGATACGATGTATCGATCGAGTGGGCGAGACCTAAAGTATTGGTGGCTGACGGGAAAAAAACACCACATACCTAGACTTGTGGGTAATGTTGGCGACATACCGACATCTCTACTCGTAAGTGTAGGTTATGTCGGGGACACACCGACGTAACACTTCAAGGTAATGTTGGCGACACACTGACATATATACTTGTAAGTAATGTTGGCGACATAACGACGCTATTTTAACGTAAGGACTGGTTTACATTGTGTTCCCGTGAATTTGACAGCGAAGAAGACTATAAAGCATGGCGCTGACGACCATCGAATTGGCTAGACCATACAAGCTAAACCGAAAAAAGTAAATTTCACATTTGGGGAATTTAAAAAAAAATGGCAGATTAAGGTAACTAAAGTGACGTTTAAGTCACGTCTACGAGTAACCTGTCGGTTTTTTTACTAAACTTAACTGTCCGTTTAAGGGTGCAAAAATAATGAATATCCCCATCTATGTGGGCCTAGGTTGATTTGTGTAAGATTGTCCCATAATATTTATTTATTTATTATTTATTTATTTATGTATTTATTAATGATTTAGCATGTCAGCTGTAACCAGTAGTATCAGGTCTTGATCACTCGATGCAGTAACAAATACATGTGAAATTGTGTTATTTCAGTCTTGTTCACAGCCAAACTCATGGCAACCCAATGTCAAGAAGCCCTTACGACAAACTAGGGTCGGTGTGTCGCCAACGTTACTACAAGTCTAGATGTTGTTGATTTACCATGTCAGCTGTTACCAATAGTACAGGTCTTGATCACTCGATACAACAACATCTAGATTTGTAGGTAACGTTGGCGACACACCGACGCTAGTATCCCGTAAGGGCTTGTTGACATTGGGTTGCCATGAGTTTGACAGTGAACAAGACTGTTAAGCATGGGGCTATACCAAGATGTTCACGGCGGTGACACTGTTATTACTTGAATCATGTCAAATAAAAAGGAAAATACAATTAACTGTTGACACATATTGATGACAGATCATACTAGGACTATTTTAACCTTGAAAAGTGGCGACGTACTTGTAGGTAATATAGGCAACACACTGACGCTAAAATAGGTAACGTTGGCGACACACTGACGCTTAAGTTGTAAAGGCTGGTTTACATTGGGTGGTCGAGAGATTCATAGTGAACAGGGCTGTGAAGAATGGCTCAGAGCGGCTGTTCACGGCGGAGCCATTGTCGCTTGAATCTTGTAAAATAAAAAGTGAAATGAATTAACTGTTGACATATTTCTATGAGAGAACCTACCATTACAGATCATGATCAATGGTCTTACCAGAGACTTGAAAAGAGGCAACTTTCTAAGTAAAATTTGCTGTTCGAAGTTATATGGAAGATTTTTATATTTTTGACGTCACGGCAATGTCACGAACTTCACAAGCTGTGATTTAAAAAAAGTACTCTCTCTCTCGTAGAAACACTTGATAGTCAAAAGTAAAAAAATAATATACCTACCAACATAAACATTGGTAAAATGGAAGAAAAAGTAAAACCGATCAAGTGCGACTCAGACTCGCGCACGAAGGGTTCCGTACCATTACCAGTATCTATAAAAATATTTATTTTATTCTGTTTTTAGTATTTGTTGTTATAGCGGCAACAGAAATACATCATGTGTGAAAATTTCAACTGTAACTATTTATCACGGTATCAGTGAGATACAGCCTGGTGACAGACAGACATATAGATAGACGGACAGCGGAGTCTTAGTAATAGGGTCCCGTTTTACTCTTTGAGTACGGAACCCTAATAAAGACTTGTAAGGAAAAGTTTTGTTAAAAGTATTATTATTACGAGGGTAGTGTTAAATAAAATCTTGATAAAACCACTCACGGCTAACTTTATGATTATGTCAAGTGAATTCCCGATTTCTTATTCACTGATGAATATTACCATTTTTATCACGAGGCAATGACCAAGTAACAGCACTACCGAATGAATGTCAACTTGACGGGGAAATTTTATTGCTGTCACATAAAATTATGGCCATCTTACCTATATGGCGATTTCACAGTAAGAGATGGTTGCTGTAAGATTGTAAGGCAAATAATTGTACATGACTTTTATGCAGTTTTCTGAAAAAGTTTCTCAATACATAGTTGTATTTAAAAAAAATGCTGAGCAAAAACATTGTTTAGCGATTGACAGACTACTTTGGCTTCTACGAAATTTAGATAATTGAACGAGCGAGCGAGGCGAACGAAGTTCTCTGTTTCAGCAAAAATATTTTGTATGTCCGTCTGTTCTCCTCTACAGGTCGCATTATTGTGAGTAAATAAAATAAAAAAAAAAAAAATATTTGCGGACAATCTTACACAAATCAACCTAGTCCCAAACTAAGCAAAGCTTGTACTATGGGTACTAGACGACGGTATAGATACTTATATAGAGAAATAAATACTTAAATACATAGAAAACATCCATGTCTCAGGAACAAATATTCGTGCTCATCACACAAATAAATGCCCTTACCGGGATTCGAACCCAGGACCTCTTAGGTTCGATAATTTATGTAAAAAAAATGGATTTAAAAGAAAACAATGACTTGCGAGTTCTATAGCTCACGGAGTTCACACACTGGTTCTAATCAGTTTAACTAGGTCCAGGGGTGTTATTCGCTACGCGTTAATGCGGCTCACCCCGCCGGTCACCCGTTACGAAACTAGACCTCTGCCTACGCTTAATTACTACGCATCGCGGTCAGGGGCGGTTCACTCTGTGATTCCGTCGCGCCGCTACAAGTACATGCCGGCGGCCGCCAAATTGGCGGCCCATTAGTATTTGCCGCGCGCTGGTACGTGACGCTCGCACGGGTCGCAGCGCGTTGCATGCGATAGAAAGGGATGGCCACATTTAAGCACGTTTGGCGTACCTAAACAGGGAATTTGTTAACAGAGAACCTTCTGTACGTAGTACTATTACTTATTCTGTGTCGCGGTGTCAAGATATAATTGTGGGTGAGCGTTAAGGTGAGCTTAAAACAAGTTACAGAATAGGGGGGCTGCTATAGTTGCGAGGTGCGCAGTCGCGTAAGGGGTGACAGCGACAGCGAAACGTCACAAAAAAACATCTTTCGCACAGCGCATGTACAGTCGCCATACATCGGTACACTGCAGGTGCTCAAAAATATCGGCACATGCACCCTAATTCCTTGAAAATAGAGGTGTGTTCCGATGTTTGTGACGTGCTTGTTTGCTCCGATGCATGTGATGGCGACTGTACCGCAGGAACCCACGTAATTAAATGGCAGGACTATAGTGTGTTATAAATAATATCAGTATTGTACATTATATATTATATTATTATGCTAACCCCCAGTATCTAAGCATATGACACCTAAATACCGATAAACATGGGTGTCCAGGCTTGAAGGCTTAATGTCATTGGAACCATAACATTCTTGCAATGACAACCCGTTAGGGTGTCCACGATAAACCTGTCGCATCGAGGACAGTCCGATCCGACATTGCACTTATCAACGGTCATAACATCTTCAATTTTACGACACCCTTCCTTGCGCGCATGCTTATAAATTTGAATAAAATGTCACTAAGGCAGATTTCGTTATACGGATCAGTATTAAATCGATATATTAATATCGTGATTTGGTTCGTATTTTTTATTTGTTAGATATTTATTCAATCGTTTACCCTTATCAGAAGTGGCAGAAGCTTTATTTGAATGCGTTAAGGGCTATTTTCGCTTGTTTGGTTTATCTTAGGCACTAGTGCGGTTGACGTGTTTATGATGATGCATAAAACGCTTGAAATGTAAACGCCGTTTACCTTTTGAAAGTTTACAATAATATATTTGTCGGTTGACAGAATTGCCTACGGCCGCGGACTGGACGCCAGAGGGGAGCGGGGCGACGAGCGGCAGTTCATACATTCGAGCGAGTTCAATCTATGGTCAATCACTCGCCGCCCCGCTCCCCGCTGGCGTACGTCCCGCAGCCTTACCTGTAAACATTTTATCACAGCTGTATGTCCATTTTGTGTTGTTGTTTTGAATTAAATCATAATAAATACCATATCAAAATATTGTTTTCGATTACCTAAGGCTATGGCTATAAGATATGAAATTGATTCGATCGTAAAGATGACTTGATGTTAGGTGGTTATAAGCGGTAAATACGGCTAAGTCAACGCAAAGCCTAGGTAGGTACCTATTCGTGATAACTTTCATATCTGTCTGTCTTATTTAGTTTGCAGTAACTTTTGTTATTATTGTCGGACTATCTTGGAAAATTACTTTTCAAAGTATATTTCCATACGCAGAATAAACGTCCGAGTGCCCGACACTGGTCCAATACTTAACACTTTCTATCTTAAGTCAAACTAACTGCATTGAACAATATGTGTCAAGTATTAGGCATTTAAGTGTCTAACATTGGAACGTTTACCTTTATTTTATGTTGAGTAAGTAGTTAGTAGCTACATGAACCGAAACACAAACTATAACGTGCATTATTACATCAAATTCAGTGTTTTATCCTAACGTGTGGTAACACCAGAAGACAAAGCCCATACAATAATGTAGTGTCAACTTATCAACAATCAAAGTCTATAATTAGGCAAGCAGCCGGCGGCTAGTGGCGAAGCAATCTGATCGGGACCGGGACTTGCGAGGCGTTGTCACCCTAGCCGCGTAATGAGACCAAAAAGGGCGATTTTAAGATTTTATTTACCTCACCTAACTTTGACATGATGACATGGCAAATTGTGTACTGGCCGGTAAGTTATGGGTTATCATTATCATTAACCCTTTTTTGGCAAAAAAAAGTGAGTTCACACAAACATAGTTTGCGCATCGTAGACAAAAAAAATATAAAAAAAGCGGCCAAGTGCGAGTCGGACTCGCACATGAAGGGTTCCGTTACATAAATTGCTTTTTACGATATATGACGTATTAAAAAAAAACTACTTCATAGATCTCGTTCAAACCAATTTTCGTTGGTAGTTTGCATGGTAATGTACATCATATATTTTTTTCAGTTTTATCATTCTCTTATTTTAGAAGTTACAGGGGGGGGGGGGGGGGCACACAATTTACCACTTTGGAAGTGTCTCTCGCGCAAACTATTCAGTTTAGAAAAAAATGATGTAAGAAACTTCCATATCATTTTTGAAGACCTATCCATAGATACACGTATGGGTTTGAAGAAAAAAATTTTTTTGAGTTTCAGTTCTGAGTATGGGGACCCCTAAAACTGAATGTTTTTTTTCGATTTTTGTGTGAAAATCTTAATGCGGTTCACAGAATACATCTACTTACCAAGTTTCAACAGTATAGCTCTTATAGTTTCGGAAAAAAGTGGCTGTGACATACGGACGGACAGACAGACAGACGGACGGACATGACGAATCTATAAGGGTTCCGTTTTTTGCCATTTGGCTACGGAACCCTAAAAAGGGACATTGTGGGCGATTTTAAGATTTTATTTACTTCACATTAGTGCATAGGCAATATTCGGGAACTTTGACATCTCGTGAAGTTGGCAAATTGTGTACTGGCCTACTGGCCGCTTAGTTATGGGTTATCATTTACCCTTTTTTTGGCAAATTAAAATAAAAAAACGTGAGTTCAACCAAACATAGCTTGCGCATCGTAGACCAAAAGTATATACAAAAGGAACATCGAACAATATTATGTAAGTATACTTAATAACCAAGGTAACCGATATAGCCCTCCGAATCGCTAAACTTAAGTGGCAGTGGGCGGGGCACATTGCACGTAGAACCGATGGCCGCTGGGGCGGAAAGGTTCTCGAGTGGCGACCACGTACCGGAAGGCGCGGCGTGGGTAGGCCCCCCACAAGGTGGACTGATGACTTGGTAAAGGTCGCGGGAGTCCGCTGGATGCGGGTGGCGCAGGACCGGTCATTTTGGCACTCTTTGGAGGAGGCCTATGTCCAGCAGTGGACGTCTTTCGGCTGATATGATGATGATGATAATACTTAATCAAAAAAGGGTAAAAATCTGAACACTTTGAAGGGGTTTTCAAAGGCGTTCATAATGTTTTTGTCGCTTGGGCAATAATAACAAAGACAACAGAGAATTTTCTTTCTTAACTGTCAGAATTACTAGTTAATGTATTATGCTGGTGTAATTATTGGTCACTAGGACACCCTTTTCCACCAACCTGACAATCGTTACTTCTTTCGGCTGATATGATGATGATGATGATGACGTATAACAAGGGCATTCACCGCTAAAAACTAACCCCATTACTGTCAGAGCTATCAAAACGGCGGGACTGTCTCCATCAATAAGCGCGGAGTGGACACCCTTGCGCCGCATCCATTCGTTAGCGTTATTTATGCATCCGTGGCTTATCGCCGTTTGATAGATTATTTTTATTGTTTTTAGGATTCCGTATTCAAAGGTGCTAGTTGGATGGATGGTGGACTGTGTGAGTTTTGAAGCGGATGTCCGCTGTAGGTAGTTTTGAAACCACACTTTTATTTTACTTTAATTGTTTGTTTTAAATACAATCTGAAAAAAACTTGAAGTGAATGTAAGGACCGGTACATTTTGGTATGACTTTGCAAACAAACGCATGGAGCTAAGCGGACATCATGATCGATGTTTAAATCTAAATCCAAACCCATGGTGTTACTTAATAAGAAATAAAAAAAATATTATAGCCTTGGCGCCCGATATCGTTTTTAGGATAGGTAATTAGGTACCAGTAATGCCTCCCATCTAAATAAGAAAGTAGCTTTTAAAACATCTTATCTTATCTTATCTTATCTAGGTGAGGGCCCTTTCGGATGCACTTCGACCCAGTGGGATCTTTTGTGCATTTGCCCTCTCCTTTATACCTGCTCCCAGGCTTGCTCCATCATTTCCACAAAGCGGATGATGCAGTTCGCCGGGAGCACCTTGAATTCCTTTGGTTGTGGGTAACCGTTACTAAAGTAGTTCATTCTTTGTCTGGCAAGGGCATGACATTCACACAATAAGTGTTCCATAGTCTCATCCTCCTCGCCACACATTCTACAGTCTAAACTATCAGATAGTCCCATCTTGGCCAAGAGATCCTTGACCCCGAAGTGACCTGTGAACACCCCAGATATAATTCTGAGTTGCTTCCTACTGGATTTCCAGAGTTTTCTGGTCCAGCCCGAGTCCACTCCTTCTATGAAGAGCTTAGAGTGCCTTAAGCCAGCCTCATTCCTCCACTCGTGTTGATGTTTGGTTTTGGCGTAGGCTTTAAAGGCCGATATTATGGTCCCCTGCGAGAGTCCCACAAATGGTTCTGGAGCTACAAAGTGATTTGTAGAGCCCCCTCTTGCAAGCTCATCTGCTCTTTCGTTGCCGATGAAGCCCTTGTGCCCTGGTATCCAAACTAGTTGCACCTTATTGTGCCTTCCAAGTCTGTTTAGTGCTTGGACGCCATTATACATTTGTCTAGAGTCCACTTTCGGCGCCGTAAGCGCTTTAAGGGCCGCTTGACTGTCACTGAGTATATAGATAGTCCGCCCTTTGGCTTTTAAAACATACTTAAGTACAAGCCGCTAAACAACTTAAAACACCAATATCTATAAATAACCATTAATAACCTATAAATCAAAGTCAATCAACTTAAAAACAAGGTTGGAAACATCTCCATACAGAAAAAGCCCAATATTAGAGCGATAAAAGTGTTTATGTCGCCTCACTGGTACTGAACCGGATATCATCGGGGATAAGGCCTGAGACAGCGTGGAAGCGACGCTATATTTACATATAGCTCTCACCATACTGAACCCTAGCGGCTCGGTCAAGACTTCAAGACATACTTGAGAGGTATTTTTTAAATACTATGACGGTGGCGAACAAACACACGTCCTACCTGTTGGTAATCACCGTCGCCTATGGACGCTGGCGACACCAGAAGAATCAACGACAATTATAATCAACTAGCTTCTGCCCGCTACTTCGTTCGCGTGGAACTCGATTATATCGCAACTCCATACAAACTTTCACCCCCCCATTACGACCCCTTAGGGGATGATTTCCGGGATAAAAACTATCCTACGAGACGTACTCCCGGGACTCAAAATATCTCTATACCACATTTCATCTAAATCGGCGGCGCAGGACCGGTCATTGTGGCACTCTTTGGGGGAGGCCTATGTCCAGCAGTGGACGTCTTTCGGCTGATATGATGATGATGATATTTACATACGACTTAAGAACGGTGCAAGCTAAATAAAAGCTTTTAAAAATTAAGATAAATACGAACCTATCCTATCAATAAATTTATACTAAGCAGTTTCATCCGCTAACGAAATTCTAAGTTTCGATCAAAGAGGAAAATTTAAAAATTATTCGCCACGGGCGGGATTTGAACCAGCGACCTCTGGAATCCGTCCATACGGTAGCTCAGTTGGATAAGAGGAATGGACGAATTCCAGAGGTTGCGGGTTCAAATCCCGCTCGTGGCGAATAATTTTTCAATTTTCCTCTTTGATCGAAACTATCCTATCAACCTCATTACCTGTACAGCCTCGCTTGTACTCTACACAAGCCTGCGGCCAAGCCATAAAGTACGTCAAAATACGATCTGTTAAACGTCGCGAAGGCTCGTAAATGCGTTGCCGAGTAGGTACCTATACTGTTTGCTCGTGTTGCTCTACCTTCGATCAAGGGAACCTCGGATGATTAAAATATGTTTTATCAATCATCATCAACATCATCAACAATATATGTTCAATTGGTTAAAGGATTTTTCTCACGAGGGAAAATCCTATCCTATTAAACGAACAACATATCTGCAAATGAGTTTTCGAAAACGGCTTAAACGATTTCATGATACAACGCAGGGGTTTGCGTGGCGAGAAATCTAGCCATGTCAAATTTCCAGGAAAACTTGTTTTCTCCGGAAAAATGCAAAAAAACCGAGCAAAGTTCGATTTCTCAAAGTACCTGAGTCACTAAACAATATTATTGACCGTAAAAATTATGACAGAACGACAATAAAAACGGAAATCAGACCGAACAAATCAGAACACCGTGTAAAACATCCACCGATGTAAAACCACATCAAGTTTATAGGGAATAAAAATTAATTCACCGATCTAAAGATAGTAAAATTAAAGTAAAATAACGGTTAAGAGAGAGTTGGATGACGGGTAAAAGGGTTTCAAATAAGATTTTTTTTTCAAAGGTATAATATTTTGTTATCATTCAAAATGAACTTAGAGAGACGTCAATTTTTTTACAAGACTTGGGGCGACTCAAATAACTCATTACGTAGGTACCTCAGAGGTTGATAAATTGACGTGTGACCATGTCATTTATGTCGTTCGTCAACTTCCTGTGCTAGTCCCTTTTTAACCGACTTCAAAAAAGAAGGAATGTTCTCAATTCGAATGTATATATGTATTTTTTTTTGTGTGTTTATTACGCGATATCTCGGTAATTTATGAACCGATTGGAAAAATTATTTCTTTGTTTGAAAGCATATACTTCCAGATTGGTCCCGTTGTCACCAAGATCCAGTTCTGATGATGGCATCCATGAGGAAATGATGGCACTCTTCAAATTTTATAGGCAAACTTGAAGCAATTTTTGATTTGAAGTCGGTTAAAACTTTGTTTTGAAAAGTAAATTATTTTAAATGCCAATGGAAAAAGAAATCTGGGCAACGAAACAAAAAAAAAACAGGACCAAATATTTCCAACTGCTAATTGTATTGTGATAAAATACCTACTAACATAGTTTTAAGATCACTGTTACTAACAAATTATGGAAATAATATTTCCAAAGTAAATTATAAAAAAAAAAATGTAATTTAATTTTGATTGGCGAGGATCCCTAAAACGTTTCAGTTGAACTATATCCGATTTCTGATCATAAAATAGCAATAAAGCTTTGTTGGACTTTTAATGTTCCTTTAACGATTGATTCGGCAATCCTGATTCATGCTGACGAGATGACATCAGTCATTATTGATGTCAGTAACAATGAATAATCAATAATTTTCATGGCGCTAACTGTGATCGCGTAGGTATAAAAAAAACAATGTGTTCCTTGTACCACTTTCATCAGTATATCCGAAAACATTTACATCTTGTACAAAACGCGAGTCAAAAATACCTATGGGTCGAGTATGTAACGTTTCATACATACTTCGTCTCAATGTAATATTTTGTCCGGAAAAATTACAGTTAAGTTGTCCTAATGCTCGTTCGTATAGTTATGAATTACCCCTCAGAAAACGCCTTTGTGATTTTGATTATAGTTTAAGATGTTTTTGATCCAGATTTTGTCAAGTTGTAGGTAAGTAAATGTTGGCTGACTTCGACCACCGTGCACCGCCGTGAATAAAAAAAAAAAAAACAGGGCTTCGTTCGTGAGCTGTCACGTGACGTGACTGACATAGCATATCGTTACAACATGCTTAATCCATAACTTAGTAAAAAAACATGTCAAATGCAAAAAACGTTCGGCCCTCCAAAAATAAATCATAGCTACTACACGCATCTTCGTACTGTGACATATATAATCCTTATTTATGACCAACTATTAATATTTATCACCCAACAAGCCGCGGAAAGCGGTCAGATATACAAAAGACAAAATTAATAAAAATCCACCATTTGAAAACGGGAAATCAAAATGGCTGACTCTCGATCATTGTTACTTGGCGCTAACTCTTTCATGTTTTTTATGATAAAGTGGGATGTAGTTTTTTTGAGGGCGATGAAAAGGGATCAAAGGTAAATGTAATGTCAGTATATCAATCAACATGAGATGTGGTTTGGGGTATCACGTCGCACATTCAGTGTTTAAATATAGATAGGAAACAGTTCATAATAAGTTCGGTTGATTTGTGTATCCCCGTCTACTTTAGCATGTTGGTATCTAATTTCACAGACATTTGCGCAGACTTTATAGGAATGGTAAAGTAGTGATATCACGTTTTAGTTCAATAGGGACAATAGGTCCTTTCGGTTTGTAGTAGGTATTTTAAGGGCATCTAATCAGAAATTGGAGATTATAACTATTGGAAATTTTTCTAGTCTTTTAACAACAGCGTTTGTTTCTATCTGCTTCAGAATAGCAAAACACCACATTCCTTATTTTTTCGTAAAAACTAATTAAAAAAAACTGCAATAAGTACAACACATTTTATTACAAACATTCCCAGTACAAAAACGCTGTAGGTAGTAAAGAGTGTTGTGAAAAATTGCGAATGGGAGAATGGCTTTTGTGTAAAACTGAGGACTGTGATGGAATAACGAATTTTACAGAACACATGGTGTTACTTTTCCGCACGTGTGCGGAAAAGAGCACTTTCCGTGCATATGTCGAAACTTTAAAGAGCCATATGTACTGTAAAACGTTGTACGATACACGTGCGAATAGGTAATTCGCTACTCGTGTCGATTTAAAACACTCCCTTCGGTTGTAAATAACTATTTTGAATTCCTGTTGTGAAAATCTGCGGGTCTATTTTGTACTAAGTTCACACGTTATGTCCTCTCATCCATTGCCGATGAAGTAATATAAAAAAGAGGTAGAAATGTTGTCTACACGACAGCTGAGACACGTTTACGTTTCCACTGACGACGCGAAACTGAGGCAATTGTTGGTGCAATTGACTCAATTTTAGTGTGCCATTTGCGGAGCGCTTGCAACCTATTTACTTACCTGTTTTTATTTAACATCATTGTCCATCACATTGCTAACAACTTCACGTGGGGACATGGAACGTTAGAGGATTGTTACAGCCTAGCAAACTGGAAGTCATAGAAAAAGAAATGGCGCAAAACAAGATTGAGATCTTGGGCCTGAGTAAAGTATACTGGCGGGGAAGTGGGCACCGTAATACCAACAATAGCAATAAGTAGAATATTCTTTTCTGGAGTCGATAATTATCTCGAAGAAGCTAAACGCCATACACAAAATAATTCAGCATTAACTTTAAAACCGGCCTTGAAACAAGCTGTTATTTCACGCCCATGACATTTTTATGTCTTCAATTACTGCCAAAGATAAACTAAAAAGCGTTGTGACATATTTATTGGTCACATCTTTGTCTAACGACTGTTTGTTTCCGGCGCAGACTGTTCGTCTGTCAGGGTTTTATAAGTATTTACAACATATTAATATAGATTGTCGGATACGGGGTATTAAGATGTTTCGGTGAGGTGTCGATATAAAGCTGTTTGAATTTGTCGGGTTAAACATTTATAGTATTAGAAAGACGTTTCGTTTGAATATAGGTCGGTGGGGTGTATCATTGTGACCACATCAACAACGACTCTATTAGATCGGTAAAAGAGTTTTTAATGAAAATATCATCTTTGCGACTAATCTTGCGGGGGTCAATCTACATTTGCAATTTCGTAATCGTGTAATTTTTAATAAAATGGTGCTCATACACTGGCTGTTATAAATGTTATATAACATAGATAACAAGGATAAGATGTAGCACTATTATGATGTATACAGGGTGTGGCCTGTAATAGGAGCAAATATTCAAAGGGACGCGTCCTTAGAGCATTTGTAGTAACCCCTTGTGTCCCACTCATTTTATTTTTTTTTGGATTCGGAGATATTTTGATCTACCTAAAGTTATGACCTCCAAGTAATGTAACTTGGCACCACGACATCATAGGACAGCAGCCAATGCGGATTTTGAGGTAACATCATGTAACAAGTCATAATAGTTTTTGCATTATTGTTTTCAAAAGATATTTTTTGTAATTTCTTGAGTTTTATTTAATTTTTTTTAGTTTTTTTTTAATAAAAAGTTACTGATGATGAAGAGTAAAAAAAATACAACTAAACTTATTTTGACGAAAAAAAATTTTTTTTCAAGTTTAACCATGTGGAAAAATTTGTTCACAAGCTTAATAATCTACCGTTTAATTTTTTGCTCCTATCACAGGCCACACCCTGTATATCATTTAGTGTGGGAGCATTATGTGGTTTTTGTATGGTGTTAGGTTAGAACAGCACCATCCTATTACTTTACGTAAAATTCGACTAAAAGCGCACTTATGTTGTGGGCGATACACTAGCAACCTCTGTCACTGCAATATCATATTTCTCCGTCATTCATTACACTGCTAATATAATAAACAACTTAGAAAAGTTCAAAAACCCCCGACATTTTCATTTCAAAGTTCAATATCTCAAAAACGGCTTAACCCATTTTGTTGAAACGTAGCTAAGAACCATCTGCATCACGTTAGTTTTCGGACAAAAAAAACCGCATTCAAATCGGTCCGTTCGTTTAGGAGCGACGTTGCCACAATCAGACTCACAGACAGACACACAGATACACAGACACACAGACACGTCAAACTTAAGTGGCACTGACAGTTAAATTGAATGCACTCTGCCTACCCCTTCTTGGAACATGGGCGTCAATGTATGTACATGTGTACAGTCAACATTAATACCCTCCCAAACCAATTTTCTCCCAATACCATCCTCTCATTACCAATCTAACCCGCGCGCCTAATGAATCAGCGATTGCGGCGCGCGCGCACACATTATTTAAATCAGGCTACAAGCCCAGTGATTATGGCTGACCTAACTGCCCTTGTGGGAATGAAAGCTCACGATATACTTCCTTTAAGTATAAGAAGGGTAAAAGGGACAATCAGTATAAAGAGGAAAATTCGGTGCATTTGTATATTAAGTACGAGTATGTATGACGTTTATAAATAACTGACGTCCAGTGTCAAAAAGGCATGTCAATATTTTAACGTGACCACTCGTCATGGCTGACTTGACTGCCCTTGTGGGAACGGAAGCTCGAATTATCCTTCCTATAGTTACATTGGGATATGAAGCGTTCATAGCCCAGCGGCGCCTGCGAGTCGGAAACGATAACCCAGGTTAAGCAACGATGGCAGCCGAGCGGTGTCAGTCTTTGGATGGGTGACCGCCTGTTTGAGTGGTTACTATGAATGAGCGCTTCCGTGCTTTAGAAGCCACGCTAAGCAGTTGATCCCGGCTGCTGTCTATGACAGTAGTCGTTAAGCCGAGTTAGAGGCCTTCGGGCGGCTTAAGAACCTCTAACTTGACAAAGGGGGGACAACTGTCACTTGCGTCCGCAGGAGCTACCTACCACAACCCTGCACGTGTCCCCTGGGCGGTACTAAAAAGTGACAAACTCAAAGGCCAAATAATGTATGCCATACGATTAAATAAATTGGGATATGCGATTCAATAAATATATATCTGATTTCTAACCGATTCAAAAATAAACGAACATTTTTGTAATTAAAAGAGTCTCGTCGGAAGCGAACGCCTCGGGTCAAATTTCTAAACAATTCATATAGACGCTAGAATCGATTTTAATAAAGTGACTATCATTCTTGAACTATTGATTTTTGGCTAATTATCCTGGTATTCAATTGGGGTTTGGGGTAAATTACATTCTATCAGTGTCAAAACTACTCTCACAATAATGGTTATAGACTATAGTAATTCTTCGATTAGAAGATCTATAAACGTCTTTGCAAACAAAGCATTTCCACAGTAGCGAGATAATAAAATTTAAATAGAAGACTCAAACAATTGATAAAGCCTCTAAATAAGGGTCTCACGACTAAATATTCAGCCCGATGCATGAGCGAGATAGCCAATTTGTTATTCGCTGATGCGCGATAAGGAGGTTAAACAGATTGAGGTAGGTCAGGTTTTTTATTCAGTGGCATGATTTCTTTTCTAAAGGTTTACAGGATTTATATGCGCAAGTTTCTGTTTGATTGTCATAATCGTTATGTACCTACCCGATTTCTTTACGTTATGATATTAGAGTTCAACTGGATGAAGTCACACACAGGCAAATTTGCCACCGAAATAATAAAAAAAATGTATTTAAAAAAAAGCCAGTAGGTACCTATCAGAATAATTATGGATGAATAGAGACATTTTTGCCATCCCATGTAATGTAATTGTAAATCGTTTAAGCCCTTTGTAACCCCTTTTTAAAAGTAGGGTTGTGTATGTGTGTATGTCTGCGGCATCGTAGCTTCCAAATGGATGAACCAATTTGAGTGAGATTTGGTTTTAGTCTTAAGACTAAACTTAACTTAAGTCAAGTCTCGGTTTTAGACTATGTTTGTTGTGTTGGGGTGTTTGTAATTTTTAACCGACTTCAAAATGGAGGAGGTTTTCAATTCATAGTATCCGCACTCCGCAGACATATCTGCGGCATCGTTGCTCCCAAACAGATGAACCAATTTTACTGAGATTTGGTTGTACAGTCAAGTCACTCGGTTTTTAGACTATGTATGTTGTGTTGGAAGTATTTTTTTATTTTAATTGACTTCAAAATGGACGAGGATTTTTTTATGTTTGAAAGTACCTATATCCTTCCCAGTTGATCCTATGGTCATCAGGTCAGGATCTGATGATGGGATCATGGAGAAATCGATGGAACTCTTCATATAAAAAAGTGCTGAATGGAAGGTGGTTAAAACTTTGTTTTTAAAGTAAGTAAATTAATAATTTTAATCAATTTGATACACAGAACAAATATAATGGAAAGTAAATCATCGTCTGAAGCCCAAGACAGGACTCGACCCTGTGTACTTCCCGTTAATTAAATTAACACGAAACAAAAAATATTAAATAAAATAATTTGTTTCATCAAGAGGTGTAATTATCAATTTATACAGTTATGTCTACTGTTACTATGTACACTGTGAACATAATGTTATGACATAAAACCTAATACTTTCCGCTAACCGAAATCAATCTCAAGCCGTGTCTAAAGTCTCCATTGTCAATAGCAGTCTTGGACTTGCAGCCCCCCCTCTAGAGGTCCCCCCCTCTAGACCCCCTATGGGGAGGGCCACGTAGGCCGGACAGGGCTAGTACAGAATACTAATTATCAATTACTGGAGCCGAGGGGTTTTTTAATGAATTGGCATGTTCACGGATAGTTAGGATAGTGCACATGTTAACTCTTTCGGCCTTGGTTTGATTAAAAGCTTAACTTAAACTTTGCTTTTATTAAAAGTTTGTCTTTTTTCTTCCATATAAAACTATAGTGGCTGTGTGAGATGTAGAACTCCCAAGCCTGTCCTTAAAAAAACCGGCGAAGTGCGAGTCGGACTCGCGCACGAAGGGTTTTGTACCATACATACATACTTACATATAATCACGCCTCTTTCCCAGAGGGGTAGGCAGAGATCACGGATATAGTAGTTCTGTACCAATATCTATAAAAACGGCAAAAACATCACGTTTGTTGTATGGGAGCCCCCTTAAATATTTATTTTATTCTGTTTTTTAGTAGGTATTTATTGTTATAGCGGCAACAGAAATACACCATAGATGTGTGAAAATTTCAACTGTCTATCTATCACGGTTCATGAGATACAGCCTGGTGACAGGCGGACAGACAGACGGACGGACAGCGGAGTCTTAGCAATAGGGTCCCGTTTTACCCTTTGGAAGAATTTTTGACCAAACTGAAACGGAGAATTTCGTTTGCTTTCCTCGCTCGTTCAATTAAGTAGATATAGGTTCACTTAATTGAACATAACCTACCTATATAATATAATATGTTTAATGATTAAGTAATATAGATATTAACATAGCTATAAATACACACTAACCATAAATATATGAGTCTAAGTTACTGAAAATAGATGATAAATAAATATACAGTGTATGTCTACGACCAGTCGATCACGTAACTTTTCTTACGCGCGTCTGTAAGGTCTAAATGTCAATTTTATATGGAAAAATGACAGTTAGATTGTGATTTTACTGTCAGACGCGCGTATTGTACGCTTACGTGATTGACCTACAGGGCTTTTTTTAAAGGAGGTTAAACTAACGTTGTAACACCAGATGCCGCGACTAGTACCGCCCGCATCTATGCCAGACACAGTGTCATACTGTCGTTTACCCGATTCGCCGATAGATGACGCTGACGGCGAGTTAGATGGCGCTATCGTTTGTTCGACATAGAATCATGACCGCGGAAGCCGCGCATCGACTTATCGAGCAATAGGTACTTCAACTTAGATTGGATAGGTACCTTAAACATTTCTGGAAGCAGTCCCCTTGAGTTGTAATAGTGGTAATAAAGTATATAATCGCGTGACAACAAACTAACTCTTCAAGTTCGTCCCCCGCCTCTCCGCTATTACAACGTACATTTATAATGTAATTTTGATATTAATTTAATTTATAAACGAAATTTCAGACTTTTTATTTGCTATGCTAATTTTAATTGCCAGCAATGTACAGCGAAGTAAATTGACAAGTTAGTGTAAATGACAGCTCTTCATACTTTGTTTAGTACAACGTCATACACCTAGTACATTGAAGGTTCGGATTTTGGAAATTTAATTGTGCAGTTAATTTACATAGTTATGATTTACTAATACGTGCAAACGATTGTTAACGAAGCATATTATCATCAGTCTTAATAAAAGCCCGGGTCGTAGACACACACTGTATACTTAAAAAAGGTTCTTTAAGCATATAGGTAGATTGATAACAGATTTCTTTGCTAGGTCAAGCCGCCCCGTGGGAAGCCAGTTCCGACAAGCTGCAGGTCGATTACGTAACGCATTGTACGGTCGAGGAAATTGAAAGTTTTGCACTTTTTGACTCTCATCGTCATCATATCAGCCGAAAGACGTCCACCGCTGGACATGGGCCTCCCTCAAAGAGTGCCACAATGGCCGGTCCTGCGCCACCCGCATCCAGCGGACTCCCGCGACCTTTACCAGGTCATCAGTCCACCTTGTGGGGGGCGTACCCACGCCGCGCCTTCCCGTACGTGGACTCTATATAATGGCATTAAGGTCCAAAAGTGCTAAACATTAAATTTCCTCGACTGTACAAGCGTCACGTAAGTAGATCTAAACGTCACTTTTTGTATGGAAAAATGACAGAACTGTAGTTGAGTTCTCCTAACGTGCATACGAAAAGATACGTGATTACTCTGAACTACTAGGCTACTGTAGTGCCTGGTATACAGTGTATACACTACCGAATATTTGCACTAGAAGAAAGAAAGAAAGAAAGAAATTTATTTGCTAGAGACATGGTACAACAATAGATGGAACAGTGTTTTAGTCATGATCAGCACATCTCGCCAAAATTTTTGGTCATGCAAATTTTTTTTGAAACTTAATATTTAAATATTATTCGTCATTCCCCATACAAAATTACAATTAGCATACTTAAAGAATAAAATATAATTAAATGACATCAATATTAAATAATAATTAGGTTCTAAAATAATCCTGCACTGAATAAAAACATTTTTCTAGTAACCAATTGTATAATTGTGCAGTGAAAGGTTTGAGAGGAAGTTGCCTTATGTCACTTGGTAAATGATTATAAATTTTTATTGCCATTGGATAACAGTTTTGACTACAAAGCGTGGTATTATATTTGGCCGGTAATACCAGTCGGTTTGGATATCTAGTGTTAAAACTAAGTAGTTAGGTTTACTGGGTAGTCTGCAGTGGCGGCGCGTGAGAATTTTCACTGGACAACCCGGAACAAAAAAGGGCTGTTATTGTGATGATTTACAAGTTTGGCAATATATAGTAAAATATTTTAGGCAAGCCGGTGGGAATCGGCTTGTATGGGCGCTCCGCCTCTGGTAGTCTGGGTATGTACCTAATAACACGAAACCTTTAAGGTGGTTCGATTGCTATACAAAGCGTTGTTTGACATTCGCAGGCTAACGGCGTGATATTTTAAGAAACTTATGTAACAAACTTTCATCAATTGGCTTCCCATTTGCGCCAAATTCCCCCTTTCCTAGAATAAACTTGTATAAACTAGATTAATTTGAGAAAAATAGTTTTCCCAAAATATCACGTGACAAACCAATTTCTCAAATTAATCTAGTTTATACAAGTTTATTCTAGGAAAGGGGGAATTTGGCGCAAATGGGAAGCCAATTTATGAAAGTTTGTTACATAAGTTTCTTAAAATATCACGCCGTTAGCCTACGAATGTCAAATAACGTTTTGTATGGCAATCGAACCACCTTAAACTCAATTGAGTATGTAGAAACTAACTTCGCTTACAACCTCATCCAGACTACAGATGCACACACAGACAAAACTTTAAAAAAAACGCCTTCATTTGCAGTCAGACTCAAGTCGGAATCAATTACGTGGAGGATTGTTTCGTTAAGCAGCCATCCCTCTCCCTCGCAGGGGGACGTGTATAGGCGTCCCTGTCGCCCCCTCTTTGTATTCCTTGACAGTATTTCTGTTTGGATTTCTTTTGACGAACTTGATTTCGTCTTGTAGTGATTGCAGGGGGGTTTGGGGGCGCTTTGTTGGCGAATTGCGAGCATAATTAACTATACAACCTACTCTTGCAGACTCAGTTTTAGGACAACGGGGGAATTCAAAAGTATGATGTGAAACGCGTGGAATCTATATCGAGGGATCTGCGCGAATAAATGGTTATATTGAACGTGAAGGATGTTAAGTTCTTGTTTCAAATGAAAATCTTCTGGACTTATTGGGTTTTACTTCATATTTTTTCCGCCACTCCTCTTAGTATACTTATGACTTATATAATCGAATCATAATCAGTATGTAAGTACCTAAATTGTAAACTTTATCCATAGAACCTATTTATTCTATTTTTTTGTTTTGTAATTCCAAACATTCCTCCGCTACTTTTCCTGTAAGTAATCTAAAAATTGGAACAAAGTACCTATTCCTTTTCTTCCAATGTCAAATGAAGGTAAAACTCGAACTCACTAGAGTAGTTCGAAGAAATGACACAATCATCATAGGTATTTGGATTAACCAAATTCCATGTGTATTTTTTTCCAGTTCTTAGTATTTTCATCAAGTTTTACCTTAGACAATTTTATGACAGACAGACGATCTCTACCTGTACCTACACTGAACTTATTTTTAAGAGACTGTCCAATAAAATTAATAATTCAAATACACAATCAAAAGAACATTAGTCCAAGCAAATCAATAACATTTTTAATTTACCCTTGACAAAGGTTCCAACTTCTTCGCAGCATCCAATAACACGTACCCCCATGTCGCATTAAGAGGGGTCATGGAAAAAATCGCCATTTAAAACGGAGACGCTCGTTTGCATAATTAATGTAAAGCAATATCGGACAATACAGTGTGTAGCAGGCCTTATAAGAAGGAAACCAACTTCATTTTACCGTCTTTCACTCGGATTCTCAACCTTGTTACCGATGGATAAGGATGCCGCGCGTGTAAAAGTTAAAGTTGTCCTGCGACTCTTGATTCGTAATCGTGAAATAATTAAAGCTAATTGTTGTTCGTGTCTTTTCTTTTTTTAAGGGTGTAAATAAGGGCAATAGCGTTTTTTATGGCCGTAAGGGTGGCGGTGGGTAGTAGCAAAAATGTTTGCGTTGTTAAGATATATTGCGACTCGCGCCGCGTCTGAGTTTTACCCGAATGTTCCAAAACGAGAGTTCATATTTTTAAGTACCTAAGTATATGTTTTATGGGCTTTTCACGATAAGTTAATCTAAATATTAGTGAAAGAAACTTGTCTAAGTCCTAAAGATTGGATGATACGAATATTCGCTGCAAGTGTTCTGGTAGTGTAAAGGGAGAGTAATTTTATTTATTTATTTATATTTGGAGAGCCAATTTGATTATAAATATAAAAACCGGCCAAGTGCGAGTTGGACTCGCGCACGAAGGGTTCCGTACCATTATCTATAAAAACGGCAAAAAATCACGTTTGTTGTATGGGAGCCCCCCTTAAAAAATATTTTACTTTGTTTTTAGTATTTGTTGTTATAGCGGCAACAGAAATACATAATCTGTGAAATTTTCAACTCTCTAGCTAGCATGGTTCTTGAGATACAGCCTGGTGACAGACAGACGGACGGGCGGACGGACGGACGGACTGACGGACGGACAGCGAAGTCTTAGTAATAGGGTTCCGTTTTACTCTTTGAGTACGGAACCCTAAAAACAAAACGCCAATTACAGGTTCCCACCGACAGCATCATAGTAAGTAGTTGTATTTAGTAATTATAATTAAATAGCAGTGTCTCGTGCATTACAACATTTATTGTAACCAATTTTGTTACGTAATTAACGCAAATATTATTCATTTAAGTAAGTACATCCCAACTTCAAACCATATAGGTAATAGTTTGTTAACTTTATAAAACGAACCTGATTGCCTGTCAGCCAATTAAATAAACCAAAAACACATGAATACCTGCACAAACACCACCCCACAGATTACACGCAGCGTCAAAACATCAAAATGTTTCCTACCACTGCCTTAATGCAAATGGTCGTCTTGAAACACGTGATACATCGCAAGCGTCATACAAACCCCCATCGTAGTACAGAAGTCGCAAACCTTTCCCTTACCTGCAAACAAAAAGACACGTATCAGACCCAAGTAATTACGCCCGGAGATTTACAGTCAACCCAGCGTTTGGCAATTATGAATTCCTATAAACGACACACCAGGGTTGGGGCATAAAGATTTAGTATTTGGGTTCATTACCCCTGCATTTTCTGTGGATCCTTTATCGTTGGATTACCTAGACAGTGGCTCAACACAATTGACGAATTTAGTAAGAGTAAGAAATGCGAGTGAGATAAAACCTTTAGACTTATCTTTATAGCGCCTTTAAAAAAAAGTAAAGAGACATTGACAGATAAAGAGACTGTAGAGGGATGCATGTAGATTGTAGACTCAAGTGAAATAGTTCTTTTGGAACCCTATGGGTAAAGAACCTATTATGACCCTATAGGAAAGCTATCCAGCTAACACATGAACAACAAAAATAGAAAACTCCTTTTTTTAAGCTCTCATATATGTTAATACAACAATATAATCATAATCACGCAACGAGTGGACCATTTCAAATGTTGACGACTCCTGAAAATTCATATTATTTATATTCATTATAACTAAAAACAATTCCCCAAAAGACAATAACACCTCGTTGGCAGCCCTGCATTAGAGGCACTTCCGTACAAGCGCTCCGCTGGGACGCCCCTAATCCGTTTACGATATAAAGAGTTATAAATCAACATTAATATGAGCTACATGTGTTGATAATATCCACACACACACACACCCACAGACGTACGTAGTTAGCAAAGATGGTGGACTTCGTGAGAATAATTTGGACATTGGTTACAAAACATGGTTCGAGGTGAGACTTTATCGTTTAGACGTTAGACGATATTACTTAATAAAAAATATGTATATGTATGACTCAAAGATACTAAATGTATGACTGACGCTGACAACAATTATTTAAAAAAAAATGTGAACGCGTACAAAACATCAGGCAAGTTGTCGGAAAAATAAGAGTTGCATCAAAACAATGACAGACAAAAAATCTAAGCGTCACAAATATTTGAAAAATTTAAATCATCAAAACAGAAACTAGTGTTTTTACATTATTTTAGCACAGTCATACTCAACCTTTTAGCTAAGGGTATCGCCAGAAGGTTAAAATTATGATTTTTAGGATCACATGGCAATACTTACATCAGATCACTTAGAAAAAATGAAAACTCTACAGTAAAAACGTCTTTATTTTTTATAGAAATGGATTTGATGTTTAATTACATATATACACTCATAATTTCTAGTATCAAACGCGTGTTAAAAACTGCCTCTAAAACTTGATAGACAAACCATTATATTTTAGTTTCCAAAGGAAAACCGAGATGCCTATCGAAGTATAAATGAAATTATTCTTATACTTACTTATGTAACTCTCCTAAAAAAACCGCGATCCCAGTCCTACACAATCAACTCCCCAACCAAGAAATCTTCGCAACAAAACATTAACGCTAACGCAAATGTGTGCATGAAAATGGAATCAGGGGGGGGGAATGCAAAGGAATCGCCGGTAGGGCGAAGCGACGACCGGACACTTTGAACGAATTATGACGGTCATTAACACATTACACTTTGAACGTGGACAGAATTAAATTGCTTCCCCCCTCGCAGGGTGGCTAAGTGCCGTTACCTGAGGCAAGGCAGTGTTGTTGAAGTGATTTTGGATTTTCGTCTTTTAATAGGATCTTTGGTTTTTTTTAATTTAATTCGAAAAGGTTGACGACACCTGGTTTGTACCAAAAAACTGAGGGCGCTTACACTTATGTCAACTCTCATTGAAACTTCTTTTCAAACGGCAAAAAAAATTTCACTTTTTAAATCGTGATGTTTTGTGGCAATACAATGTACAACACAATAGTACATTTTACAACTAGTGTGAAAAGAATGTCTTTTTACCACTAGTACCGAGGTATCTTGCCACGAGCTGAAAGCGAGTGGCAAGACTCGGTACGAGTGGTAAAAGACATTTCACACGTGTTGTAAACGACGTTTTTTAATACAATTGCGAAAAAATAATAAATTAATATTCGTCATTTATATATTAATGAATTCTTTAAATAAATTTATATTATTGTACCTCGATCTCAACTGTTAGTGGCTGCATCGAAACTTCTGCTTGCGTATGCGCTCCTGGTACCTATAGGTGGACCGTTTAACTCGGTCCTCGCCTGCGCGGCGCGCGGGTGCAGGGGTATGACTATAACGGGCTGCGGGCGACGTGCGGAAGGCAAACCCCGGCGCCCGCACCCCGTTATCGTCATACCCCTGCACCCGCGCGCTGCGCAAGCGAGGAATGAGTTAAGCGGTCTACCTACAGATGCGTACATTTTCAGCTTCAAAAATGACTTTCATACTAACGCGATCAAAAATAAATACTCCTAGTATTCGTAAGCGATTTTAATTTCATAATTTCCAAGTAAAAAATCTAATATAAAATTACTGCGTTTCGAAAGTATAGTTTGGAACTAAAAAGTAAAAAGCACTAGTGCGAGAAATTGAGCTTCTCGCACGCTACGCAGCCACAAAAAGTACCACTTTTTGAGCAACTGTATTAAAAATGTTCTTATCAACCAAATAGATTTGAAACAAGATTGCATGAGTCTAGAATATAAGTTAAACAAGATTTGGAGATCAAAGAAGCATTATATATATATTGACGACCGGTTTAGCCTAGTTGGTAGTGACCCTGCCTACGAAGCAAGAGGTCCTGGGTTCGAATCCCGGTAAGGGCATTTATTTGTGTGAGCACGAATATTTGTTCCTGAGTCATGGATGTTTTCTATGCATTTAAGTATTTATTTCTCTATATAAGTATCTATATCGTCGTCTAGTACCCATAGTACAAGCTTTGCTTAGTTTGGGACTAGGTTGATTTGTGTAAAATTGTCCGCAAAAATATTATAAAAAAAAAAAAAAAAAAAAAAAATATTATATATTATTACTTAGTCCGCTAATTATCGTTAAACCACTATTATGCGTTCAATATTGGCAATTAGTTAAAGGCCTTCGGGGCCCAACTTAAGAAACTAGGAGGAAACAAAAAGCATATGCATTCGAAAACTAAGATGGTTGCCATTTTATCACTTCATCATCATCATCATATCAGCCGAAAGGCGTTCACTGCTGGACTGCTGAATGCTGTGCCAAAATGACAGGTCCTGCGCCACCCTCCAGCGGACTCCGGCGACCTTTACCAGGTCATCAGTCCACCTTGTGGGGGGCCTACCCACGCCGCGCCTTCCGGTAAGTGGTCGCCACTCGCGAAACCTTTCCGCCCCAACGGCTATCGGTTCTACGGGCAATCGTGGTTTTATCACTTATCGTTGTGGATAAGACGACATCCGTCACTCTCGCGCTCGCATTGATATAGATATTTATTTATCTCATAATATTACATTGCATTAACCTCCTAAAAAAATGACATTGAAGTTTGAATCGATTAATGTAAGAACTAGAGTTGAATTTCGTTTGTTTCAAAAAAAGACCAAAACAAAACAAATGCAACTCTATTCCAACCCAAAATGGTTACCCATGGGCCTAGGAGGTTATAAACTACGCCCGCAATATAGCGCAAGCAATATTTAAGTGCAAAAGACTCAATTACAATTTTTTTCAATCATGAAAACTAATAACCCAAGGTTACTTTTTACGCAATTAAAGCGAGGTAAAAAGGAGTTATGATTACGAAGATGCGTCTAAAATGTAGTATAATAATACAAACATAGTTATGATGGTAATACAGGGGGGGCTAATAACGGCAACCCCACGTCTTATCTCCGTATTAAACCATAAAACATTATAATTTACAGCTATGTCGCCTTGACACTTGCGGCGCTCAAACTTTGCTCAAAAACGGAATATTTAAGGGCTTTTAGCACCGTTGGAGTTGCTATATGTTTAGATATAGGTATAAATGGTATAGAAGGGTATATGTGGAATGGCTATTTCGTGACACGGAATTGATCATCTTTTTTGTTTGTGTCATATGTGTGTTTGTATTAATTGGTTAATTGCTGCTTTTGCAAATGTTTTTGATTGTTTTTTTTATTTATTTTTTTAAAAACGGGATAGTGTCTGTATTATAAATTAATAGTAGGTACTTACCTACTTTACTATCTTAGGGCGGTAAAATAAGTCAGTCTCAAATCACAGTATTTGACGCCCGATCCGCCCGATTATTACCGCCCGGACGAATACTAAATTTTACGTCCTCCTCGGGCAGAAAGTGCGATTTTCAGCACGCGTAACGGGCAGTTATTGCCAGTTTATGGCCAAGTGTGGCATACCGCCATCACCTCGCTTCTGCGCATCCCGCGCCAATCAAGTAGAAGCACAATTTTTTTTTATACTAACTTGATATTGACATAGTCTGAAATAAATAATTTTGAATTTTAATTAAAATAAATTCGAGCAGTAAAGAATCTGTACAGTCAGCAGCAGAAGTGGCTACGCAAAATACACGCTCAAAATTATCTAGACAGTTCTTATCCTCTTGCCATTAGAGTCGTGTGTAGGTCATTATTAGCACTTGACCCGCGTAGCTAACTTTTGCTGCCGACTGTAGTGACTTAACTGACAGTTGACACTGACAGCTTACTGATACCGCACTGTGGAAATGGGTAAACTCCTATAAAATACATTTTACAATGCACTTGCTCTGAAAGAGCCCCTTTATATGGTCCAACATAAACACGGGAAGTGGTCTATGCCGCAACGGCGGGACCGGGCGGAGCCAGCCCGTGCGGGAATGGATTTCAGGCCAAAATTCCCGCACACTGTGCGATAATGAGATTTCGTGACAATAAAAAAATCACCTTTTATATTTTTTTTTTCTTGCATCTCCCTGCCGATCGTGTTTTTGGTCATCGCCACTCGTTGGGAATTATCTACTTTCCGCACTTGTATCATAAATAACTATTACTTAACACCAAAATTATATTGCCACTCAGTGACTTGCCCGCCGCGGGCCCGCGCACGCGACCGGTGTGTGGAGGCCTTTAATCGTTTGTTACAGAGTATAACAAAGTTAATTACCCATCGAAAAGGCCACAAAACAATAGCTTACCATAATTAAACGCCAACCCGAAAAATGCCCTTTCACGTAAACTATAAAATTTAAAGCAACCTCCGTTTAGCATAACAAACTTTGGGCGCCTGAGTCAGGTACTTAAAAATAACGGCCAAGCCCTGCAAATATCCCTTCATTGTTTCAGTGCTGTATTTGAACAGTACCCTTCTTTTAGAGGGAGGGTAAGTTTGTTTGCGTTGCGTTTAGTGGAGTAGTAAAATTTTGATTTAAAGAGTGGAGATAATAAGAGCTATGAATGCAAAAGTCATACTTATTTTCATATTTCGTTAATGGGCACTTTACAAGGGACCATTAACCCCTTTGCGTTTTTGGGTTATAATTGTAACATCCTATATAGAATCTCATTTGACCTACAAATTTTGCCCTGCATGTAATTTGCATTAAATCTTTGTTTTTGATGTAATTTGAACGGCATTTTAAATAAAATACTCGTAGGTTTGGTGGAGGTTTATGAATAAGGACATTAGTTTACACCATTTAAGGGGATCCCATACGCCAATGACCTTCGATCTGAATTCCTTAGTTTTCTAATGTTTTCTGTAGCTTATCGTATTAACAACAACAGCTTTAAGCAATATAGTGTCCCATATTTACTTCAAACATAACCGTTTTCGAGATATTTGGCATCAAAGTTGAACAATTTTAGACCAAAAAACAGGTTTTTAGGCCATAACTTTTGTTTTAATTAGTTTAAAATCAAAACCCTACACACGTTTATAGAGACATCAGAGACGAACCCAAATATGTAGATTTCGTGTATGTTAGATCTATCACAGCAATTTTATAACAAAAAATGTGTTTTTTTAGACAATGTTTAAAAAAATCATAAAAAAATAACTATTCAATCCTTTCAAAATATGGTACACCAAAATGGAGATTAAAGATTGAAGAATCGATAGCCGTTTGCCTTATAATTCTATCTGTAGTGCAAAAGTATTTGTATCAATTCAAAACTAGTCAAAAATCGATGAAAACCTCGGGTAGGCCCTTAAGAGGTCTGCCTATCACATGGCAAAAGGCCGCAAGATTGTATTAAAATCATTTTGCCTATTAACTTCTGCTCATTTATACTCGCCGTGGCAAACAGGAGATTATGATTCCCAACGATCCCCCCCAAGTATGTAATTGTATTTGAGACCGTAATCGTTATTTATAACCCGAAACGCGGGAGAGAGATTATTTTTTATTGTTTCCATCTCTGTTCGAGTTATCTCGAAGTTTCGAGAATTTCGGACGTTGAGAGGACTCCGTTGCTTCATAGATAACGTCTTGTGTCTAAGGGTTTTTTTTTGTGGTTTGATAAAAATAGGGGCGCGAAAATAGAGCCTTGGTCAAAAGTATTGAGCCACCCATGCGTTTTTCATACAACAGTCAAACTTTAAAAGGTGCATATCAATTAAATCTGTCTGTCTGTCTGTTTGTCCATCTGTCAACAGGCTGTATCTCAACAACAGTGATAGTTAGACAGCTGAAATTTTCACAGATGATGTATTTCTGTTGCCGCTATAACAACAAAACAAATACTAAAAAACAGAATAAATATTTTTTTTTATATACTTTTAATTTTTTTATTTTACCTTATTACACGAATCAGCTTAGTCACAAACGAAGCAAAGCTTGTACTATGGGTACTAGACGACGATAAAAATACTTATTCTATACATATAATAAAGCTGAAGAGGATCGAAAGTCTGTACATGGAAGATTTTCGAAAAAAAATTGGCTAGGGATACTTAGAATCGATAACAGAACACGTTCCAACAGTTTTTAGAATTTTTGTCTGTTTGTCTGTTTATCTGTTTATCTGTTTATCTGTTTGTCTGTTTATGTGACCGCGCATCACGTGAAAACGGCTGAACCGATTAAAATGAAATTTGGAATAGAGATAGTTTGAGTCTTGGGGAAGGACTTAGGGTAGTTTTAATCCTGGAAATCAACCCCTAAGGGGATGAAATGGGGGGTGGAAATTTGTATAGAGCTACTTAAACCGCTGCACCAATTTGGATGAAATTTGGGATATGATTAGTTTGAGTCCCGGAGAAGGTTAAAGGATAGGTTTCATCCCGAAAATCTTCTCTTTAGGGGGTAAAATGGGGGGGTGAAAAATTGGATGTAACCCATTTTGATGAAATTTAGTTTAGAGGTAGTTTAAGTTCTGGGGAAGGACATTGGATAGTTTTTATTCCGGAAATCTTTCCCTGAGGGGGTGAATTGGGGGGTGAAATTTTGGATGGACTCCATTTAGATCAAATTTGGTATAGATATAGTTTGAGTCCCGGAGAATGACAATGGATAGTTTGAATCTCGAAAATCATCCCCCAAGGGTATGAAATAGGGATGTAAATGTGGATAAATCCCATTTAGTTAAAATTTTGTATAGAGATAAAAGGAGTCCCAGGGAAGGACAATGCATAGTTTTTATCCTAAATCATCTCCTGAGGGGGTGAAATGAGGGGTGAAAATTTGGATAGAACCGATTTAGATGAAATTTGGTATGGAGATAGTTCAGAGTCCTGGGGAAGGACTTTATATAATTTTTAGTCCAGAATTATGAAAATTTGGATGGAACCCATTTACGGTATAGCGAGTTGGAGTCTTAGGGAAGGACATAGGATAGTTTACTCCTGAAAATCATCCCATAAGGGGGTGTAATTGGGGGTGAAAATTTGGTTGTGACCCATTTTGATGAAATTTGGTATAAAGATAGTTTGAGTCCCGGAGTATGACAACGGATTGTTTTAATCCCGAAAGTCATCCCCTCAGGGATAAAATAGGGGGTGAAAATTTGGATTAAACCCATTTAGATGAAATTTGGTAAATAGATAGAAGGAGTCCTAGGGAAGGACAATGCATAGTTTTTATCCCGAAAAATCATTTCCTGAGGTGGTGAAATGAGGGTTAAAGATTTGAATAGAACCCATTTAGATGAAATTTGGTATAGAGAGAGGTAGGGTCCTAGGAAAGAACATAGAATATTTTTTATTCCAGAACACATAAAAGGAGGAAGTCATCCCGTAAGGGGGTGAGAAATGGTGGATGAACATTTGGATTGAACCCACTTACGGTATAACGATAGTTAAGGGAGGACATAGGATAGTTTTTATCCCGAAAATCATCCCCTAAGGGGGTATATTTGGGGGTGGAAATTTGTTTGTGACACACTTTGATAAAATTTGGTTGAAAGATAGTTTGAGTCCTGGAAAAGGACATATAATAGTTTCTATTCCAGAAATCATCCCCTAAGGGGGTGAAATGGGGGTGAAAATTTGGATGTAGCCCATTTAGATGAAATTCGGTATAGAGATAGTTTGAGTCCTGGAGAATGACAACGGATAGTTTTTATCCCGAAAATCATCCTCTAAGGAGGTGAAATAGGGGGTGAAAATTTGGATTGAACCCATTTACGGTATAGCGGTAATGGGGAGTCCTGGGGAATATGAACATTACATAAGTAAATATATGTATGTGACGTTCCAAGGGTAAAGGTACCTTATGGCGGCCTTAGTTTTGAAGATGTTTTCTAAAACGGGGTAAAAAAGACGTTTTGTTATGGCTATTTTGAAAACTATTAGATGTAACATTTTGTTGAAGTATTTTTATTTTTAATATAAAATGTTTAAATTACAAGTCAGTTAATTTAATCCTACGGTTTATTAGAAAAGGTCCTTACGGCCGTGTGATATGAAAATATGCAAAATAATACTGAAAAAAGCCTACATGCATCTATACCCTTTCCTTCATACAATCCATACTAATATTACAAATGCGAAAGTAACTCTGTCTGTCTGTTACCTTTTCATGCTTAAACCGCTGAAGCGATTGAGATGAAATTTGGTATAGAGATACTTTGAATTCCGGGGCCTTCCCAAAGAGTCCTTACTAAAGATAGTTTTTATCTGGAAATTCATCACCTAACGGGGTGAAAAGGGGGAAGAAAGTTACGATATAAACGAGTTCCGCGCGGACGAAGTCGCGGGCAAAAGCTAGTAGATAAATAAATACTTAAATACATAAAAAACATCCTTGACTCAGGAACAAATATTTGGGCTCATCACACAAATAAATGCCCTTACCAGGATTCGAACCCGGGACCTCTTGCTTCGTAGGCAGCGTCACTACCAACTAGGCTAAATCGGTCGGCATTAAGCCCCAAAAGTAGGTATATCTTTGTTCAATAATATTGTAATTTTAAAGTCTTTATTTAAAAATATACTTCATGATAACTACCATACACGCAATATTGATAAACGCATGACAAATTAATCAAAATCAAATGTGATCTATGAGTTACTTTTTTTTAATTTTTGCTTTTAGATAGTTAACTAGGTTTCATTCATTAATATTCCTGTCATCCAAAAGAGAACTGTCAAACTCCCACAAGCAGATTTTAACGGACGCTATACTTAAGATTACCAACGGTTTGAAACAACCGGTTCTAAGGTTTCGTCGATTCCCTCTAGATGGGTTAATATAATCGGAATGGTTACGTCTCCCTAGTCACTTTTTAAATCTGTGATTTTATGGGTTCCTTCAAATGTAGAGTTAAACCCCTTTTAATTGGCCATCTTCTAATTATGTTACTTAGTCCACATCGTTACCATTTGTCTGACAAACTATATCATTATTATCTCTTGACTACCACACGAACAAGAAATACCAATAAGAAATAGTTGATTGTCAAGGTTTCAAAACGAAATTATTGAAGTGGTGTCTACAAAGAATGTTCTATACTGTTAATGAACACTTTGTAACCACAAATGCCTAATGAATTTTATTATGTTATCTGACCACTTTCCTTTTTGCATGACATTGATTTATCTCCACTTATAATAAATCTCTAAATTAAAAAAAGAATCAGCCAGTTTGAAACTAAGCTTTGCGCGGTTCGAATGTTCTCAGCATCCCATGAACGGAAAAATATGAAACATTTTATATAGGTACATTATTATTCTAGCTGCAACTTAGGATAGTTTTTATCCGACTGCGACACTTAATTAATTTTCCGAAATATACGACTTCATTTAATTTTTCATTTATTTTTATTGAAATCAAACGATGCTCCAACTGTCAGCTATAAGAACCGTCAAATTTTCGTCAAAATGGCGGAATTGCTTTGCCTTTCACTTATTAATAATTTAAATCCCGTCTACGATAGACCTTTACGAGACAAATGCTAAAATATAAACCATAAAAAAATATTCGATTCTGATATGAGAACTTATATGCGCAAATGTCGTTTTATGTCGTAATTTCAATAAATGAAATCAACAAATTTGAACAATATAATTAACACGAATTTGTTTTTTTTGAATGACAATGGCACGCGCTCGGCGCATTCAGCCAAAGTACCTGCGGCGCTACCACGAAAACCTCAATGTTCATATATTTGCATCCCTGTCACTCGAGTATGGTTAGTGCGATAGAGATAGAGATACCCGAATATTTTCGAATTCCGAAGTTCGTGGTTATAGCTCAGAAATCGAAAATATGGTAAATAATCATAATGTATTTTCTCGAAAAAGAATTTAAAATAAATATAGTCAAATGGAGAAAAAAACAAAGCAAGAGGTTATATAGGTAATGATTAAGTTATAAGAGTCCAAAGTTTTAAGAGGGGGTATGTTCTGTCCCTTTTCCGCAAAACGCACCTTCATATGAAACGATTGTTTTTTACTATGACGCTCGAGTATATTGACGTCACAGTCCCTCATCGTTTTCTCACTCTAACAAGCGACATTAAAACGGATGTAGCTTCATAATTTTTTGAGATATTTGAATGGGAGTTTCATTATCTTCTATCTATTTATACATAATAAATGCCTATGTCCTAACTGCACTCACTCACTCATCAACGCACAGCCGAAACTACTAATCTTAGAGAGTTGATTTTTGCACAGTATGTTGCTTTTATAACGTGGGCTAGGGATAAAAAGGGATTTTTGAAAATTCTACCCCTAACGGGGTAAAATGGGGGTGCAAAGTTTGTATGGGAGAACCTTTTTTTTTGAGCTATAGACTTAAACTTTGTAGAAAAATTAGTTATTAGAATACAAATGAAACACTTTCAGCGTTTTGGAAAATTCCACCCCTACGGGGGTAAAATAGGGGTGCAAGGTTTGTATGGGGGAAACATTTTTTTTTAAATAGAGACTTAAAACTTTGTAGAAAGATCAGTCATTAGAATACAAATAAAGAACTTTCAGGGTTTTAGAAAATTCTACCCCTAAAGGGGTAAAATAGAGTGCAAAGTTTGTATGGGAAAAACTACTTTTATTTAAATAGAGACTTAAAACTTTGTAGAGAAATTATTCATTAGAATACAAATAAAGTACCTAGATTCAGTGTTTTAAAAAAATCTACCCCTAAGGGGGTACAATAGGGGTGCAAATTTTGTATGGGGGAAACAATATTTTTTTTAAATAGAGACTTAAAAGTTTGTAGAAAGATTAGTCATCAGAATACAAATTAAGTACTTTCAGCGTTTTGGAAAATTTCACCCCTAAGGGGGTAAAATAGGGTGCAAAGTTTGTATGGGAAAAACATATATTTTTTAATAGAGACTTAAAATTTTGACGAAAAATTACTTATTAGAACATGAAAAATACTGCATTCGGCGTTTTACAAAAATCATTCCCTAAGGGGGTTAAAAAAGGGTGCAAGGTTTGTATGGGGAACACTTTTTCTGAGCTAGACACTTAAAACTTTGTAGAAAGATTACTTATAAAAATACAAAAAAAAAGACTTTCAGCGTTTTGAAAAAATCTATCCCTAAGGGGTATCCCCCTTAGGGATAGATTTTTTTTTTAAAAGGGGTGCAAAGTTTTTATCAGGGAAAGTTTATGTTTTTGAGTTAGAGACTTGAAACTTTGTAGAAAGATTACTTATTAAAATACAAAAAAAGAACACAAATCTTTTTAGAAAATTCCACCCCTAATAGGGTTAAAAAGGAGAAGAAGCTTTGCATGGGCAACACTTTTTTTTGAGTTAGACTTAAAACTTTGCAAAAAGATTACTTATTAGAATACTAAAAAAGAACTTTCAGCGTTTTAGAAAACTCCATCCCTAAGGGGATCCTTAAGATCCTTAAGAAGGGTAGCCAGTGTTGTGTGGGAAAAACTTTTTTTTTTACTAGACTTAAAACTATTCAAAATGTTACTTATTAAAATTAATAATAAAGTACTTTCAGAGTTTTAGAAAATTCCACCCCTAAGGGGGTTAAGAAAGCTTTGTATGGGCAACACTTTTTTTGAGCTAGAGACTTAAAAGTTTACGAAAAAAGTTCTTTCAGCGATTAGAAAAATTCAACCTCTAAGGGGGTTTAAAAGGGGGTTCAAATTTTAAATGGCGAGCAATAAAATTTTAAAGTGTGAGTAAGAGATTTTTAACTTCGGTCTTATTCTGTACGTTAAAAGACTACAAAACTGATTTCAGAGTTTTTCCAAATTCATCCCCTAAGAGTGTTAAAATTGGTTCAAAGTTTGAGTATTTCAAGGCATTTTTAAAGTATGAGATTTTTAACTTTGGTTTTAGACTGTTTGTTCACAAACTAGAAAATGAACATCAACTTTTTTTTTAATTATCCCCTAAAAGAGGGTTCAAATTTTGTATTGAGAGAAATCATTTCCTAAGACGATAAAAAGTTCTACGCGGACGAAGTCGCGGGCAACAGCTAGTTATTAATATATTGACATTGCTACACTTTGACTTCTATTTTTATTAAATTTTTTACTTTTTTACTAATTTAATTCGATATTAATATAACATTAAATAATAATGACATAATTTCAATGACATGCATATTGAGAATCAAAATATTGTACGCCAAACTCTGGCTGATTGTGATGTAACCAAAATACTAACCCTAACACCATTTTTATAACCACTCACATTCGAAAAATAAATAATTTGTATTTGTATTGATCCAGTTCATCAGCATCATCATCATCATATCAGCCGAAAGACGTCCACCAACGGTTTGAACCAACCAGCTCTAGGTCCCGTTGAATCCCATTAGATGGGTGAATCAAATCGGCATGGTTACGTCTCCCGAGTCCTGAGTCATTTTTTAAAACTGTGATTTTATGGGTCCAACAAATGTAGAGTTTTAAACCCCATTTTATACTGACATTTTTTATTCTAATCATGTCAGTCACTGGACCGACATGATGAGAATAAAAACACTGCCACACTGCCACAGCGTTACCATTGTTTGACAAACTATCATTTTTGTCTTCTGGCTAACAGGACAGAATAACAACAAGAAACAGTTGATTGATCCAGATTATCAGCATCATCATCATCATATCAGCCGAAAGTCGTCCACTGCTGGACATAGGCCTCTCCCAAAGAGTGCCACAATGACCGGTCCTGCGCCCGCATCCAGCGGACTCCCGCAACCTTTACCAGGTCATCAGTCCACCTGGTCAGGGACACCCACGCTGCGCCTTCCGGTACGTTGATCCAGATACAACATCCTAAAAAAGGAGATTGATAGTTCACAATTATTCACAATGGTATGGGGATGGCCGGTGAAAGATAATTGTAGGTGGCGCTCTTCTAGATTCCATACGATGAGAGAGAGAGACAGAGGATATATGGTCCCTAACTATGTACGGAAACCATAAACAACAGTTTATGGTTTTTGACTAAGAACTCTTAGGCGAAAATCTTCCCCATAGCTTTAATCCACAACCTTTTATTTTCAGCCGTTTTCGGAACACGTGGATTCCCCCTTCGGAGCAAGTCGGGACGAAACATAGTCATTTTCGCATAAATAAATAAAAACCGGCCAAGTGCGAGTCGGACTCGCGCACGAAGGGTTCCGTACCATTATCAATAAAAATATTTATTTTATTCTGTTTTTAGTATTTGTTGTTATAGCGGCAACAGAATAACATCATCTGTGAAAGTTTCAACTGGAACTATCACGTTATCAGTGAGATAAAGCCTGTTGACAGACAGACGGACGGACGGACGGACAGCGGAGTCTTAGTAATAGGGTCCCGTTTTACTCTTTGAACTAACCCTAAAAACTACTTCCCGCCACACAAATTTAGCTTTTTTAAGGTTATTGGTGCTGTCAGTTTGAAAGTTGCCAGCCCCATTAGAAAAGGTAGCCAACGCCACCTATCCAACGGGCGACGCAACTGAAGACATTAAACGGGTGATTGAAGCACCCCGCAAAAATGCCGGCCAACAGTCGACGCCAAACCGCCGCCCGATTTATATTTCACTATACCGCCCGATTTACGATTTCATTATGCAGCCCTGGCTGCGATGCTTGTAAATTTTTAAAAATGGAATTGTATTTTTGAGCGGAACGCGGCTATTTTTCATTTTTTTTTGTAACGTGCCAGTGTTTTTGGGTGGTTTACGGATGATTGAACAAGTGTTAATTATGATACTTTTTTTTAGTAACTTTGATTACCTTTTACAACGATGCCGTACCTATTTAGTATTTAATATATCCCGCGACACCGCCTGTGTTTGAAAAACTCCACTGCGTCCACCCTACACATCCAAATAATGGAAATAATTTTTGAGATCAGATGAGTTTCGGCAATCACCGAATTTGGATGGGTACCCATGATCATGTACCGATCCAAATTCACAAACTTTCTTTCCCAATGTGTTTTTAACCCAGTGGTTAACTGGTTGAACATACTTTAAGGCTTTAAGTCTGACATTAGTATATTTAATCGTTCAATAAACTTTAAAAGAATATCATTCTGCCTACATAATATCTGATATGCATCGCGATATTCGCGATATATCGGAGCGTAGTCCTTTTATTTCGCAAACCCGCAGGATAGATATGATATACACGTATATAATAAAGTTGTCTGTCGGTCTGTCCGGCTGTCCGACCGCGTCAATCAACCGCAGAGCTTGTTTTCCCCGTTTCATGTTGCCGAGTATAGTCGGCAATGCCGGGCATACATGTTGCGAGTTGATATAATGATTTTACGATTTAATATTGTAATGGACGATTGGTTTGATTAACTGATAATGTTTTTGTGAAATGTGGAATAAAGGGTAGTGTTGTATTTTTTAAGTGAGCGGCCACTCATAAATGTGGTAGATTTTGCTAAAAAAATATACTCTTTAATGCATTGGAGCCGAGATGTTTGCAATATACCTATATTTCTACAGGTCATATTGAAAAGTTATAAACAAAACATAAAACTATTTTTTTATCATACAAAGTTGCCCAATGCCCTTTGGATCGATACAGTTTTTGCTGTCACTGGTTGCTAAGGTTACGTTACGTCTCATAGGTCACTTTTTAACATTGAATTATATAGTATGAAGCAGACATCCCCTAACATACAAATATACAAATTTCTTTATTTTCTTAAATTACAGTCTAAATTCATGATAGGGATGGAGCCGCCCGGTAAGCAAACAATGCGAAAATATGCCATACGTTTGCGTTTGTTGAACTAGTCTGTGGCACTGAAACGTGGTCGCTTACTATGAGATGGGCCTCATAAGAAGGCTCAAAGTCACCCAATGGCACAGAATAAGTACTACGTACAGAAGGTTCTCTGTTAACAAATTCCCTGTTTAGGTACGCCAAACGTGCCTAAATGTGGCCATCCCTTTATATCGCATGCAACGCGCTGCGACCCGTGCGAGCGTCCCGTCCCAACGCGCGGCAGCTACTGAATAGAATAGAGCCCTTCGAAGGGGCGACCGGCATGTACTTGTAGCGATAAACACAAATCGCGAGTGAGCCGCGCCTGCCAATGGGCTTTGCTAGGAGTTTCTCTGCGTGATCGCATCACACATGAGGCAGAATAGTACTGAATTCCAAGACTGTGGACTGATGGTAGACAAAAAAAAACCTAGGTGGCCAGTAGGTACCTACGTAGTAATACCTAGTAAGTCAATGTTTTTTAAAACTGCGATTGTCAATGCTTTTTGGACCATCTTCGAAGCGTGTTTCCATGTCGTAACATTGACGTTAAAACGTTGTTTGATACACGTGTGGAAATGTCATTTTCACTCGTCCTGAGTGTCGACCTTGAGTCTTGTCCTTGTCATCGTCTCGCGACCCGTGCAAGTGATATACTTTTATTATTTATTATTTTATTTTTAGACAGGCAACTGACGCTGATACGTCTAAATCATAGTACACTTAGCACAGGTTCTCACTGCTATAGATAGTTTGTCAAGTCTGTTTTTAAACTGATTAACACTTTTCGAGTTCACTACTTCTGAGGGTAATTTGTTCCATGCATTAACTATTCGATTTGTGATTAAGTTTTTGCCGATGTTTGTTTTACATTTATTTGCTGTCAATTTAAAGTTGTGTCCTCTCGTGCGTGTGTTTGTATGTCGAGTGAACAGGTCGCTCAGTTCTGGACAGTCATAATAGTCATTTAAGATTTTAAAAGTCTCAATCAATTGCCCCCGTTCACGTCTCTTTTCGAGTGTTGTCAAGCCTAACTTCTGTAGCCTTTCCTCGTAAGGCAATGATTTGAGCTGTGTGGGAATTTTGGTGAATCTTCTCTGAACTTTTTCTATCATCATAATGTCTTTCTTGAAGTATGGGTTTTACTGAAATATTATAATTTACCTATTATAAGTTAACAAAATAAACACTCTACATCGATGTATTATAAAATAAGGGTTCCGTTGCACCAATTTTGGTACTTACGAAACAGTAAAAAAAATATTTTCTTAAAAAAATAGGTGTAGTCATTGTACCATTTGTTTATACCTATTTTAATCAGTCATGTGACTTATTAAATTTACCGTTTTAGACTATATGTATACCTAATTCACATTGTACAGTGGTATCGACAAATAATGGGAGGATTATGTTTTTAATTATCTCGATTTTTTTAATCCCCTTTGGCATACTAGGTATATCACTAGCACTGTCAACAAAATATATTCACACTAATCTCCACCAGACACTTTTATCGCCCCAATAAAAAACCCCAATTAAAACAAAAAACTATCATCAAACCAAAAAACGCGTAAATCGAAATTAAAAACACCGCTAAAAACGACAAAAACCGAGCGGATCCACAAACTGCAGCCGCTAACACACTTTCACGTGTCAATGGTACGTAAAAGCCCAAAAAACGTAAAAAACCGTTGAAAAAACGGCCCCAAAACACGGTACATGCATCTTTTTCGCGACTGACAAATGGGTATAAAGCGTGGGACGAAAAATCATTCACAAATTCTGATGCCACTCCGCTTAGCACTGGCCACTTTTATCCGGCGGCCATCAATAAAAAAGGCAAAAAGTCAAAAAACGTGACGTCACTAGGTTCGTGCGGCGTACGGGAATAAATCAAGGGTGCGGCTAGCGTGGAGTAGGCTTCGGTTTATGGCTTTTTGATTTACATGCCGGTGTTTAATGCTGATGCCGTGAGGTACTGGCTGAATGGTTCCCGATATGTGACGTCATTCTAATGAATTACTCGTAGCTGTTTTTATTTTTTTTATTTAAAATCAAGGTTATTGCCTGAATGTTTATTAGCGCTAATGACAGATTAGAATAGGTTCTTCTCCTTTCTGACTCAACGAAATATAACAGGGCGCAATTTTGCTTGGTATAAACGATTTTTTTTTTGCTTAACTTGACACATAGTCTCAGTAATTAAGAACCTACGAATAAATAATCAACATGTGTCTTATTAGACTTTGACATTTTCGTTATGCCTATAATTACAAAATGTTAATCCATATTTATTACGACACATGTCTGTAGCTCATTTCCTGGGCTGACATTTTAAGCTATAAATTATAGTAATATGGGTCCGAACATAAATTTCTACATGGCCCCTGTAATGTGATGGCGTTTCGGTAATTGTTGACGTAAATATTACAAATGGGTCTGTTTCTGTAGTTATTACAGTAATTATCAGCTATTAAAATTTATGTGTTCGAAATTAAGTTCAAAATACTTAAGAGTAACCATAAAAGTTTACGTTTAAATACTAGTCACAAAGCTGCAAAAATGATCTTGAAAAGACGGCTAACCATTTTTAAATTTCAAATAAAACCACTCCACTTCAGCGATTCAATGTCCGAATTTAAAACTAAAACCGTCCAAGTAATTAATTCACTGCCCAAAAACCACAGATAAGATAAACCTACTCCCCTCTTATCTGACCGAATGACTTTGACGGACACGGCGCATCACTGATCAACTGGTGTCCCGCGACCGCCCGGCCGCTCCGCTCACTCACTCACTCACTCATTCATTCATTCATTCAGCGTCGGGTTTCGAGTGATCTGATCACCTTTCGCCGGCGGATTTTCTTTTTTCGAACGCGATATTCGAAAAAGGAACAGATTAATTTTGAATCGTTGTTTTTTAATTGAAAGTTGGTCGGTTTTTGTTTATTTTAATTGATTTAATATGGTCTGATGAAGTTTTAATTATATTACCTTATTGGTGTTTGTTTCTTTTGATTATGCATATTATATGTTGATGTAGTGTAGAAAAATGCTTGTAGCGGGCATAAATAATAATGAATAATCTGGCTAGCCCACCGTGTCCTAGTGTAGTACAAAATACGATTACATTTATCTCTTTCTTTGCAAGTTTTGCAACCTACAGATTCATCTAATTTTTAATTTAAAAAAATTATGGCGTTGGTTCGATCAAACCTTTAATTTGCAAACTCTTCAAGGCTACGTTTGCAATCCTTCAAAATTAAGAACTTTCACCAAATTGCTTACAATCCGTATAATTTCGGGCATACTACCGAAAAAAAACATCATTAGCAGTTCGTCAGGTGCGCCTGTCATCGGGCCGGTGTCAGTCGCGTGTCAGCCTGCAGTTGACAGCTGTCAACTTTACTTGCGCGCCCTATTTTCGTACTCCAAAGAGTAAGTGCACAACAGACTGGACACTCGAAATCGCAGTAGTGTTTAAACTACGGCAAACGGGGTCCTGATGCATCCACCATAGTCTGTGGAGTTGCAGATACCTACCTACTTTAATTATCTGGGGATTAATTGTATCGATAGCTTGAGTCAAATGCAGGTCGGTCACTGTAAATGTCAATAACACTGTCAACATAATTATCATCCATCACTAAAAGTATTTATGCATGACATTATTTGTAACCGGTTATATGCGATTATAGTACATTACTTACCTAGGGCGGTTAAACAAAGAATGTCTCAGAACGCAGGTATTTGACGCCCGAGCCGAAGGCAAGGGCGATAAATATGCGCTCTGAGGCTTTTTTTATTACCGCCCGTGGTGAGTACAAAATTTTACGTCTCTATCTGGCCAGGAAGTGGGGTTTTCCGCACGCATAGCGTGCGGTAATTCCTACTTTATGGCCGGGTATGACGTAAAATTAATAACAATCCTCTGTCAACTATAATGTGTTTTTTTTTAAACACATACCTACGTCAAAGCTTAGAATAATAACGCATAGAAGGATAGTTTCATACGGCCGACGCGCCAAGCGGGAGGCATAAAATGGATTCATGTAGTTGTGATCAACTCGTATTCACACGCGCCAATACGCACACAAACGCACCAATTTTGTTCCACCGATCGGCGTACTGGGCCATTTATGGTCGAGTTTTAGTGGCCTCACCGTTGCGCGTGAACTGCGTTTCTATGCGTTATTATTCTAAGCGTCAAAGTGACAGAAAATTACAAACGAATAATGCGGCAATTTAGCTTTGATACCCGTTTTTCTATTCAATAAGTATTGATATTATTAATTCAATAAAAAGCGCTGAAATGCAACAACGTAGACAGAATAAAACATTATCACAAACGAAAATGAGGCTAAATCAAAACTGTCATAAAAGAAACCTTCGACGTATTCAAACTTCGAATTAGAAAAAAAAGCTCAAGGCATCCCAACCAGCCGGTTATCTATCGCGTTCCAAACTCAAACGGAATAAAACCAATCCAACAGATCGTAACACATAAAACAGCCAAGATTACGCGAAATAATCGCAAGCGACGATCATAAAAAACCTAACTTCAACTTTTCTGGAAGCCGGTCACGTCTGCCCGAACTGATTGACGCGAGACGTCCGCGCCTTGCCGACCCCCTGCCCGACCCCACCCCCCCAGACACCCCCCGTGGGGTTGACCTGTGATCTGAGTAAGAAACATGTGAAAAATGTCATTAATGCACTCCTGGGGTGAATCGAAGGGTATATTGAAGAGGTCAGTAGACTCGAGTTGTTTTGACGCGTCTTTTGTTCGCTTTGTATTGGTGATCGGAATCAAACAAGCGAAGCATTTTGATAATTCTTGTAATTATGAAGTTAAAAGATCGGCACAACTTACTGTGCCGATTTTTTGCACAAGGACTGGATTTTGTTCCAGTTTAAGGACGGAGTTGTCAACATGCGTATTGCGTAATTGTATGGTGAATATTACCATTAATACAAATAGTGATTGCTTAAAAACCAGGGATAAGTTTACCTCTAAACCTGTATGAATCTGTTTAGTCTGGCTTTTTTACCTGTAGAGATCTGGTGTAGAGTAAAGTATTTACACACATAAATACATGTACAGAAGTACTATAACCGTATTCGTCTCAAGAATGCAAATTGACTTCCCCATAACTTGAACTACAAAGACGCATATTACAGAATTAAGAGTAACGAACCAAATAAAAGTGTAACTACGTACGGCAAGTTTGTTAATTTGGACGTGGCCGGCCCAGCATGCACAAGTTGGAATTGCATGCAGTTTAGAATAAATAGTGGCAGTCGACTTTTTCAAATGGATTTCGTTCACTCAATTTTTGGATTAAGAACGTTTCTTAGTTCGACGAGGTACAATTTACGTGATCAATGTAAATTCTAAATTGTAGTTTCTCTTTTGTGTTAATCGAAATTTGAACGCTCAATTTTGATTAATAAAAACTAAACGCTTGTTATTGTTTATTCATTTCCAAATTAAGAATGCTTTAGTGACGTGCCTCATCGAGTTCTCGATTTTATTACCGATTCGAATCGTTATTTTTATGCTTATTCGAAACGTAATTATTTCGCAGTCATATTGCTATGTGTGCTCAGCTAGGCCGTAAACCTTGATCGTCTATTAGTCGATCGTAAAATCGCTCGTAAAACATGTTTATAATAAATAAAGAGCTTGTCATTATAAAGCTATATACGTCGACGCGTGCTCTTTACAAGACCGGTGGGATTGTTAGGATGAAAGACATATAAAACATAATGTACTTGGTTGGAACTTAAGTAACTCAGCGCTACCTACATGATTAGTACCTGTCTATTAAAAGACTGGTTTCGTTATCGTCGTATTAATATGAATGCAATTTATCTTTTCGTATCATTTAGTAGGTAGTCTTACGATGTCATACTTCAAGGTTTTTAAAGTTCAGACTTAACACAAAAGTATGAGGTACATCTAAAGCAAAATTATTATTATATTCTATAAAATGTCAATGTATAAAGTAATGATAATGCTAGCAAAAAGACTTTGATAAAAAAGTTTTGTTACTTATAGCCAACCGAAGTTAGGAAGTTGCTTGCTTATCGTCCGGTGTAAATCAATCAAGGCGACGCCAGAGTTACCGTCTGACGTCCACTTTGAAGTTTGCCTTTGCTGTGAACGGCAGGACACACGTAGCCCGCCAAAATAATCACATAGTATTCCTACAAACGGTCTGAACGGAATACTAAACTCAAACAGATGACTGCCCAATTATGAGGGCCATCAGACTTCGAGCAACTTGCCAGTTGATTCCGTCAAACAACTCGGGAACAATAGACATTAATAAGAAGCGAAAATGGCCGAGCGTCCAGGGATGCGCTTATTAAAACATTTCGAGCAATATCCAGCGATGGCCGGCGACGTGCGCAATATGTGGCGCAAACTCCGTCCGCATGTGCCGACCTGCGGGAATCGCACGAGAAAACTTCATTAACTCCAACGACTCCCCCCCCCCCCCCCCCCCTCCCCAACACCCCTTCGGTGACGGACGCGACGGACGTCCTCCGTCCGTCGGACGCTTATTACGTCTTGGACGTGCCACGGAATCGAAGAAATGTGACGTAAATACGTGAAACGCTTGGAAAGAATCGTTCCACTGATTGCCTCGGCTTTGTGTTCGTTTGACCGTTAATTTGATCTGTATCTAGCTCATTGTTCGGCTTATTATCGAGGCGTCTTTTATTAGATGATGTCGGATTTGGCGCGATAGAGGTTTTTTGTGGCGGTCCATTTTAACTCTAATTGTGGGTGGGTAATCTATGATCGCGAGGTTTTTGGAGAAAATTTCTGTTGACCCGTTAATCAATTTTTCAACGGTATCGCACACTCTTTGAACAAGTTAACGGAATCATCTTGAAAAACATTCTAATCATTTCAACCTTTCAGAAAAAAATATAAATTACATACCTCTCATACATAACAACACCATTAAACTACATTCACATTACTTACCGTAAAACCGTAACAAAAACACAAACAATATTCCTCACATCACTATTTAAATTCAAATACGAACATCAATTCGTTCCATTTTCTAAAATACCTCTATTCGATTGTCAAACGTCCATGCCAGCGCTTGGTATTAACCGACGCTCTTCTGGGCACATTTTTTCCCTATCAAACCACATGTAGCCCTAGTGAGATTAATGTCTTATTTTCTGGACTTGTTGCGTCATTTTGCGAATAATTTTTAGACAAATCGTAAGCTGTTTAGTGAATGGTTATAATCCTGACATCATCTTACACAGAGAATTGGAATAAAATGTTCAATTATAGTGTAATTTGTCAATCAAAGTAAGTATACACTGGAAACCAACGGTCTACTTCGAGCATTCTTCTTCAGCTTTTTAGACTTCGCCTAGTCATCCTAGCGTTTTCCCAGTTGTATCCAAACGGAACCCACGGTTTGGCGTAATAATAATAATATTTATAATAATATTTTGCGGTCAATCGTATTTACACAAATCGACCTAGTCCCAAACTAAGCAAAGCTTGTACTATGGGTACTAGACGACGATAAACATACTTATATAGAGAAATAAATACTTAAATGCATAGATAACATCCATGACTCAGGAACAAATATTCGTGCTCATCACACAAATAAATGCCCTTACCGGGATTCGAACCCGGGACCTCTAGCTTTGTAGGCAGGGTCACAACCAACTAGGCTAAACCAGTCGGTGGCGTAGGCACTAGTTTTACGAAAATGACTGAGGAAACCTAGAACTTGTTGTGATCAGTTTGTTTTCCTCACAAAGTTTTGATTCAAAGAAAAGCTACTACCAACTATAATAGTACATTACTTACCTAGGGCGGTTAAACAAAGAATGTCTCAGATCGCAGGTATTTGACGCCTGCGCCGAAGGCAAGGGCGATAAATATGCGCTCTGAGGCTTTCTTTATTACCGCCCGTGGTGAGTACAAAATTTTACGTCTCTATCTGGCCAGGAAGTGGGGTTTTCCGCACGCGTAGCGTGCGGTAATTCCTACTTTATGGCCAGGTATGACGTAAAATAATATATAAAACAAAAATATGTGTTATTTCCATAAGTAAACAAAGGTACCTATCAAATAATGTTAACACGTTCACTGCCAACAATTTCATAACGGGTATATGGAGGAAAGCGCCTTCGAGCAGAGCGCCCCTAGAAGACAAGCACTCAAAGTGTTAATAAACTAAAGTAACCCTAAAACAGTAATCCATAGAGAATCCTACTTTTTAAAACTTACCACCTCTCCACGCAAATGAACTCACCTGAAAACAAAAAAAAAACCGTTACAAAAACTGCGAAACGTCCAAAATTAAATTTTCACCCGCCCCCCTATTCTGTAACTTGTTTTAAGCTCACCTCAACGCTCACCCACAATTATACCTTGACACCGCGATGCGTAGTAATTAAGCGAAGGTAGAGGTCTAGTTTCGTAACGGGTGACCGGCGGGGTGAGCCGCATTAACGCGTAGCGAGTAACACCCCCGCACAGCGCACTCAACGTTGAGTGACCGTTGAGCCGGCTGAGTGTTGAGTGCCGCGCTGAGTGACGCTCTCGGGTGGTCCGCAACAATGTAAACGGATGCGTTAATCTCCGTCGTGACGTCATGAGTGACGTACGATTGTCATTTGGTTGGATTGGTCTAGGTTAAGTTGAGTCGTGTGACTAGGTTCGAATCCCGGTAAGGGCAAATAGGCTAAATATTTGTATGACAAGCATGAATGTTTGTTTTTGAGACATACAATACAATACTATACTTAAAAGACAAAACATCTCACACAAACCAAACAGTTACAAAGAGAACATAACAATAACATTGGTACTTAATAGGTAGAGGTAGACAACACGCGATTTTATCGCTAAAGAGCGATCTATTCTAGACTACCTGTTGTATTATATTTTCTAGGTATGTAACTATATAGAAACATGGATAATAAAATAATAATAAATAATAAATATTTGCGGACAATCTTACACAAACCAACCTAGTCCCAAACTAAGCAAAGCTTGTACTATGGGTACTAGACGATGATATAGATACTTATATAGAGAAATAAATACTTAAATACATAGAAAACATCCATGACTCAGGAACAAATATTCGTGCTCATCACACAAATAAATGCCCTTACCGGGATTCGAACCCAGGACCTCTTGCTTCGTAGGCAGGGTCACTACCAACTAGGCTAAAGCGGTCGTCCTCTACATACGATTATATACTACATATGAACGATGGATGTTCTCTATGTAACTAAGTATTAAAGTATTTATATCTGTGGTACAAATACTTCGGTCATTTTGGTACTCTTTGGGGAGGCCTATGTCCAGCGGTGGACGTCTTTCGGATGATATGATGATGATGATGATATCTGTGGTCCCTGTGCGCTTAGACCACGACGACGACCACTGTATGACTTTTGTAGGCTCGGAATCCATTCTGCCAAGTCCAATTTACTTAGAATCGAATAAAATTATCTACTACTTAAATGGTCTCAATAAGAGAGGATTATTTTTAACCGAAACAATGCACTCTTTGGGAAACCCGTTACTTATAGGTTACCCGTTACTGAAGCTATAAACAAAACGAACTAAACTAGTATTATAATATTTATAATATAAGTGGATATTTTTAACCTTTTTAATCTGACGGGACCAAAGTCTAATCGCGCCCTTAGCTCGTCAACGTCACGCCAATGCCTATACAATTCACAACTACTCACCAATACGTAGACCCTTCTATTCAAAACAACTACATGTAATCCGGGGTCCAACTTATACTGGTTCTTTGGTGACTGGTCGCTGTTGGGAATACAGGGCTGTCAGTCAAAACTGACAGACTTAATCTTTACTGACGGTCCATTTACCGGTCTGTAAAGGACTGTTGTGAATTTTAATAGAAAATATTTATATTTTTAGCCGACTGTTAAAGAAGAGTAATAAAGAAACGTCGGCTCTATTAGCTAAAAGACTCTTTTACTCGTAATTTCTTACGTAATTATTTGCATATAATAATTAGGTACCTTAATCTGTGATTTATTGAGAACCTCCTTCTTTTTTGAAGTCGGTTAAAAAAAACAAATGTCTTCTTCATTTCACGATATTTTTTCGTGGTTCCAAAACTGTATTCAGGTAAAGCCGCTCAAATATTAGACTAGTCGTTTAGAATACAAAAATCCATACTAATATTATAAACTTGAAAGTGTGTCTGTCTGTCTGTTGCCTCTTCACGCTTAAACAGCTGAACTGATTTACAGGAAATTTGGTATAGAGATAGTATGAGTCCCGGAGAAGGACATAGGATAGTTTTTAATTCGGAAATCACCCCCTAAGGGAAGAAATGGGGGTTATTTTATTTATTTATCGTATGGCGGTTACACACTGGTACATTACCCATATGTATTCGTATTGATAGCGCTGATAGAGTTCCATTGTGCGCTGCGAGGTTCCGAAGGAACAGTGCAGCTGCCGAGTTTGTTGTTCTATTAGCACCACCCGGAGGTCACGTGTAGGGCTTCTAGGGTTATTCCTACGGACGTAGAACAACAACGACATCGAGGGTGAAATTTTGTATGGAACTATGATATAAACGGGTTCCACGGGTACGAAGTCGCGGGCAGATGCTAGTATAATAACTAGCTACCCGCGCGGCTTCACCCGCGTATTGCAAAGAACGCAGGAAAACCCGCGATATACAATATAGCCTATAACCCCCCAGAAAGTCCATTCTACACGTACATGAAAGAATTTTAGAAATCGGGTTAGCGGTTCCGCAGATTACTACCACTGCCCTACCCCTCTTAGTGACACAGCCACTACGAGGCCGACCACGTGAAAAAAAAAACATTTATTTCAGACCATACCGATCCATATTTTCGTTACTAAAATCTTACGTGTTATGTTAGTATTGGAAACAAAAATAAAATAAAGTAAGAAAGTAAAAGATTCAAAAAATTTATTAAAATTCTGAAGTTTTACAAAGACCAGTGAAGGGGGGCACTGGCAAGCCGCGCAGTGTGGCTCCCCCCTTCCCCATAGAACCCATGTTAGTGGAACTCCACAATATGTGAAACCTACCTCACATCAAAATGCGATGACCGCATCCCCGTTCACCCAGAATAAACCCATTACACACAAACTTATGACGCGGGAGTCCGCTGGATGCGGGTGGCGCAGGGCCGGTCATTTTGGCACTCTTTGGGGGAGGCCTATGTCCAGCAGTGGACGTCTATCGGCTGATATAATGATACAAACTTACATTTGACAAAGCTACAATCTCACTGACTTTTTCACAGATACCGAAATTGAATACCGGTAATTTGTATGAAAGAATAACGGTATAAGCCCGATTAGAATCACATAAATTGCATAATCATATGTATAGGTATATTGATGACCACTTTGGCCTTATTTGTGTTAGTTTCCATCAGAGCTCAGTCACGTAATGTTTATCCATTTTTTTACGGACCCCCAGAGTCGAGGACAAACACCTGACCAGTTTCGGAGCTAGAGCGGCGTAGGCAAACAGACAAACAGTCCAGTTTCGACGGATCATTGTCAGAGTATTGGTTAACGTTAGGTTACTGTGGATACGATAATTAATAATGAGAAAAAAACCTAAAATACTATAGTAGTACATATTAGTAACATATAAAGTAGTCTTATATAAGACTGTTTGGAAAGTAACCGAAGTTTCACATGCCCGTAGAGTATATCTTGGATTATCCATTTATTTACCTCTCGATCGATTTTTGACAAAAATGTATAAGACATAATATTATAATTTTTCTCATGAAAAGTAATAATCTGAGTGAACGTCTACTTTGCAACAAAGTAAACTTTTTTAACTAGGTAATATGACCTTTTATGATTGAAAACAAGTCTTCATTACCCAAGAGGCCGTTACCATATCGCACAGCATATGTCGACTCTAAATACCAAATTGAAAAACAACAACGCTCAATATTTACAATAACAAAATTGTGTGTCCATCGTTTAAACAGTGTCAATGTCCGTCCGCTGTCAATCCGACCATTGTCCATCCAGCTATCCAATGTTTAGTCTACATTTTGACAAGAAAAATACCAGCGATTTGTCATAATCATTTCCCGGTTTGTACCAAAAAAAATCTTAACTCGTTTAAATAACTATCCGCGACTTGCTAATTTTCTATATTTTAGCATAATTGAGATAAGAAGACGAATTACAATAAATTGTATTAGGTTGTAATAACAGGTAGATATAGTTTTCGTGTCGGGAAACAAATGTTACATTTAGAAAAAAACCACAACCGTATCAAAGGGCAAATATATTGCAAGACATATAAAGAAACCAAATCAAAAAAATAAAGTAGGTACTATTCCCATCAATATTTGTTTGAAGCCCGTTGAAAACTTAAATATCAAACATAAAATAATTTAAATAAAAAATGCTGATTTAGGACAAAATATGTTCTAATAAACTGAATTGAAATTCGTATAAAAACTAACGCACTAGATCTACTAGACAGATTTTTATTTTTATTTATTTAACCTAAATAATTACATAGCTTATGTACAATGCACAAATCTTTGCCAAATGCATGGCAGTTCGTTGGCGAATACACTCTATACCCTTCCTTTATACCTACTGTGTAATACAAAAACTGTTTTTTTTTGTAGGGAATATTTCCTAACAACCCTAAAAAAGGTTACACCTTGACAATCATCGTACGCACACAAAATTGCAGGCACAAACAAAAATGTTATGACCATGACGCGTATAAAAAAGGGTATATCCCCAATCAGCCATCTCGTCCAGTTTTTGTGAGTGATTGATGTTTGCGCAGCGTCTACCCGATAGTTATTGGGCCTTTATTGATATTAAGACGTGGTCGTAATTATAATAATATTCATCATCTTTGGACGCAGGTAATGGGGGACAGAGGTTGCATTTGAGTTGTAGGTAGGAAATACACTTACAACATAAGTACACACTTACATTAAATTGTTAAATTTAAGAAAACCTAATAGACTGCAGATATCGAGCTAATGCGATCTGAGTTCACAATTTGACGATTCGACATTGATAGTTTATAAATATAAACTAACGAAAAATAATGCGGTAAATTGGTAACGGTTTTGACAGTTCACAATTTTCCGACAGTTTATAATGTCGGGAGTAAGATTATTATATATATTAACTGACGGTGTTCATAATCTGCCAGTAACATATGCATTAAGGCACTCTAAGCTCTTCATAGAAGGAGTGGACTCGGGCTGGACCAGATAACTCTGGAAATCCAGTAGGAAGCAACTCAGAATTAAATCTGGGGTGTTCACAGGTCACTTCGGGGTCAAGGATCTCTTGGCCAAGATGGGACTATCTGATAGTTTAGACTGTAGAATGTGTGGCGAGGAGGATGAGACTATGGAACACATTATTGTGTGAATGTCATGCCCTTGCCAGACAAAGAATGAACTACTTTGGTAACGGTTACCCGCAACCAAAGGAATTCAAGGTGCTCCCGGCGAACTGCATCATCCGCTTTGTGGAAATGATGGAGCAAGCCTGGGAGCAGGTATAAAGGAGAGGGCAAATGCACAAAAGATCCTACTGGGTCGAAGTGCATCCGAAAGGGCCCTCACCTAGATAAGATAAGATAAGATAACATATGCATGATTCTATAGAAACAGACGAACCATTTTCTACATTGTCCTACAATTTGATTACATAGAATGACAAAATGTACCTATGGGACTTCTTATAAATATTTGGGGACAATCTTACACAAATCGACCGAGTCCTAAACTAAGCAAAGCTTGTACTATGAGTAAGTACTAGACGATGATATACATACTTATATAGATAAATAAATACTTAAATACATACATAGAAAACATCCATGACTCAGGAACAAATATTCGTGCTCATCACACAAATAAATGCCCTTACCGGGATTCGAACCCGGGACCTCCGGCTTCGTAGGCAGGGTCACTATCAACTAGGCTACAGAGGTCGTTCCAGAGGAAAAGTTAGCCCGTTTACCGTTTCTCGTGAAAACAGAAAATCCTACGTCTAAATAAATGAATTGTGGAAGAAAGACTGTACCGTCAGTATATATCTGCGGCCGCTGTTATTAATTCCGACACAGCTCTTCAGTCAATCATTCTCGAGCCGTTCTTGACGTGTCAGGAAATTTAAAAACGATTTTTCATTCGATTTATATATTAATTTGGAGTTTAACAGCTCCTTTTGAAACTGGTTCATGTTTGTATTGGGATTTTAGTAATTATTTTAAATGACTGTTAATAAAGTTTATAATAAAATTATGACGGAAAGATTACAGTAAGATATTTGCAAAATATTATCGAAAGTAGCTTTGTACCTGTGTGTAACCTTTTCATGCTTAAACCGATAAACCGATTGAGATGAAATTTGATATGGAGCTAGTTCAAATCCCGGAGAAGGATAGGTCACTTTTTATACCAGATGTCATCCCCTAAGGGGGACGGAATTTTGAATGGTGGTAAGATATAAACGAGCCCCATGCGGACGAAGTCGCGGGAAAAAACTAACTTATAAAAATGTGAAAATAACTCTGTCTCTCTGTTACCTACTCACGCCAAGACTACTGAAGCACTAAACCAACTGTGATGAAGTTTGGCATGTAGAAACTAAACTACTGAAACACTAAACCAACTGTGATGAAGTTTGGCATGTAGAAACTAAACTACTGAAGCACTAAACCAACTGTGATGAAGTTTGGCATGTAGAAACTAAACTACTGAAGCACTAAACCAACTGTGATGAAGTTCGGCATGTAGAAAGTAAACTACTGAAGCAATAAACCAACTGTGATGAATTTTGGCATGTAAAAACTAAACTACTGAAACACTAAACCAACTGTGATGAAGTTTGGCATGTAGAAGCTAAACTAATGAAGCACTAAACCAACTGTGATGAAGTTTGGCATGTAGAAACTAAACTACTGAAGCACTAAACCAACTGTGATGAAGTTTGGCATGTAGAAACTAAACTACTGAAGCTCTTAACCAACTGTGATGAAGTTTGGCATGTAAAAACTAAACAACTGAAACACTAAACCAACTGTGATGAAGTTTGGCATGTAGAAACTAAACTACTGAAGCACTAAACCAACTGTGATGAAGTTTGGCATGTAGAAACTAAACTACTGAAGCACTAAACCAACTGTGATGAAGTTTGGCATGTAGAAACTAAACTACTGAAGCACTAAACCAACAGTGGTGAAGTTTGGCATGTAGAAACTAAACGACTGAAGCACTAAACCAACTGTGATGAAGTTTGGCATGTAGAAACTAAACGACTGAAGCACTAAACCAACTGTGATGAAGTTTGGCATGTAGAAACTAAACTACTGAAGTACTAAACCAACTGTGATGATATTGATGTTTGGCATGTAGAAACTAAAGCCCAATTAATGGAAAAAAACTACTTTACCTTTATATCCAGTCCCTGAAATGGATGATGGAAATTAACGTGACGAATAGCACCACGAAATCGATGACACATCGTGTTTTTAACCGACTTTAAAAAAACGAGGAGGTTCTCAATTCCTCTGTTTTTTTTGTGCTTGTTACGCGATAACTCGGTAAAATTATGAACCGATTTGAAATTTTTTTTCTTCGTTTAAAAGCTTACTTCCAGATTGGTCCCGTTGTCACCAAAATCGAGTTCTGATGATGGGGTCGTGGAGAAATCGAGGGAACTCTTCAAATTTTATAGGCAAACTTGAAGCAATTTGGATACTGATTTGAAGTCGGTTGAAACTTTGTTTTTATAGTAAATTATTACATTATTTGATGTATAACTTGGGAAACACGTCAAACCGCTAATAAAATATCAGTCCTTAAATAATTAAGGAAACGCACTCAACTTTTAAGCATGTGCACTCATATGCATGCGCTCTCGAGACTCGCCTGCACTCAATAATGTCTAACTAAAGTTGCACTCAATAACGAGGCGCAGGTGTGGATGCGGCTTTATCTTTCTGTATGAACTTATGTGCCTGGTGATGGTGTTTATTTAATTTCCAGTGACAGCCATTGTGAAATTAGCACTAAATTCGCCAGACATATGTCCTCTTCATGATACCTTTGACTTAAAGCAATTCGAACAATAATCTGTAAGTTATAATATTATCAGGTACCTACCAACTAATAGCTTTGTGAGCGGTAGAACTCGCAAATCGGTTTTTTTAGGGTTCCGTACTCAAAGAGTAAAACGGGACCCTATTACTAAGACTTCGGTGTCCGTCCGTCCGTCCGTCCGTCCGTCTGTCTGTCACCAGGCTGTATCTCACTGATACCGTGATGTTCCAGCTGAAATTTTCACAGATTATGTATTTCTGTTGCCGCTATAACAACAAATACTAAAAACAAAATAAAATAAATATTTTTATTGATAATGGTACGGAACCCTTCGTGCGCGAGTCCGACTCGCACTTGGCCGGTTTTATTTTTAATTCCTAAAACTGAATCGGTAAAAAAAAACATATATAAATATCGAACCTGCTCACAAAATTTCACAAGTTCGGTTAAGAAATGCGATCTGTAGAGAACAGCCGGACATATTGGATATCCGAACGTATGAAAGAATTTTGGCCTAAGCCAAAACGGAGAACTTCTTTCGCTTTGCTCGCTCGTACAATTATTAATAAGAAAAGTCTTAGACGTTGTATCTTTGTGAGTTTGTGTGAAGGAGGTAATCCATACTAACATTATCGTTACCACTTCACGCTTAAACCACTGAAACGATTTAGATGGAATTGGGTATAGATATAGTTTGAGTTCCGGGAAAGGACATAGGATAGTTTTCATCCCGGAACTCATCCACTAAGGGGGGTGAAATGGGGGTAAAAGTTTGTATGGAGCTACGATATAAACGAGAGTCGACGCGGACGGAGTCGCGGGCAGAAGCTAGTCTATAATATAAGTCCGGATAGATGAAGCTCTCGCTTCAGCACACACGTAATAGTAGTTTATGCAATCGTTATATAATGGATGCTTTTTAAGTCGAGTACCACGTTTTAAGAGTAATTAAGGTACGAGACTTAAAAAGCTAATTGCATAATAAATAATAAATAAATAAAATAAATATTACGGGGCAATCTTACACAAATCAACCTAGGCCCACGGTAAGCTCAGTAAGGCTTGTGATGTGGGTACTAGGCGATGATATATATAATAGATACATACATATAGATACTTAACATAACTATTGTATACAATACTTTTTCTACGAGTCAACGGAAATAATAATTTATTAAACAAACTTGGTATCTATTGAAAATCGCCCTGCTGAAATGAAGCGCAGCAGCTTAGTAATTTTGCGCGTTGATGTCTTCACAGTTATCTTGTACAGCTCCTGGATTCATAAGATGACTGCTGGCGGTTATCTTATGAAACTATACGAGCTCCGTGACGAGCTCGTGGAGCTCCAGGATTAAAAAGTATGTGATCTTAGTTTCGTGTACGAAATCTTAATTCAAAGATTAAAGTCGACGAGTAGAAAAACAAATAAAGAGTACACACATAAGTCGTTTGATTAAGTCATCATCATTATTATATATTTAAAAGCCAGGCTCTTGTCGGTGGAGCCATTTCCATTCGTCTCTATTCTCAGCTTTCTTCTTGACATCTTGATACGACACGCTGTCTACTTCTTCCTTGATTTGGTCCGTGAAAGATCTTCTTGGTCTCTTTCTCTTCCTCTTTCCCTATATCTTCCCTTCTATTATAGTTTTCATGTAATCATCGTGTCGTAACAAGTGTCCAAACATCTTGCCACTGTTCTCTATGGTTTTTAACAACGTCCTTTTTTCTAAGTTTGATTAAGTACCCATGTGAAATTAAATCTTACGTCAAATGTCATAAAGACAACAATTTCTAAGTTGAATCCACGTTCTATCGTACATTTCACAAATAATCTTACGACGCCATTTATAAGTTGTTCTATATGCACGTTCTATCGTGCATTTCACAAAGAATCTTAGGATGAAACAAACGGCATTGACAGACGTATTGATCGGTGCCTTCACAAAAAGTGCAAGACTGACGGAGGAGGCGCGACCGGTCGCCCGATCGATCGTCCAACCGATCGGGCTAAGTGTTGCTGGATTTTTATTAAACGTGAAAGGAATGACCTAAACTAAACCTGAAGCCATAATTTAGAGTCCAGAAAAACCACCATTTGCGTTGCCATGAAACTGACACCGGCAAATTCACACCTCTCCAAATGATGGACGTAGCTAGATTTTAGCTACGTCCATCATTTAGGCAAATGCAACCGGCGTCAATTCCCTTCACTTTAATGGCCACACAAAGGGTAGCCTCACTGGACTCTAATTATAGGGCATTCTGATCAACCAATTAAATATTTTATGACTATGCCAAGGACCACAAGGACACTAACCTGAAGTTTTAAAAAGATCCGTTAGACCCGTTGTTGGTCAGCAATACCAAAAAATGTACTGAGTTACTAAAATTTGATCTGACATTTTATTTTTATTTTTTATAAAAGACTGTCCAGTGTATGACCATAGTCTCACCTGATGGTAAGCGACGACAGAGCGTTAGATGAAGCTCACTGGTTCAGTTAAACATAATAACCATAACCATAAAATAATATGGTCTTACGCATTTTTATAAAACCGGCCCTGAATAGACTCCAAGAAGGCAAACAACAGATTTCCTTAAAAGATGACTAACTTTTGTAAAGAGGAGTAAAACATATTATCTGTGACATTTGGTACGACACACGGTATCCGGTATTCGACTGACGAATTGTGACATTTCCCTTCATGTCACCTGTTTTATATCTCTATCATTTTCAACCGACGAAAAAAACGGAGGAGGTTCTCAAGTCGACGCGTATATATTTTTTTTTATGTATCACCACGCATAACTTTTTACAGAGTAGTTCGATTTTAATAATTCTTTTTTTATTGGAAAGGAATGGACCTGGCGAGGAGATTCGCAGACAAGGAATGAGGAAAGCATCATTGGATGACTTCCCCATTAAATAAATTATAACTGATGAAGGACATCAGACAGCAAAATGGATTATTGTTTTGTATAAAACAGATTGCCAAGCTTTGCAGGGAAAAAAAAAAAAAAAAATTGGAAAGGGTATACCCCGAAGTTGGTCCTATATAAATTTGGAAAAAAATACCAACTTTAAGGGTAGGAAAATAGGGGATGATTGATTTTTCGTCGGTTAAAACTTTGTTTTTAAAGTAAATTATCATTTTGATAGACATAGACAGGAATATGATATTTGTATGACATTCTGGGTCTCTGGAGTCGAAAGTACATACGAATCGGTATCTACTTAATATCAGACTGGCTGCATGTTCGTTCATCGTCGTGGTACAAAAAAAAATAAGCAGCTTCTTGGGATTATTCGCATTTCCTTTGAAAGCAACTGCTGCGAATAAATCATCTTCGCAATTCATAGGTTGATTTACAATACTAAAATACTGCACACATATTTCCACCTTATCTTTTAGTAATAACGTCCTAGAACCACCTAGAATGTAAACATGTGTATGTTGCTGTCTGTACTACCCATAGGAACTACTGCGACTCATCTGATTCTTACAATATTATTGCAATAGTCTTTCAAGCCCAAATATCAAGAACATAAACTCCCGCGCCCAGTTGTCTGACCACTGTATAATGTTGCTGACTGTACTACCCATAGGAACTACTGCGAATCATCGGCGTCTAACAATATTATTGCAATAGTCTTTCAAGCCCAAATATCAAGAACATAAACTCCCGCGCCCAGTTGTCTGACCACTGTATAATGTTGCTGACTGTACTACCCATAGGAACTACTGCGAATCATCGGCGTCTAACAATATTATTGCAATAGTCTTTCAAGCCCAAATATCAAGAACATAAACTCCCGCGCCCAGGTGTCTGACAACTGTATAATGTTGCTGACTGTACTACCCATAGGAACTACTGCGAATCATCGGCTTCTTACAATATTATTGCAATAGTCTTTCAAGCCCAAATATCAAGAACATAAACTCCCGCGCCCAGTTGTCTGACCACTGTATAATGTTGCTGACTGTACTACCCATAGGAACTACTGCGAATCATCGGCGTCTAACAATATTATTGCAATAGTCTTTCAAGCCCAAATATCAAGAACATAAACTCCCGCGCCCAGGTGTCTGACAACTGTATAATGTTGCTGACTGTACTACCCATAGGAACTACTGCGAATCATCGGCTTCTTACAATATTATTGCAATAGTCTTTCAAGCCCAAATATCAAGAACATAAACTCCCGCGCCCAGGTGTCTGACCACTGTATAATGTTGCTGACTGTACTACCCATAGGAACTACTGCGAATCATCGGCTTCTTACAATATTATTGCAATAGTCTTTCAAGCCCAAATATCAAGAACATAAACTCCCGCGCCCAGGTGTCTGACCACTGTATAATGTTGCTGACTGTACTACCCATAGGAACTACTGCGAATCATCGGCTTCTTACAATATTATTGCAATAGTCTTTCAAGCCCAAATATCAAGAACATAAACTCCTGCGCCCAGGTGTCTGACCACTGTATAATTCCCCTATAAATCGCAACAAAAAGTGCACGTTTAATCGCATCATGCTATCTGCAAAGCATCGCCGGGGCCGCGGGCGGCGCTTGATTGATGCGTACACGCAGGGTTACTAAGGTATGGCTGAGGCGTGTAAAATGTTAGCGTTTATATGCCTTCTGTAAGTTGGCTTCAAGAACTCTTTTACAAATCAGAAATCCGTCCTCTACCGGACTTCTGCGTATACATATATATTCTGGCGTCAGCGGTAGAGGACTTAACGTAAAAAATAAAAAGTTAATAGTAAATTTACAGTGGCATCATCGAGCGACATGGAAATACAAAGCAACGTTGACACAACAGACCACGTTGACACCTGGCTCCTATTTCACCCAATCAACAATTGTCGCCTGACAATGACATTTCGACTTACATGGCTGCATCGACAGGTTAAGGTGGTTGCTGGACAGCTTATTGTACCAGCAATTTTCTGAGGAGTGTCAAAAGTGGTGTAAACTAAATCTAAGTTACAATAAAACCTCAAATTAAGAAATTCTTGTCTCCACAATAAAAAACTTTTGTGTGAAATGTTACTGAAAATGACATTAGTCTTAAAGTTTGTTTTTATGTGAATAGGGGTAAATCTCTTATTGCCATTTTGATCAGTTTGGGAAAGAAACTAATCTTGCCCAATTGCTAATTTTACTGAAACTACCTTCTGTGGATCAGTATCAAATTCACCTCAAATTGACATAGCAAAATTACGCATTAGACCTATTCTCTCGGGTGATAACTTAGTGACTTCTGATCCGTAGTACCACTTCACACGCTTATTCACGGCATGCTTCACGGTTGAATACAGTTTATTATTAACTTTATGAAACAAAGACTGACGAATGAAACCTAATGTTTTACGTTTGCGTTATGTTTTACTACTCCATTGCAGATATGTAGAAAATTGAATGAGAAATTTTTCTCGAGAGTTAATTAGGCCAAATGTCATGCGGCATAAATCGTAGATGTCTATTCGGAGACATAAAAGAAGTAATAACATCTAGTTACAAGTAATGCAATCCGGTCTGTCTATGTTGAATTGACATTTCGTACCTTCTATTTATGGTAAGTAATGAAATAAAGAAAAGATAAACAATTGTCTATAAAATTATAAGATTATTGCAAAAAATCTCGACATCGATTCCACTTGTATTTTATAGCTCACTCAACTAGGCGACATCGAAAACATCGAGATACCTCAATACGGAAATCTTGCGCATTAAATAAGACTACTTACACCTTTAGAATAATAACCATGCAAGCGACAACGGGACCTATAGGCACTTACGACTGTCTTCAAGACAAGTAATTTATTTTATTTCACGTCAGCGTCTTTGAAAATACCAGGCATTAAAAGGTCGCAAATTATTCCACACCCCCACATTAACACGTCATCTTTATCCCCAACAAATAAGGTTCATAATTGTGTGACGCTTGTTTCGGTGTTCTACGTAGGTGTGACACGATGATCAGTTCACAATTTGATTCGGAATATATCGGCCTGGTCAGCGGTAAACAAGTGTAGGTGGGTGCAGGTTCGATTCGCGAAGGACCTATTCCAAGTGTGTGGCCATAATAAAATACGAAGGACCGTTTGGTCCTTCGAGCCGGACGTATCGATATTGAGTTTTATTTGACTTAAATGCTGTTGTTTATGTTATTGATCTGATGATAAAATCGTTCTATAAGGGTCGGCGTTCATTTGTCTCAACCTACATGAGCAACCGTATTTTAAGTTATGTAAAATATTCCGAGATGAATCATTTGTAAGCGTTGACTAAATATGATGACTACAATGGTCAATAAAGCTTCATATATGCAACTCCAAGGGTTATAAGTCAATAAAGAGCTTGTTTGCCACCGAGGTGGTATAAAATAAATGACTCAGCATAAGGGAAGCAAGGTAGGTCACCAATGAGATGTACAGACGAGATAGCTGCAGTAGATGCATCACTACACGCAAGCATATGGAAGGCGACTGTCTGAGAGGAATGGCGGCGTGCTGCGAAGCTTGCTACCAACACCTAAAATGGTGACCACGAGCACTATGTCAAGAGTGAAAACGAGGAAATAGAAGTAGAATAAAGGTTGAATCCCTCAACATCAACACTCTTCCGTGTTACTTTTATATGAAAATTTGTATGGAGATGGTTCTTATCCCAAAGTCACCTAAAGAGGTGAAACGGGGTGAAATCATGCGGGAGTGTAATGAACGAGTTCGCTCAAAGTCTTTTACAAGTTTGCGTCCCAAAAAAGAACAAAGCATAGGAACTTATTATCCCAAAGTCACCTAAGGAGGTGAAATGGGGTAAAATCATCCGGGAGTGCGATGAACGAGATCTGCTCAAAGTCATTAACAAGTTTGCGTCCCAAAAAAGAACAAAGCATGGGTACTTATTATCCCAAAGTCACCTAAGGAGGTGATACGGGGTGAAATCTTCCAGGAGTGTAATGAACGAGTTCTGCTCAAAGACATTGACAACATCTAGTTCAACACAGCGAATCATGACCTCAGTGACAATCTGACAATGACACCGCACCGCATCAATTACTTGACGATGCCGGTCGGGGGTCATTGTCATCGGAAGGCCGGCTAATTGATGTATATTGATCAAATCAAATGATTTATGAATGTTTTCAATTGAGTTATTTGAACTGAATGAGTGTATGACAGCAACTCGTCACTGGTGTTTGTGATGTTTTTTTGGCTTTTTATCAAAGACTAGCTATCGACGCGGATTCGCCTGCGTATTGCTAAGAACGCAGACAAACCCGCAGGTTAAATATAGCCTATAACCATCTAGAAAGTTCATTCTACACGCAGGTGAAACACTTTTTGAAATCGGAAAAGCGGTTTCGGAGATTATTCAACACATACAAAGCTACAATCTCATAGACTTTTCCTCTTTATTACATTATAGTTTAATATAAATTATGATGATTTTTGCGTGGAATGATTATATTAAACATTAAATAAATTAAATAAATGATTTTTATTCTGCAAGTAGGCCACAATAGCACTTTTACAAGTCAAAAATCTACTAGCGTGTCAGAAAAAGAAGACCACTGTTAAGAAGAACCGCCGAAACAAACTCAACAGTCAGTCTTTTTTTGCCAAAAAGAAGCTTATTACAATGATAGTACTTGGCGTTTTTCAAAAAAAGTGTACAAAACAACTTTTTTTTCAAAATTCATTTTTTTTTTGTTTTTCTTACTCAGAATCTTTGATACTATCGATCTTCATACAAGAAAAAAAGTGTCCTAAATATTCCATTCCAGATCGTCACGTTTTTGTATGCATTTATATGATCGTGACGCACTGGACGAAAAAAATTACATAGTAAAATTTTTTTCTTTTTTTCTTGTATGAGGATCGATAGTATCAACGATTTTGAGTAAGAAAAGCCAAAAAATTTCGAATTCTGAAAAAAAAAAGTTTTGTACACTTTTTTTGAAAAACGCCCACTTAACCTAGTTAAAATAAGTACCTTAACCTGAATATGAACACAAGAAAAAAAAACATAATGCGACTACGAAGTCGTTGGTAATGCTAACATGTAGAAAAACACACTTTACGGACGGTACCTAGTGTTTTTTTTATTCATTTTTTTAAATACCTCATTTAGCCTTATTGAATAATTCAACAATGTCATATTCATTCGGATCGATCTTGTTTGACTACTTGTCGGTCACCTTCAGTAGCAATAGTGAGATAGGTCAGGTTTTAAAATAATTCATATAAAGAGTGTTTAGTACCAAATTGAAATATTTGCCGTAATAGTTTTAGACTAAACGTTATAGCGTTTTAGTTCACAGAATAATAACGTTTCTGGTGCTCTTCTATTTCACCTAAGTGGTTTTTTTTTCAGAAATGGCATTTTTTATTCATACCTAATGCCTAGAAAAAATATGAATGGTCTATATTAATTTCACCCTGTATTTGACGTGAAACGTACGTGATATCTGTACCTACTGCCAGCCGTATCTATCATTCATTGTATCTATCCCAGCAAACGAAACGGCATTGAGCTGTCACCAGTGATCGACGGTTGACAGTCCGTTTGTTCATCTGTTTACGACTTTTACGAGTCGATAGTTTAGATCGTTTGCTCGCTCGACGAGCAAGTCTATCAAACAAGGGAACGAATTTCTTTTATATAACGTCGGTGGCAAACAAGCTTACGGCCCGACTGCAACTCCAGGGGTGTCACATGCACGTAGCTGACCCTTTACATTAGCATCATCATCATATCAGCCGAAAGACGTCCACTGCTGGACATAGGCCTGGGACCAAAGATTTCCAAAGTGACCGGTCCTGCGCCACCCGCATCCAGCGGACTCCCGCGACCTTTACCAGGCCATCAGTCCACCTTGTGGGGGGCGTACCAACACCGCGCCTTCCGGTACGTGGTCGCCACCCGAGAACCTTTCCGCCCCAACGGCCATCGGTTCTACGTGCAATTTGCCCCGCCCACTGCCATTTTAGTTTAGCGATACGAAGGGCTATATCGGTTACCTTGGTTCTGCTGCGGATAGCCTCATTTCTGATGCGATCACGCAGAGAAACTCCCTACATAGCCCTCTCTATTGCCCTTTGGTTTATTTCTTCTTTTTTTTCCCCGTTTGGCCTGCATTGCGGCCAGGATTCGTTTCGGTATGGCCTCTTGTTGACATGTTCGTTGCATTGTATTCTTTATCGACACATCATAACTGATACATTAAGGCGCCTTAGGTTCTCGCTCTCACTGAGCATAAGCGTGAGCGAGATGGAAGTGCGTGTTCGAAAGCGCGGATATCATGTGCGGAATATTTCAGAAAACGAGGTAAACTTTTAAGAAATTTGAGTAAGTAAGAAGTAAAGTTATTGTTTATTATTTTATGAAGAAGATTAAAACATCTACGAAAACTGTATTAGGTACTTCTCATATCTTGCAGATTATGATATATTTTTTCCGACCTGAAAATTGTTAAATTATAATGTATAAAATGGTTACTAAACCACTTTTAATTTCAAAAGTGGAACCTTAAATATGTATTCATATTCATATTCATTTTATTGGTAATATAAATTACATATTAGGTATGTACGAGTAAGTCAGCTAATATAAATAAATAAATAAATAATAAATACATATTTGCGGACAATCTTACACAAATCAACCTAGTCCCAAACTAAGCAAAGCTTGTACTATGGGTACTAGACGACGATATAAATACTTATATAGACACTTATATATTCTCAAAGACACCAATCTCGATGTAGCAAACAATGATTTTCAGAAGTTAGATAATGTTTGAAAGGCGTTTATGCAAACCTAATTATTATAGTCAAGAAAACCAGTTATTTCACTAGTGGCTCTGTAAGCTGCAGAACTCTGGAGCCAATTTTTTTTTAATCTTTTTTTTATTTCGTTAAGCTGAATCGACAATAAAATGACATATAATTATTGAACTTGCTCACAAAATGTCGCGAGAATCGGATGAGAAATGCAACCTGCGGCGCTACCACGAACTTCAAATCTCGAATTTCCTGTATCTCCGTCTCTGTCGCTCGAGTACCGTAAACCATAAGCGCGATAGAGACGGAGATATACGAAGTTCGAGATTCCAAGTTCGCGGTTAGAACGTTGTAGTAGAGAACAGCCGAACAGACGAAATAATTTTTGTCCAAGCCAAAACAGAAAATTTCGTTCGCTTCGCTCGCCCGTTCAATCAAACTAGTTAATTGTTATACTCGTACTTGGCTTATAAATCAGGTGTCAGAAAGCATGCGAAACACATTGAAATCAAATTGGTATACAAAATGTGTATCTCATATCGACGACTGAACTGAATAAAAGTATTTTCCTTTCAATTCAAACACAAATATTTACTACCAAGAGTTCAGACTGCAATTCTCCTCCATCTATTTCCGCCATTTCCAATCAAGTGTCTTCGAGAAGCTAGACACATACATACAAACATACATACAACGTAGCCCGTCTCCAGTTAGCCATAATCCCGTCAGTCTTCGTATTGTGAGGAGAACACTTCCTGATAACCTCAGCAGGTGAGAGGGACTTATGTCACAGCGGCGGATGGAAGCGAGAGCGGATTATTTGGATTAATCACACAATGAATTGGATTATTTGTAGAGACAATTAGGATCCTAATTAAGACTTATTAGATGTGAGCCATTTTCTAAACTCAGGTTAAGAGCGTAAAATAAACTCAAATGCTGTTCAAAGGAGGCGATCATTGACGAATTGGAAAAAATCTTAACCTATGAAGTAAAAATGCTACTTCTTTGAAATTCTATTGTCGTTGCTACTTTTATATACCTTTTCGGGGTTTCTGTTCCAAAATGGAAAAAAAAACGGTACCCAGTCGTCATCTCCGTTTGTTACAGGCATTTTACTCAAAAACTACAAGATTTATATTTATAATTATAATATACAGGGTGACTGGTAATTCAACCTATTCCTTGAAAGGGAGCTAATTTGCAACAATTTATGTCCAGTCAACCAGGGGTCGCTGGTTTCCGAGATATTCGAGTTTTTAGTTTGTATGAAAAAAATTCCCCTTGCAGCCTTAAGCTGGTGATTGTGACAAAAGTACTTCCATTTGGATGGTAAAAAAACATTTTTGTCACAATCAGCACTTTAAGGCTGCAAGGCGATTTTTTTTTAAACAAACTAAAACTCGAAAAATAAAAAAAAATCGTGTTTTGACCCCTGGTTGACAGGACATAAATTGTTGCAAATTAGCTCTAGTATAACCCCTTTCAAGGAAAAGGTCGAATTACCAGTCACCCTGTATAACAGATAACAGAGAAGAAAAACCAAGTTGTGTTGTCAATTTACAAAAACAAAACCTATGAATAAGTGTACGATAATTTATTACGGAACCTTTCGTCACGCTCTTGGCCGGTGTTTAATACTCAGCGCTCCGTGTAAAACAAATGAAAGTTAGTTTTCTTCATTATTAACTAATAAAAACATTTAAAAATGGAATAGACTACGGATACTCTTATAACCCTTACTAAGCGCTAACCCTTATTTTCTGGCGGTTATAATCCGCGATGCCCGCGCGTCTGATCACGGACCGAGCGGTCAACGGTATTATGTTCTAAAAATGAGTGCTGAGATCTTCGCTCCTACTCTTACTCGTACAAACAGGTGTGAAAGTAAGCAACAAAGCATATAATTAAACTGTCACTATAGTTTATAATGAAATAATATTTTCGTTATACATTACTGAATTGAAACTGCATATAGTAAAAGTAACTCTAGAATATGAATTGTAATAAAAATTCAAGTTGCATGTGTTTCAAATATAGTCACAATACGGTATTTGACAAAAGTCAAATCAGCCTCTTTTTATGAAACGTCAAAAACTCTCCGTTAGTATGGAATTTGTAGGGATTACTTGGTTGTGACACTTGTGACGTCCTTGTTGTTAGTTTTTATGAATTTAAAAATCTTAAAATAGCAAGCATAAATGAAAGCTTGATACTTTCCGAGTATTTTCGTAATGTCTGTTGCTAATGAAAAACTATTTATTTTCACTGTTGTCAAATACCCAATTAATTAATGTGTAGGTCAAAAATAACTCTAATATGATAATAATAGATGACATAGTTGTCAATATAACCATCAACCACGGCTCTAATTTCACCAACTTGAAAATGAACAGTGACCAGCCAATGACAATTGGCACTCTTTGGGGTAGGCCTATGTCCAGCAGTGGACGTCTTTCGGCTGATATGATGATGATGAATGACAATTACGTGTAAATTAAAGGGTCGATACTTAAGAATGCTGTCCAGTAACCATCTTTACACGTCCACTCAGCTATGTACGTCGAATTATCCTTGTCACAATGTTAACTTGGTGAAATAGGGGCCGGTATGAACGGGACAGGGCTAATTGGGAATGGATGAAAATTTAAGATGTGCCTGACAATTCTTTTGGTGATTGGAATAATCTTCCTTAGCGACAGAAAAACGTTTCAGACTTTTCAAATATTTTATATATCTGACACTGGCAATGACAAATATAGTTGCTGCAGCTGTCAATATCATTGCCAGTGTCAGTTTACCACGGATTTTAAAGATTTTTTTTGTAATATGAGACGGATCAAGCAAAGTGTCTTTTTCGCCGACCTGAACCCAAAACGTAAGTTTATATTATTCAAAAATAATTGATGCAGTTGAAAAGTCCACAACTTTTTACTGGTGCTAAGGAAGGTTATTGCTATCACCAAAAAAAAAATCAGGCACTTCTAAAATGTTCATCCATTCCCCATAACATGCTACTTACACCTGTCTAACATTACCTACATACGAGTAAAAGATTTACTGCTCTTTAAGAATGACATGTTATACTTAGTCAATAAAATTTAATGTTCAACCTCCTGACGTTTGATTTTTGCTTTGAGAATTCCTCTTGAAGATCACAAACTCAACCCCACCCCTGCAGGCAACCCGTTGACAGCTTACTGTATATAATCGGTCATCCAGGCTCCACTAGGGCGTCTTTGTATCTCAGCCAAAGAGATTTGCGTCGACTTGGGGTAATTGGAGTTCCGTTTGCTAAGGCCTCCATTTTGCAACGAATTTGAGTTCATTTTCACGACCGGTTAGCCTACTGGGTAGCGACGCTGCATACGATGATGAAGGCCCTGGGCTCGAATCCCGGTAAGGGATCAATATTTGTGTCATGAATGTCATGATCATAAATATTTGTTTCTGAGTCGTGGATGTTTTGTGTTTTGTTTGTAGCTGTTCATTTCTAATTTGTGTGTGCTGTTTGTTTTTGAATGTTTATGAAATTATGATACTGTTTCTTTGATATTTTAGTTATTGTATATGTATGTAGGTTTATATATATATATGGATTTATGTAAGTGTCTTTCTTATGGTTAGGTTGGTTATATTCTGTTTTCTGTTTCACCTACTCAAATCATATGTTTATTTTGCATCGTCTCCACCACCTTGGTTGTCTGGAAGTTTGTTTTTCTATTATGTTCTATTTCTGGTGAGCAATCAAAAAAGAATATTATTTGTATTTGTATTGTATTGTATGTTTTCTATCTATTTATATCTATTCCCTATACTATATTATACCAACAACACAAGCCTTATTGAGTTTACTATGGACTTAGATCGATTTTTGTAAAATTGTCCCCTAATATTGTATTTAATGTATGCCTGACAGCTTGCTGAAACATCACAGACCCCGCACAGACAAATGCCAAACAACAATGAAAGTATTAATCAACTAAAGCCACACACTGCTCTTCATCAAATTTAATAACTGATTTTGTTTCCCTATCTTCCCGGTACGTACAAACCCTACTATATCGAGCATAATCCCACTACGGGCAAAAATTACCGCTTTCGTATGACGAGCGGTCTGATTGCCTGTCCGTCTTGTCTGTCTGTCTGTCCGCTGTCGAGATCTTTTGTTATTCTATGTTACCGTTATATCAAGCTGAAATGTGAATTATGGAAAGGGAAAGCGTTTTGTGATTAAACTGGTGGTTATTGGGATTTTATGTATTAATGGATTGCGTTCAAAATTAATATATCTCTTAAGAAGACATTCGAATCTTCATGAAACCTAACATAAGGATGATACAAAATCTGATAACCATTTTCAAGCGTCCGTAGGCTATATGACGTCTGTTTGAGATATGCTTGATACCACCATCGTTGTATCATCATCATATCAGCCGAAAGACGTCCACTGCTGGACAAAGGCCTCCCCCAAAGAGTTCCAAAGTGACCGGTCCTGCGCCACCCGCATCCAGCGGACTCCCACGACCTTTACCAGGTCATCAGTCCACCTTGTGGGAGGCCTACTAACGCCGCGCCTTCCGATACGTGGTCGCCACTCGAGAACCTTTCCGCCCCAACGGCCATCAGTTCTACGTGCAATGTGCCCCGCCCACTGCCACTTAAGTTTAGCGATTCGGAGGGCTATATCGGTTACCTTGGTTCTGCTGCGGATAGCCTCATTTCCGATGGTTCATCGTAGTATATAAGATCATAATTGTCAATGCGGCCAAATAATAAAACCTATACTTAGATTATTTTAAACTTGACAGACGAAAGTTTAAATTCCAGTTTAAAGATTATTTTCATACATCACAACTTGTAATATTGTTTAAACACAATCAGTTCATCGAACTGAATAAGCTGGAGAACTTACATGTAACTGACAATTCCAATACAACTGTCCTAACAGAATCCTCAGCCATGTCCCGACGGTGTCTGCTACGTGCCGAGTTGTTGACGTTACTATTTTCATCGATATTTCTATGATTCTCCACATTGACGTATGTCTATTGTAACAATTTGTTAAGTGACAACTCATAATAACAATTTTATGAAAATAATGTAAATTATAGCGTTAGTTGTCGGCTTAAACAATGAGTTGCCAGTGTCACTTGTCACATTAGTGAAATAACTAAACAGATTTTTTACAATGCATTACAAAGACCGCCATTATCTTCAATGAAACATAAATAATTTTGAATTAATATGATTATCTTAAACCAAGAGAAAAAATTGCCTCGAGATAATTTCGTTACATTTGAGATAATTTTAACATCGTTCTAATGAATTTGTTGCTCCAAGAATCCTCGAAGTTTTTGTGTAGTTCATACTGCATCAGGCGACTGTATTTCAAGTACATTTTTAGCATTTCACCTTTTTATTCGCCGAAGGAAACTTCAGATGCAATTTATAATTAACATTTATAACACGACACAAATCCATCAAGCTTCAACTGAGATCGCTAATTGCGACTGCATCGCAAAAACGTATTTTAATTCATAATAACACACTTGCATTGCTCAAGACTTTAATATCCCCTTCAATGAAATCCCAACCGTAATTACTCAAATATAGAACATAATTTTGTTCGATAAATGCGGGTAGTTATGACGATTCGCGCCGTGTAAGCATCATATCGCGCCCGGGCGCATTAAGGCTCCAGTCACTCTCAATCACTCAGTCTGTCCAGACGTCAGTCATAAGCAAGACGAACGGGGGGACGCCTCCCACTCGCCCCCTCCGCCCCCCGGGGGGCGAGGGACTGGTCAGCTCTTGAAGACAATTTACTGAACAAGTCGACTCGACTGGGATTCCCGTTGAAATTTATTTGATGGAAGTTGCAGTATGCTGCGTGTTTTATGGAATGGTGGAGTGGGTGGGATTATGGGAATGAGAATGGGTAGGTCTTAGATGTTTGAAACATTTTAAACTTAGTGTTCTGAAACCTGTTATCGTAGCAAAATTACGATAAATCGAAAGAAAATATATCAGACTGGAATGCTCCAAAATTTTAACAAAATAAATCACAAATACGTGTATTCCATTACAAAAGATAAATAAGGACGAAACACAGTGGACACTTTTTAAGTTTTCATATTTCTTGTAAAAAAATCATATAGCCTTACTTACTCACATAACTTTGTAATAAAAATAACGTCGCTTCTGTTTTAATGATTTTATTTGAAATAGCCTAATATATTTGAGCAGAAATATTTTATAGCGATAATTTGGATTAAATTTCACAAACGGACAACAAAAATAAGATAAATGTTAAACATAACACCGAAAAGAGCATACGAGTGCATATGTCTCGACAAACTGTGAATACAGTTTGGCGAGGTAAAATATGTAACTATAAGTTATAAGTGCGCGGCGCCCACATGGTGAGTGACGTGGTGACCTGGTAAAGGTCGCGGCCCGCGGGAGTCCGCTGGATGCGGGTGGCGCAGGACCAGCCATTTTGGCACTCTTTGGGGGAGGCCTATGTCCAGCTGTGGACGTCTTTCGGCTGATATAATGATGATGATGATGAAGCTATAAGTATTTTTCTCGAGTTCAATAAATAAAAAAAAAGAACAAAAACGCTCAAAAGCAACAAACCTGCAAAAACATAGTAACTAAGTCAAAAACGCGACAGAGCAGTCCAGTCTCAAACGGTGAGTTAACATCATTATCGGACGGGGGGGACGGGGGACAGGGGGGGGACACGCGTCGCTCAGATGTCGCGGCCAGACGTACGTCTTTGTCGGCCGTCGCTTTATTTGGTTTGCAAGGCGCTGCGACTAGAAGCGGCGTTTTCAATTCTTTGTTACGCGGTTTTGTTTTTGGCCTTTTTGTTTGAAGCTGGGAAATGCGGACGTTATGTTTTATATTTTATATGTGCTTGTGATTTTTACAAGCTTTATAAAAACTTGACCTGTTCGTAGGTAAGTATGTATGTAAGTTGTCCGTCAAAACTTGCAATCCATTTTTCAGTCACTTGCCACTATCCGATTGAGCTGAAATTTTGGGTATTAGTATAGTTTGGATGACAATTCAATATTATGATACCATCGAGCTGATCTGATGATGGAGACAGAAGATGGTCATGGGTATTCAGTACTTTACCGACGTAACTCCGTCGAGTTTGGGCGCGTTAAAATTGTCTCAATGAGTAGTTGATGACGGTATACAAAAAAGTACAGTCGAAAAGCTTTTAAGCTTGTACCAAAAATGAAATGTTTGACAGAAACTTATTCATTGAAATACCAGTCCGGTGTTGGGTGGAGTGAAAGCCTTACAGTAATTTAGTTAAAGGCTTATTGTATGAATAAAAAAAATCTGTTTTGATAACAACACATACCTACACAATAAAATATTAGAAATATGTTACACAGTGGGCTATTCTTCATTGCATTGCATGCAATTCTTTTTCTTTCTGAAGAATTCATGCATAGTTATGAATCGTTTAATTAGGCATGGAGTAACTTAATTCTTCTGATAAAAACGGAATGGATGAACTGCATGTCTACATCTTATAACTTATCTATGACTATCTTTTAACTTATTATTGAATGACACTATAGTTTCACTTGATGAAAAGTGAGATCAAAGTTGTGCCTGTTCTCTTGCGGAGGAGATAAGCGGAGCGGTGTGTTCTAATTAGTGTTGTGGATAACGCTCATTTCGAGGCTTATAGACTCGAGCCTTAAAGACTCCCGAGGCTTAAAGACTCGATGCTGTTTAAGAACCGTGATGGTTTGTTTTACGCATATAAATGCAAAATATTGACTTTTCGTCACTTGAGTCTTTAAGCCTCGGGAGTCTTTAGGGTTCGAGTCTTTAAGCCTCAAAATGAGCGTTATCCACAACACTAGTTCTAATTCATAGGTTATGCTACATAATCTACATATTTCAATTTCAGTTTGCTTTCATAATAATAAAACCCTACTTCGAAAATTAAAATCATCTATTCCTGCTCCCTCTTCCATTTCTCCTTAAACAAAGTCCTTGTTAAACTAGAGACATACCGATGTTTTTCTTCACATGAAGTTTTTTATATGTCTGCCAAAAGTTGTATTACTAAATAATCCAAAATGTCCTCCAAATGTCTATCCTGGCTTAGCTCTGCGTCTGGTTGATTCAATCAAACTTGACAGCCCAAAGTCGATGTGGGTCGGCCATTGATTTTTTCCCCACGCAAACTGGACCGCTGCGCTGTTTAGAATAACAGTTTGACAGACTGGAATTAATGCAGATCGCAAAAATTGTGTGACTAAAGAGACAATAAGTGTTTTTAAATACATAAACAAATATTCGGTGAGATGTTTTGCAGAGAAAACACTTGAAGGAATTCATATTCAAAATTTCTTAACCCTTACAGGAAAATATCTCTAAGTGAAATGATGCGTAAGCCCAGCAGTGAAACGCTTATAAAGTGATGATGATGATGATTATTCTAAAGGAAAAGAATATGCGAATAAAAAAAGTACGTATGAGAAGCAGTCATGCCTGTATCAGCAAAGAAGTTGATGATTATAGTCGTGAGTGCGATGAGAACGATAAGATAGTTCTCATCGCACTCACAACTATACGCATACATGAAGCTGATTATAACTTACTTAAGTAAAACGTAAATTTGCCAAGACTTGAGTTTTTGTTCTGTAACTCAGAATATTTCTATTTGTGGTAAACCACTACTTCCTTGCACTATGAAGTTTTTCTTCCCATCAGACATAGCACGAAGACGGATGCATTTTCAGAACAAAACCAACAACAAATATAGATTTTCTCAGAAACTAGACCTCCAAAGAAAGAACAATTCATCAACTGAAAAGAAAAACGAACGCAAACCATATCTTCAAAGTAAATCTGCATCACTGCACTCAATCACACACAAGACGTACTGAACCCTCTCCTATTTAATTGACGATCCACTCCATCAAAACAATCTTGAAGTCCACAACATACTTATAAGCTACACCCCAGCCACACTAATCTCAACTTTATTCTTAACACAATAAGAATTTAAGAATGCTCACGAGAAATTTTCACAGATAATTCGCTTTGCTGACAAACTGCATTTGCAGCTGTGACAGGCAATAATGAACTTAATACCAATGGGAATAGGTTTGCGGGCGTGATAGAAAGTTGTTGTAGCTGTCAAGTTTAAACGTCACATGTCACTGAGGGATGCCAAACTGAAGACGTCCTTGTCTCGGAGACTGAGCGTCGATGGAAGGCGAAGAAAAATTTAATAAGGTCGCGGATAAGGTGACGGTATATTAGGGTTGGAGGTGTTAAAGATGTAATTGGATATTTTAGCCCTTTATAGATATCTGAAGTATTACGTGAATTTTGTGCACTGCGCCGAGCCTCCCATGATGCTGGCAAGAACGTATCACTAAATAATTTAAGCATAACCTTGGAGATCAAAGCTCCCTTACCATCACGAGATATGTGTTTTTGCCTTGCCATGTGTATTTGTCGTAACCAAATACTCCTACAATTACTAAAATTACTCATGAAACACATATCAGTACGTGCATCGTATATCTTCTATTGAAGATTTGATGCAAACACTCCAGAAGCAGATGACAGGGGCAACCAGTATGGCTAGCTAGTTATATTGGCAAGTCTCTAAAATTTCTAAATAGTATTTGACAGATTACTGTGTTGCTACTTTTCACAAAATTATGATTGTACACACTTGTGTCATAATTTGCCCTTTGGTTGTGTTGTCACGAGAATTTAAACCTCAAATTGAGCCACAGGTTGATACGAGCAAGCGACGGGAAAAACTACTAGCCGTGCAGAAAATTCAGCGTTTCGCTTTCGCCTCTTCCGTGCTCCTACCCAACCCGTTGGACAAAGTGAGTTCCGTACCAAAATAGTAAACGATGTTTGACAAATAGCGAACAGATGTCGCCGCTATGGTGGGAGGTCTTTTTTCACGTTCGCGCCTCGCTGACGATTCTTGGAAGAGATTTGGAGCCTCGAATTAGACCGGTTAAGTTTGGTGATGTATGAGGCTGTCCAACGGTCTGATTTACTTGACTAATCAGCTAAAAGAAAGTTTCTTACGAGATTGGAATTAAGTGTTCAAAAACGATTTTACAATTAAACGAGAGATGTTATAGATAAGTAAACTTCAGGAAACTTCTTGGTCTTAATAACGGAGTCTGATAATGTATCATAAACAACTACAACCAAATAAACGTCCATCAAAAGCATGATTATCTTCAACAACGCTTCGTTAATTTTCATTTCGCTGGCTATTCATCAAAAAATAATCACTCTTCCCAATTCATCATTTCGAAAAAACCCCGATTAGCCACCGAAATTATCAATAATCCACCTGACTCGACCAATCCACATTCAAAGCTACCGGAATCAATCTATCAATCAATAAGTCGTGCTAAAGATTGAGATATTTCACTCGGGGGGCCAGACGGGGGGAGAGGGGGCGGTGGGTGGTGGGGGTGTTTACCGTGCCCGTGACGGATATATCCTCCGTAGACACCCGTCAATCACCAGGGATATGATGAGAATAATATTTCAAGGAGATGTACGCTGCTTGTGCGGTCTTGGCGTTTAGCGGTGGTCGATTTTAGTGACGTTTATTCGGGTGTTTAAAATGTATTCATGATGGCAAAAAAGTTTTTAAGGAGTGCAGTGCAATTTGAAATGTATGTTGTTTTTATATAATCATTTTTATGTAAATGTGCTAATATTAATTAATCGTTTTGACCTAATTATCTTGTTTTGTTTAAGGTTTTTAAACTCTGGGTTCAGTATTATTTAAGTATCTACCACAAGGTATAACATCTCGATGGTTCGTCATCACTATCATTAGCGTTAATACATCATACTGTTGAATACATGCCTCTTCTCACGGACGATAGGGGGTTGTCGTAGGTCCAGGTTATTTCGTGTCAATGCCCTAGGCCAACGTCGTTAAGTAAATTGGTGTAAGATAATATACTGTTTTTAACATTCTTAACATCGTCTAATGACGTCTGAAAAGTAATATTTTGCCGTAAATAATCTGTCCTAACATTTTGTACTCGTACCTACTGATATATTTTTATTGAAGTAGCTTTTCCAGTTCCTTCTCTCCAAATCCCCTTTTCCGAAACAGGAGTTGATTAAATATGAGCATGGGATTAGTATTTAAATTCGATGAACCACAAATATCAAGACATCTCCGACCATCCATCTCACAAATACGTGTAGACGTCAATGTGAAATCAATCAAGTCCGAACCCCCTCCCCCCCTTGACCTGTCTCGTATTTACTTTACAGCTGACGTCTGACGGATGGGTGGCGGGTTTTTTGCCCTGTTTGTTTGAGGATTAGAGGGGTGAGGTTGACCTGAAGTTGTAGATTATTTGAACAAGTTTCTGTTTAGCATTTAGGGTAACGAAACCGAGAATTTACCTTTAAATTCACAAGGTCTAAAAGAAATCAGCGAATCATTTAAAACATAATAATGGTGTGAGAACCTAAGTTAACCATTTTGACGGATATGTAAATATTAATATTTTCTTCCAATAATTTGATCTATTTAGGCCATATTTCGAGTTCACCATGAAAAATGTCACATGATAAAGAAGGTGAAAAACACAGAAATTTTATGAGTGTCATTCATTATATACTTGCCTACAAACTATTTTGAATATCTGAAAAGATTAAAAACTAGAAGCTCGGCGCCACTAACTGCTAATACAACAAAAAATGCCAGAAGATTTAAAAGTATATACAATAAAATAAGTATATTAGAGCTTGACTAGAAGAGAGTACGTTAATACATTACCTTCTTTGCCTTCTGTACTTTGCCTATTAAAATACCTACGTAAACCATATCAGTACTTATTTATTAATATATTCTGCTAAATATATCGTCGACTACCCATAACACTAACCTAATTTGGGCTTACTACGGAGCTAGTTCGATTTGCGTTACGTAACATTATCCCCTAATATTTATTTATCTATGTGACACTGGCGCCCGTCAATTATTTGGTCCTTCGAGCCGGATAACACCCCAAGACAACTGCTAGGCTCAATCACAGATAGCCAAATCGACCGGGGCCGCATTGTAACAGATTGGCTGGACCTGCGGGTCACGGGGTCATTGAAGGGACGCGATTCCACTTGTTTTCATGATATCTCGTGTTATGGCAACTTTTGTGAAGTGTGGAATTCAAAATTTATGTTATAATTTTAGTAGGATACAATAGTGATTTATCAATGCTTCAGTCTTATATATTTAAAATTAACTTTGCACCTATATGTATTTAGATCAACCGACACGACAACGAGCAAATAATTTTTAAATTATTTGCAATTTAAGTTGCAATTACTCATGTTGGTACCTAGAGTGAACAACAAGGAAAATACCCTTTTTAATACCTAACAAAACAAATAAAAGATCGAGTTTTGTCATAAGTTGTCACTCAACTTACCCAAAAAAGAAGTTCACTAAGATTTTTTCAATTATTAATCGACACCTACAACTTTAATTTATTTCCACTAAGTGTATTCACACACATCGAAAAGCATAACTAACCAAATCAAAAGCCTTACAAGGTCAGAATCAATTAAAAGTAAACCGATTGATAATTCTAAAGCCTGTCAATCAAACTAACCAAATGACGTAATTTAATCAGACTGTGATAGACGAGAGATTGACGGCTTTATAATAGTAGGAATGAAACTGTCAAAGTAAAGTCTGTCAAACAAAAAGTTACCTTATACTCCGAGCGTAAAATCATTTTTAGCTGTTCGTTAGACAAAGTCGGTCCTATTAAACGATCTGTTTTGAAGTGGTTAGCCTTCGCCAACTTACCTGTAAAGAAAAAAAGTTTGGTTAGACACATGATTTTGACCCAATTTCCGAACAGTTGATATAATAATAATAATAATAACCATTTATTTCAGGCATCTAAGGCCCATAGTTACAAATACTTTAAAGACTAACATACATAAGTACAATACAATTTCGTTAAACATAACAAAAACACTATTACTCCAGGCAAAATACGGTTTTGAAAAACATTAATTTATAATAGCGTTTTTTTTTCTTTACATCATTTTAAAACATTGATCTAAGATGCTTTATACAAGAATCCAACAAACTTTCCATCCGGAAGTATTTATATAGATTTTAAAAACGAATGAATTGTTTTTTTTTAATTATTTATCTTGAATATTATAGAGCAAATGTAAATGAACCAAAATAAAGATAAAACCATTTATTAATATTTTTTCTGACTTCAGAAGCTAGTTAAGTTATCATTTTTTTTATGTCTGAAATTTTGTTGGATTTTGTCACTAAGTAACTATTTAATTGATAATATATACATTACATAAAAAAAATCTGCTATTATAAATTATTTCCAAATTTGGCATATTTTCCATACAAGCTGTCAGTTCATTGCCTGGACTATATACTTAACTACGATGTGTTACGCAACTTCGTGGTGTCAGGTAAGCGACCGCGAAAAGGCCAGAACTTGACTCCCTGCGTAGTAAAGTAGCGGCCAAAATTATTCCTTAGTGAACACATTAGTGATATGGCGACAGGGGTCAAAAATTAATTGTCCGTAAATGATGTAGCATGGAGAAAAAATGATTAGGTAAGTTGAGAACTTCACAACAAAATGTGAACTTGCATTTTATTTTTATTCAAAACGCGGTGAAATAAACTTAAATGATAACAGAAAAACAAATTGATGAAATTCTTAATTTAATTAAATGTTTTTTCATGTCCTAATTAGTTTTTTTGTTAAATAAATTATAAGAAATCTTTATTTATAACGATCTCATCCGGAATATGCTTGGTATGTATGTTAATCTAGTAATAAAATTAAAACATAAATTAAATAGTTATGACCTTAATTCGTTAAGAATGACATTTAACAGTAAAAAAGCGAAATAAATTAATAAATTACTTTTATTTTAATATTCATTAATGAAATGGGAACTGGATGTGACCGCTACCGTCGAGGAGATCCAACGTACCTAAACGTTTCTTTAAGTTAGATTTTAGATAATTAGGTAGCCAGCTTATTAATTCATTCATCTAGGTTATATTTAAGTTCAGTGTGCTGATCTTTTTACACTGCCAAATAAATACTAATTAAATAATAAATTCTTGGCAAAACCCGCACCAATAAAAAACCCAGATGATAAACTAGTAAAAAAATCAACTTAATATACAAAATTTCGTAAACCAATTCAATACTTTAATATCCCTGTTAAACAACAGCCCATTAAAGCACCCCAAAAACCAGCCCTCATAACTAAAACCCGCCGCAAACCGGAAAAATCCGATCCAAACCGCTATCCCTAACTCTCGCCAAAACCTAGAACAGGCCGGGCACTAAAATTTTATTCACACGTGCCCTGGTGCATAATGCAAACGTACGTTAACTAAAAAGAAAGATAAGTGCATATTTATACTATCCGTACGCGATATTTCCCAGAGACCGTCAGTGTAAAGTGTTCGATTACAATTTAATGTCGCGATGGCGGCCACAGCCTTAAATTCTACATCCCAACTACCTTCAGAACCTCAAACGATTCCCAACCTTCGTCGCATCAGTTACGATTCAAACTAGCTCAAACGCAGCCGGTGTTTTAGTCTTTTTCGAATCGATTGTGAGGTCGTTTCGGGCAGCATCGGAGCCTAGAAGTAGTCGGCAGAATGTGACAGCCCAGTGCCATGGTTTTTTTTTTTAAATAAGGGTGCCTACAAAGTCATGACTTTATTACTGTCTGCTGGTAATGAGACGGAGCCGAGTTATTGAACGGTATGGACATGCTTTTGATCTTAAGATAGGTTTTTGTTTTGAAATATGGTTTTAACTTTTTTTTATGCTTTTATCAGGAATGTTTGAGAAAAAAAAAGGATGTGGAGACGATCAATGATTGTTTATTTCTGATAAGGAAATAAAGGAGTACAGTAAAGACGCTAAGCAGCTAAAAAGGCATCGAAACTGTAAACTGCCTCGTTTACACCTTGATACATATGTATATGATTGTTTAGAATTTTGACGGTTCTTGATATTTCTAGGATAAAAAACTTTAATATTCCTTAAAATTTTGGGTAAGAAACCTCAAGACAATATGTTGACCCTGTATAGATATTTGTTTAATACACAAAGCATTGCATGTGCATGTATTCTGGCGTAGTATTTGTTGCAAAACTATTTATATAGCTATTTTTAAACATTAACGTCAAATGATTCTTGATTATTTCGAGTCTGCGATCTCCGATATGATTTCACTCGCAACATTTTTGTGACTATTTATTCTTTTGAGAGCTTGAAAACGTTGACATTATCAATTTTAATTCTCCGTTTTCAATTTAAAAACTAAAATTTCTTCAATATCTATAACTGTCAACTAATACTGTAATCAATTAATTCAGTTTTTCATTACCACTTTAGCCAAAACAATTAAATAATCAACCACTGAAATTATAATTTTATTCGCAATCGCTTTTTACACATGACTAACAAAATTCGTTTCTAAATACAAGCTACATAAAGCTTCGCTAAATATTTCTTCTTTGTTGCTACATTATTTATTTACAGTTGTCATAAATTTCTCATAAATAACTGACATCAGAAACTGGCCACTACCGTTGACGGTGGAAAGGTAGGAATGACTCAATCTCCGAAATGATTTTATTATAAACGATTGACACAGATTTAACACAATCATGGTGATGAAGCGTGTGGAAAGTTGATGAATCATTCATATTGTTTCGCCATATTTTCCTTTCCGGGGGCGAATACTACTATAACCACGAACACCGAAATTAGAAGTTCGAAAATCTTCGTCTATATCGGACTAAGGTATAAATAGTATTTGAGTGACAGTGACTGAGATATTCGAAATTAGACATTCGATTGCAGTGGTAGCACCGGCAGTTGCTACAGACATACATGCAAAACGCTTTACGTTTACAGTTATTAATTTTTCTATAAATAATGAATGCACCGCCGAATGTCATCTCGCTCGTATTAGGAGAAACTCGACTAGGGAACTAACAACAATATACAGCGAAATGTTAGTGTCACAAGTTGGTCATCTGACAAGTAATTTAGTGAAGAAGCGTCGAACATTTAATTTAAGCAAAAAAAACATTAACTGAAAAAAGATACGAATTGTTCCTCAATCGTCAAAATCCATACGATCCGTCTCAATTGATCCTACTTGGGGATACACATTATAATAGATGGCGCTAAACACAACTCCCAAAGCGGCCCAATTTCCAAGCATTCAAATCTCAACTTAAACAGCCACAAAATTAAGTCCAAACAAAACAAAAGTCTATTCCGCTCCGGGCCCCCGAGCCCTGTGTCGGAACCGCCGGTTCATTTATAATCGCGGGACGGACGGGTGACGTCCGGAATAGACTCGCGACTAGGTTTCAACGGTGCTGATTGATACTTTGTAGACGGAGAGACAATCGGTCGAGAACAAATGAGGACTGATGGATTTCTTATAACTGGTTGGAACTGGTTTTTTTTTGGTGCGATTGCTTAGTGTAAGTGACAATGGAGTTAATAAATATTTAGAAGACGTGGTTTTAAACAAATACTTCCTTTATGATGAAACCATCAATTTATCATCGTCTACATTTTCCCCAAAAAACAACGCCTAATCACAAAAAGTTACGAAAGTTACAAAGGTAATTATTATATTGTCATGTTTTAATTGACGACGAAATATATTTTATGATGAATGTAACCATAACATAAAAATTTATTAATTTTGTACAAGTATCGTCAACACATACACTTCGAATTCGTAACTTATGTAAAATGAAATTTAATTAAAAATTATACTAGTTATTGAACTGACTGTAAAGATAATCTAAACATATGTCAATATTAGCTAGAACATTTACACCACAACATTCATTACTAACAAATAAAAATCGAATAATACGCCCACGCAACATGACTCAGTAGCAAGGACACGCGATTAGAGAAAATAATTCCCACTATAAAACCAAATGTTCCACTATAAAACTAATAATAAAAGTGGCAATATAAGTGGCAATGTAAAATTGGCAATAAAACTATAGTTGCCGTTAATGCAATGATCGTAAATCAGTCGGTCATGACGAATTAATGACGAGCTAGCTTTCGCGGGAGTTTTGGGGATTTTAAAATTGATTCAGTTTTTGGCACGGGAATAATTTTATAGATTCGGTGCGCGATGATTTAATTTGCGGGAATCTTAGAAGGTTTTTTAAAATATTTGTCTTAAAATCAGTTTAACAATCGTCCCGCAATGATTATTTACCGCGTATTTATGGGTTGGCAAGTGACAAGGTCAATTGAGGCTATCGTATTATACTTGTATTGTTACCCAGAAATTAGAATACAGGGCTTTAAACTGCTTGTCAGTATTTGTTGATTATTATCAACAATTACTGACTATTGTCAATTCGGTAAAAAGAGACAAAGTATTATTGAAAGTCCCTGGGCGACCGAGCTCTGCTCGGGTAATAATACGGAGAAAATTAATTTTCCCGGATATGAGACATAGCTAGATCGATTTCTCGCCACGTCCACCGTATATTCCAAACTTCATTCTTCAGTATAGGATAGAGCACAGGTCAATGCCCACTATGTCCAGTCAATTCATCTAATACAGTTAGCAGCAGAAGTAGCTAAACGGACCGGGTATTCAAAATAACCTACAGACGCTTAGCTACTTCTGCTGCTGACTGTACAATGAGTGTGCATTTACTTTCATCTGTCATTTTTGGGTAATCTGTCACTGCTCAATATATTTAAATAAGGGTAATTCATAATGCAAATACCCAAATATTCAACAAAATATATCACAAAGACAGAGGCAAAAGAAACAAATCTAACACAATTCTGGCGCCAGCGTTAAAATTAATCATAGAATATTAATTTGTAGTCTTAAATATACATTTTAAAATTTATTTAATAAATTAACATAGACACTGGCGCCACTAGAACAAACAGGACATTAAGAAGAATTAATGATTCATATTAATTTTAAAACTTTAACAAGCCATCTTCATATTACATAACAAAGTCAGTTTATTTTCTATTAGTATTACTAAAGAAAGAACACTAGTAATTTAATTGTCATTTCAAAAGCAGTGAAAAATTAGTTTTGAACGTAAATTTCTTTAATGGGGCCAGGAAAATCAAATAATCCAAATTTAATTATCCGTCAAATATAAAAAACGCTCTAAAACGTTCCAAAATTAAACAATTGACTGAAAAACGCACTCAACGGTCAAAATTTAAAAACTGTTCTAATTTAAAAATTAACAAAGACAGTGGCGCCACTACAACAAAGGAAACACAAATATCCAAAACCGCGTGGTCACCCAATATCAGTGTCAAACACGTTGCTGGCCAACATAATAACTTCAAACCAGGCAAAATAAACGACAAATCATTTTGTATTTAATGCAGACGAGTTAAGTTTCAAATTAGAACGCATCGTGACCTAGATCAGTGTCGAGTGTGATAATAATTATTTATGATCATAAAATGTGATGTTGTCATAAAAACACGAAGAATAACGATGTTCCTTTTATTAGCGGTGACCATATCCACAATGTCTCGATTATACTACCTAGTATAGGCTGAACCCGGGGTTCATACTAACGGTATGTAATCGGAGCTCAGAATTATACTGGTTTTTTGAATTGTTAGGAAGCTTAGTGAATAATTGCTCAGTGGGCGAGCGACGGCGTCGAAAACTCAAATATAAATCCACTTAATTTCGTCTGCACGGAAATAGATACAATGTGTGGATCTGTGAATTAATTTTTATTTATTCTATTGATAATATTTAATAGGTATATTGAGAAAAGGTTTTTTAGAAGTGGGCGTTTTCACTCAAATGTGCAACTTATACGTTTTTTCTCAGAATAGAGTTTTTTTGATTTTTCCTGTTCAGAATCATGGGCACTTGGGCACTCTTAATTAATCTCGAGAAATAAAAAAGTGTCCACAGTTTTTTATTCCACTATGTGACGTATTTTTCATACATTCTGTATGGACCGTCACATTGTGGAATCCTAAAAAAAATATGGAAAATTGGAGACACTTTTTTTTACTTTATCGGGATTATTCGGGATCAAGGGTGCTCATGATTCTGAACCGGAAAAACAGAAAAAAACAAAATTCTGAGAAAAAAGTTAAAGTCGCACATTTTAGTGAAAACGCCCAAGTGGCACTGAAAAATAAATAATATAGGTATGTATGTATGCTGTAGGAATGTAGGTACTTTAAAATGAACTCAAATGTTCTTAGTCTGATGAATTCTACAAGAACAAATTCGTAGCGGCGTAAATTGGATTTTTTGATAGCTATTGAGGTGCTACTATCAGCCAGACAAAAAAAATTACAGATCGGCAATGGTCAATCGTAAGACAGCATGACTTTTTACGACTGCTTCACCTTTAAGCGTAATTTGAAAGTTGTAATTAAATGGGCACAAACACGCAACAGGCTCCGTAACTAAATATCCTAGATAGCCTAGACATTTAACCAATGTACAATCAAACCATATCAAACCTTCGCAGTATTATAACTTCCAACAGTTCCAACCAATGACGTAGAGAATAGGGAATGGAGGAAAATTTTAGAAGTGCCTGACTATTTGTTTTGGGAATGGAATAACCTTCCTTAGCACCAGAAAAAGTTGCAGATTTTTCAGCAGCGTCAATTATTTTCGTAAAATTTAAACAGTTTCCTCACTTAGGTTTTGGGTTTAGGACGGCGACTGAGACACTTTCCTTGATCCGTCTCATATTACAAATAATATTTTAAATATCTGACCCTGGCAATGACAAATATAGCTGCATCAGCTGTCAATATCATTGCCAGTGTCACTTTACCACGGATTTTTAAGATATTTTTTTGTAATATGAGACGGATCAAGCAAAGTGTCTTATTCGCCGTCCTAAATTCAAAACTGAGGAAACTGTTTATATTTTTCAAAAATAATTGACGCTGCTGAAAAATCTGCAACTTTTTTCTGGTGCTAAGGAAGGTTATTCCTACCACCAAAAAATAATCAGGCACTTCTAAAATTTTCATCCATTCCCAATTCAGGCAAAGTTATATTATAATTGTTACGTTCGTCGGCATAACGTGCTCTTCCGGTAAATCTTCTAAAATTGTAAAGGATTAAAATAAACAGTACAGATCATGGTTTAAACAAACGTTACATTTTCATAATTAAATGTCCGTAACTGACGGCTATTAACATCAAAATTACAACGTTTTGTTCGCCACAAAACACATTAGCATAATACCGTATCTCATGTGAACGTAAATTGTAAAATATACAATACAGCCCTAAATCATTGCAAGACAAAGCCCAATCAATCTGTACGCACTCAATAGTTTAGGGGATACGAAACAGAGCTGCGTGTGCGATGACAGCTCGTGTGTACAGTGAATGTAGGTTAGCAGTATTCAAACTGACTTGTAAGCATTTTGAAACTCGTAACCATCAGACTTAAGCCCCTGCTAGACGGTCGCCAACACGCCCCTCCAACCGGGCGACCTTGGTACGCACCGACCGTGTAGGCAGTTGTTTGGAGCAAAATGTCATACTACATCGGTAGGTGCCGACCAAGGTTGCTCGGTCGGAGTGGCGTGTTGGCGACCGTCTAGCAGGGGCTTTAGGGTTCGTTGTTTGGCACCAACGTGGATTAAAAATTGCAAATACGTGTTAAATTAAAACTATGTTTGGTCTTTTACCATTTCCATTTCTCTCTATACCTGAACGTCGAGCACAAAATCATCACCATAAACCTATTTACATCCTTCTACTGGGCACAGGTGTCCGCTGGATGCGGGTGGTGCAGGACCGGTCACTTTGGCACTATTTCGAGGAGGCCTATGTCAAGCAGTGGACGTCTTTCGGCTGATATGATGATGATGATGATGACTGGGCACAGGCTTCCTCTCGTAGATGAGAAGGAATTGGCAGTAGTCTCCACGCTGACCAATGTGGGTTGCGGATTTCACATCTTTCGCAGATCTTTTCCGGATTGAGATTGTGCGAGTCAACATACTGGTACTATATTACAACTGTGACACATGCGCTTGCGCTTGAAGATGTGCAGCGCGCGTAACGTAAATATGCAGAAACGGTCAATCACTGCCGTGCAGATAGACGCAGTTCTGTGCAGTCGGGTCATTTACACTGAGCACCGTGAGCGAGTGTAACTTTGGCCTGTTATCCGGTAACATTGGCCTGTACAAAACGAATAAAATAAACTTTTATCGTAGTTGAACAATATTACCTTTACCTTCCTGGATCTAACATAGTGAGTTGTGAGACAGGTTGTTATCTGACGTAAATTTGGATCAGCGTGACTTTGAAAGTACTTCCCTTCAGCTTCCAGAAGATCACAGTCTGAATAACACCACTCAGTACTTGCTCTGAAAGTATGAGGTGTTGTTGGAACTTAACAGTTGTTTAAGTTCATAAAGTTAGGTCGCCAGGGCTTCCGCAAATGAGCTGTATTGAAAGTGAGGGGCCTGCATATTTCTCTTACAGTCACCCAGGGCATGCAGGCATCGAGGGAAATGAAAAGGCTGATGAGCTTGCACGAGCGGGGGCGAAGGGAACACACTGCGGACCAGAGCCGTTCTGTGGTATCCCTAAAAGTCTAACCAAGCTCACTCTAAAAGCCTATTGTTTCTACAAGACCATTCAAGCCTGGAGAGCTAACCCAGGACTGACACATTCCAAGGCACTTATTAGAGCCTTTAGCAAAAAGGCGTCTTCTGACGCCTTGGCGCTAAGTAGGAACCGTCTACGCATGCTGGTCAGGGTGCTTACTGGGCACTGCCGCCTAAATAAGCACATGCAAACGATAGGACTGTGTGACACAAGGCAGTGCAGATTCTGCTTTGAAGCAGAGGAGACGCCTACACACATCCTAACCGATTGCCCTTGCCTCATGCGCAGTCGTAACTCCTTCCTGGGCAAACACATCATGTGCCCGGAGGAGATCAAATTTCTTGAGTTCAACAAAATCCTGCAATCCTTCGAGTTTGCAGGACTTGACCAAGAATTGTAGTAAGTGGCGATCACAATAGATCAGCGATGGTCGCAGTGATATAAGGGCTTTGACAGCCCGAAAGCCACTACCAGAATAATAATAATACAGTCACCACAACGAATCTTTAAATCAAAAAATGGTCGGTAACGTGTGTGACTCTGTATCACTTCAACTGTATTGCCAAAATCGTGTGGTTGTTATCAGTTGTGCTACTCTAACCCGACACCATACGGGACCCATAATCGTATCGAATTTACATCCAATTGGAATTCAAATCATTCCCGCTCAATGCTCTGTATCTACACAAATGCGACAGACACTGTCCGTCACACGTAACACTCGACTTCTATCACTCAGCCATCAACTGCGTTGGCAACACTCCAGTCACCTTTGACATTACCGTGAATATCTTGAATGATGACGTACCAATGACAGTTCATGAGTTCCAGGAATACAAACGGACGATAAAGCAACGATACTGGTGACGAAAATATTGAGGCCAGGGGAACACACCAGGATTCCCAAGAATAATTCTCCGAATGGGTCATTAGTAGAGTTAGGATGTTTGGTGGCAAAGGTGAACAAAGAACAAAGGAGACGTTGTTATATATTTTTTTGATTGAATGAATGAATGAATAAATGGTTGTTAAACCAATAATGTACAATTAAATTTATTGGTTTGATACAAGTAAATTGATTCATAAAAAATCAATAAAAACATAATATATTGTTGAAATGTATAATGCTATACCTACTATTCAAGGTTTTGAATAATTTTTCATTGGAATAAGTTTCAGTATACTACTGATACTTCAGTATCAGTAGTAGCATATAATATGCATTCGAAATACCCTCTCTTACTACGTCAATATTAATTCTTGTTTGATTTCACTTGTACTGTACAATGATATAATGATTAGGGTCAGGATTCTCGTGGCAATTTAGCACAAGAAATGTAGTAAATCCGCCGTTATACACTTTTACTCGTATAATTGAACGAATGACTGAATGGTAAAACATTTTATGTAGAATTTCTAATATGACTTATATTACATACCTATTTGACCTGGATGGTTGACCAAAAAGTACCGGTAACGAACTCTTATATAATTGACGTTATTATTCTATCGTTCTCGACACATAAATGGATTTTTCACAAGTCGAGAAACCGTATAACGCCAGCTAATGTGGAACAAATTGCCATAGTATATGATTTTCATAATCTTGACAACCGTTTAACATCAGAAGAAGATAATGTGCAAGATTTTGAAACTTTAATTCCAGTTGCAAGTTGTTCAAGCTCTTGAATACATTAAACAGTTTAGCAAAGAAGTAAAATTTATTTAAATGTTATAGTACAAAATCATCATTGTAATTGCCTACCCCTTTTAGGGATAAAGGCGTGATTGTATGTATGTATGTATGTATGTATCATTGTAAACCGTATTGCATTGCAGTTGTCGTCAAAAATTATGATAATTTGTGTAACTAGTAAAATATGCGATGTTTCAACAAACCTAAATTGTTTACTCTATACACGTTCATACAATAAAACGCAAAGGTGATATATTATTGGCCGGCACTGCAATATAGATTTATCGTTCAGTTATTCATTTATTCAAATAAAAAAATATACAATGACGACTCCACTGCATTACTTGTGCTAAACTGCCACCAAAATCCTAATCCTAGTCATTAGGTAAAAAATTTAAAATACCGAAGGCCATTTTCCGCTAAACGAAATATACAATATACCACTGCATTCCCCGGCTACTGCGGAATGACTGAATATGTAAAACTTGAGATCATATAGATAATAAGGCTATATTATAATGCGGATGATATGATGATGAAACAAAGCGATATTTCGGGTAAGTACCCTCTGTCAATTAAATAAAATGGAATCATGGCCCACCAAAGTACGTAATCGAACATTACGAGCTATCTCATTAGATCCATCAATCAGATCCACTGTGTATCTAATGAGATTTTTTTTACCGCTCGATTCATTCGTTTTTACAATTGATCTTCTGAGTTTTTTCCTTCATCTGATACACTTTTGTAAATGCCTTGAGGAATGGATCTAGTGAGAGTTTATTTCTCATTAGATTTGATTAAGTCATTTGCGAAAATGGATCTAGTGAGAATATTTGATATTTTTTTACTAGATATTTCTGCTAATAACAAATGAGAAGCTTTTTATGGTTTATGTTTGGATACCTATCGGTCACTTAATAACGCAAAAACCAATAAACAGATAGTGGTCAAATACCAATTACTGCCCAGATAGATATATATATATACATATATATATATATATATTGGCCAAAAACTAATGTTTTCTACTAAAACAATAATGGGGGCTGGAAGCTAATATGGGAGGTCACACAGAAAAACTAGTGCTGATTTAATATATTGCAGAAAAGAACGTTAAAAAATGAAATTCTAATCATCATCATCATATCAGCCGAAAGACGTCCACTGCTGGACATAGGCCTCCCGCAAAGAGTGCTACAATGGCCGGTCCTGCGCCAACCACATAAAAAAAATCGAATTCTAATTGAATAAAAAAATCTCACTAGATCCTGTATCTCACAAAATAGATCTAGTGAGAAGGAACTCTCACTAGGTCCATTCCTCAAGGCATTTACAAAAGTGTATCATATGAAAGAAAAAATCCCAGTAGATCCATTGTAAATACAAATGTATCTAGTGGTAAAAAAATCTCATTAGATTCACAGTGGATCTGATTGATGGATCTAATGAGATAGATCGTAACATTCGGCACATCGGTGGTGGGTAGTCATATAATTTCACTGCAATATAATTTATTTATTTAACAAGAACGGTTAATACTAATTGCACTTGTGCAAAATATTCATCCTAAGGATGTGAAGCTGGCTTTTCATACCTACATTTGACACCTCCGCAGCTTTTTTATTATTATGTCTTTTGTCATACTTCGTCTAAGGCTAGGTTTGAACATATTTATATAAAAGTAAAATATAAAACTATACATACAAAATATTAAATCATTAAAAAAATATTATTATTATCAGCTTGACAGCTAGGTGTCAAATCGGGCCCAGGGCTCCTTTAAGGCACAACCGGGAATAACGCTAGGAAGATAATGTTAAAAAAAATAGCTAGGTAGGTGATAGGTGTAAAATATTAGATAATTTACTTTCAAAACAAAGTTTTAATTCACTTCAATTCAGTACTCCGCCAAGCCACATTAACATTTCCACATTTTTTTTCAATTTACCACATGAACTGATTTCCGAGAACAAAAGCGTTGATTTTTAGACCAATAAACCAAATCGCTGTATGTGGGCCGATAATATTTGAGGACTTCCGTCGATTCCTCAAGGATCTCAGAATTACCTTTGGCACTTCATTGTTTGCTATTTCAGCGGAATAATATCAGAATCTGTGACGTACTTATATAGTTTGAAGTACATCATTGAGACATCACACAAGCCACAAGCCATCTGTGGTCTTCATCATCACTTCTACTTCACCAAATTTATGATTTCCGGGTGTAAATACACGAGTTATAATAGAAAATACCGAAATTACTACACGCGTGCCTAATATATCTGAGGAGTTCCCTCAATTCCTCATGGTTCCCATCATCCAACTGGGGTTTTGGAAACAATGGGACCAATCTGGAAGCATATACTTTCAGTTAAAAAAAAGAATTGTGCGAATCGGTTCATAAATGAGTTCTGAGGTAACAAACATTAAAAAAAAAAATACATCCGAATTGAGAACCTCCTCCTTTTTTTCGGTAGTCGGTTAAAAAGACAGCTTTGCACTTCTGTTGGATATTCGCCCTAAGATTGAATCTAGCTTAGCTTGCGGAAAGGGGTTTTTCACTAAATCTGTAAAATGATTTGGACGCACTAGCTTGACTGAGCAAAGCGTTCGGTAAGTGACGACTCGTCTAGTTCAGTGTAAACATGAGGTGTGTGACAGGTGGCGCTTTTAGGCACCCTTTCACCTATATTCTAATGCACATTACACTATATTGTAAATTGAATGACGATACCTAGTGGTTGACATATTTGTTCTTTTGATTTTGTTTTATTTTTATATTTACTCGTTATTGAGTAAATTTGTTGACATTGTATTAATTTAATGTTATATCTTTATTTTTTCTTTGTTTTTGACGATCGTGATAAATAATCTTATTTTTTGGACATGAAAGCAATTTTGTAATGTATTTTTTTATCATGAAATAAATAATCTAATCTAATAATCTAATCTAATCTAGGCAGCGTACATTTCAGGGACTTGCGAAAATACTTTGGAGAGGTAGGTGATTTTATAATAAAGATTAACCTATTTGTTAGCTCGCCTTATCTCTCTGTTAACTGAACAATTGGGAATGGATGAAAATTTTAGAAGTGCCTGTTTTTTATTCTGGTGATAGGAATAACCTTCCTTAGCACCAAGTAAAATTGCAGACATATCACCTGCGTCAATTATTTTTGAAAAATATAAACAGTTTCCTCACTTACGTTTTGGGTTTAGGGCGGCGAATAAGAAACTTTGCTTGATCCGTCTCATATTACAATAAAATATCTTAAAAATACGTGGTAAACTGACACTGGCATTGACAGCTGCAGCAGCTATATTTGTCATTGCCAGGGTCAGATATTTAGAAAAACAATTGTAATATGAGACGGATCAAGGAAAGTGTCTCATTCGCCGTCCTAAACCCAAAACGTAAGTGAGGAAACTGGTTTACATTTTTCAAAAATAATTGACGCAGCTGAAAAGTCTGCAGCTTTTTTCAGGTGCTAAGGAAGATTATTCCTATCACCAAAAAAAGAATCAGGCACTTCTAAAATTTTCATCGTTCCCCATTAGGTACAACATCATTCATTTCATTCCCCATGTCATATTTCTTTACAAAAAATCATTAGGTCTACCGAACGTACCATTTGACATGTAAAAGTGCCGTTGTGGCCTATTTGCAGAATAAATAATTGATTTTGTACGTACGAGGCGTTGCGCAATCAACCAGCTGGTTGATTGTACGTACATCAGGTAGATCTAAATGCAATTTTTCGTATGGAAAAAACGTATGGACTGCCATGTCACTGCCACACAAATCGAACCTGCATAGTGCAAGCGCACACATACTGCCGTGAACTACATATCTATACTTACCTTAGACTCCTTTTCCACCACCATAAAGGTGCACTTACACGAGCATGTTGTAGAACAATAACTGCCTGGTTGTCTCTCTCTTACTCGCTGGCTAGAGCAGGATGCCAATACAGTTGCGGGTAATTTTTGCTCAAAAAATTGTATAAGTGGAACGAGTAAATTCCGATCCATCCCCACAACTCGAATGCTTTTAGCTAGGAATTTTAGTATCGACGCAAACGCGCGTCCATCAGTGACATACGTAAATAGACTCCTTTTCCCATGGGCCCATTCTCGTCCTCTGTGTGATCTATTATGCTTTTAAAACCTATTTGTGGTTAATTTTCGTCATTAAATTGGTGTTTATTTTTAATCACATGCAAGTCTGCATCACCCATCTTTCACCTTTCATCTGTACAAAATTTTGTTTCTGCAATTAACAGCAAATAAATAATGCAATTTTATTCTATCTTTAAGGAATCACTTTAACACATATTTTTTTAAATTGAATGTTATTTGTTAAGTTAAGTTCATGCATGTTAATAAATGCATGTTAGATAGTTTATAAAAAAACACTATATGATGTCTTCATTCAACCGATATACGGCATTATAATTTAAGAGAGTTTTGTCGCAGCAATAATAATGATACTAACTTATAAGTGGAAATTGTTTTGGTTTTTGTATTGTCTAACTTTAAGTATTCGTTTATGTTATTTTTGGCTGTGTTTCCCATTTTCAATAAAAAAAACTTCTTTCGGTAGTTACCATGCATATTCAGTATTGTGCCTCCCAATGGGTCTAATCCCGATAAGGTCTAGTGTTCCTTCTTGGTTGGAAGGACAGATGGTAGTTGCTTTACCTATGCCAAATCTTGGGATTAGGAGCCAAAGCAGACCCCGTGATTCTTTTAGTATGATGGTGATCTAGAGGTCGGGTCGGGGGTTCAAACCTCGGCTCATTCATACCACTGGGTTTTTCAAAAGACTAAAGTACATACTGAAGGAATACGGCATCAAGCAGCGTCTGTTCATCCATAGTGCAGTCTCGATCCTTACGTTTTTCGGGCACATATGTCGTCGAGAGTACCTACTGAGTGACTTGTGGCCCAGGGAAAGGTCGAGGGCACCAGACCGCGAGGCAGTTCACCAAGATGGACAGACCGGATAGCTGCAGTAGATGCATCACTACACGCAAGCATGAGGAAGGCTAGTGTCAAAGAGAAATGGCGGCGTGTGGCGAAGATTGCTACCAACACCTGAAATGATGATCATGGTCATCATTTCAGGTGTTGGTTAAAACAAAGTTCAAGAGTGAAACGACGAAGAAGAAGAAAACACATTTTTTTAACGTTGGGGAATTGCATTTACGCATCCTGTCCGGGGCAGGACGGGTATGACGGACTGCCCGAAGCAATAACGCTGTGGACTCCCAGACATTACAAGGCGCCAACGCGCCCACAATCCTGTGGAATCTTCCCTTGCAGGGCTTGCCCCGACTCCCTGCAAGATTCCACTAAGGTGGAGGCAATAGATTCGCATAGCGTCTGGCTCTGCCTCCAGTCCGTCGCCAGCGGAGCGGGTCTGCGAGAGGATCGTTCACGCGCGCCCTTTCCGCAGCCTCCTTTTGCGACATTACGTCGTCACAGAAGAAGGCCATCGCACTCAATGTCTCCTCGCTGTTGAGCATGGCGTTGATGGCACTCGACAGCGAGAGGTTTGCCCCTATGGCCGCCCGTAGGGTAGCACGTTGAGGCTGCCACACGGTACACTCTTCCATAGTGTGAAGCGCTGCGTCAACGGGCGCGTCACACTCGTGACAACAGGGGGTAGCCTCCCTTCCTCGGTGCAGATTTAAAAAAAAAAAAAAAAAAAATTTAAACTGTTTATTGCATTAATTTAATTGTTACAAGTATGTCTACTAATTGCTTAGCGCAATCTCAATTTTTTGAGATTATTTGCTAAGCTTAGCTAATATCTATCACATTTATTTATATAATATAAGTGTTCGCATAACAGTATTTATTTATTTATTTTCTATTATTTTACTTATCACACATGATCTTCTTCAGGGTACATTTGATCTTCTGTGGTTTATTCTCTATAATATCTATAACCTCATTGGGTAAACTATTTAGGATATGCGGTAAGTGACTGGACCATACTCTTTGTCCATATATGTTAGTACTTTTTGGTACAGTGAAGTTCTTACTTTTAGATAGCCAAAGCATCCATGGTCAGTAAGTATATAATTAGTACCTACCTCTCCAATCCCAACAATATCATGTTTTCCGTCTGGGTTCGCAGATCCGATGGCAGCCGCTTTCGTAAGAATGTCTACGCCAAATCTTCCAGCAGACCCCGGGATTCTTTTAGTATGATGCTGACTTCAGTTTTCAGTTTGAGTTTGCCCACTTGGGCAAACGAACACGTCAAACCATCTGAAGATAAGATCAGACATGTCTTTGGACATTATAAAGACACTGGTGCCATAGTACCAATACCTTGTTCGCAAAATGTGTAAAACGCTCAAAAGGCAAATATTGCGGAATACGTAAAGGTACTATAAGGACTAAAGTTTAGACGCTTGACATATAAGACAGACAAGTAAGCGCGCGGTAGTTATCTACACTTGACAGTTTACGCAGAAGTCACTTAAGCCAATTAAAACTAGTGAATCGTGATCTGTTTGAGCGAGTACGGTTCCGTATTTTGACAAAGTTGTTCGTTTTTGGTGTTTGCTGAACGGAACACTCATGGAATTTCGGTGTATGTAAGTCCGTCTGTTGAAGGCAGCATACGCTACATTTTATCATCTATCGCATAAACATTACTAGTTAAGTATTATAAAATTTACAATTGGATTAAGTACTTACTTAAAAAAGTAAAAATTAAACCTATCCCATCGCCCAAACAACAAAGACGAATCTATCGACATAGTTATCTTTAGCTACTATATATCAGGTTTAGTAGAGTATACTCGTACTTAAGTCCAAATCTGTTAAACAGTAAGGCTGTAAAATGTTCCACAGAAGTAAACAAAACCCTCCACTTTTCATGTAGGTACAGCAACATACATAAATAAATAAATAAATATTTGCGGACAATCTTACACATATCGACCTAGTCCCAAACTAAGCAAAGCTTGTACTATGGGTAGACGACTATAAACATACTTATATAGATAAATAAATACTTAAATACATTTAAAACATCCATGACTCAGGAACAAATATTCGTGCTCATCACACAAATAAATGACCTTACCGGGATTCGAACCCAGGACCTCTTGCTTCGTAGGCAGCGTCACTACCAACTAGGCGAAAGCGGTCGTCAAACATATAAATAAGAACTAGAGAACATTACATGGAACTTGTTCTGAAATAAATATTTTCATTCATTCATTCATTACTATCCGTAGGTAGTCAGTCAAATAAAAATTGCAAAACAATGAAAAAAAGGTTAATAGAGAAAATCTGAAAAGAAACGAAATATAATATCTAAAGGCGTTTAAAAATCGATCGATATAATCGTTTTCACGTCTACCCAAAGATCTCCAGCTAAAGATCATTAAAACACTCAGGCGCAGGCATTATAAGTGACACGGAAACTCAATTAGCGCGCGTGTGGCCGGCGCCATATTGTAATTGCGCGAGCGCATTGACCAAAAGGGATGTAAGAGGGGGAAGAGGGGGGGAATAAGTTAATTAGTGGTTTTGTCGGCTTTGTGAATGGGCGTCGTAAACTACTTGGCATTTTATTGTTTTTGAATTAGGTAGTGTTTTTTCGTGTGCTTCTGTGGATTTAAATGTGGTTTCTTTTGTTGCCTACGAGTATATGGATTTACGACGCAATGCTGATTACGAGTAGGAAAAAATACGGTAAAGTACAGTTGATGCGTCAGTTGTTTCGCCTTATTAGTATGATGCGGGTCTATATTTCTTTCTCGCTTGTTAAGAACTAGACATCGTAACCTATGGACTCTCCGGAAGAAACCTAAGTAGTAAATGCTGCCTACCCTTTAATGTTGATCCGTTCTACCATTGTATAGAGATATATGTATCCCTCACTTTCAGCACAGCTTATCCACAGCTCAGCGGCGCTGCCACGAACTTCGAATCTCGAACTTCGTATATCTCCGTCTCTATCGCACTTATGGTTTGTGGTACTCGAGCGACAGAGACGGAGATATACGAAGTTCGAGATTCGAAGTTCGTGGTAGCGCCGCAGTAGCTCTAGCATAAGTTTTATCGATACATATACGTTTTTGAGTGCGTTTGCGTTTAGTTTCAATTTGTATGGCAACGCGTAGTTCCTAAGGGCCCCCTACACCACCGGCGTCGTGTGAGCGTTCTCATGCAAAATTGTGCGTCGACGCAACGCACAATTTTATATGAGAACGCTCACACGACGCCGGTAGTGTGGAGGGGCCCTACTACCAGAAGCGCTGTTCGCGTTGCCATACAAATTGAACTAAACGCAAACGCGTTCGAAAAAGTATATGTATCGATAAAACTTATACTAGAACTACAGCACTCGCATACTCGTCAGAACGTGACGGACCATGCTACGCCACCACGAACACAAAACTACAGAGCAAGCAGTAGTGTTACCATGGCATGCAGTCTTCTGTATGGCAGTAGCTATTTCCCCAATCGAGCTGATCCAAAAATTAGTGATGTGACATTCCGCTGTGCCACAAAATGGCTGTTGCTCAACAGGGAACTTGCATGGGACTTCCATTTTGAATAAATTGCACTCAATCGATGCACACAAAAATTAAAAAAAGCATTGTATTAAATTTATCTCAAGTTAAAATGACGAAAATAATATTTTTTTTTCGATAAAATTACATAACAGTTAGACAGAATATTGAATTAGAAATGATATTTTGTATAAACAAGTATAAACTTAAACGCAAAATTTATGGAGACAATTGCAAATTAATGACTTACTCCATAGTAAACGCGCCGATAATATTAGTTGTGACGTCATAGTATAAGCCCGTTTAATACAGAGCGTGAATATTAGGTGGCTGACAGCGCGTGCAGATTTCAAATGCATATAAAATCAGAAAAATAAATCATAAGAAAGTTTAAATGCTACAGTTGATATTCCTCTGGATTATACTTTTGATTTTGGTAGTAAAATAAAAAGATGCATGTTCCCCATTCTCTTATATTAACTACTGTATAGAAGCTTCAAATTCCTTTGCATCTTTGTAGTGGAATGCAATGGTGCGGCCTGGTCGGTGAGTAACACCGGTAGGTATCATATCGGTCGCGATATATCGAACCAAATTGATCTCCAGCCCTGTACAAGTATGTCACTATCTGTACAATTCATTTGCTATCAAAATAAATTAATTACAGGAGAATTGGATTATTCGTTCATTAGTCAGGCAGGTGCTTTAACATGGTCGTTTATTATGTTCTTAACGTCAACACCAACAGATGTTTTTTTACGAATGATGGTTGAGATCAAAGGGTAACTTGGTTTTGTAATTTAAAAGGACGTTTAAAAGGTTATATGACGACAGTTCTAGCTAGTTGGTAGAGGATCACTTATCGCCTTAAACCGACAGGTTATCTAAAGGTGCTAATGGACTTTTTACCCCCCGACGCATAAAGAGGGGTGTTATAAATTTGACGTGTCTGTCTGTCTGTCTGTCTGTGGCATCGTAGTTCCTTTACTATGCGGTTTTTTTATCCAAAAGCTAACGTGATCGAGATGGTTCTTACCTACGTTTCAATAAAATCGGTTTAGCCGTTTTTGAGATATTGAAATTTGAATAGATTATGGAATGGATGGAGATATAGCCACGAAAATTGAGAAGGGTATGTTAAGGTGGTTTGGGCATGTAGAGAGGATGGATGAAAAAAGATTAACGAAGAGAGTGTAGGTATATAAAAAGAGTGGAAGGGCAAGCTGGAAGGGGAAGACCTCCGATCAAATTGGAGAAATCTTACAAAAAAGCCAGAACAAAAGTAACCTAAACCGAACAGCGTGTATGAGAAATGTTATGAAAGTGAGTCAAGCGAAAGTGGTTTGTCAGGATCGTAGCAAATGGAGATCCGTGGTACTACCCCTCTGGGAAAGAGGCGTGATTGTATGTATGTATGTATGAACATTGAAATGAAAATAGCGGTGGTTTTTAAAATTTTCTAAGCTGTACTAGTGTACTTATTTCACATGCAATAGGAAATCGAGCACTCGCCGTTTATAAATTTGTCAAACTGTACAACGAATAATGTAAAGCCAAACTTGCCCTGTGTGTTTGTGAATAAATGTATCTTTCTTTCTTTCTTCTTTTTTTTAACTTCGTAACGAACATTTTCACGATACTTCTAGCGAAAGCTCTAGTAAATGCTCGTCAAAAATTATGAGGGTAGATTATCTAGTCTCGTCTGCTTCTGCTGGAAGGCTAGCGAGTACAGTCGACGCCAAAAATATGTTTACACTTTTGCACCTTATTCCAATGTAATAAGGCGAAAACTGTAAACATATTTTTGGCGTCGACTGTACCAACACCGAAGCGTGCGGGAGGCGTGGGCGGAGAGGAGCGGCGGTGGAACAGTACCTAACAAAATCGCTTGGCTCGGCAAAAAGCTCGACGCAAATTTACTGTTGTTTCACTAGAATGGTTGTTTGAACGATCGCTAGAATGCTCGCTAACAGCTCCTGTTTATTTTGTGAGAGTATGTCTGTAATGTAATATTCACTAGAATGTTCATCATCATCATAATCAGCCGAAAGACGTCCACTGCTGGACAAATGCCTCCCCCAAAGAGTGCCAAAGTGACCGGTCCTGCTAGAATGTTCAATACATGTAAATGCTCAAGTCTATCAGCATTAAACTTCTTTAGGGTGACTATCCACAGATAGGTGTGTGGTAAGCGAGGAAAAAATCCAATCCCCTCGCTCAGCACTGGTTGATCGCCTTAAGATACAGTCCTCTACCAATTACCTAGTCATTCCAAATGTGTTGAGGCCGAAGGAGGTTTTAAATGATTTACATTATCAGCATCATCAATATCAACATTTAAGAACTTGGCTGTTGCCGGTGGAGTAGGCGCCAGCTCTCTCGATTCTCGGCTAATTTATTTTGACTTTTAGTGGCTGTACAAAGCTTATCGTGGGACCTCTACCCCTTCCTTCTTCGTTCTTACCTTCTAGAATGTTTCTAAAGAGATGTCGTGTCGTAGTGAACTATCATTTTGCCTTGTCTATTTTCAATTGTTTTCAGCAAGTCTCTTTTCTAAATGATGAATTATAGTTGATGCGTAATTCGTCTTGACTGTACTTCTAGAACCCCAATGGAAGACCCAAGAAGTATCCCTACAAACGTCGCATGTCCGAAACGGGTTTATTATGCAAGCACCCGAATTTCGTCCGCCATTCGCATTGTTATTTCATGGAAGCGTCAGCATTTGTCTTTGAGTGAGCATAACTCCAGTTTCGACCAGAAGATCACATCTTAAATTACTTACTAGCCCATTAGTATAATGATTACTATTTACAGGACAGTTATGAAAATATCACTACGCTAATATTGTCCAGGGAGAGATGGCTAATTAGCAATAAGATCGCCTGTCGCCGGCACTGCCATTTCATACAGAACTATCAATAATCCCTGAAAAACACATATTAACATGGATGTAACTTACGATTATTTACCGACGGTTTAAAACAACGCAGTGGTCGCAACTATTATATCAACTGGCCACCTTTACTCGGCTTCGAAAATGATATAGCCACTTTTAGATATCTTGAGAATTATATTTTATTAAAGGGCTTCTAGAGATTAATACAAATTTATTTGTTCCAGAAACAAAAACCAAAATCCACCAAATTCGAGACCCATATCTCACTAAGCATCACCTCAACTATAAATCCTTCAAGACCTTTTTTAGGTTGCGCACGCGTTCAATTCAGTCAGGACAGTCTCGCTGAAGGAAGGGGGGACAAAAGGGGGACGGGGGACTAAAGAAGACGTATCTCGCCACCACAATCCATTGTCCATTGTTTTTGCCTCGGTTATTTATGACGGACGACACTAAACCCCTCCCTCTCTAACCTACTAAGAATCCTCGCCGTCCCAGTCGCACGGCTTCCGTTCCGTAATGCCTTACCTAATAAATTACGCTTCAAAAGATTATTTATTAGATTATACAGGCTGTGCCGTATTGGTTGAAGGACGTTTAGGACTTGTGTTTTAAACTTTTTTGCTTTGATTGATTTGTGGAAGCGGACAACAATGGGACACGAGTGGAATGATGAATAGCGAATGAATTTGGTTTGCAGTTTTTTTTTAATGTCTTTATTTTTGGAGGTCGAAATTTAAATCGAGGCATGTTTATGAAAGGATTTTTATAAGTCTCGTTCGTTGTTTGATTTAGTTATTTAAAACAGTTTACAAACAAGCCTTCAATATTACTTCAACACATTTTTTTTATTGTCAAACATCAAAATGACTAAACCCATTGTTGAGAACAATAAATTTTACTAATCTAGAAAATTGACTAATAACATCTAAACAGTCAGCATCAAAAGTAGCTACGTGGCCAAAGTGCTCAAAATGATCTAGATAAGCTCTTAATGGGGTAGTGGTAAGGTTGCATAAAGTTTTTAAAAGTCATATTAATTAATTTAATTAAATTAAATAGCAATTTATTTCAGACATTCATAGGCATACGTGGATTCGTCATACTCATCATTACGCATAATTGTAAATAGTCATACATGCTCAAAATGATCTAGACAAGCGCGTAGCTACTTCTGCAGCTTAAACATTATTCATAGTATTTGGCAATGAGACTTTGAACATATGTTGAATGTTGGAGTATATCTAACCATCATCCTCTCAGCGTTTTCCCGGTTGTGTCCTAAAAGAGCCCACGGTCCGATTTGGCAGCTAATCCCAAGATTTAGCGTAGGCACTAGTTTTACGAAAGCGACTGCCTGATCTTCCAACCGCGAGGGAAAACTAGACCTTGTAGCATTAGACTGGTTTCCTCACGATGTTTTTCTTCACCGAAAAGCTATTGTTAAATATTAAATGATATTTTGTACATAAGTTTTTTTTAAACCCAATGTTGCGAGCCGGTTTTTGAACCCACGACCACCAGCTAGTCAAATACGTAACGCATTGTACGCGCGTCAGGTAGATCTAAATGTCAATTTTTGTTTGGGAAAATGGCAGCTTTTTAATCGTATGGCATACATTATTTGGCCTTTGAGTTTGTCACTTTTTAGTACCACCCAGGGGACACGTGCAGGGTTGTGGTAGGTAGCTCCTGCGGACGCAAGTGACAGTTGTCCCCCCTTTGTCAAGTGAGTGGGCAACTCGACTGTTAGTGGTTCTTAAGCCGCCCGAAGGCCTCTAACTCAGCTTAACGACTACTGTCATAGACAGCAGCCGGGATCAACTGCTTAGCCTGCCTTCCAAAGAACGGAAGCGCTCATTTATAGTAACCACTCAAACAGGCGGTCACCCATCCAAAGACTGACCGCTGCCATCGTTGCTTAACCTGCGTTATCTTGTCCGACTCGCAGGCGTCGCTGGGCTATGAACGCTTCAAAAAATTAGTTTTAGAATACTAAAATGACAGTTGAATTTTCCTAACGCTCGTTCGAAACGTTACGTGTTTACCCCTCAGATTGAAAGTCGCGTGCGTGCATTACCCCTTACCTACAGGGTCTGCTAAATACCCTTATCTCCTGACTGAAGATAAAGGTATAAAATGAAAAATTATCTAACGAAAGCATATTTATAGGCAACGTCCGTTCAACATAAACATATCAGAGGAGCCGTCACATCGAAATAAATTCAAAGGCGACATTATTATTCACAGCCATTAATTAACCTCGACGAATGTTTTAATTAAAAAAAGAACTTTCCATAAGAAAGGACGGCGACGAATTCAAAATCCCTCGCGTCTCAACCGCCATAAATAATTGGGACAAAACCCCACCCCCGTCCCGAGATAAGTGTCTAAAATTTTCACAATCCGGCAATAAAAAGATAATTTATTAGAATAGCTCTTATTGTTTTCGTTATTTATGTGTATGGAGTAATGTAATCTAGCTGGTGGCCCTAAATAAATAATTTCTCTTTAATGTCTCTCGTTGCTTAATCTCCTGAGCGGTCCCGCGCAGTCCGCATTTTGTGAACGTAATGGCCACCCGAGGTATTTTTAGGTCTAAATAAATATGATTTGTTGTGCCTTTTCTGACAGAATTTAATTTCGTTCCGCTAACTGAGGGCCCGTGTTGCTAATCTTTGAATTATTTTAATGAGCCATCGTCGATATTTTTGGGGGCAGGTGCGTCGCGACGGTTTTCCTATTTACGTCGTTTCCTATATCGTTTGACTATAGTAAAATAGAATTGATAAAATATGAAGTCAAACAGACCTACACCCTGTCGTCATTTGTCTTAATCTCAAAACGAAACGGGATTTTAATGCAAACTTGCGATGCTTTTAAAAGTGCAACTCGAATGATAACCCTTAAATCCATATCAATTTGCTTACAGATATCACCCCTAAAACTAATACTTATTTAATTGAAGCACGTCGCCAATGTTTAACAGTTTTATATTTCTTCCCTGTCTTCAAATGTACAGAGACTACATTACAGTGATTTGAATCCGTTCAACAAACCAAGTAAGAAATGTAATAGGTGGCCTTAGTAAAAAAAACCGGACAAGTGCGAGTCGGACTCGCGCACCGAGGGTTTCGTACAAAATCACAAATATATAGTTTTCCGATTTTTTCCCGTACTTGTAGTACAAGAAAATGTTACTTGCCAAATTTCATAGTTCTAGGTCAACTGAAAGTACCCTATACATTTTGATTCCCTTGAGAGTGTCGATATGCAGTATGTTTTTTGCGGCATAAACGTCTGTATCTTATTTTTCACGTAAACTTAGGAGTTTGAATCTTTCACAACTTCAAGGGATGGGAGGGCTGTAGACCTGACTATATGGTTTTAATTTCAACTTGACTACTCCACGCGTTCCCGGGATAAAGGGTTTTGACATCATCAGTGATCCTATAAGGGTTCCGTACTCAAAGAGTAAAACGGGACCCTATTACTAAGACTCCGCTGTCCGTCCGTCCGTCCGTCCGTCCGTCCCTCCGTCTGTCTGTCACCAGGCTGTATCTCACTAATACCGTGATAGTTCCAGTTGAAATTTTCACATATGATGTATTTCTGTTGCCGCTATAACAACAAATACTAAAAACACAGAATAAAATAGTTTTTTATAGATAATGGTACGGAACCCTTCGTGCGCGAGTCCGACTCGCACTTGGCCGGTTTTTTCCTTTAAAGGTACAGAACCCTAAAAACACTGTTTTGGAAAATTAGAGATGTGTAAACGGTCTCTAAACATCACAAGAAAACCTGATATAAAATAAATTCGCATCACTTGGGACCGACTTTTGACTTTCGAGCGCTCGACTCTTTCACTCGAAAACTGACAAAAATGATGAAATGCTATTTTGAAATAGTGATAGACAACTGAAGAACGAGTGGTATTGACCACTCGTATTCAATTATATCGGTAGAAAGTAAGTGCTTGCAATTTTGACACTACAATTGTATATACTTTTATTTAATTATCGAGCGCTCGAAAGTCAAAAATCGGTCCCCAGTTCGCTCGACTCATTGCGATGAAAGAAGCATATTTTTGTAGTCTCCTGTACGGCTCTAGAACAGAAGTAACAATCCATGCAGATGCGTCCCTGCCTTGGTCGTTTCTGGAAATTAGTGGACGCCCGGTGAGTTATGCGACCCGTATTATGTTTTCAGTTTAATAAGCAGACGGGGTGACGCCAGACTTGTGTGCTAGCTTCACAATAAAGTTTTAAGGCGCTAACCTACGTTCCGTGCGGTCTGGCAAAGAGGTGATTAAATAAAAGTGCTCACTTAACTCACAAAACGGATGTTTGACAGCTAGAAAATTCTAATCATGGCATCCAACTCACACGCGCTCACCGCATAATATGTTGTCTTTTTTTCCTCGCGATTGGGTGTATTTACACCTCGGAGGTATGTAAGAGTTAAGTCGAAGCGACCAGAGAAACAGGCCTGGCTCTGAAACTAAGCGAGCCACAATTTTACTACATTCGCCTTAAAGATGTTAGTGCTGATGGGTGAGCTAGGTGATAATGGCGGTGACATACTTTTTTACAGTCTTTCAGCAGTAAAGACGGATAATGCAGGAGCCTTGAGGCCTAAGTAAAATTATCAAAATTTGGTCTAAAATCGCGCTTTATCTTGTTATAGGAATTTTTGCGGTTTTTAAGTACTAATTATGTACGTTAGTATATTCTACAAAAAAAATCATTACTAATATTTATATTCCTAAGCGCTGTGAAACTTCGAAAATAATGTACTTTTGTCGTAACCAACAGTTTAGACGCGTTGTAAAACATGAAAGTATGAATTTTAGTTACGGACTAGTGAAATTATGTAACCAAAAATTACAACGTCAACGAAAGATCGTGATCGGACTAACTACACCTCGGCTTCAACAATCAACGCCGTCTCCACCCAAACTTATTAGCGCGAAAGAGACACACGATAACCTGACCGATCAGCTACTCCTAGTTCCATGTAGTTTCACCCCACGTTCCGAGCTTTTAATTATAATACTTTATAGCCCAATAAATCACGGCGTACGTCCCAGGGTGCCTCCCCCCCCCACCCTCCCCTTCTCGCCTTTGAAGGATATCAGTTCAATTCTCGCTGGCTGTAATAATTTATAAAGAAATTATTCCTTTTTCTGGGTGAGGGTGGCATTGACGTGATCTTGGGTATGTGTAGGTTGTGTAATGGGTTGCAGTTGAGCTGAGGGTTTGAGGAAATGAGATGCGTTGGATGTTTAATGTTTTAAATACTGGCCTGTTGGATGCTGAGTTCTCAGTGCTTACCTGAAAGAAACATTATTGTGTTAATTAGGGTTCTGGTACTAGGGAGCTTATGGAGCATTGACACAAAGATGTTATTATTTCGCAATTATTAAACGTTGGAAATATCATAGCAAACGTAGGTAACGATAAATTCGTTAGATATTGATATTGATGTATTCCAAACTTTTGAGTAGCAGGAATAATTAAACTACTCTTTAAGTATGCTAATTGTAATATTGTATAAAAAATGACAAATATTATTTAAATATACGTTTAAAAAAAAATTGCATGACCAAAAATTTTGGCGAGATGTGCTATCAGACTAAAACATCATGACTAAAACACTGTTCCATCTATTGTTGTACCATGTCTCTAGCAAATACATTTCTTTCTTTCTTTCTTTACTGAACAATTGTTGTTTAACAACTTACTCGTATACCATGTTTTTTCAATACCAGCGCAATTAAGTTTAATTCAAACACAATATTTTAAATGAAACAATAATTTATTATACCCATAATGACGAGTCTCGTATATCAAAGAACCAAGCTCGTTTCTAGGCTACGAAGTTTGCCAAAGAAATTGACATACATACTCCATATACATTACTTACCCTACTTCAGGAGCAGTTGCAAATCACATCAACTGGCTACCTATAATCGGCTTCGAAAATGTGATAGCACTTTTAAAGTCATGAGCCCTAATCGCAACATCAATCTTATTGATAATTAAAGCTTTGACATGAAATATTTGCAACATTTAAATAAATGAGTATGAATATGAGTTTGAGTATCTACACAGCTTTTAAAGATTAATCAACAATGCTCAAAAAGCATCTAAGAAAACGTGAAACACACAGACATATGACGAAATTGGACACATGGCAGAACCAAGTCGAATAGCTGGACTCCAAACTTGGCACGGAGGCAGGGGTGCGTGCAAATATGACAAATTTATGTAAAGAGGGGTGCACAAGAAGGGGGGAATTAGTGCTCATTCCGTCTGATGTTTACGGCTGGAACTGTGTGGAAAATATGGTAATGGTTGCGGTATCGATTGAGAGAGCTGGGAGGTTGAAGTTTAAGGTTTTGATCGATTAAGAATATGTACTAGTAGATAAATGTACCACAATAACGTAGACGCTGCCGAAATGATTAGAAGTATGTACCCACTAGTAAAGTAATAGTAGTTTTAATAAAGTACCGCCATAACAAAGGCGCTGCTGAAAGCGTCTTTCCATAGATGTACAAGGTCAATGATGAAGATGATGATGATTAGTAAATAGGTATTGAATAAGAAATTATTTAGGGGTCATTATGTGGAAATGTTAAGATGGGAACAGTACGGAAAGTGATGGCCTTTATCGATGAAAATCAAGCTGAAAGCTTAAAGTTTCAGAAAAATCATGATAGATTCAGAGAAATATGATGGATTTAACATTATTTGTGTTTTTAACTTCGCCGTGTGGGTTACAATTACAATAGCACCACCCCCTTTCTTGCCGTGGGTGTCGTAGAAGTCGACTATGGGATCGGGTTGAGGTGAGTTCTGGACGATAGGCTCGCAACCTGCAAAGCCGCAATGAAAATTTTAATTTCATGTGCTTTGGGAATACGTGCAAAAATGTTTGTTGATTTTAACTATACCACAACCCTGCACGTATAATTAAAAAATAATCTTCAATTCAATCATTCACTGAATTCATCGACAGCCTTAAAAAATTCAATAACACGTAAACTATATTTCATAGTACCAATATATTTTAAAGTTACATACATATAGTATATACTAGTCACATATGTCATAATAGTTAAAAGGTTAAGTGGTCTGTGAGTTAAAAGAACCAAACTTCGCCCGTATTCCTCGCGGGGTCTTTGAATCATAAAACCATAGTTTATTAAAAATGAAAAAAAAAAACAACCCTGCACGTGTCCTCTGGGTGGTGCTAAATGAGCGACAACACTTTCGGCGAAATAGGCGCTACTATAAAAATATCACATGGATATTCGCCTATTCTACAGATCGCCATACGATTATAGTACATTATGATACAAGTGAGGTATGTTGATCATTACATCAGAGGCGGAATTGTCACGCGAACCGCAGGTGAGCGTGATAAGAGAGCCGAGGATGTAATTATCAAAGCTCACGCGTGTCATACGACGTTTTTCAACACATTTGCGAGGAAAAAATCATTTTCATAAAATGAACATTTGTTGTTTCCTTTAGTTATTGATGACAACAGGTTTTTACTCACATATTTGTACATCTCCAAGAATGTACAGTGGCGTCAATTATATTTATCACTTTTCTATTCACTACGAGTCAACATCTTTAACAATAACCAAACACGAATCATCAATGTTTACAAATATTTGTGAAATTACCTATAATGGCGCGCAACTATTTTTTTTCGTGAATTTCGCGCAGTGCGCCCGCAGCGAGGCTTAGATGAAATCTCTAAACAGCCAATACAAAATAAAATAAATATTTTCTTATTCAATATAAACTCATGTAAAATGTTATCAAAAGTAAATAGTTTTACTAAATGATATTTTCTATATCATATCCAACAAGAAATAATCAATTAATCCACAAGAAGGATTTAATTTGTTTAGTCAAGTAAGAATCCATTTGCCGAGAATTAAAAACAAACCTGTATAACCCGGTCAATTTAAGAATGCGCCGAGTCCATACATACACCTTGCTGCAAGGTGCTAACGTGTCTTAATCGGCATATAAACATAACTACACGAGTGTCGTAATGTTATTAAACACGCGTGTTTAATACCCAGGATTATGAGCCCAAAAGCGGCACAATAAGAGGCACGTTACGAGCAAATGTGTTGAAAAATACTATACCTGTTTGCACTAACTTATGATCAGACCGATCAACGTTAAATATGGCGCCGGCAGCTGTCATCAGCGGCGGCTGTCATGACGGCTGTGTCATAGAAACGTGTCTAACTTTCCATAGAAGCAAATTTTAACGAACACCGCTTACGATTACAGACGGTTTGGTACAATCCACCCTAAGTAATGGGAGTGAGACTTTGACCATGGTAAGAGAGAGCCGATGCTTCCTAAATACAATAAAAAACAGAAGAGACAAAATGATCGGACACCTAATACGGCACGACAGCTTCTTCCTAAATATCTTGGAGGGCAAGGTCGAAGGAAAGAGAGGCAGAGGCCAAGACATACTTTCACCAGCCAAATAAAGGAGAAAGTTGTTGTCGAGTCGTACAAACACGTCCAAGCCAAGAGGCTGGCAGAGGACAAGAATCAGTGGCGGTTACTCCACCGACAAGAGCCTAGCACTTAAATAGTGATGATGATGAAGTAAGTTGTTAGTTGTTAGGAAGTTTTTTGACAATTAAAACGAGTGGCATGATTCACATTTCGAAGATAGTTTATTTACGTCATAACTGGACTTACTTTTTACCCCTATACCCTTAACTTTAGGAAGAATCGGCGTGCGCGCAGCTAATCATGATGCATTGCTTTATTTTCGTCCCGAGTGGAATAAAGCTGGTGATATAATGTGGTAGTTTGTGCATGCCTTTTATAGAATATATTAGTTGGGGTTAAATTTATTACTAGCTTCTGGCCGCGGCTCCGTGGGCGTGGAACTTTTTTTATATCGTAGCTCCATACAAACTTTCACCCCCCAGTTCATCCCCTTAGGGGATGATTTCTGGGATAAAAACTATCATATGTCCTTACCGGGACTCAAACTAAATATCTCGATATAAAATTTCATCTAAATCGGTTCAGCGGTGTAGCGCTCATCAAAAATAGGAGCTATTGCAGCACTTGCAGCAGCCGGGCACAGGCGACGCAAAATTATTTTGTTCATCGACTCTAGTTAATAAGTATTAATTGACAGAGATGAGAAAATATATGAGATAGTTTGCTAGCATTGTAGCCGCTACTTTGATTTCAGATTTTAAAAAAGGTAGCCTAAATTAAATTTGTATTCTTTTTGGACCAAAATTTTAAAGATCTTGTTCATCGACTCTAGTTAATATTAATTGACAGAGATGAGAAAATATATGATATAGTTTGCTAGCATTGTAGCCGCTAATTTGATTTCAGATTTTAATGATGATGATGGCTTTTTACTTTAATTTATTAAAGCAGCCCATACTTGTGTAACTTCATCTTATTGTTCCTCTTCATCTTCAGCCCAAAATACCAGTTGCCACATTCGTTTTACGGGTGCGCCAAGTTGGCAACTGTGGTTGCCACAAGCAAGTGAGTAGGTAGTGCTCAGTTTTAAACACATTTTTACACCTTTATCTTTACTTTCTTCGTCTACCCAGTTTTTGCAAACCTTTCTTAATTGTAACATGCGCAGCCATGATTACACTTAAAACCACGAAGTTATTCCACTCAATTTAACCGGCTTAATATCCAAGATTCCGCGCACAGCCCTAGCCCTGACAGACAGAAGTCGGATTTATGTGTTTGTTGCATAAATCACGCCCGTCAGGGTTGCCACCGTTCTTTTTTCGTCTGACTCTTGCTATACATCATAAGCCGGCGTTTTATGTCTTCCGTGGTTTCGCTCTTTTTAAGTTTTCTGTGACATGTCGATGACCTTTGGTTGTGATATAAAAAAAGGTATTATGTTACTAGTGTATTACAATAGTCACTTGTTTTGGTCGCGTTTATAGCTATAATATACAGGGTGATATAGGAGACGTGAGCCGGAATGACCAGACGGATGGAAGATTGAAAAATACACCTAAAATATTTAATATTAAGGTTTCGAGCTTCGGTTTTATGTTTTTTGTCATATCAAGACGGAAAATAACATTATTTGACACAATTTGGTACCCTACACCGCAAGACGTTACGTTTATGACATTCCTTATTTAAAAAAATCTGAGATATGAAATGGAAGAAACATGTTTATTTTCGCATAATTATACCATTGCACTAAAATGGCGATCAATTATTGAGTCCGAAAAACTGATTCCTGATTGCGTCTTAAGAATCATCCTGTATATATATAAACGCGACCAAAACAAGTATAATAAAATTAGACTCTATCTAATCGCATCATGGTTTATAATAAAATGACTTAATTAGGTCTAAGGAATCTACAAGAAATGTTAGTAGGTATACTTTCTGCTGCGAGCATAATATCATAAGACATCATAACTATAACAAACGCTCGCTGCGCTCGGGACATTAAAATGTGGGAACGGCCCACCTCTATTGCGCTATCTATGGCACCAATCAAGGCTGTAACCACCAATAAGAGCAACAAAGAGCGCAACAGAGGTGTCTCATTCCTACATTTTATGGCTCCGCACGCAGCGATCGTTTTATAATATAGTTTTTCTACTCCTGTACCGTTATCTGTCATTTATACTATATAAAAGCACTGTTTACCAACTTCATAAACAAATATTTCGAAATAAAAGTATTTATTTACGATTTAACATTTGTATATTATAAAAATTATAAATTATTTACTACAATAATAATAAAACATCATCTATTGTGTGTTAAATTACACGTTTTATAAATTCTTGGTATTATTTATAAAAATAAACAGCTTGAATTCGGTCCGGGTCCGGATTTGGTTTGGTTCGGATAGCAAGTGCAAACAAATTAAAAAAAACAAACCATAAGCAAGAGGTGTCACATTTCCGATTTCCCACCAAAATACAGTTCAAAATGAAAATACGTAAGATGATAAACTATTAGTCCTAAACTATTAAGATTTTATTCGTGTTTGTGAAGACAAGTGTTCGTTCCTTTTAAAATGGTCGAAGAAATTAATAACTGCACTCCTGAAGAAATTGCGTGAGTAGCAAAAGTACGAATATAAAACTTGCTGCCTGAAAAGTTTAACTATTCTTTAGTCTGCTATTTATTTAAAATTTGTCGTAGAAAAATATTGTATGGAACTGTGTATAACTGGTCTAAAACCGCTCGTGGCGTCTTTAATTGCGATGCTCGCCAAGACTCGCATCGCAACCCACGCCACTCGCGTTTTAAGACCCTTCTTATACACCAGCAAGCCTGGGAGCAGGTATAAAGGAGAGGGCAAATGCACAAAAGATCCCACTGGGTCGAAGTGCATCCGAAAGGGCCCTCACCTAGATAAGATAAGATAAGATACAACAGTTGCATAAAATACTATTTCTGCCATTACTATTTCGTTGGCGCCATAAACTTTTAATATGATCTAATATAAACCACAGCTGCAAATGTATCTGTCACCGCTCATCCCAGATTGATGGCATTACAAAACACGTTCTCAAAAACGCTCAGAAAACTCTCGAACAATAATAGAAACTATAAATTAGCGTAATCCCGAAAATATTCCACGTCGCATCCAGATCCATCATCAAGAGTTAACGAGCCGCGCAGCTGTTTGTCCGTCTGTCAATGGAGCTGTATATAGCGAGTTGTCACCGTTGGATGTGGCATGCCAGTTCTGCCGCTTGAACATAACAGTGGATAGAGAAAAAGATTTGGACAAACACGGGGTTGCTGACACTAAGGTTTTGGCTCATCTTATATCTGTCTCAAAAAAAAAAATGTACACGTTTTATCCGGACGATACCTATAGCGACATCTATTGAAGATCATCGAAACCACATATATCGCGTCACACATATCGCGGCCAATAGCAATGCCGGATAGACGATCGTCACCCGACGTCACGATATAATGTTCCCTCTACCCTTTTCCACGAATCATGTACTATATGACTTGCAAATTGGAATTACAAGAATAAGCACGTATAAATTTTGATATTATTAATTTCATCATCTAAGACTTAGTCGCACTCTCTTATTTTCTACACGCAATCAACGCATAACAACAAACATATTGGTCCTTCGTACCGGAAGGCGCGGCGTGGGTAGGCCCCCACAAGGTGGACTGATGACCTGGTAAAGGTCGCGGGAGTCCGCTGGATGCGGGTAGCGCAGGACCGGCCATTGCGGCATTCTTTGGGGGGAGGCCTTTGTCTAGCAGAGGAAGACTTTCGGCTGATATGATGATGATGATGGCCACTTCTGTATCTATGATATGATCAGCTCTGTGGTGCCTTAATATTGCGTTATTATCGAAGTTTCATAATTATGTCAAAATTCAACTTAGTTAATCGGATAGCGGCAAGTAACTTTTTTTTTTTTTTTTTTTTTTTTATTTATATCTTTCTCAACAAAAATTACGATAAACTTAATCTAAATCTTCGCCAAACTGCATAACAGTTTGTTGGCGAATATACACTCTTTATAATTATGTTTTGGTATCTATATTATGTGTACAATCTACATATGATTTTATTTTTTATGCTTATTATTATTAGCGGTAACAAGGAATAGCAAGTGATGTAAACATGTAAACAAGTCTTTCATCATAATTACCTACGGAGCCTCAGCCTTTCCTACCCTCAATGACAAAAAAACTTGTTTACATTTCCACTCACTTCGATTGGATCTCCTTATGACTATGTTATTTTTATTTTATATTCCTATAACTATCTAACTACCTATTTTTTAAAAGGAAGGCATCCATTAAACATGTTTTCAATTAAGATTTAAATATATGTATACTTTTGCAGTCGTCTTCCGCAATGATATTATTAAATATACGTGGAACGAGGTACTTTCTCGTTCTTTGACCGTAATAATTACCACTGAAAAATAGAGCAAATTTCCAAGGACTATTTACACACGAATAGTGCAAAAGGCTTATGCCATGTTCATGTCATGTGTGTAGGTATCTATGCATAAAGAAATTGATCATCTTTCTCAGACTTCAGATCAAATGATTTTGGAAAATGGTAGCCTGTGCATTCCCAAAGCGGTTCAAAACCCTGAAAACTTTACTATTTTTAGGGCAATAAATAAAGGTAGAAACCCTTTCCATCATCATTCTCCAAGCATTTTTCCCGGCAGTGCCCTAAACGAGCTCCGCTTTGGCACCAAATCCCAAGATTTGGCGTAGGCACTAATTTTACGCAAGCGACTGTCATCTGGCCTTCCAAGCCAGAGGGAAAACTAGAACTTAGGATTAGAACGGTTTCCTCACAATGTAGAAAGCCTTCCCGTATCCGAAACAAAAGCCAAAATCCGTCTTTGCAACTCTCGAGCATTGCCTCATCCAAACAACGTCGTTCTAGCCGACGCATTAAACAGATGCGCCCACGCACTCCGTGTTTACACGCGTTATTGTTATTGTCATCTGCCATATTGTGTTCTCTGGTATCATAGAACCTGTATCCAATAGTATCATTGGCGAAGATTAGGTATTACGCAGATCTTCGTTATGATATCGCTTTATGACAAAAAGTTTTTCTAAAATAATTATTGCAAAATTTAAATGGCACGGAAACGTGGTCGCTTACTATGGGCCTCATAAGAAGGCTCAAAGTCACTCAAAGGGCAATTTAGAGGGCTATGCTGGGAGTTTCTCTGCGTGATCACATCAGAAATGAGGCTATCCGCAGCAGAACTAAGGTAACCGATATAGCCCTCCGAATTGCTAAACTTAAGTGGCAGTGGGCGGGGCACATTACACGTAGAACCGATGGCCGTTGGGGCGGAAAGGTTCTCGAGTGGCGACCACGTACCGGAAGGCGCGGCGTGGGTAGGCCCCCCGCAAGGTGGACTGATGACCTGGTAAAGGTCGCGGGAGTCCGCTGGATGCCGGTGGCGCAGGACCGGCCATTGTGGCACTCTTTGGGGGAGGCCCATGTCCAGCAGTGGACGTCTTTCGGCTGATATGATGATGATGAAATAAAATATAGTCGCACATCAACATCCTTCTGTCTATTTTCTTCAGAGCGAGAGAGACAAGTGATGACACTCGACAAGTCGCGACGTGTTATATAAACAGAAAACCTCCCGTCAGATGAACATACAGCGCAAATTTACTGATAACTGTACTCAAAACTTATGTCCTTCAACAGAAAAAAATGCATTTTCAACCCTAAGCCAAACAGTTAGAGCTGAAAGTTCAGTGAGCGTAGAGGCCGTTAGAACCTTCTAGAAGTTTCAACTTAGAATGCAGCACTCAGCTGCACTCCTTGACAATCGATTGACTGGGAGGTGGGGGCGACCTACATACCGTATTTATTATAATTTTATTGTGCTAATAAATCGGAATTATTGTTATGGCGGTGGGGTTCTAGGATTGGATTTTGTGGTCGCTTTTGCAGTGACTTATGAAGGTTGTATAGATTAATCAGTATCTAAGTATTGTACGTGATTCTAGCTAGCTGTAATCCCATTGGTTAACACAACCCGCTTTTCAAAGCAGGGTTCCAATTTGCCGGTTTGTACACAGATAAGTTTAAAAACCTACAACTTAGAAGTTCGCATTAAAATCGGTGCATTCGTTTAGGAGCTACGATGCCACAGACAGACACACAGACACCCCTCTTTTTGCGTCGGGGGTTAAAAAGAAGTTGCTCTTCACACATGAGCAATGCCGTTAGCATGCAAGTTTACTCACTTTTTTTTCTTTCCAAAAAGTAGTAAATAAATAGCTATAGAATAATTTTCTCTTTGCAACGAAATTTTCGCTCTAATTAAATTTTTTATTTAATTTTATATTATTAATACTTATTGCCAAATATACCTTTGTCATTTGCTAATGACTGTTTGTACGCCTCATGGCCAGAACAAAGTGATCCTAGACTGATTTCGTAACACCAAAGTAGGTACTTGTAAGATAGAGGATTTAATAGACTAAATTGAGAAGGATCAGAAGACTAATATGTTGTATGGTACTGTTGTATATCATGATTATATATGTGGGTAGCTGTGTAACGTAGGGTAGGGTGTTGAATTAAATAAATCAGTCTAGATCTTGCTCTCAAACTGGTGGTTTACTTTATATCCCTATATCTAAATACTACATGGTGTCAGGTGTAAATCGTGAAATTAAGTTAAAGACGGGATATATACAATGACGGGAGGGAACAATAACCCGGGGACGAGTGCGCAGAACGCAAATAATGTGTACGCGAATATACAGCAGCCGCCGCCAATGTGCGATAGCGGTAATATGGCGGACAATTGGCGAGATTGGAAAAAGACGTTCGAGTGGTATATGGTAGCTTCGGGACGCGAAGACTCGCCAGGAAAGGAGAAGTGTGCATTGTTTTTGCATATAATTGGTAAAAGTGGTCGCGAAATATATGAAGAGTTGGACTTTGTGGAAGCCGAGAAGAATGATTATGTTGTTTTGTGCCAGAAGTTTGATCGGCGATGTGACCCGTCAAAGAATATAAATTTTGAAAGACATCTGTTTTTTGAGTGTAACCAAGGTACTGAACAATTCGATAAGTACTTCGCAGCGCTGAAAGTCAAGAGTAAATCGTGCGATTTTGGAAATCTGCGAGAGAGCTTGATACTGACTCAAATGATAAGAGGGATAAGAGATAGTCAGCTCAGGGAAAGGATGCTTAGGAAGTCGGATTTGGAACTGCAAGAGGCGGCATCGTGGTGCAGGGCGGCGGAGGTAGCGAGCGAGCAAGCCGGGGCCGTGCGGGCCGGCGCTACGGGTGAGGCGCCCGCGCCGAGCGCCGCCGTCGAGCGCGTCGTGGCGCGCCCGCGGGGTGCTGCGCGACCGCGCGCGCCACTGCTCACTCGAGGCGCCGCGCCGCCCACCGTGAGCCGGCACTCGCGCAAATGTGGAAATTGCGGCTACGCACATGATAACAATAGATGTCCCGCTTTTCAAGTAGTATGCTTCAAGTGCGACAGACGGGGACATTTCGCGAGGTGTTGCCGTTCAATAGGATTTGCGAATCGCGCCCTTCGTGAGTTATCGTGTCAGTCTGCGGGGGAGATGAGCGACGAAGAAGAGTTCATGATACGGGGGATCGAAGTTGGAAGTATTGGCATTAAGGGCTGGCAGGAGATAATAGGAGTAAACGACGTTCCTGTGCAATTTAAACTGGTAATGGAATGCTACAGAAAGGGATGGCCGCATACAAAGAGCATCGTGAAAGAGCAAGCCAAGCCCTACTGGGAGGTCAGGGATGAAATCCACGTCGTCGAGGAGATAGTGTTTCGTAATGACATTGTGATCATTCCGACCAGTTTAAGGACAGACATGATTGAGAAAGTACATGAAGGTCATCTCGGTATTGAGAAGTGCAAGAGACGAGCACGGGACGTGGTGTGGTGGCCAGGTATGGCGGCCGCCGTGGAGCGCGCCGTGCGGGCGTGCGAGGTGTGCGCGGCACGCCAGGCCTCGCCGCCGCGCCAGCCTCTCGCACCGCACGCCACGCCCGAGAGACCATGGCAGGTGCTAGCTGCGGATATTTTTCAGGTAAAAGAAAGATATTATTTACTCGTGGTTGACTATTATTCAAAGTATGTAGAGGTAGCGACCATTCTGGATCTGAGGAGTACGACGGTAATAGGTATCTTCAAACCTATGTTTGCTCGTCACGGTATACCGCAAAGATTAGTTTCTGACAACGCCACTCAATTTGTATCGCAGGAATTTAAAACGTTCGCGAAAGATTGGGATTTTGAACAGGTAACCAGCTCACCCCACTATCCTCGTTCAAATGGTTTTGCGGAACGCAATGTGCAAACGGTTAAAAAATTGATAATAAAAGCGCAGGAAGATAAAACTGATTTTTACGTAGCACTTTTGAATTTTCGTAATACGCCAATATCGGGAGAACAATACTCACCTGCTCAGCTATTGATGGGAAGAAGACTAAATACAAAGTTACCGGTAAAAAGTAGTTTACTAAACCCGAAAACACCGTCGAAAAATGAAATTAAAATCAGTCGCGAAGTAAAGAACGAGAAATCAAGGCAAAATTACAACAGAGGAACTAGAGTACTAAAACCATTAAGTGACAATGAGCAGGTGCGTATTCGGGACCCGGGACTGCCTAATGTCGCGGGGCGCTGGGTGCGAGCGCAGGTGGAGCGCGCCGCCGCCGAGCCGCGCTCCTACTGGGTGCGCACGCCGGACGGCCGCCGGTACCGTCGGAACAGGCAGCAGATCATACGGGCGCAGCCGCCCGACACTGCCACCGCTAACGCTAAGAGTACCAGTGCACGATATTACGATGACTTGGAGGAGTATGGCGGAGGTCAGGAAACGGGGCCGCGGAGCTCCCGGGAGTCCGAAACCAAAACATCTGGGGATCCGACTTTCCGTTACACTCGTTCAGGCCGGCGAGTGCGCACGCCCGATAGATTTTAATAAACCTATAGTTGTGCATGTATGTAGGTAATGTTCGTTAAGATAACTGTTACCTAAACAAGTATCATAAGATTATATTGGTAGCTATGTATGTTGAGATTATTTAATGTGGCCGATTTTTTTTGTTACTTTGTATGTTATGAGTTATGATTGGAGTGGGAACCTTATACCTAGGAAGGTGGAGTTGTTTTTAAATAAACAGTTTCAATGCAGTTCGGCCGACTCAGATAATCTCAAGTATACCTACGTTACAACATTTTTTTTTCTGACAAATATGTAAATCAGAAACAAGAATCGATTCGTTTATTATGCAGCTAGATCGAATCGTTTAGCAATAATATTGTAGTATAAAGCTTAATAGTGGAATTAATATCAATAAGTATGATACCATCGGTGGCACAGTCACCTGCCCACTCGTGAACCTTAAGTAAACGGGTTAAGGTCTATTACCAGTAGGGCGTGCTGCTGTTGTGCGTAGCCACATGGTTTGTTTATCTTGTTATACGCTTTCGTCAGGAAAGCAATAACAAAGAGAATTATATATATAAGTAAAACCATGTAAGCATGTGAGCATGTACGTAGACAGAATTCATGTATTGTATAGATAGATAGATAGTGAATGAGATGAAGGTAGTTAAAGCAGGTCAAACAGGTCTCTGTTGCATTGACGACTGAGTCTTGTCTGGCCTGGTCTTCATCACAACTGTACAGCATTATATCCGTATTCCACTTGTGCGAATATAGGTAGGTATGCATAAGGGGGAAGATGTTGTATATCATGATTATATATGTGGGTAGCTGTGTAACGTAGGGTAGGGTGTTGAATTAAATAAATCAGTCTAGATCTTGCTCTCAAACTGGTGGTTTACTTTATATCCCTATATCTAAATACTACAGGTACCTCGCCTAGTGCGAGTGAACCTAAACGCCTCGCGATTCGCGGGTCATATAGTGTCAGTGGACTGGCTACAAAATGTGGTTAACTTACTGATTTCCCGTGGCGCAATATTTGTGGCCTATGTTTTACAAACAACGTTCTTGAGATGAATTCTTATGTAAACTTAATTGGTAAGGCAATAAGATGATATGTGCGTTCAAGTCCCACTAGGTCGTAATTTTTATCATTGTGTTGATGTATGTTTCAATCATCATTATCATATAAGCCGAAAGACGTCCACGGCTGGACATAGGCCTCTCCCAAAGAGTGCCAGAATGACCGGTCCGGCGCCACCCTCATCCAGCGGACTCCCACTACCTGGTCGTCAGTTTCAATAATAAGTACATACTGTTGCATTTTTTTCTGAGAAAATCATTAACATATATCCGCTTCGACCCTACCTTATCCTTCTTTTAATAAATCCAGATATATTGGATTATTATAAAGCAACCGAGACATGACTTCGACAAACGCGTACGTCACATCACTTTATTCCGATCTCGTTTCGCATCAATATTTTACAAACCCCATAATTCTTGGGACGTCACATAATTCATACGGTTGGAATGGAAGGCGGAAGATTTTAAACCGGCTTTAGAAATGTTTCTAGATTGATAAGGGATGGCTGAGCCTGAAGCCATCTTCAATATGTGAACGGTTGATTTGAGTGTAGTGACCACTCATCGTAGGTACTTTCTTTGGGACAAGCTGTTCCGTATTAGTTTTTGTGAATCCCGCTAGATGTCACTAATTATGGTCAAAACAGAATAAATTGCGCTGATGAGCAGATAAAGAAGCAATATGTTTAATTTCATTTCATTTATTCCTCGATAAAACATAGTTTTACATGTTTATAAATATACCGAGCTATAGTTACAACGTAGAACTGATGGCCGTTGGGGCGGAAAGGTTCTCGAGTGGCGACCACGTACCGGAAGGCGCGGCGTTGGTGCCAGGGTACCAGGTGGTAAAGGTCGCGGGAGTCCGCTGGATGCGGGTGGCGCAGGACCGGTCACTTTGGAACTCTTTGGGGGAGGCCTATGTCCAGCAGTGGACGTCTTTCGGCTGATATGATGATAGTTACAACGATTTAAATAAGGTAATAATTATTAGATATGACTGAGTAGGAAGGATCCCTTCTGACCCTAGCCTCAAACTAAGCACTAAGCATTAAAAAAGCTAATGGTACAAAGATAAAATACTTAAGTCTAGAGCAGTGACAATGTGACCTCCGTCGGAACTAGAAAGCATCCAACACTCAGGAATATTCGTTTAAATGTTATTAAGTAGGCGAGGATCATACTCAAATTGAACTACTAAACAATACTTGAACTATATATGGGTAGAAAGCAACATGTACGTACTAATATTGGATAATGCACCTCACAAATATTTTCTCTAACCAAGAATTCCTACTTTCAAAGGCAAAAATATGAACCTTAATGCGTTCGTCACCTGAATAACTGCTAACATTGTCCATTTTATATTGTTCTAAATACGAAGTTTATTCAAACACAACCCATAGTAACTCAGCAAACATTTTTTAAACATCCCTTTGACTTAAAATATGTCCTGAACGTGGTAACGAGTGGGGTGGCAGGGGGGTATTATTTACTCTACCTACGTTCTATTGTTTCGCCTTTCGCAGCGGCATCTTTGTGAAATAGTTTTTGTGGGTTAGGACAGCACTAAGTTTTCAGCAGGTGTTACGTTTAACTGACTTATGATTGACAAATAAAAAAATATTGTAGAAATCTTAAAAAAATTGAGGTTTTCAAAAAGGAATAAAATTACGGGATTAATAAAGAATTGTTCACCATTTTAAAAGGTCGAAAATATCTTAAAAATCCGTGGTAATCTGACACTGGCAATGATATTGACAGCTGCAGCAGCTATATTTGTCATTGTCAGGGTCAGATATTCAAAATTTTTTTTGTAATATGAGACGAATCAAGGAAAGTTTCTCATTCGCCGTCCTAAACCCAAAACGTAAGTGAGGAAACTGTTTATATTTTTCAAAAATAATTGACGCACCTAAAAAATCTGCAATTTTTTTCTGGTGTTAAGGAAGGTTATTCCTAACACCAAAAAAAAATCAGGCACTTCTAAAATTTTCATCCATTCCCCATTGTCCACACCGAATTTCGTCACAAAACAATTAACATTATTCAATGATACGCAAAGAAAACGTGCACAATAAAACCAACATACGTACAAAAATAAGGCACCGTCCACACTCCGATAAGTGCGAACATAAAGGCGCACCCACACTGTCGCGTCCCTACGGAAGTAGCATTAAAACTTTTGAGTGATTTTGCTCAGTCAAACGCCGCTAGACTCGTGGGCGGCCATGCGTTCGTGTGACGTGGGACAGTCTCGAATAGTGGAGACAGTCCCGAATTTGGCGACATGATAACCACACACTAGTGATAGTGACAGTGATTTAGACGTACTTAGGTAGTATAGAAGTTTTTTTTGCGAATGTAGGTCCTCTCACAATGTATGTAAATTTCATAGGCAAGTTTTATAAAGACTTCTTGAATTTGTTTAATGTATAGACGCATACGCTCAATGAGTCTCGTTGAGTATTTACGAAATATTAAAACGTAGGGTTTCTTTACGAATTAAAAAATAAAAATTAAAATTAATATTACGGGACAATCTTACACAAATCAACCTAGGCCCACGGTAAGCTCAGTTAGGCTTGTGTTGTGGGTACTAGGCGATGATATATATAATAGATAGATACATATAGATACTTATATACATACCTAACATCCATAACTCAGGAACAAATATTCGTTATAAATACACAAATAAATGCCCTGACCGGGATTCGAACCCGGGACCTCCAGCTTCGTAGGCAGAGTCACTACCCACAGGGCTACGGAGGCCGTTAATTCTAAGTGCTCTATATGTTATTAGATGTCACGGTGCCGATCTGTTGATGGAGCCCAGAATGAATGCAATGCCATCGATTTTAGGGACTGTATTACACTGGTTTGGCCTGCCCCTAATATGTAGGTTACATTAAAATTATAAAGTTATAAAATATACTGAGCTCAAATTTGTCACTGATTATTAACTCTGTGATAGTCGGAGGACGTTGTTGTTCTACGTCCGTAGGAATAACCCTAGAAACCCTACACGTGACCTCCGGGTGGTGCTAAAAGAACAACAAACTCGGCAGCTGCACTGTTCCTTCTGAACCTCGCAGCGCACACTGGAACCCTATCAGCGACATCAATACGAATACATATACTCGTAACTATGTACCAGTGTGTAACCGCCATACGATAAATAAAAAAATAAACTCTGTGATGTTTATAATCACACAGACAAACTGTTCCGACAGTTTTGTGAGACCCAGTTAACGTACCCATGTTTATATACTCTGTTTATTAAATAAAATTAAATAATAATACACGAATCAAACTAAAACAAAAACGTTGTAGAAACTGCGTAAATAAGAGTACAGTCGGCAAAACTCTGCCAAAAAATAGTCAGAAACTTAAAACATTAATTATTCTTCGTTTTGCCTACAGTCTGACTGTTATAGAATGCCTACTCGCATTAAGTTCACCATTTGTTTTGTTACTGGTGCAATACATATACATGGTGTGGCCTGTAATAGGAGCAAATATTCAAAGGGACGCTTCCTTAGAGCATTTAATTTTTATTTGGATTCGGAGATATTTTGATCTAAGTACAGTTATGACCTCCAAGTAATGTATCTTGGCACCACGACATCATAGCACAACAGTCAATGCGGATTTTGAGGAAACATCATGTAACGAGTCATAATAGCTTTTGCATTTTTGTTTTCAAAAGATATTTTTGTATTTTTTTTATTTTTATTTAATTTTTTTAATGTCTCCAAAATAAATAGTTACTGATGGCACTCCAGAAGAGTAAAAAAATACAACTTAACTTATTTTGAAGAAAAAAACATTAAAAAAAAGATTTATTTTTTCAAGTATAACCAAGTGGAAATAATTGTTCACAAGCTTAATAATCTACCGTTTAATTTTTTGCTCCTATTACAGGCCACACCCTGTATACTAATACTAGCAGGACCGGTCAGTTTGGGACTCTTTCGGGGAGGCCTATGTCCAGCAGTGGGCCTCTTTCGGCGGATATGATGATGATGATGTATCTGTCTGCCTGTTACCTCTTCACGCTTAAAGCGCAAAACCGATTTAGATGACATTTGGTATAAATATAGTATAAGTCCCGGGGAAAAATATTCGTCGGGTGACAAGCAAAAGTCACTACCAAAACTGTCACTGCTCTTCAAAACCTCGTATCTGGGTACGTAGTTGTTATCGAGATACGACCTTTGATTTAAGTAGGTATTTGTTACTTAGTGAGTTTTGCTTGTCACCCGACGATATAGGATAGTTTTTTTCTCGAAAATCATCCCCAAATGTAAGTCCCCAATGGTTAGCTCGAAGATATCCCTTAAAGGCGAACTTATCCGCCTTTGTACTTTATTGGTTACAATAAAGTGCTTACATACATACATACAAATGGGGTGAAAGTTTATATGGAGTTACGATACGATATAAACGGGTTCCACACGGACTGAGTCGCGGGCAGGTGCTAGTTTATAAATAATTTAATTTTATGGCAAGAGCTGGTCACCCTGGCCGGAAGAGGCGTCTAGCTGGACTGGCGACTAATTTGAAAGCCGCTAAAGGGGTCTACGTACGTCTTATTGTTAAACTTTGGTTACTTGCGTATGTTGCTGCGACGGTCAGTTTATGATTAAATACGATTAAAGTCTTTCAATGAATTCTCCCTTAGGAGTCCGCAGTAAGCTCGGCCGAATTTCACCTTCCCATACAAACGGAGTTTCGTTCTCATTTTAAAACTGCGTGTTGGTTTGTAACGAAACTTTGCATATACAATGACATGAGGATGACTCCAGTTTATAAAACAAACGAAATACAGCAAAAACAAGTTTTGTATGATATACTTAAAGTTGCTTTATTTTTTTTCTATGGCATCTGAAGCTACATAAACTAATTATAGACCTGGATGGTACTTAACTTATTCTAAGTACAAAGTTTCAGAGCAAACTGGCAAGTCGTTTTAAAATGAGAGCGTAACTACGTTTGTATGGAGATTCGAGCTTACTGCGGACTCTTAAAACCTTGATATAGTACAACTGGCGGCGAGTTATTTCCCCGCGTATTGTATGTATACGAGTGTAACGGAAATAAGTTACTGTCAAAAATTTCATTTTTGGTACAAGCTTTTATTGCCGACTGTACTTTTCTGCATACCATCATCAACTACTCATTGAGACGATTCTAACGAGCCCAACCTCAATGGGGTTGTGTCGTTTTATTGCGGAGTTCCTATGGCCACCTTTCAGCTCCAGCATCAGATCAGCTCCAAGTCATCATAATATTGCATTGTCATGCGATATACATATGCATGCAAAATTTCAGCTCAATTGGATAACGGGAAGTGACTGAAAAATCGATTGCAAATTTTGACGGACAACTTAGGTACATACAAAATTAGGTTTTATTAGTTTTTGTGACTCATATAAATTAAAAACAAAAATAATCTGGTCTGGGATAATGAAGTGGTGAATAAAGACAGAGATTGAGGATGATCTACTATTCGGTTTTCAGCGTGGACTCGGTAAAAACATATTTACATACTTATGTGGCGACAAGAGTCGCACACTTATTTAGCGTGTGAAGATTGCACATGCATTGGCCGAACGCTTAGCAATGCAGTCTCCGGCATCCGTCGGTAATGTTCGGGACCAGCGCGAGCGCAGGTGGCTCGGCTGCCATCGGCCGTCTCCGCTGCTCGCTATTGTCCGCTATGCTCTGACGCGAGTCGCACGCTCGCTTGGTTAAAGAAATCCGTTCTTCTTATTTACGTGTCGGTATTAATTCGCTTCTTGCTATAGCTTGCCGTGTTTTCCGTTCTTATGTTTTACTCCACTTATTCTTAACGCTTGTGTTATATCGTGCCTTCCGTGTATGACTGTAATGCGTACATATTGTGTTTAGTCAAAGTAAACTGTGTATATATTGACTTGAGTGTTTTTCTGTTCTCCGAACTATACAATCAACTTACCTGTGAATAATAGTGCTACAATTGGTGACCTTCGACATTGAACAGTACCTTGGTTTCGTGGACAGTGTAGTTTTGTATTATATTTCGTGGGAAAATGCCCGACGAAACTGCTCAAAATGCTAATATAACAGCGGCGGCGGAAACATGCCGAGTGGGTGTTCGTCCACCTCCATTTTGGCCGGAGGAGCCCGCGTTATGGTTCGCGCAAATGGAAGGCCAGTTTATGTTATCGAATATAACGGCTGATGCAACTAAATTTTATCACGTAGTAGCACAGCTCGACCACCGATATGCAAAAGAGGTGAAAGACATAATTACAACGCCGCCGGTCACAAATAAGTACGAATCATTAAAAAATGAGCTTATAAAGCGCCTTTCGGCGTCCCGCCAGCTAAGATTAAATCAACTGCTACGGAGTGAAGAACTCGGCGACCGGAAACCCTCACAGTTTCTTAGACACCTCAGAGACTTAGCTGGTACTGATGTAACTAACGACTTCCTCAAAACAATTTGGTCTGGTCGTTTGCCAGCCAATATTCAGACCATCGTAGCTTCACAGTCGGAACTGACATTGGAAAGTTTAGCAGATATAGCCGACAAGGTGTATGAAATCGCTCCAATGGGCCCACCGCAGATAGCTAGTACATCAGCAAGAGCACCATCTTCTTATGTCACTAGTGCACAGTTCGATCAAATGGCACAACAGATAAGTGAACTTACAATGCAAGTAGCTAAGCTCACAAGCACACGTGATTCGTCGAACCATGCACCTGCACAATATTACCCGCGATCACGCTCTCGTTCAAGAGGTAGGCCAGGGCGTAGCCAGTCCAGGTCAAGGACCCCACAGCCACCGCCGGATCACCCCCACTGCTGGTACCACTTTACATTTGGATCTCGTGCAAACAGATGTCGGTCACCCTGCAGCTGGGAGGCGGAAAACGCCAGGAGCAGCCGGAAGTAGCGGCCAGCGACTGCTCAATACAAACAGGCCGGCTATTTATCACCGATCAAACTACAAAAATGCTGTTTTTAATAGATACAGGCTCCGATTTGTGTGTCTTTCCGCGGTCCGCCGTTAAAGCGCCTTGCATACCTACAAAGTATGACCTTGTAGCTGCAAACGGAACTGTAATCAAAACATATGGTCCGATACAACTATACTTGAATCTAGGACTCAGACGTACTTTTCCGTGGAAGTTTACCATCGCGGACATATCTAAACCGATAATAGGCGTGGATTTTTTGAGTTTTTATAACCTGCTCGTAGATTGCAGACACCAGCACCTCATCGACGGGACGACCTCACTCTCTGTATCAGTTCCACGCCAGAAGGTGCTGGAGAGCATCGCTTCAATCAAGACGGTTTCCGGGGAAAGCGAGTTCCATGACCTGTTGCGACAATTTCCGGATATCACACGCCCAACAGGTACTGTAGTAAAACCCAAACATAATACACAGCATTTCATCAGGATCACTCCGGGCCCTCCAGTCTGTTGCCGGCCGCGGCGTTTAGATGTTGATCGTTTGAAGGCCGCTAAAAAGGAGTTTGAAGACATGATGCAAAATGGCACCGCGAGACGATCAGAAAGCCCTTGGTCTTCTGCCCTGCACTTAGTCAAGAAGAAAGATGACGGATGGAGACCTTGCGGGGATTATAGGGCTCTTAATGCGCGTACTATTCCGGACCGATACCCTATACGCCACATACAAGATTTTTCACAACAACTGTCAGGTTGCTCTGTATTTTCTAAGATTGATTTAGTAAAAGCATACAACCAGATACCTATTAATCCTGCTGATATACCTAAAAACGCCATAACCACGCCATTTGGGCTATATGAATTCCCATTCATGACCTTTGGACTGAGGAACGCGGCTCAAACCTTCCAAAGGTTCATTGATGAAGTGCTCACCGGCTTCGACGACTTCTGTTTTGGATATCTGGATGATATATTAGTATTTTCCCCATCTGCGAGTCTACATAAAAAGCATCTGCATCAACTATTTGAGCGACTTAGCGAGTATGGCGTTTTGATTAACTCCGCCAAGTGCGCTTGGGGTCAATCAGAGGTAGCTTTCCTTGGATATAACGTATCTGCAGCAGGAATACAGCCGTTCGATGTCAAAGTACAGGCTATACAGGAATTTCCCATACCAAGAACTGTAAAGGAGTTGAGAAGGTTCCTTGGTATGCTAAATTTTTACAGGCGGTTTATACCACAGGCGGCTAGAACCCAGGCTCCGCTAAACATTTTGCTCGAAGGACCAAAAGTCAAAGGAGCACAACCGGTGAATTTTACTACAGAGCAGCTCAGTGCCTTTAACCAATGTAAAAAAACACTTGCGGAAGCCACTCTTCTTGTGCATCCAGATCCCAAGGCCAAGTTATCCATAGTTACAGATGCATCTGATGTCTCCATTGGCGCAGCGCTTCAACAACGCAATGGTTCATCATGGGAGCCTCTCGGTTTCTTTTCCAAAAAGTTAAAGCCATCACAAAAGAAATATAGTCCCTACGACCGGGAACTATTGGCCATATATGAAGCAATCAAGTATTTTCGTCACATGATAGAAGCAAGAAACTTCACTGTGTTTACCGATCATCGACCACTTACGTACGCTTTCGTCTCCCCTAGAGAACATACCACTTCACCACGACAATACAGATACTTCGACTATGTTTCTCAGTTTACAACTGACATCCGGTATGTACCTGGACCGGAGAATGTTGTAGCGGATGCGCTATCCCGAGTAGAAGAAGTCACATCGACCGTGGATTATAAGGCACTTGCACGATCTCAGGGGGTAGACCCTGAGCTGCAAAGTCTGCTCCACACTGGATCTTCACTCAAATTAGAGAAAATTACAGTACCAGACTCTGACCTCAAAATCTATTGCGACGTGTCTATACAACCTCCTCGACCATTCGTTACTGCGAGTTTCAGAAAACAAGTCTTTGATATGCTCCACAACTTGAGCCACCCAGGTAACTCAGCTACAGTGCGGCTGGTAACACAAAGATTTGTTTGGCCGGGGATTCGCAAGGACTGTAGAGAATGGGCTAGGCTGTGCCAGAGCTGCCAGCGTTGTAAAATTACCCGTCACACAACTGCTCCTCTCTTCTCTTTTCCTATCACTTCTTCGAGGTTCAGCCACATCCATCTGGACCTCGTGGGACCATTAACTCTGTCTTGTGATTACAGATATTGCCTTACCGTCATCGATCGTTTCACTCGGTGGCCTGAGGCTATACCACTGAAGGATATGACAGCAGAGACATGCGCGGCCGCCCTGGTGTCAGGGTGGATATCACGATTTGGCTGTCCGGAGCAGATTACGACGGACCGTGGTGGCCAGTTTGAGTCTCATTTGTTCCGAGCTCTTACCACTATGGTCGGTGCGCATCACTTTCGCACCACCGCCTATCATCCTATTGCTAATGGTATGATTGAACGCCTCCACAGACAGCTGAAAAGCGCCATCATGTGCCACGATAACTCACAGTGGACCGAAGCCCTGCCGCTAGTCTTATTGGGTATCCGAAGTTCCTGGAAAGAGGACATCGAGTCGTCGTCAGCTGAATTGGTGTACGGTGAGGCACTTCGTCTGCCTGGCCAGTTCCTATCGCCGTCAGCCAACCACACAGTTGAAGACCTTACCTGCTTCACGTCGCGCCTACGGTTGTACATGTCGAAACTTACTCCAAAATCAGCTAAGTGGCATCGTAGTACTCCATTCTACTTACCTAAAAATCTAGCAGACTGCTCTCACGTGTTCCTGCGCTTGGATAGAGTCCGAAGACCTTTAGAACCGCCGTACGCTGGACCTTATAAAGTAATGGAACGGAGCGAGAAGTATTTCAAGGTTTTGGTACGAGGCACGGCAATGAACATCTCCATCGATCGGTTGAAACCTGCCTTCACGGTCAACGATGCCACTGAAATACCCCTCGTCCCTGAAATGCCTCCTACATCTTCACCCGAGGTTACCGAAAGACGCACCAAGAGCGGTAGAAGGGTACATTTCCCAGATTACTATCGACCGTAGTCACGGTCTCAGCGGGGGACCTATGTGGCGACAAGAGTCGCACACTTATTTAGCGTGTGAAGATTGCACATGCATTGGCCGAACGCTTAGCAATGCAGTCTCCGGCATCCGTCGGTAATGTTCGGGACCAGCGCGAGCGCAGGTGGCTCGGCTGCCATCGGCCGTCTCCGCTGCTCGCTATTGTCCGCTATGCTCTGACGCGAGTCGCACGCTCGCTTGGTTAAAGAAATCCGTTCTTCTTATTTACGTGTCGGTATTAATTCGCTTCTTGCTATAGCTTGCCGTGTTTTCCGTTCTTATGTTTTACTCCACTTATTCTTAACGCTTGTGTTATATCGTGCCTTCCGTGTATGACTGTAATGCGTACATATTGTGTTTAGTCAAAGTAAACTGTGTATATATTGACTTGAGTGTTTTTCTGTTCTCCGAACTATACAATCAACTTACCTGTGAATAATAGTGCTACACTTACATACGAACAGTGAAAGTTAATATAAAGCTTGTAAAAAAAACAAACTTTAAGACGGCCAGCAGTCACCGATTATTTGGATGACAGTTGTTAACCTGATTAAATGATGATGATGTAGTCCCGGCCGATTTCGGCTACAGTGACTGCGTTCAGGCCCCGTAGCATGGATGGCCTTATCACGCGATAAGTGACAAGATAGAGCATCCGTCCCTGGCTGACACCGTTCGATAGAACGAGACGACGCTCTTATCCTGTCACTTATTGCGTGATAACGCCATCCATGCTACGGGGCCAGGTATGCTGTTGACGGTCGAGTGCTCGCATGTGAATTATACTACCCACATAGGTAATATAGGTATCATCCTAATATCATACATAAAACTTCACATTTCCACACCTAACCACCCACAAGAAACCCCTACTGCCCGTCCGCTGTCATTTGCAGATCAATCATTAACTGGTTACGTACATTTGAGGTTTTGTAACATATACACACATATAACATATAGTATTGGCAAGGGTTAGGGCACAATAGGACGTTAGGCGTTTGCGGGCATTTACAAATAGCCGTGTTCCCAATTAGAGTGAATCGTCAAACAAAAAATAACTCAGTCACACTCACTCGACAATAATAAAGCATATAATGTATGTAAAAACCGGCCAAGTGCGAGTCGGACTTGCGCACGAAGGGTTCCGTACCATTATCTATAAAAACTGCAAAAGAAAAAAGCACTTGTTGTATGGGAGCCTCCTGTAGCCTAGTTGGTAGTGACCCTGCCTACGAAGCCGGAGGTCCCGGGTTTGAATCCTGGTAAGGGCATTTATTTGTGTGATGAGCACAAATATTTGTTCCTGAGTCATGGATGTTTTCTATGTATTTAAGTATTTATTTATCTATATAAGTATGTTTAGCGTCTTCTAGTACCCATAGTACAAGCTTTGGTTAGTTTGGGACTAAGCCGATTTGTGTAAGATTGTAAAAGAAAAAAAAAAAAAATCTGGTTTTTAGTAAGTATTTGTTGTTATAGCGGCAACAGAAATACATCATCTGTGAAAATTTCAGCTGTCAAACTATCACTATTGTTAAGGTACAGCCTGGTGACAGAAGGACAGACACACAGACAGACAGACGGACAGCTGAGTCTTAGTAATAGGGTCCCGGTCGTCAAACTTCAACTTTTGTACTTATTCGTGGAATAAAGTTGAAATAAATAAACAAATACGGTAAACCAGCATTTACATATCAAATTAGACATTTAAACATAAACAAATACATAATCATATGTCAACATTAGCCACACGAAGACAAAGGCCGAAGGCGCGCGCACTTACCCCACCCTCGAATTAAAAGTGCAGGTGGCCGCATTGATCTGGCGCTGACAGCCGGACGAGACGTCCACCCCCTTAAGGGGGTAAGGGGGGGGTGCTTAGCGATTGATAAAGTTGACTCAGTATAAAAACTCGGGTAAGTCCGGCTAGGGTAATACCGATGAATTCTAATGTTGGGTAATATTGATACATGCTTAGGATGGTTCATTTTCGATTTGATTTGCAATTTTGACTTGAGTATCCGACATTAATTAATTGAAAAACCAAGTTGAGTTTAATACACCGTCTAAGTAACGGTGTACTTAACGAAAACTGAATTCTTGTTTACATACCATTTTATCGCCATTTGAAATCACGTGGTTTTTAGTTCCGGAAAAACAAGAAAAATCATTTGAGTTCGCAGTACTATGCTACTTTCCTGTAAAACATTGAGAGTTTGAGGTTTTGGTTTAATTTTTGGAATATTTTGCGGTTTCGGGAATATTCTCGATCATTATGGAGAATATTCCCTATACGAACCGGGAACTTGTATGAATTATGCTCAAAACGAAATATCTGCATTTTGAAACATAAGAATTAAAGTGGATACAAGCAAACGCGCTCTCTGGATAGATTTTCACATACAATGGGTTACATGAAATATATTCGTAAAATCACTTTAATCTATTTTTCCTGATTAAAAACATTGTTATATAATGTAGCATTTCCTTCCAAATTTCCCTCAAAAATCACCTGCATATTTAAAAAATATCGGCATCTTTTGACAGCTAAATTCTGAAGACCCGATAAGGTCTTTTTTCAGGCAACCCTTTGTCGTTATCGTTGACGTCACCAAGTGATGTAATGAATTGTTTGTAGATATTTCTCGGTTTGTGATAATGATAACATTTTCTAGATCACGATACTTTCCCTTTTTTGCCTTTGGGTGTTTTTTTCCCTATTTGAATAAAGGGTTGTCTCTATCTCTTGAAATTGTAAGACGCTGTTTCATAGCGTTGTCTATAATTCTGATATGAAAGGTAAAGATGGCGTGATGGCGTTTTTCATAATTTTAAAATTTTATGAGATTTTTTTCAGTTTGTTTATTTTCTTATATAAGTTTTTCTTATAACCTTAGCATAAGCTTCGTTTCAATCTTCTAATAAAGTTTATGTCTTAGTTATATGTTTATTCTAAGTTTTTATTTTTTATTTTTTGCTTGTTTTAGTGTTGCTACTACGTAATCTAATTCAGGCAAGGATTTTGTAGATATTAGGATCTTAACAATAATTTGCGCAAACAGGTTGTAGAATTATAATTTTTATCTCTGATCAAAACAGCTACAGTAGTAAGTGAAAAAAAAAACATATCGCTACAGAATCGATCGAGTCCTAAACTATAGTCCCCCGCGGCTATGAAGTCAATCCTGAGACATGCCTCTAGGGTTGAATATGTAATTTTTTCCTATGGTTGACATAGTCATTATTCAGAAACTTCATAGTTGCGCTATGTGTCAGGATTGACTTCATTGCCGCGGGGGACTGTAAGCTAGGCGCGTATCTCATCGAAGACATACAAACTACTTAAATACATATACAAACATACAAGAATCATGAATAAACGTTCGTGCTCATGAATCAGTTTTTATGTTTTCGAATGAGCGAGCGTAGCGAACGAAGTTCTATCCTTCAGCTTGGGCCCAAAATCGTTCGTATGTCCGTTCGCTGTCCCGCTGTCCGGCTGTTCTCCTCTTACTACAGGTTGCATGTTTTGTGAGCAGGTTCGTTAATTATGCAGTTTTTTTTTTCGAGTCACTTTTTCGAAATTAAAAAAAAAATCTTAGTTCTTCTTAGTTTTATAAACTACTAAGTACTAACCAGTGTTTGACCCTAGTCTCAGTGAGTGGTAAGCGACAACAGAGCCTTAGATTAAGTTCACTGGTTCAGTAATAGCATATTTTGGCCTTGCTGGCATTCGAACCCAGGATTTCTACCTTCGCGCGACGATGCACTGCCAAGTAAGCTAACTGGCCGTTGATAAGAAACCTTATAGCATCGATCACTGCCACCATTTTCATTTTATTTGGCCAATTCAGTTTTTCGAAATTTAAAAAAAAAACTACAATGAAATGAAATGAAATGAAATGAAAGTTTGAAATGAAATGAAATGAAATGAAATGAAAGTTTATTCACGAACATATGGTAAGTTCAGTAGATGTTATAAGTGTAGTTACATTGTTGACCCTTAATACATTCTGCCTCAAGGCATGTGAAAATAATTATTATGACATGACATAGTCAGTCATTCATGTCAAAATTAAAATTAAGTGTAAATTGCGTGCATATATTATTAATGTCATACAGCCACTACTTAAAGTAATGTTTGTCGCAAACAATCTTGTTGAATATCTAGAAGAAACACATCGGTTGCAGCAAACTCTTATCAAATTTCATACGAACAACGGAGGCTTTATATTCCAAAATTAGAATGTAGGAACAATTACACCTTCCCTCCTCGGTTCGTGTGAATATTCCGCACAATTATTACACCGGATCAGTCGGGCCCGGATGATTGGCAATCCGAGTAAGCGCCATTTTAATGGGATGGGTGTGTTCAGGTTGCGAAGATTGAAGTAATACGAAGAATCTGGGAATTCACATTGTGTCTTTGTAATTGATAGGATCACGCGTACTTTGCGGAATTCCATGACAAGTGACTAGAACAATCAGTGAAAATCAGCGCTGTAGGTGTCTGACTGACACCTCAGCATAATGCTGAGCCAGTGTCCGGTTTACTGCCGCAGAGACACACTAGTTACTTGTTTTTTACTGTTATTTTTTTGTTTAATATGTGTGTACCGTGTGTTAGTGAATAAATGTATCTTTCTTTCTTTCTTTTTCACTATATTTCTTTGCTATTCTGCTAAATAAATAAAAATAGGTATTCAATAATAAATGTTTCGCGAAACAGCAAATGAAATTTCTGTAGTAACTTCTGTTGATGTTTTAAAACGAATAAGTTTTTTTTAATATCTGCTTTAAAACTAATGACCGACGACGCAATAATGAATGAATCTTGCGATGAGACATTTAGGCGCAGAGCAAAGAAACATTTATTGGAAAATGAGTTTTACTCAGTAAAATAATTAATTAAAATTATGAAATTGATGTAATAAATATTATTATAATTTTTTCCCTGATTTTGAATATGTATTTTTGACATGATATTAAGTAGCTTTAAATTGATATGAACTGTGTGTACCCGCTGCTCGATCACGTAACGCATTGTACGCACGTTAGGTAGATCTAAATGTCAATTTTTATATGTAAAAATGACAGTTGGATTGTACTAACGCACGTTCGGAACGTTACGTGATTACCCCTCAGGTATTATTGTTTTGAAATGTGACCTATAATTTTCTTAATTGACTTTTGTTATTTGATTGGTGGACAAAGTGCAAAAAACCCTAGAGGATAAGCAAACAGCTCTATGTGCATTCCTTGACGTCGAGGGAGCTTTCGACAACACACCCACAGAGACTATCCTTAAGGGATTGGCATCAAAGGGTGTGGACGAAAACACCATCAGATGGATCCAGAGCATGCTATCAAATAGAATAGTCACTCTGACCCTCAATGCAATTGAGTTTACATTTTACACCACAAGAGGATGTCCTCAAGGAGGCGTACTATCCCCACTACTATGGACCCTGGCAGTGGACCAACTCCTAGCAACTATGAAGGACCTAGACTATGACACGCAAGGATATGCCGACGACCTTGTAGTCATAATCAAAGGTCCCTGCCTCCACACAATTTCGAACCTAATGCAAGGAGCGCTCAACACCATAAACAAATGGTGCAAAGAAAATGACCTGTCCATCAATGCGAGCAAAACAGTACTAGTTCCTTTTACTAGGAAAAGGAAACTAGATAAGCTTGCCAAATTAAAACTGAATGGACAGGAAATACCCTATTCAAATGAGGTCAAGTACCTAGGAGTTACCTTTGACCAAAGGCTAACTTGGAACGCTCATTTGAATAACACAATACAAAAGGCAAAAATGGCCATGTGGACTTGCTGCCGAATGGCAGGAGCAAGATGGGGCATAAGACCCAAAATTGCTTTGTGGCTTTACACAGCCGTAGTGAGGCCGATAATCACATACGCCTCTGCAGTCTGGTGTAACAAAGTCCACCAAAAGACAGCCATCACAAAGTTAAGCAGTCTTCAGCGTACAGCTTGCTTAACAGCAACAGGAGCTTTATGCTCAACACCGGGGGCAGCCTTGGATGCACTGCTCGATCTAACGCCACTCCACCTGCAAGTGCAAAAGGAGGCGAAGCAGTGCATCTACAGGATATGCACACTAACAAGGCCAAAATGGCGCTCTCAAGCGCTAAGCAAACTTGAGGCCCTTGTTTTTGATAACAAAAACCTAAGCATGCCCACTGACGACACATACGTGGAATGCAAATTCACTAGACTGTATACAGTGGAAATACCTCCGAGAGACAAATGGACAAATGACCAAATGGACTTCAAGGAGGGAAGCCACATTTGGTATACAGATGGATCAAAAAAAGGTGATGATGTTGGATGTGGTATCTACGGTGAGAGGCCAAAGTTCAAAGCTAGCGTCAGCATGGGGAAGGAGGCCTCAATCTTTCAGGCTGAACTCTTCGCATTAAATAAATGCGTGGAGATAAATCTTGAAAGAAACCTAAGGAACCAACATATCTACATCAACTCGGACAGCCAAGCTGCTCTGCTGGCACTAGAATCACTAGAGTCCTACTCTAAACTAGTCCAGAATTGTAAAAATAATCTAAACACCCTGGCGAACTCCAACAAAGTCATACTTAGATGGGTACCAGGGCACTCCGACATTGTAGGAAACGAAAGAGCAGATGAACTTGCAAGGCAGGGCGCAGACACGGCCCTAGTCGGCCCGGAACCGTTCTGTGGCATCACAAAACGGAAAGCATATTCTCTGCTAAACAACGCGGAAAAATCAGAGGCAATCAAGCTGTGGAAGTTCACCAAAGGACAAAAACAAGCTAAAGCCCTGATCGAAGGGTTCAATAGTAAGCTGTCTAAAGAGTTATTACAATTCAAAAGGCACAAAACCTGCGCAGTGACAAGAATCCTGACAGGACATTGCAAATTGAACAAACACCTGTTTCAAATGGGTATGAAGCAGGACACAACTTGCAGGTTCTGCCAGGAGACAGAGGAGACTGCAATGCACATTCTCTGCTCCTGCGGACCACTCATGCATAAAAGAAGTACCTACCTAGGGCGGCACATAATGCACCCACAAGAAGTACAACATATCACCGCCCAAAGAATCTGGAATTTCCTGGAGGCAACGGGACTTAACGGTGAACTCTAAAACAAGGGCTGCCACAATAGATCACTTGCTGGTCGAAGCGGCATATTAAGGCCCACAAAATAATAATAATAATAATAAATATTTGATTGGTACTCATAATTACAACTATTTGTTTTCTTTATTAACTTAGTTTTCATTTGTAGTTTGATTTATTAATTTGACATGATTTTATTTTATTGACATTTTATATTTGATCCGTGATCTCTGCCTACCCCTCTGGGAAAGAGGCGTGATTATTGAGTACCTATAAGTAAACAAAATATTAATCATTTACTAAAAATCTCAGGTTCTCTTATAACACGATTTGACATAGTTTGATCTCTTTCTTACATTATTTTATATTTTGCTACTTGCACGTATGGCATACAACCATATTATTGTTATTATTTTGTAGCAAAGATCACTGTACGACAAGTAATATTATCTGAATTGTATTATGTGAATGAATCTTGTTGAGATGAATAGAACTAAACTAAACATAAGCTTACGTATTTGCTACCATTGTGGAGTAAAGGACCTTTTCTTCAGTGGGTACTGCGATGTTACCCTTTAGCTACAAATCTTATTTTATCTTACTTTGTTAACAATCTTGTTATCATATACTCGTTAAGTCGCTTACCTGTAACAATAAAGCATTTATTAATACAATAACATAGTCTATTCGTAATTTCATACAAAGTTCAAATCGACCCCAATAACACAATATGTTCCAGCAACTCACTTACTGGCCAGAAAGAAAATTTACACCCTCTATATTTCCGTCCACTCCATCCGCATACAATGACTGAACATGTAAGAATCACAATAAAAACAAATGACATAAGAAAGAGTACCAACCTAACCGACGTCACCCCAACGAAGCCCGTATAAAAAGTCCCGAACTAAACCACTGCCGCCACCCCTTTTGTCTCAGAGTCCATCGGAATTCTTTATACACTCAATGGATTTAATATCGGCCGGAATGCACATTGAGATAGTGTCCAATTCTGGGGTGGACGTGCGATTTGTTGCGATTTTTAGTCGGATCGGAAGTCATGAAAAATTGTCCATTGATAGTCTAGCAAAATGATGAAGTGGTCAGTGAGTGGATGGTGTGTCTAACAAAACGTACTTAAAGCAGTGGGTTCTAAGATGAGGCACGTTTTATATTTAAAAAAATATTAACTAAGCAGAAAAACACATTTTTTTTGTAGCAGGCTGACAACGGTTTTGAGAGTCATCAGCCGTATTACGACTTTATGAGATTATTATCCAAACAAATATTAAAAAAAAAACAAAAATATCGCGTTATTTATGTATCTAGAATTCAGCGATAGTTATAGACACTATTAAATATGCAATAGATTAAGTTCCTATGTGTTCTATCTAGGAATTATTTCTAACAAGTTCGAGAAATTATTTCTAACAAGTTTCAAATCCTATCCCATTACCTGCCACATATTTTATTATTTACCCGTTCAAAGCCAATAATCACATAATTATGAGTCATGCCTCTGCGAGCAATGTCTGCTACAAACTGGAAAAATGCTGCTAAGTACGTGCTACGGCGTAGCACATGTATCGTTACTTGACCTCGAATGGTGTTAACTCATTCACGGCCACGCTACGCTCGTAGCGCTACGCCGTAGTCCGTAGCAGCTTCAACTCGGTATGTAACGAAAAGCGCTCGTACCGCTCTGACGCATGGGTGTCGTCATGGGCGCTGAATGGGTTAAATGTGCAACAGCACCCAATCGCAATCAGTCGCAACTCTACACTCCCCAAACCGACTCAGTCACCTTAACCCTTCGCTTTACATCTAGCGATCGAATTTTATTTTACTGTGCCCTTTATTGCATCCAGTTAGCTCCATCGGCCCCAGTTATGTTTTATTTGACGTAGTTTTGCATGGATTTCCCACTTCCTGGGCTGTTATTCTTTACGCGCTCATGCACCCACTCCACCCGTCACGCCTAACTAAACTAGACCTCTACCTACGCTTAGTTACTGCTAATCGCGGCGTCAAGATATATTTGTGGGTGAGCGTTGAGGTGAGCTTAAAACAAGTTACAGAATAGCGGGGCTGTATAGTTACGGCGATGGGTTCGGGACGAAGGGTTTAGTAAAGTATCCTATTGGATTTATATATTGACCACTACATTTCTAAAGTTTTTATTCTTATTGGAATTTTAAGACGAATTTCGTCGATATTTGATTTTGGACTTTTTTGCATCAAGAATAGTCGAATGCTGTACAAAAACACTTAGAAATATAGGTAATGAATTATGGATTGCAATATAATAAAACGGCTACGAAATTGACAACTTTCTCTTGTTTCATTTAATTTCGTGACACTGCTTTTACATACCACAATTTAATTAAAAAAATTATCATATCCATCCATAGAACTTAATTATATCATTAGAATACCGAAACTTTTGAGGCACTCAGTCAAAAACTATTTTGTATGTATGTACCTACAACATTCATTATTCTATCACACATAGACTCAGAATGCTCCAAATAATACACTGAAATAACAAAAATAACGTTTGGTATTTTTGGACTTTCTGAAAAATCGCCGGCGTTTCTTCAGTCCAAACACTGGCACATTGCAAACGCAAGACTGAACCTCGCCTATCACTGCGTGCCATCGGATTCTCCACAAACTCAAATTACGACAAACATCGTACCCACATTCAAATCAAACCCAACATACGCCATTATTGAAAAAGCGCCGTCAACTGCCAAGAGGCAATATCGCCGCAACCCTGTATCTGCGACCAAATAGCCGGCATGCTTATGTAAATTGCCATGATATTGTGTAGCTAATTCGGTCCCTGACTGTACCTGCTATCGAGAATGGTATCCAGTATACGCCTCAGTAAAACCAGTGTTACTCCAACCACTGACTACGCGGTTGGTCAAAATTAAGAGATCAACTTACGCTGGCGTTTGAGTCAGGTTGCTTTGCATGAAGGTTATCAGTATTTTTTTTAAATATTTATGAAGGTGGGCCGTGGTAATCCAATTTCGGGTTATGTCTTTGGGTTAGGGGTCGAAGTTTTTCATATGAATTAATTAATAATATAGGAGGGATTTTGTCAGCGTTATCTGGAAGTTGGTTGGGTTGTTTTTATTTGAAGGGTTAGAAGGTTTATTTAAATGAGGTTATCGTGATTGCTTCCACATAGTCGCAGGAAAAGTGACAACCCATGTAATCACAAACTCGGGATCTTTGTAAATATATAATATGGATACTGTATGGTACTCCATGGTATATGAAATTAGACCCGTGGTTTGTTATAAGCTGTGATCGGATCTAGGATGCAATTTCACGGGGTTTAAGTTCGTAATATTAAAGTGGATATGACTTACAATCCCGCGACTTTTTTTGTTACCTATCTTTACAAAAAGGTAAATAACTTTTAATTTTAAGTAGTTTACAGTATAAAATTAACAGAAAATGTAATAACAACAAAAATGTTTACAGTACCTACTGCATAGAAGAACTGAACGTAACTTGTAAGTCTTCTTCTATGTATTTCTATTTATTTATCTTTTAAGTATTTTTATTATTCTTATATGTTTAACAGGGTATACAAGTAAAAGCAATAATTGTTATTAGTTCACTATCACTATTTCGTTAATCTTATCACCAGGACTCGAACTTTTAGTGCCGATGACGTTGCACTGCACCGCACATAGGATGCCTTCAAATAGTATTTTCGTAAACAATTACCACTTATCAATCTATTTTTTTTTAATTAAATGGCCACTTGAAATGAGCAGTACATATATAATGTCTTGACTGACATTGTCATTCAAATCGAGCCCGGCTTATCACATTCTCAACTTATCGACAAATAATAATAATTTCAGTTATAAATACCCATTATTAGACAATTCTAGTGTGCTTTAAGTGTGCAAATATTATGTGACGTATTTTTTAATTTACAATAGCCCATTTCCCAAAATCCCGGGAAATCCGAGACACATCCACGATAAACATAACGTTTGAGGTCGTTCACCCGAAATTGCATCCTAGATCCGATCACTGGTTATAAGTTAAATATTGCAAGGGAACGTATAGGGACGCCCGCTAGCCAGGTGCAGGTGCAGTCATATGCGGATGGGAAGTGATTGAATACGTAAAGCTGAGGGTTGATCACGTAATGTCTCGAACGCGCGTCAGAACAACTTAACTGTCATTTTCCTATACAAAAAATGACATTAAGATCTATCTGACGCGCGAATGCGTTATGTGATCAACCAGCATATGACTGGTCTCATATGTTCAGCATTGATGATGATGATGATGAATTATTCTAATATGTCATAACAACATTGCGATAAATGATGTGCAGTCTTTGGTTTCTGCGATTATTACTTATTTTTTTAAACTAGTCACTTGACCACGAGCGATCGAAGGGGCTCGAAATATCACTCGCACCTGTAGAGGCGAAGCGTATTGAGACTTCCGGTACAGTAAAAATCAGTCAAATTATGATCTTCTCAAAATAAGGCATCAAAGAGTTAACCCTCTATCCGCACCGTACAAAAAGCCAAAGCAACCCAACCGATCTAAACGCCCATTAAACTCGTCGCAACTTATGCATCACTTTAACACCTCGACAATCGAAACACACGAGTTTAAGTAGTTGGCGTCTGTCACCGTTAAAAAGGGTACGCAAAGTTGCCCTAAAAAAGATTCTACTGCAAGAGATTGGGCGAAATTGGACATCTGAAATCTAACTTCGCGTTGAAGGGTTGCGGGGCGGCGGCCGCACAAATGTTTTGATTCTAAGACTTACATCCCGGACGGAATTCGTCGACATCCCGACGAATAACGACAACCACTATAGTTGGCCACAAAGCTTGTAGAATTGGGTTCAAGTCGTGGTATGTGCAAATATTTGTGTGATGAGCACGAGTATTTGCTCCTGAGTCTTAGATGTTTTCTATGTACAGTCAAGGAATTTAATTTCCAACCCACCTAAGGTTCAATATCGTATAGCGAACCGTCACCATAAGAGCTCTAGCTAGAGTACGGCGGCGTTTCTTTGACATATCGCATGTATTGTGTTTTGTTAGTAACTAGGCAACAGATTAACTACGTTGACATGGTGAACTGTGGTGAACTGAACTTTTGAACGTGTTATCTCATGAATCCCTATTATTTCCTGGTGTAACTCCACTATTTGAGCTCTTAATAGTTTGCGGTTAGCGGAAAGCATTTTATTTTTCAAATGAATAACGTGATATTTATTTTACAATTGTCTCGATTGACACTGACACATGACAAATGTAGAAAAAAAGCTAATGTGAACTTTTCGCAAATAGGTTATCTGTAATGTGAAGTGACAAATAATACGTATTGACATTTCAATACTATTACAAAATATAAATTTCGACCTTATTGCATTGCACATGTCTAACGACATTTTAAAGAAATGGGTAGGGAATTAAGTTCCTTGACTGTACTATTATATTAACAAATTAAATAGTTTCTTACAAAAAACAAACAAAACGTATTACAAACAAAATATCAAAAAGAAGATGATGGAGAACTCGGCAGACTCTAGGGCTGGCTACTTCCTCGGTCAACGCATAGGAATAACTATCCAACGAGGAAATGTGGCCAGCCTTATGGGCACCCTTCCCACAGGCAGCGACCTCGGGGAGTATGTATATTCTAGTTATTAGTTTTAAGTGTATAGGTTTAAGTTTTGTTTTTGTTAATTTACATATTGTAAACCATTGTTAAAAAAAAAACAAAATTGTACTTAAGTATATATTTATCTCCATAAGTATGTATTATCGTCGGCTAGTAACCATAACAGAAGCCGTTATCCTACTCCAAAAAGAACTGATTTAATAAATAAGCGTCTGTTAATTGCTTACGTAAAATAAGTTTCTGGTTAAAAAACATTTTTGGTATAGTCTTATCACAATGGATTAAGATGAAAATGTGGTAACTTACTTCTGCTGTTGACTATTTACGAGCTTCCATGCCGTCATCAATTACTAATTGTACGGAGTCCAAACATGACGGGTTTATTTTGTATAGTGTACCAGTTAATATAAAGCTTGGTTTACTTATGTTTAAGTTGACATTAATTCTTGAATCCTTATTAAACGGAAGCTACATTACAAATTATTTGTATGAGCCACCGCCCTCCAGTAGGACAGGTTAACTCGCTACAAGTTCATCCGTCGATTAGTGCGATATGTGAGCGAAATTTAAAATTGTTTTAATTCCCCCCGTCAGCGTTGCCATGTCTCGGGCCTTTGGCAAAGTTGGGGCGAAAATAAGCGAGCGTGTATTACGAAGTTAACAGTGAATTTTAAAATTCGCTGTGACAGGTTTCTTGTTTGAGAACTCTTTTGAAATGTTAGTAAAAGTAGTTGTAGTTTAGACTTTAGAAATATAGGTTTTAATTGAAATGAAAATTAATTACTACCAGTATGTACAGCTTTTATATTTTTTTGCTTTTGGCTGTTTATTAAAATACTAGGGCTCAACTCGCGTGCTAGAGTAAACACAGGTGAAGCCACGAGATAACACATAGTCAATGACCGCCCTTGAAGGTCCATTATACTATACAAGCTAGAACCGCTTTACAATATTTAATATACACTCAAGAGTGACAAACTAGTCTTATTTAGATAATACTATTCTTCGTAATACCCAAATGTATTAGCAATTTCCGGGATCCTATCATAAAAATATCAACATCCAAAAATGACGATTTTTGCGATATCTCGCTCCGTTAACGCTGTTTTTTCTGGGTTTTTACGAGTCATATTTAAACCTGGTAATCTTATTTTTTTACTGTTTTTTTTTCAGTTTAGATGTAAAATTAAATAAAGATCATAACAGGTTTGAAAAAACTGTCAACCTTGCACAATTTTAGGAAATAATTATGACGGCATTTCACCGACCCGAAACTATTGCTCTTGAGTGTATATTAGTTAGTACCTGCAGGGTGATTGTGTAACTTTGAAACGTACTTCGAGCACTCCATAAATCATACAATTATTTACACAGCCGCTTTAACATCTGACAAAGCATAGGTATATTTTTCGGTAAGGGAACCTAACAAGTTACAAGAAGATTGGCAGATAGCTAATACCATTTACCTTCTCGCCACTCAACTCAATATCGTTTTTAAGAATTAAACAGTATTTCTTACAGCGAAACACGCTAACTAAGTATAAAAACATAAATTATTGTACTATATTATATGATTGAATGCGGCCAATTCATAAAACTGTTATTGCAATTGGAACTTCTACATTGGACAGTAGAGTTAATTTTTGAATGGACTAGTTTGATGCAATTCGGCCAACTCAACTAATCTGAAGTATCATTTGAATCATCATATCAGCTAAAGACGTCCACTGCTGGACATAGTCCTCCCCCAAAGAGTGCCACAATGTCCGGTCCTGCGCCACCAGCATCCAGCGCACTCCCGGGACCTTTACCAGGTCATCAGTCCACCTTGTCATTTGAATGATCATTGAGAAAAAAATATATAAAAAAAACTTGCATAAAACGTATCCTACTTTAACAACCACCGCCCATTTATCCGTTTTGCCTTAATCATAATCAATCATTTAGTTGCTATAAAACACATTTCAAATTGCATGCGAATATAGTTATAACATAACATACAAATAAAACTAACAAGTAAGTACAAGATTCAATTAAAATTAAAACTTAGGTACATCAAATGTCACAAAAGTAGAATAATCATTTTATAATTTAAATAATAATAATAATGCAATTAAGAGGTCAGTACCTTAACGTTGAATGGTAGAGAATGCTTTTTAGCATCAAGTCCACCTTTGTAACAGAAGCGATTCTTTTGTGCGATAAAGATTTACCTTCTGGCCACGACTTTGGTCTTAAGCGACCTGCGACCAGCGTTTTATCTGTTCATTGTGCGTGATCCCAACTAACCACAGTGCGTTGCGCGTCTCGACCGCGCAATGAACAGATAAAACGCTGGTTGCAGGTCGCTTAACCCCCTGGCCACGACTTTGATCTTAAGCGACCTGCGACCACCGTTATATCTGTTCATTGCGCGTGATCTCAACTAACCACAGTGCGTTGCGCGTCTCGACCGCGCAATGAACAGATAAAACGCAGGTCGCAGGTCGCTTAACCCCCTGGCCACGACTTTGATCTTAAGCGACCTGCGACCAGCGTTATATCTGTTCATTGCGCGTGATCTTAACTAACCACAGTGCGTTGCGCGTCTCGACCGCGCAATGAACAGATAAAACGCTGGTTGCAGATCGCTTAACCCCCTGGCCACGACTTTGATCTTAAGCGACCTGCGACCAGCGTTATATCTGTTCATTGCGCGTGATCTCAACTAACCACAGTGCGTTACGCGTCTCGACCGCGCAATGAACAGATAAAACACACACACACACAGGGTTCATGTTTGATACTTTGAATGCAAATATGTATTAGAAATTAAGACCTTTGTAAACAACATGATGCAATAAATAACTTGAACTTGAACTTGAAAACGCTGGTCGCAGGTCGCTTAAGACCAAAGTCGTGGCCAAGGCGTAACGGCCGTATTCATGAACGTCCAACAATCCTATTTTAACCAAAATTGCGTTAAAATTGGTTGGTATTTATCTGTCCCTTCGACATTTTTTGTTCGTAAGAAAGAGACAAAGCACATTTTATTTAGCAGAGGCATTATAAGTTTTATGAATAAGGGAGAAAATAAATAAAAACTAAACAGTCGAAACAGTGACAAATCCAGTCTTTTCTTTTTTACTTGAGTCCTTGCCAACATAGCGACACGAAACTTGAGGGAATTACCTGTCAAACTCAAGCGGACGTACTGTAATTATGCAGTTTGTACCGTCAACTTTCCTGGAAGCGAAATAAAGTAGAAACACAATTAGTGGGTTTTCTAGAATTTGTTTCAGTATTCTAATTGGTTGTGCATGTGTGTAATAGAAGCTCAGAATTTATTATGTTAATTGTAGATTTGGTGCGTGATCGCATCAGAAATGAGGCTATCCACAGCAGAACCAAGGTAACCGATATAGCCCTCCGAATCGCTAAACTTAAGTGGCAGTGGGAGGGGCACATTGCACGTAGAACCGATGGCCGTTGGGGCGGAAGGGTTCTCGAGTGGCGACCACGTACCGGCTTGATGCGCGGCGTGGGTAGGCCCCCCACAAGGTGGACTGATGACCTGGTAAAGGTCGCGGGAGTCCGCTGGGTGTGGGTGACGCAGGACCGGTCACTTTGGCACTATTTGGGTTGACGTCTTTCGGCTGATATGATGATGATGATGAATTGGTGTTTCCAAGAGCCACTGTAGCCGAGTAAGGCACGCGACTGTCAATCTGGATGTCGTGGGTTCGAATCCCGGCTCGTACCACTGGGTTTTTTCATCAGCTTATGTACGAAATTGCATTCGATATTTAACAGTGGCTTTACAGTCAATTAAGTACAATGAGGTCTAGTTTTCCCTGTGGATTGGAAGGTCAGATGGCAGTCGCTTTCTTAAAACTAGTGCCTATGCCAAATCTTGGGATTTGGTGTCAAAGCAGACCCTGAGCTCTTTTAGGGCACCGGGAATAGCGCTACGAGGATGAATGAATGTTTGGTGCTTCCACTGCATTGTGGGCTTTCTCAGCTCCTCATTTAACAAGACAGTTCAACTCATATTTGCTGTAAATATGTGTGGTTGAGCTTGCGCCACGAAATATGTAATTGTTTTAATTTCGTGACGGCGTCGTAAGACTTCACCTCACTGGTCACCTCACCTCTCACGTCACGCCTCACGCCTCTGTGCGAGGGCGTGCGCCTGCAACGAAGGCTGAATCGTCACTGTCAAACTAATCAAACCTAGCTACATACAGACAGTTGTACACATAACTACCACCGCGTGCAAAGATTACCTAATTATTGAACTATCTGTAGCTATAGACAATGGCGCTTAACCCCCGACCCAAAAAGAGGGGTGTTATAAGTTTGACGTGTTTGTGTGCCGGTGTGTTTGTCTGTGGCATCGTAGCTCCTAAACGATTGGGCCGATTTTAATGCGTTTTTTTTTGATTGAATGCTGACGTGATCGAGATGGTTCTTAGCTACGTTTTAACAAAATCCGTCTAGCCGATTTTGAGATATTGTACTTTGAAAAGAAAAAATTGAGAGTTTTTCAACTTTTCTATGTTGTTAATTATTGATAGGTACAAAACCTACCTATTAAATGTTTATTTTATCTACCTGACCAGCTACAATAATCTTCTCGCAGTTACACACTAACTATTATAAAAACCACTTTCTTTCGTTTTTGTATAATCCGAAGGAGGTTTCAACTACAAAAAGTGTTCAACGTAAGTTAATTACGTTAAATACAGAATATGGGCTCCATTTCAAAACGCACTACATTCGTATTGAGATCGGAATCGTATTAATATATGCGTACGAACGCAAGCTAGCATGTACCAACCAATACATTTCCAATCTAACAAGACTAATAACAATACGTCAGTAGCACTCTGAATAGAGAACCAGTTAAATAGCTATAACTTCAAAGAACTTTGTTAAAATATCTTCAACTCGGAATGCAATTTCCCAATAATGAATGCAACCAGTTCATTCGATCATTGCCAGTAAATAAACTTAAAAGCATCAGTCGAGCTTTCTGAAGTTTCGCGAAAGTTGAGCTTTCCAAATAACAAGCATCACAGACGGGTACTGCTACCTAAAGTCATAGTTTTGTTTTTAGAATTAACGTATGAACGTTTAGATCTATGCTCGATTCAACATAAACTCTGAATCACGCTGGCGCAGCCTGCAGGTCGATCACGTAACGCATTGTACGCGCGTCAGGTAGATCTAAATGTCACTTTTTATATGGAAAAATTACAGTTAAATTGTACCGACGCGCGTTCGGAACGTTACGTGATTACCCCTCAGTGGCGGTCAATAGAAAACTTGTCAGTTATTGTCAAGTTTAGTATTGGCCGCCACCGCAAGCCGCGCCAGTCTGAGAGAGGCTTAATATAAAGACTGAATCAGCACCTTTTAATAAAACGTCAAAAACTCTCTGTCAGTAATGTCAGTATGAAGTTTGTAGGGAAATGCAAACTATTGACGTCACTGTTTAGTATGGTCAAAGAGCGAACTTGTATGGGTTTTTTTGCACAACCCTCAAAATTTGCCACTCGGAAACCTTACAGCCCCAACGGCCATCGGTTCTACGTGCAATTCGGCGCCCACTGCCAGGACGATGTATCTCGGCTGTGCAATAAACTAACGAACAACACGTTTTCGTCAGAAGAATAGAAATTATGGAAAATGGAATAATAACAAATACATTCTGTTCTCGTCTTTGGCATTAGCAATGACGGAGAAACAAATCAGCGGTGTAACTGTGATGGCAACTTAATTAAAACAGTGAAAAGTTGGCAATTTTAAAGCGTAGTGAGGCGTGGTGGCAGTGGGAGCGATTCAAAAATGAAATAAGTTTAGCCCATTCAAAGCCGATGCATTCGTATATCATGTCTGTATGCGATTTCCGATAAAAGAGGGAAAATGCGACTACGTGCAACGGCGTAGCATAGCGTTTCTTGGCTTCGAATAGGAGGGAGGGACAACGGCGCTACCACGAACTTCGAATCTCGAACTTCGTATATCTCCGTTTCGGTCGCTCGAGTAAACCATAAGTGTGATAGAGACGGAGATATACGAAGTTCGAGATTCGAAGTTCGTGGTAGCGCCGCTGGTGCAATGTGCATTAGAAAGAGGATAGGATTTTCTCGCCTCGCGTTGCGTCGTGGGGTCAGTTAGGGCTACTCAGCAGGAATGGAGTTTTAGAAAATCAACCCTCTTTTCGACCCATTGAAGCTTTTAATGTACGTTAGAGTTTATTGAAAATAATGGGGTTTCGGTGCTTGTGTGATATGATAGCCTAAATACACCAAGAGCAGCAATTCGACATGATTTTTTTTTTATATTTTCCTTTATCGGAATCTTCGCACAAATTCAAATCGAGCTTTGACCTCTCACAAAATTTAATAAGGCCCTACATTCAGTGGTTCTCTGGTATACTTCATCTGCTACACGCTAATACACGGACCCCACGCAACGCCTACCACCAACTGTCGAACAGGGGCGAGCAAAGTATGAAAGCAGTACTCATTAACTGAAAAACTTCGGTGGCGCCACTAGTCTTGCGAGTGACGTCATGAATTAAGGTCTGTGACGTCATAAGTTATGCTTATCGTATTCGATAAGTCTAATGAAACGGACTGGCAAAGTATATGCCGTAGTCATTATTTTAGTGACTGGTCATATATGACGACCATTTCCTTAAAATTAAAGCCAACATTTAGAAGAAATTAAGCACACTTTTATTCAAAAATAAAAAAAATGTACTTTTCATAGGGCATTAGACGTTTCTCCGATAGCATAGCCAAGCCATTGCCTAACTAATTCAGAAAGGAACAATCTAACTTTTTTTTTCACCATAACCCTCAGTCATGTCACATTTTCCTTTCAAGGAGTCGAACCCGGAAACTCTGGCATTGTTCTTATATTTTATTAAATTTCTGTGGTAGAAAAAAAGTGTGAGATCTCGTAAGTTTGGGTACAGATGCCGTGCCAAAGATTATATATATTATAATGTTTTACATCTCAAAGTCATAATTTAATTGAATATATTTGACATCAGCTTACAAGGGTTTCAGGACCCTTAAGCCTCTTATCAAATATGACTCTAACAGTTACATTTTTTAGTACAATGTGGCCTTTACGTCAAAAGGGGACGCACAGACGTGACAAAATAAATGCAAGAACGTGAAAAAACACCTGGGGCTGCCAATGAGCACTAATCAATACGAAGGTGGCGAAAAATAACGAATGTGTTACCACTGCCTCGTGAGTTTCCGTGCCGTACAGTCGGCAAAACAAGCATGAATTGTATTGAACACATCAAAGCTATAAACAACCAATTAAAACAAACAAAGACACGCTGCCCATATGTTTTTGTCGTAGGCTTGTTAGACAAATCAACTTTTGTCCTGATAATTTACTTGATCCTTGCTTGACTTGTTTTATTTAACGTAATGTTTAAATTTTCCTCACACACGATATTTATTAGTCAGACAGCGTCAGCACTATCTAAAACTCTTGAAGAAAGCTCCAAGCTTTTAACTCAATTAATGCATGCCAACGCAATATACCTGACCCACGCAATTCATTCACACTTAAACATCTACATATCGCGAGAATCATTACCCTCCCTTCTGCATTCGGGTGAAAAAGAGTAAAACTCGCCAACTTTTCTGCCGTTCGTCCACCACTTGGGACGTGTTGGGCCAACGTGGAGATGCGCTGTTTTATAAACGAAGATATCCATCTACAGTAAAAAAAAGGGCTAAAAACTCGTAGCAACTTCTCTGCCGTCCGTCCACCATAATGCAGCCGTAATCGCCAGCCGGACACGTATAGGGTTGTTGTAGAGACGCTCTGTTTTCAACCGTTTTTACATACTCACAACCTTATCTAGAGTCTAAAAACATCACCCAACCTTGCAGCAATCGGCTAAAACTCTTCATAAAGAGTAAAACTCGCCAACAATTCTGCCGTCCTACCACCATATGCAGTAATCGAGGGCCGGCTGGATACGTATTGGACCGTCGTAGAGACGCTCTGTTTTTAAACCATTCTTACATGCTTGCAATCTAGATATCCATCTACTGTTTAAAAACTTCACCCTTCCTTCTGCATTCAAGTACTATTGCAGCAATCGGAAAAAAACTCTTCAAAAAGAGTAAAACTCGCCAACTTTTCTGCCGTCCGTCCACCATATGCAGTAATCGACGGCCGGCTGGGGACGTATTGGGCCGTCGTGGACACGCTCTACTTTTAAACCATTCTTACATGCTTGCAACCTAGATATACGTGTACATAGAATCTTCTGTCTAAAAACATTACCCTTCCTTCTGCATTCGGGGACCCTCCAGGAATCGGCTAAAAACTCTTCAAATGGAGTAAAGCTTTCTGCCGTCCGTCCAACATATGGGACTTATTGGGCCGTCGTGCAGACGCTCTGTTTTAAAAAATATCTTACATACTTTCAATCTAGATATCCATAGAATCTACTGCCTAAAATCATTACTTCCTTCTGCATTCGGGGACCCTCCAGGAATCGGCTAAAAACTCTTCAAAAAGAGTAAAACTCGCCAACTTTTCTGCCGTCCGTCCACCATATGCAGTAATCGACGGCCGGCTGGGGACGTATTGGGCTGTCGTGGAGACGCTCTGTTTTTAAACCATTCTTACATGCTTACAACCTAGACGTCAATCTACATTCAGAAAACATTGCGCTCCCTTGCAGCAATCGGGTAAAACTCTTCAAAAAGAGTAAAACTCGCCAACTTTTCTGCCGTCCGTCCACCATATGCAGTAATCGACGGCCGGCTGGAGACGTATTGGGCCGTCGTGGACACGCTCTACTTTTAAACCATTCTTACATGCTTGCAACTTAGATATACGTGTACATATAATCTACTGTCTAAAAACATAACCCTTCCTTCTGCATTCGGGGACCCTCCAGGAATCGGCTAAAAACTCTTCAAATGGAGTAAAGCTTTCTGCCGTCCGTCCAACATATGGGACTTATTGGGCCGTCGTGCAGACGCTCTGTTTTAAAAAAAATCTTACATACTTGCAATCTAGATATCCATAGAATCTACTGCCTAAAATCATTACTTCCTTCTGCATTCGGGGACCCTCCAGGAATCGGCTAATAACCCTTCAAAAAGAGTAAAACTCGCCAACTTTTCTGCTGTCCGTCCACCATATGCAGTAATCGACGGCCGGCTGGGGACGTATTGGGCCGTCGTGGACACGCTCTACTTTTAAACCATTCTAACATGCTTGCAACCTAGATATACGTGTACATATAATCTACTGTCTAAAAACATTACCCTTCCTTCTGCAATCGGGGACCCTCCAGGAATCGGCTAAAAACTCTTCAAATGGAGTAAAGCTTTCTGCCGTCCGTCCAACATATGGGACTTATTGGGCCGGCGTGCAGACGCTCTGTTTTAAAAAAAATCTTACATACTTGCAATCTAGATATCCAATAGAATCTACTGCCTAAAATCATTACTTCCTTCTGCATTCGGGGACCCTCCAGGAATCGGCTAGAAACTCTTCAAAAAGAGTAAAACTCGCCAACTTTTCTGCCGTCCGTCCACCATATGCAATTATCGACGGCCGGCTGGAGACGTATTGGGCCGTCGTGGACACGCTCTACTTTTAAACCATTCTTACATGCTTACAACCTAGACGTCAATCTACATTCAGAAAACATTGCGCTCCCTTGCAGCAATCGGGTAAAACTCTTCAAAAAGAGTAAAACTCGCCAACTTTTCTGCCGTCCGTCCACCATATGCAGTAATCGACGGCCGGCTGGGGACGTATTGGGCCGTCGTGGAGACGCTCTGTTTTTAAACCTTTCTTCCCCCGCCGGGGGGCCGCCCCCCAATCGATGCCGTCACGTTAGTGCAGCGCCCGATCAAGTGCATACGTGTTTCTTTGATGTGTCTTTGTAATTGTTGGTTCGTGTTTTTGCTGGTGTTCTTTGTGGCTGTGAATAATGCTGCTTTGCCACTTACATTATAGTATGGTTACGTGAAGAATACAAATGAATTCAAAGTAGAGACGCTGACATACAACAGTTTTTTGTGGAAATAGAAGTTAGACTACTTATGTGAACGGTGTTTTTACAGACACATTTTTTTTTTGGAAAATTTTTTTGATGACACGAGTTTTTTTACTAGAACTCTTTGACCAAACAGAGATGTCTATCTCGACTATTAATAGGTATATACCTAGTTTAAATTAAAAACGATACTATTGGGAGCAATATTGACCTTTTCAATAAGTCTTGCGTTCATCTCTAGCTATTAACACAACAAATCCTCATATCAATAAAGGGTCGGCAACGCACTTGTGATTTTTATGGAGCCGAAAGACGTCCACTGCTGGACATGGACCTCCCCCAAAGAGTGTCAAAATGACGGTCCTACGCTACCCGCATCTAGCGGACTCCAGCGACATTTACCAGGACATCAGTCCACCTTGTAGGGGTTGGGCTACCCTCAGACAGACTATAATGAAACTAAGTAGTAATTATTTCATATTTACTCCCACTTTACTCATACTTCCCTACATAATTTGAGAGCATAAAAAAAATTGTAGCAAATAAAAATTAACAAAATTATTTAATGAACAAGGACGTTCAGCTGTTTTAAAAATTTACGTCTAGTTTTAACTCCAAATTTGTACTATAAATAGTACATTTGTCGGAGCGGGCGCATGCCGGTGACAAGTTGTCACGTCACTGCAGCGGACGCAGACACAGTAGATTTAAACAATTCCGTGAAGCGTGAACACGAAACCGACTAGGACATTTCTGAGGCACTCAATAGAAAAGGACGCAGTGGAGAATTAAACTGAAGCTTTTTTATGTTTTTCGGTTTCGTGGGTTTAAGTAAAAATTAATTTTATATTTGTACTTTTAAAAGTACGTTTGCTGAAAAATATACCTAGTTCGTTGGAGACATGACAGTGAAACTGAATAGAATTAACGGTTATATATTGAGAGATTTTTATGTGTTACGTAGGTACCTAGTTTAAGTTTATTTGTGTACTTTATACAGTAAGTTTGTAAGACATTGGAAAAGACCGGAAACAAAAAATATACCTATACTTTTTGTCCCTAAAAGTTGTTTTTTTTTGTTTTTTTTTATGAACTGTTCCCCTCAATAACCGTTCTGTTATATTTAAAATGCTGTTTTACACGGGTCTAACGCGATATTTATTTACCTTTATCCTTCCGTCTTTTTATTTTTGGTTATTTTCCTTTGTGTTTTTCTGTTTTAATTGTACTACTAGTGTATTAAATTAATTCGTATTCAACGCGTTTAAAATTCTCGTGTGTATAAAAAAAAATCATAGAAAGCTGATAATTTAGAGCTATACCTCTAATATTTCATCATAAACATTTTAAATTGACCGTAACCAATACCACCCACGTTATATCAAAACGTGTTTAATACATCCGTCTCATAAAGTCATCGTCACTTGACGGACGTATAAATCAGTCAAACTCGAGTCATTCGAACTGACAAATTGGCCTACGGCGGTCGATGTCGCGGAAACGACATGAAAGAAAACGTCAAAGGTTTTGAAGTATAAAACGTCACAAATGTATGTCATCAGTCGGGCCATGAAATTTCATCGGATACTGAATTTAGACTTGTCTGATTTTGTTTTGAGGTGACTTCATTATTATATGTGAAGTGCGAAGAATAGAATACGAAAGACGTGGTTGCAAAAAATAACGTTAACAAAAATCTGTTTAATGTAAATGTGCTGACGATTGAAAATTATAATTGTGATGAAGATCTAGCCTGCATCATTCTTAATGTCTCTTATCTCTGTGAACGTCATCTCATAGCAGCAGTCAAGATTCTGAAAGAGTTTTCTTCCCAGTTTAGATGTCTTTTTAACTTTTTGTCCTTCAAATCAGACTAAACTAAAAACGCGTATTTGTAATTATAATAAAATCTAACGAAGTCATGTTATGATTTCAGGAGCACTGCTGTAACTTTATTATAGAACTCTCAGACAAAACGTAGGTGCTTTTGACTTATAAGTCAAAATAGTAAAGAAAAAAATATATATTAGAGACAAAAAACAAACAACGCATAAGTAAAAAGAAGTGTGATTTAAAAAAAAACAAAGACTTGTGAATTCAACGAAATGCTGACGAAAATTTCAATAAAATCGGTAAGCGCTCATTTAAAACAGCATTACACTCAAATATATGTCAAACCCAATGACCGAATGAGCAAAGGACAGTTTTTGAAGTTAAACAAGAACCAATCAATAAGCGCAGTAACAAAATAAACTAAGACAGCCCTGTCAGAGCGCGGAACAATTCAGTCGCGCTGTCATCGCTGAGACAGCGCTGACGGGTGACTGGAGAGCGGGGCCCAAGTCACGAGAGATGAGACTTTGACTACACAGAGACTAGATGATGACTACAAAAGATAAGATCTCTTTGAGAAGACACTACGAGAGACTACAAAGACAAAATGTACCAACAAGCTACGAGATATGAAAGAGATAATGAATATGTAACTGAATTAGAGTTGATTAGCGAAAAACCACACAAAACCAAAATAAGTGATGTGATATTGGACGTCAAGACATACGCACTCTGCAACGTTATGTGAGAAGAGTAAAATATTGATGCCTCATATGTTTATCGCGAATAGATGATATCGTAAATGTAAGTAGCTAGTTTGGATTTATGAATTCCTTGGTGTCACTCTTAGTAGGCTGCTTGTACATATCACTTCAGATGCAGTGCCATCTTAAACGTGGTGCATCACGGACAGAAGCTAGTACCTACAGTCGCCATCAGATACGTCGGAGCGGCCAAAGTGCTCACAAATATCGGAACACGTCTCTATTGTCGAGGCATTAGAGAGGCATTCCTTGAAGACAACGGTTCCGTATCACGCTGTCATAGCTGAGACGTCACTGACAGATTGGAGGACACGGTCTAAGTCACAGGAAACAAGCTTACATTGTCGGCGAAATATCTGATCTGATTGATTAGATCGTGACAACTGAATACAGAGGACGTCAAGAACAAACGTCTTTCTGCTAGCAAAGTGCATCAAAGACGGTTCCCAGTAGCGCTGTCCTAGTCATAGGTGACATGTGATGAAGGTAGTCCAAGTCACAGGAAATAAGCTAAGAACGATGTTTAACAAACATTAGTTTTTAGCGTCTAATGTGCCATTTTTCTTACCTAAGTTGTTTATATGCATTTCTGGAGAAGGATCTATAAAATTACCGTTTTAGGAGGTTTATAAATTTGTTTCTTCAACAGAACTGAAACGACATATCTGACATCCACATGTGTTGCTAACTGTGAAATGCAGCAACTAAGCAAAAACTGGTCGGCCAAAATATTATATTTGACCATTTGATTTTTTTTATTATGTATATTTTTTCACAAACCGTAAAAACAATGTGATACAATTATAAGTAGCTGATCTAACTCAAACTTTAGGTGTCTATTGGAATCTTACAGACACAATTTGAAGCAGGAGGCGATGTGAAAAACTAAAGCAGCATTACTGGACCGCAGTAGATTTAGGAAAGGGTCAATTCATTCATAAGTTTCATAACACACTTTAACATAATTATAAGAGAAAAATGTCACTACAGTAATACCTGCCAATGGCGTCAAAATAGATCTCTCCAGTGGAGGACCGATTTGTTACTTTCGAGCGCTCAACTCTTTCACTCGAAAACTGTCTAAAATGATGAAACGCTATTTTAAAATAGCATTAGTATTAATAATAGGTATTGACCACTCGTATTAATTCTATCGGTATGAAGTAAGTGCCTGCAAATGTTGACACAACAATCGTATTTACTGTCATTTCATTTTGGAGCGCTCGAAAGTTAATAATCGGTCCCCTGAATCGCTGACACCCGTCCCTCAAGTCACACGAAAGCAAGACTGGAGTGAAATTTCCAGGCGCCGAGTAAACTTGGGGACGTGGGGGCGACAGCGTCATCCCGATGCAAGTTGATAATGCACTGAACGCCTGACAACGCCAATGGCGGTTTTGACTGCGGTAATTTAGTTATTGCAAATACATTTATTAATTACTAGCTTCTGCCCGCGGCTCCGTATGTGTGAAACTCGTTTAAATCGTAGCTCCATTTTCAACTCCATTTCACCCCCTCAGGGGATGATTTCCAGGATAAAAACTATCCTTTGCTCTTCCCCGGGACTCAAACTATCTCTATACCAAATTTCATCTTCTTCAATCGTGAAACGGTAACAGACAGCCAGACGACACAATTTCGCATTTATAATATTAGTATGGATTTTAGACTTCACTTCACAGAGTGTCGTGTCAGGCATCCAAAGACGATGTCGAGGACAGAGCGAAGTGAAGAAGAATAACACGGACGGAAAGCCACTACCAGGCCTATCCGACCTGTCCATTGACACTTTGGCTAAACTCGGCTCCCGCACACCACCGAGGTGCAAAGTTCAATAGTTTTGTCCTGTGACGAAAGTGGACGAGTTTTATATTCATATTCATATTCATATATTTTATTGGTAAAAGTATAAGTAACATATTACAAGTGTATTTGTTAAAATTGTTAGCTACAATAATTATATAATATTTGTTATTTTCTTAAAATAAATTCTTCAATGGCGGATATATTAGTATGTTTAAAATTTAAATCCATAGTCAATAAAATGCAAAAATGGTACGGTGCTTTTTGCACTCTCAAACAAATTACCGTATATCGAGTTTCCATTTGATTATCTAAATAAAATGAACCTCTCGTGAAAACTGTAGGGCCAACCCCGAAAAAATCTAATAGTCTTGTAATTAGAGCATCAAACCTTTGTTGCGACATTGTTAAAGAAGTATGAAGTTCCCAAAATGACATAAACGGGATAAAAAATGCGTTTGAGCGTTTTTCAAATAAAATGTACCTACCCTTGGGTGCGACAAACGGCACATTATCGTGACGAAACTGACAAAGTTAACGTTTCTTAATTTACCTTTACACTTTATTTGCGTTTAAGCATTAATAGGGTTTTGGCACCCATTTTAACCCACCAATTGTACCCTGCTAAGATTAAAATTGTAATTCGTCAATTCTTTCTTTCTTGAATTCGTCAACACAACCCTCGAATCAACCCACCTTTTTCTTTAGGAGCCGCAGGCGCCCATAGGCTTTTGTGACACCAGCCATGTGCGTGTTTGCTACCGTCGTGGTAAACAAAAAAACCGTCCAAGTGCGAGTCAGACTCGCGCACGAAGGGTTCCGTACCATTATCAATAAAAATAATTATTTTATTCCGTTTTTAGTATTTGCTGTTATAGCGGCAACAGAAATACATAATCTGTGAAAATGTCAACTGGAACTATCACGGTATCAGTGAGATACAGCCTGGTGACAGACAGACGGACGGACGGACGGATGGACGGACAGCGGAGTCTTAGAGGGTCCCGTTTTACTCTTCAAGTATGGAACCCTAAACGGATAAATCTCACTCGTCGATCCCTTTGGTTAATTTCTTTAATTTGACTTTTAAATACTACCAACAAGTAAAATCAAGGTGAAAACCCCATTATACACCTTGTCATGATCATTGCCTTGTACCTATCTTGATAACGTTTGCAATATAACCGATTCTATCTTTTAACAACGCATATCGTCTACCCGTACGGTCAAGTCGATAAAAGCAAACAAATAACATTGTAATATCAAGACTGGCATTGTAAAGCCGTCCGTCCACCGTTCTTCAGAGCAGCGCTCGAGTGCACCCGTGACAGTCATTTAAGACAGTGACGTGACACCCCCATCCCCCCACGCCCCCCTTAGATGGATTGATATTACGGTGCAGAAGCAGACATAAGACGGCATTGCATACGGGAATGTCGGGAATTTGAAAAGTATGCGACTATTTTTCTTTTCTGTTGAACGGTCACTGACGGTTTTGAAATTCGGATTGGCATGTAGGCAAGCACACTTTTCTGTAATTGTTGACTAACACGCTATAATCGAGTCTTTTTTTTTAAACCTTATTTCTTTTGTGAAAGTGTCTATGCCTTGTCAGTTTTATCAAGGCAAGTTCAAACGCTCCACCCATTTTTTGAACCCTGTGACTGGTTGAGACTGTGACTTAAAGGTTAACTCTTACAAATTTTCTGAAGAATTGATACATAAATGTTTGGTCCAGTTTTTAAAATATAAACCTATAAAATCACAGCACTACATTACACTTACAGATCCTTATATTTTATGAATGACTTGCACCTAATTGTATTAGCATTTCTTGATTCAATGAAGCAAGAATCTTACGGACCGGATGTGGCTATAGTACGGTATCAGATCTTTAGAAAAGTCTACTTCACATAATATCGAGTTCTCAGCCTTAAAAAATCTAAACACGCTCAACAATAGCCGTACTTTTTGCCAACGATCCAACTTCACAACGAGCGCTGTATATTATTCATTTAATATTATATTCCGTTCTGCAACCCTTCAAGCTGAAAACTACGTCGTTGGACGCAAACGAGACGGGCGTGATGGCGATCCAGAGACAGTGACGTGACGACCCCACCCCCACCACCCCCGGGGGGCGACTGACCCCGGGGGGCGGATAATAAGGGGGCAATGCGGGATGGAAGTCTTCTTTCGTGGAAATGTGTTGCGTTAAAAGTGTGCACGTCAACTGGAGGTAAATTAGTTTTTGAAGTGCACTGTAAGGAAAAGTTGTTCGCTGATAATTACCGTTTTTCACGGAATAATCTTGCTTCTATATAATTTGCGTTGAAAATGCATTATTATTTTACACTCGCTTACACGTAAGTATTTAATAGAGCAATGTCGTTTGCGTCTTCATTTTAGTTGTTAGTATTTAAAAGTATATCTGTATTGCTGAACTAATTCTCTTATTTTATTTATTTATTTATACTTTAATTAATTTATGCAAAACATGATATAAGTTTTACATAGTAATACAAAGCCAATTAAAGGAACTCACAGATAGATAATTATTTTTTAATCCAATTCGTTTGTATAAGTTAAGCACATGCACGATGTTGACGAAGTGCATAAGAGAATCAACATTTCAAAACGTCACCGCTGTCCGCGCCGTCGTGTCATTTGCACAAAATTAAATACGCCTCAAAGACGAGACGTCAACTTTACCGGACCCCTCCCTGACCCATCACCCCGTGGGGTGGTAGGGGGCCGCCAGATGGATTGATATTACTACACGAATGCAGGTGAACTGAAGCCGATCTTCGTACAATGCCCATTTGTAAGGCGCTGTCTTATGCTGCAATTTAGATAGCTCACGTGCTTATTTATGTGGTGTGAGCTGGATTTCACTTAAAACTCTTACGATATCGGCGATAAAAGAAGACTTTTACTATGTAGCAAGCTATTTAAACGTGGCAACTATTCTTTTTAATTTAAACAAGTGTATCCACCGAGTTACCGTAGTGTTCACATGTACAAATATTTTTAACCACTCCACATTTGACATATACTTAACTTCTTTTGATACTTGTAAGAACCCAACAAGCTACCTATACCCTTATCTACTTACCTTAACACACAAACTTAATGTAGCTTGAGCGCTAAGAAAGGATTTTCAAAGTCCCTTAAGGGGTTTAAATAGAGGATGAAAGTTTGAATAGTGTTTCGTTATTTTTAAAGTTCAGGAATCCCAACGGTCACATTGCCAGTAAATATATTTTATATATTATACTTCATTTCTGCGTACTGAGTAATAAAAAGGCAACTGTTTTAATGCAAAGCAAGAAAATGCATTAGCGAATATTCGATAGATATAAAGAGATTGTATGTTAATAAAGGTTCGAATCACGTATGGACGTAATGAAAGATGAATGACGACCATTAATAAATGCTCCTAACGAGACTTAAAAAAACTCACATCCCTCTCTTACACCCCATAAAAACACGACAAAGACACATGTCCTCCCTTATTATCTTCAATTAAGAGGTCCAGATAATGTACCGTGACATACGCTGGACGTGTCCAGAATAAGCAGACCCCCTGTCGAGGAACACAAGTCTACACCGCTACAAACATTTGCACTTACTTAAGGCGGCTCAACGTACACTGGACAACTCGTTATGACAAAGCTTTCTGTTTAGTTGGGGTGGATTATTTTGGACCTTTTGCGGAGGTGTTAAGGCCGGTGTTGACGGGACAGGTAAAGTTGCATGTCAGAATCTCGTGACTGATGTACGAAGGACGGTGATAGATCGGGGACTGTTACATGTGATTAGTGGAACGTGGCTGTGATTCGCTAAATCAGTGTTTAGTGAAACGTCTGCATGTTTTTTTGTCATTTTTTTCACTGTAGGCACAGGTGTAGATATTAAAAACCACTGAGAAAACTCCGAAACCGCAGCTGTTACTAAATGTTTGCAGATAATAAACCGTCATCAATATAAATTTTTACCTTCTTGTCCGAAACAATTTTTTACAATTTTATTAGAAAAATTGGTTATGTAATGTGTGTACTCACTTGAATGAATACAAGTTACGTTATAACCCATTTTAAAAAGCATTATTGGACAAGACGCTAAAAGCTGGTCTTCAGGATTGATTTTATATATTAAACATATATAAAATCACATCACATTCATATATACATTCACAGATATTGATTGACCGATGTGGCGCACTTGGTGTCTCAGCTGGCACAAACTGAGAAAACACAAACTTTCATATGCATATTCAATTCAATTCAAAAAAAAATTCAGACCATGTCCATAGTGTTAGTATACAATTGCTTATCCTAAGTTAGTCTAGTTATACTCGTACAGAGCCTCTCATGTGCACTCAGTCCCAGTGCAACCTCACAGCGCAGGCAGGAAACTCCAGCACCAGGCGCACGAGGCTGTTGGAGCTGTCACGCACGCGGCGCATCAGGGAGAATAAATATATCAGCCGTGTAAGTTTTGTATGGATTGTACATAAGACTTTAACTACTTAAACCTGAATACTCTTATTTAGTCACGAATAACTTGGACTCTTGTTGTACCAAATTCGCTCAGCCCTTGATACGACTGTTCAGGGCACTGCATTTGGCTACAAACAGCCGAAAGCCCTCATTTCATCCGACAAAAAATGTTCAAGAGACATGACTACGGCCCTCAATGAGGAAACCAATGCAAGGAGGTTGGACGTTTTAGACTTTTAGCAAAAAACCCAACACTTTCACAATGAACCCGCCACGCTTCCACAATCACAGCGAATAATGTCTCGTGATAGTCGTGATGGATGCAGACGCTGGATAGATGTTTGTCTTGTGATAGACAGCTTGGAGAATTGAAGACAAATCTGATAGAAATAGAGATAGTTGAAGAATCATTGAAAATGGACACGAAAAGATACAAACTAGTAAAATGTCAAATGGGATAAAAATTTCTGAGGTACTGGTGCTCGTTAGGTTAAGCTGTGTGAATTGAGTTGAGAATGAGGAACTTGCGGTGTCTCTAGCTAAACATAATAAACAACTCATAAATTAGTTTAGTTAGTAATATTTCAGACACTGTCCTGGCTTCAATCCTGAGTAGGGTATATACTTGAGTACAAGTTCTGTTCTCGAGATTTTAGTTTTACCACCAGTACTTTTAGTAAAATTACTGCAAATGTATATTATTAACCATTAAAAACGAAATAGCTCGGTCAATTTGTCTACAGTAGGTCAATCACGTAACGCATTGTACGCGCGTCTGACAGTAAAATCACAATCTAACTGTCATTTTTCCATATAAAATTGACATTTAGACCTTACAGACGCGCGTAAGAAAAGTTACGTGATCGACCCACAGTTCTACGATCGTTGCATTTATCCGACTTTTGCGAATGTTTATGCTAACGTCTTTCACTTTTAACCCATCATGTGTCCTTAAGTCAAAACTTAAAGAGATGATGCCGGCGATACCCAAAAATTTTCTTCAATTTGGAACCCACTTATGTTTTCTTGTAGAATTAATTTTTCATTGATTTTCTAACTGACAAGACACTCCACGGCTCAAATCGAGGATACCGAAGATTTCCTAAGCGAACAATTTAAATCATACATTCAGCAACCTAATATTATTTATTCATGTCTACAATTTAAACATAAACAGTAAGAACATTGTCACAAACAAACTAAACAAAACACATTCCGTAATTTCCGTAAACATTCATTAATCAGATTATTTCGCTCGGCGACGCCGTCGCTGCAAAAGTGACAGTGATTCGTCACTCTGACGGCCGCGTCTCGTCCGTGTTCATCCGCTGTCACGCTAGGGCTGTCACGAGGGGTATTTTGTACGTGTCATCGTTTGTGGATGATATTATGTGACTGTCTTGTAAGTAACATGAGCTGTATTTTTAAACCCATTCCATGACTACTCGTAGATAATGTTCAAAATATAATTGTTTTTGGCGTATATTATACCAAATAATACCAGTGATTCGTCACTCTGACGGCCGCGTCTCATCTGTAGGTACTCATCTGCTATCAAGGTAGGGTTGTCACGATGGGTATTTCTTTCATGTTATCGTTTGCTGTGGATATTAGATAATAGGTAACAGACAGTCATATAAGTGAAACAAAAACCTTATGTTAATCGATTTACCAAAAAGCCTTAAACAATATTTGTGGCATGCAATTGAGACAACCCTAATTATATGATCCTGAATGTTTTATTCGCTTCGATGCCTCAACGTCACTTATTGTTACTTTAATCAATATAAATGTTTAAATCTTACAAATTGCATGCTAAAAAAGGTTCGTAAATTAATTTGATGCAACTCACAAATCATTACTAAGACGCCGATGACAAAATGCATCCGAGCACCATAGAAAGACATGCCGTTAGGCGTATCACACACTGCCGCCGAATCCCGCTGCGTGCGGAGCCGCGTACAAATTTCGCCCGACGGAGGTGCGGTGCAGTATGTGGTACCGTGCGAAATTTATAGGTTGTCGCACACTGTAACCGCTCGGTCCGGTGCCTCAACTCGAGCCGTCCAGTGTTCTTTGTAAGAAAATTCATACTGTAACGCACACATATTGGCACCGGAACAGCATCGCCTCGCCTATTCAATTCAATTCATTTATTACTCAGATAACGAGATCCATTATTTGTTAGTAGTATCCTTAGAACGACTATCTTAGTACTTAATACATCAAAAATAAATATAATCATTAATGTGTTAGTTCAAGTAACTTAAAAACTTATGTTAGTAGCTATAAAATTTACATAACATGGAGTTGGTCCCAGTGCTGCATTATGGGACAGTCCAGCCTATTTGCTATTATTGCCTATGAATCCTATGATATGATGAGGTGAGGCGGCGCCGGTCCGGTGCCAAGCGGTTACGAGTGCGACCACCTTATACATATAATAAATAAATAAATATTGTTATGCGAACACTTATCTAGATTAAACTTAGAAATTAGATATTAGCTAAGCTTACCAAATAATCTTAAAAAAATTGAGATTGCGCTAAGTAATTAGTAGAAATATATTTGTACCAATTAAATTACTGAAATAAACAGTTTTTTTTTTTAAACACCTACAATTTGAGATACTGGCATACAACGTTGCGAACCGTCGCTCCGCAAGCCGCAGCGTGATGCGGCGGCAGTGTGTGATACGCCTTTGTGCAATGCGATATTTTTATCGAATTTACATAAATAAGAGAGATTTCAGATTAGCGTTTTATGGTCCGTGTAAGCTCGTTTCGGCAAATCTACGCCCTCACAAACACACACACACAAACTTTCATCATCATCATCATTATATCAGCCAAAAGACGTCCACTGCTGGACAAAGGCCTCCCCCAAAGAGAGCCAAAATTATCGGTCCTGCGCCACCCGCATCCAGCGGACTCCCGCGACCTTTACCAGGTCATCAGTCCACCTACCCACGCCGCGCCTTCCGGTACGTGGCCGCCACTCGAGAACCTTTCCGCCCCAACGGCCATCGGTTCTACGTGCAATGTTACGACACAAACTTTACCTCTTTATAATGGAACAAGCGAGCGAAGTGAACGAAGTTTCCGTTACAGCTTGGGCATACATTATTTCGTATGTCCGTCGTCTGTCCGGCTGTTCTCCTCTAAACGTCGATTCTCAACCGATTCTTGTGAAAGTTTCAGCATGTAAATATGATGTCTCTTTAGTTAAAAATAAAGACAGTTTATTTTGTAGATTCAGTTTTTTTTTTTAAGATTGGCTTGCTAGTTTTCTCTCACATAAAACTAGTATTTAGTATAGCAAAGACATTTAGAAGGGCCGCGATTCCATTTACAATAATTAACTGGTCACATCCCCACTCTCATGCCGCTGTCATCGTGAACAAAAATAATCTTCGATAAATTTTCACGTCGGTGTATTGACTACACATTTTACATTATTATACTTATCTTTTTAAATTCCCCTTTAAATATCCGTTTACGATTCCCGTAAAGCAAAATTATAAAGAGTGCACAGAGTCATCGGCTCAAAGGCTGACAGCCACCTAAAGGGTAAAAAAACTCATGTGCAGTTTCTTTGCGAGCGCTTTGAGCGATTTTAATTCGCTTATTTCGCTCGGAAATTGGTAGTGTTGCCGAATTATGGTCGGTTCTGAGATACGGGAGGACGCGGTAGCGTGTAATCAGTCTATCATCATCATCATCATCATCATCATATCAGCCGAAAGACATCCACTGCTGGACATAGGCCTCCCCCAAAGAGTGCCAAAATGACCGGTCCTAATCAGTCTATGAGCGGCTCTATTGTGTGGAGTGGCTCAGCAGCCTGAATGTATGCATTTGACTATACATCGTGTTCCAGACAATTTCCTATATATATATATATTTTTTTATTTGGCTCACACAACAAATTACAATCATTCTTTCAGTAACATGATAAGCTTAGTGTCTAGATCTGGACTATAATTCTAAACAGTAGTAAGGGACGTAGTTGAGGTCAAATTAAGTTAATTTCTTCAAGACGCTAGTAGGTACTATATTCACTCTTACTGTTACTAGTGACTCTGTGAGCTGTAGGAGTTTTTTTTTTCTAAAAAGTGACTCGACTAAATAATTCTACATAATTAACGAACCTGCTCACAAAATTTCACGAGAATCTGTTGAGTAATGCGATCTGTAGAGGAGAACAGCCGGACAGCATGACAGCTGGACAGACACCGGACATACGAACGACTTTCGGCCCAAGCTGAAGCATAGAACTTCGATTGCTTCGCTCCCTTGTTCGATTAAGATGGTCAATATTTTAATTTCGCTAAGATGGTCAATATTTTAATTCCGCTAAGATGGTCAATACTTTTATTACGCTAGTTTTGCACGTTTAAACAGAGTAGAAGCTTCTTAAACTGTGACGTTTATGTGCCACAAGACGTTTCCTGACTGTGCATGTCATGTGATCGTTCGAACATTACAATACAAATATTCTTTATTATTCACCAAAAAACTACACTTACAGAAAAACAACATTCAAATTAAACATAAATAGTTGTAGACAACAGGCATTACTATATTTTGACACTATCTATTCGTTAACTATAAAGGCTATATACACTAAACATTACTGCTATATTTAAATATTTGTACTATATAGCAGTGTTGGGCAAAACGTAATTGAATTACTAATTAATAATTACAATTACAAAAAGTAATTGCAATTACAAATTATAATTACAGGGAAAATGAAATTGTAATTATAAGTTTCAATTACAATAACAAAATGTAATTATTAATTGAATTATTAATTACATTTTGCAATTAATTACTTATTAAATTACAAATTACTTTTGTTTTATTAAGAGTGTATGAGTGTAATAACTTTGTTTTCGAAGAGCTTTGCAAGGTTTAGCTTGAAATGAAAAAAAAAATATACGTGTTGTATGCAACTAATTTTACATTTTTATATCTGTCCGGTCTAAACTAACAACAGTATTAGTTTTGTGGTTCAGTCAATTCAAATAAATATAAATATAGGTACACACATTTATTGTTTTGATTATTACATCATTGCAATCAGACCAAGTAAACACTTTTGCTTCTCATTGTTTATAAAAAAAGTTGACTTAAAGTAATTTAGTAATTTAATTTACAAATAAATGTAATTACAATTACAAATTACAAAGTAATTTCAATTACATGAAATTTTAATTACATTCAATTTAATTAACGTAATTGTATTAATAATTGTGTAATTTGTAATTAAATTACAAAAAGTAATTAATTACGCCCAATACTGCTATATAGGTACTCGACCGTTAAAATTTTCGTAAAAATGAGTTGTTTAGTAACCATTTTATACATTATGACGTAACAATTTTACCGTAGGAAAAAATATATCATAATCTGCAAGATATGAGAAGTAACATAGTTTTCGTAGAAATCCATTTTAACAAAAGAAAATAGAGAAAAAAATCTAAAGATAACACTATTATTTCACTTTAAGTCTTGTAACCATTTTACTGCTCCGTTTTTTATCAGAGAAAGATGAAATTTTATAATCTTCTTCATAAAGTATTGAACAATAACTTTATTTTCTTACTTACTAAAATTTGTTCTCGTTTTCTGAAATATTCCAAAAAACATGATATCCGCGCTTTCGAACACGCACTTCGATCTCGCTCACGCGTATGCTCAGTGAGAGGGAGAGAAGACCATGAACGTGCGGAGCCTTAAGTGGTCACCGCAATATGCCGCCTCCGCTTATGAAACCGCTGTTACACCACACTAAGCGCGCACCCTTAACGGCTGCACTCGTCAGCTCAATTGTAAAGGCGAGCCGCCGTTTACACTCTAAATAACACTGTTTAACTTATTAGTAGGTAAGTCGATTGTGAAGGATTTTGCAAGTTTAAAAGTCACCCTGTATAAGTTTGCATAAGTTTCAAGTTAGCCTGTATGATATTTATGTAACTTACTGCTGCTGTTAATACAGAAAACAGTTTAATTGCAATGTTTTGCTCACTTCATTGTTATACTTAATTTACTTTAAAAACAAAGTTTTAACCGACTTCAATTTAATACTCTACCACATGAACATTTCCACATTTCCTTTCCACTTTAACACAAGAACTGCTTTACGAGGGCACATACGTTGATTTTTACAGAACAAAAAACTAAATCGCTGTATTAACCAATCGCCAGTAATATTTGAGGAGTTCCATCGATTTGTCAAGGACATTCATAAGTTGCTATTTCAGAGGAATCATATCAGGTTCTCGAGTGGCGACCACGTACCGGAAGACTGATGACCTGGTAAAGGTCGCGGGAGTCCGCTGGATGCGGGTGGCGCAGGACCGGCCATTGTGGCACTCTTTGGGGGAGGCCTATGTCCAGCAGTGGACGTCTTTCGGCTGATATGATGATGATGTTGATATCAGAATCCATGACGTTCTTTTATAGTTTTACTAAGCGACCCGCCCCGGCTTCGCACGGGTTTATACGTAAAATACATGCATATATTATACATATAAACCATCCTCGCGCAGGCAGCTTTCTTGCACAAAGACTTGCAATCGCAATTTAACGTGGGTACGCTGCCTGCTTGATGGGAACCCTACCAAAGGGTTCAAATTTAGGTAGTAATTTATAGTTTTGGTAGGTTATTTTTATGGTAGTTTTAATTTTAAATCTAGTTTTAATTGTATATTTAATTGTATTTTTGATGTACCTGTGTCTTGTGTACAATAGGTATTGTTTTGAGTTTTTTTGTTTCTTGACATTCGATTAGACATTGTTGTATAACAAATTCTTTCAAGTTTTCAAGTCTGTTGTTATTTGTATCCTCTTGAATCACTATATCTATTTAAAAAAAGCCGCATCAAAATCCGTTGCGTAGTTTTAAAGATCTAAGCGTACATAGGGACAGACAGACAGACAGCGGGAAGCGACTTTGTTTTATACTATGTAGTTATTATTGAGTCATCTGTGGACTTGAACGAATCGGTTCATAAATGACGGGGTCCTGAGGTTCTGACTGAGGTAACACACATTAACAATAATAATTAAAAAATAAAAGCGGCCAAGTGCGAGTCGGACTCGCACATGAAGGGTTCCGTTAAATAAATTGCTTTTTATGATTTATGACGTATTAAAAAAAACTACTTACCAGATCTCGTTCAAACCAATTTCCGGTGGAAGTTTGCATGGTAATGTACATCATATATTTTTTTGAGTTTTATCATTCTCTTATTTTAGAAGTTACAGGGGGGGGACACACATTTTACCACTTTGGAAGTGTCTCTCGCGCAAACTATTCAGTTTAGAAAAAAATGATCTTAGAAACCTTAATATTATTTTTGAAGACCTATCCAATGATACCCCACACGTATGGGTTTGATAAAAAAAAATTTTTTGAGTTTCAGTTTTGTGTATGGGGACCCCTAAAACTTAATGTTTTTTTCGATTTTTGTGTAAAAATCTTAATGCGGTTCACAAAATACATCTACATACCAAGTTTCAACAGTATAGCTCTTGTGGTTTCGGAAAAAAATGGCTGTGACATACGGACGGACAGACAGACGGACATGACGAATCTATAAGGGTTCCGTTTTTTGCCATTTGGCTACGGAACCCTAAAAACAACCTGAAAATAAACTTTTTTATGTATTCTCATTTTACTTAAAATACCAATATTAACTATAAAAAAATTAAGCACCTCCACCTTTTTTTGAAGACTTTTTTTGTTTCGGCATTTTGAGACGGCAAGTGAAATGTGACATCTCTGAAGTTGCAAGCGTCCATTAGACTACGATGACGCCATCGGGTGGGCAGTACGCCTGTTTGTTACGGACGTGATACATATACAAAGGTTTTTGCATTTAAACACACGAGAGCAAAAACGGATACACTGTGTATAGAGATTGTATACAAGGTGTACCCGTTTGTTTGCTCTTGAGTGTACCACCGCCTTCCTCACCTACTTGAGTGGACGGCCTGTTGCCTCTACCATTGTTTATGTTTAATTTACTTCTGTTTTTACAAGCTTTATATTAACTTGCACTGTTCGTATGTAAATTGTAAATATGTAAGTATGTAACTTACATACTGAAAAATCGATTGCAAATTTTGACTGACAACTTGTCCGTCAAAATTTGCAATCGATTTTTCAGTCACTTCCCGTTATCCAATTGAGCTGAAATTTTGCATGCATATGTATATCGCATGACAATGCAATATTATGATGGCTTGGAGCTGATCTGATGCTGGAGCTGGAAGGTGGCCATAGGAACTCCGCAATAAAACGACACAACCCCATTGAGTTTGGGCTCGTTAGAATCGTTTCAATGAGTAGTTGATGATGGTATGCAGAAAAGTACAGTCGGCAATAAAAGCTTGTACCAACGATGAAATTTTTGACGGAAACTTATTCTATTATGTATTTTTGGAGAGCAATGAAGTTAAAAAAGTTATAACAGTATTGTATTGTAAATTGCTTAATGGGAAATCTAGATATCCGATTTAAAAAGCGGTACGACATAGCAGACTCTCCCCTATATTAGCTACCCGATAAATCTTTCACTTACTCCGAGACGTAATCTTATAAAACGTACCGTCGCGCTCAAAAGTGTCCGGTTCATTAGTCTGCTAATTGTACAGTCGCATCGACAAGTACTAACTCGGTTTCCTTGACGTCGCGGCGTGCGTCTCATTCCGATCACGTACAAGGCTCCCGGTTCTAATTAAAAATCGAGCGATTTTTGTTGGCGAATGTACTTGCACAGAGTGCGGCGCAGATGGGGCAGTCTATACTAATATTTTAAGGAAAAGTCTGTGAGGTTATAGCTTTGTAAGTTTTTATGTACAGTAACTACCGTACCCCTACATATTATCTCCGGAATGGTTTAAAAAAAATATCGGTGTATAGAATGAACCTTCAGGGTCATACCAGACGAAAGACGTCCACTGCTGGACATAGGCCTCCCCCAAAGAGTACCACAACGACCGGCCCTGCGCCACCCGCATCCAGCGGACTCCCGCGACCTTTGCCAGGTCATCAGTCTACCTTGTGGAGGGGTCTACCCACGCTGCGCCTTCGGGTAAGTGGCCAACACTCGAGAAACTTTCCGGCCCAACGCCCATCGGCTCTACGTGCAATGTGGCGGCCCACTGCCACTTAAGTTTAGAGATTCGAAGGGCTATATCGGACTATGAACTATTTCAAACGTAAATAGAGGTAATATTTAGTTAAGTATTTTCTCCCCGCTACGAATGTGGAATGAATTATGCCCTGATTTTACTGAGGGACAATATGGGATACCTACGATACCTACGATACTTACTATGATGAGTGATGACATCTTAAGTACATAATCGTAGCGACCTCTGCTACATTGTAACCCAGAATGCTAATCTGGGAAGCAGCCGGGCATTGACGCATCACACCATGTGTTTTGAAATGGTTTAACAGATACTCGTAAGTGTAAGGCCTAAGTGGACGCTCGAGTCGGGCGTGCGGCGGAGCGGGGCGTGAGGCGTGCATGTTAAACAAATGAGGCTCATACCGGTGTCCTGAGTAGACGCTGCACAAATTGAATGCACGCTCGCCCGCCCCACTGCACGCCCCGCCGAACGCTCCGCTCCGAGCGTCCACTCAGGCCTTAGACTAATACTTACAAGGTGTGTAATATATAAAAAGCATGAAAAGTTCAAAAAACTGTACTCCGACTACGGAAAACTGAAAAATTTTTTTTATACTAAAGATGGCTTATGTCATCCGAAGCATTATGTCATATCGATTGATAGCTAATTCATCAAAATCGGTTAAGTATCTTAAACGCCATGTAAATACAAACATAGACTGCTTAAAATCATATCCCTTTCCTTTCGACTCTGCCGTAGTCGGGTAAAAATTGGCCCCATCACTAGCTTTACATTACTCGCCGATTGAAGTATCTGCATGCATCTGTGCCTCATCGATAATCGTGCGCCAGTGCCGAGCTAATCAGGAAACCCGAACGTACAGACAGACAAAATCAATTTAGTTCTTATTAATGCCGGCTCTATTACTGCTGGAAAAATGCGATCGACTGTACTTTGCCGGCTGATTCGTTTAGTGAAGGTTTTTGCTGAACGGATTAACGGGTAAAGGTCGATGGAGTGTTTTTTTAATTTTTGTTTAGAATCCTTTGACTTGTTCTAGCAAACATTAGCCGAATTAGTAGTAGTCGTCGTCTAGTTCCCATAGTACAAGCTTTGCTTAGTTGATTTGTGTAAGATTGTCCGCAAATATTTATTTATTTATTCTAGTAACGACGCTTTTTCTGGCTGGGGGTGGCCTGCTATTATTGTCATTGCAATATAGGGTAAGTATTCAATGAGTAAGTAGCGTAGATTTTTAAAACAAAACACAGAACGTAAAAATAGCAGGGTCCACGAAAAGGCCCCGACTCAGCATGGTGCTAACCTAGAAGGCCAGCGCTGGTCTTCCGTCGGAACCTTTACATGAGTTACCTCCTGGAAGGCAACACAAAACAAATACCTACGCTAAACATAATATATCTTAAAACTATTCCAAATCCGACGCCAGAGTGGCACGGCAGATTGCATCGTGTGAACGCGTCGCCAAACTGTGTGTCAGTGTCACTGTCAACTTGACAGACCGAACGCAACTTTTATTTCAGATAGTGAATATATGGTGAATATACGTAAACACAGAAACTGAATACTAAGTTAAATAAAGTTAAGTTTAAGTTTACATCATGCTATACCTGAAAGTAGTATAAAATATAATAAGTAACTAGTTTATGCCCGCGACTCTGTCCGCGTTGAACTCGTTTATATCGTAGCTCCGTACAAAATTTCACCCCCCATTTTACCTATTTAGGGGCTGATTTTCGGGATAAAAACTATTCTATGTCCTTCCCCAGGAATCAAACTATCTCTATACCAAATTTCATCCAAATCGGTTCAGCGGTTTAAGCGTGAAGAGGTAACAGACAGACACCCTTTCGCTTTTATAATATTAGTATGGATTTGTATGGATTATATGACATTTGGAGATTTTAAAATGTGATGTAATTTTCATTTATTTACACATACAGCGCTAATAACTACCTACCAGTGGCGCGTGAAAATTTTCGATGGGCAAACCGGAACAAAAGTCATGAAAGACTAAAGGCCTCCACACACCGGTCGCGTGCGCGGGCCCGCGCAAGTTGTAAAACATTGAAAAACTTCAAACACACACCGAACGCGAGCTCGCGGGCCCGCGGCGGGCCCGCGTTCGGTGTGTGTTTGAAGTGTAGTTTCAATGTTTTACAACTTGCGCGGGCCCGCGCACGCGACCGGTGTGTGGAGGCCTTTAGTCATGAGAAACTATAGGCTTGCGTAACAAAAAATTTTAGCGCTGTTCTGCTACCTACATACATGCGTCATGCTACATACGGAAACAAAGCTGCTTACGGATTACGGACTACGGTATAGCACTACGAGCGTAGCTTTGCAGTGAATCAGTTAAAATCAGAATTTAACCAACCCATGTTGTTTATCACAAGATACCTACTGTTACATAAACAAACTCTTTTAGCAATTTTTTTTCCAAAAAACATCTTAAGTAAATGTAAGTACATATTTTCTTGTTTCGCCAAACTGAGGGCAGTTTGTCGGCGAATGTGCGCTCCTTTCTAAAAGTTAAACATTGTTGTGTTATACTTATACCTACCTACTTACAAAATTACTTAATTTACTAACACTGAACTTAGTGTACCATCGACGACACACTCAGCCGACCATTTGTGAACCTTATTATATATTTACACATCTGTGTTAAATTAGGCTTGTCATCCAAACAGAACACACACCATAGTCCCCAAGCCCAAAGGACAGCCATCATAGAATAAAACATTTCCCCATTTCCAGAAAACTACAAAAGGTACCTAAGGCCATCGCCCTCCAGGTAAATAATACTTGTGTACTTCTTTACGATTCCTCCCCGCCGCCAGCTCATGCTTACAAACTGTCGCATTACCGTATCCTTGGCACAACAAAGATGCAGCCTACATTCATCCGGAACACACAAATACCGACCTTATTACGTAACACTAAGAACTGGAGCGGCCGCACGTATTAACTATGCGCAATGCCCCCAAGTTCGCTACTACGGTTATGTCGCGCGGCTTTAGGCTTTATAGTTTGGGGTAAAAGGTTTTGAGGAAGTGAAGGTTGTGTTTGTGTTGTAATGTCAATTCTAAGCTAATGAGAATGACAGAATGTACAGAGTGGTTTCTTTTAGGACGGCTTAGTTTAACATACATTATGTTAGTTGGCTCCTGGGACTTTACTGTACCCTTTGCGTGCTGCGTTAGTTTCTGACCGGTGATGGTTAATGAGCTAGGTTTCTTCATGCGAAAAGTAGTAACAGTAATATTAGTAATGAATGAATTCAGCTTATACCCTTAGAATGGCTAACAAAAACATGGGAAACTAGATGTTTAACAAAGCTTCAATACAATCATTACATAATGATATAGGAATCTTTATTCAAAAAAGTCAGTTAAACGTATTTATTTGAAACTAGCTGACCCCGCGCACTTCGTTCCGCCGTACAAAATTCATGAAAAAAAAACTTAAATTTTTCAATTTTTTTATAGTTATTCTGCTATTCGGGGCGAAGATAAATCCAAGAAATCAACAATCATCAAAATCATTCCAGCCGTTCTCGAGTTATAAGCAAAGGAACTAACACAACTTTCTTTTATTAATATACAGATGTCTTTAAAATTGTTACATTGACCGTTTTTGTAAGAGAGAAGATCGATTTGTCATACATTATTAAAGCACTCACAAAATTTACAAAGAACCCTATGACTCAACAACCCAGTGCAGTATCAAGAAACAGTCAAGTTTCAGAATTGATCTCAACATGGCAAATATGGCACCTTAACTCAGAATAAACGACACGAAGAACATGCCACCGAAACCAACCAACTCATATACAACATCTCAATTCACCATCGCGTCTCAGTTTTAGCCGTTAGCACTCAATTTACGTTGTCCAACGACATTCTCAACTATTCCGCAACAATACATAGGAACCATTTCTAAATATTGCCAATAGCCTCTGTAACACAGCAATGCACTACAATAGTAGGGTCATTCTGCAGCGGAGTGGCGCGGACGTTCAATCGCGTTGAGTGAAAACTGCCATAACGGCGGAGAATGGCCCTGTGCCATAGAGTACCGGGGCGCAGAGATAGCGGTTGACTTACGATTATTGTTTGAGTACTTTCGTTTTTGAAATGAACGTCGTAATTGGTATGATGTCGTTGTTTCTATTAATGGTATCAATTACTTAAATATTATCCACAATATGTGAAGGTTTTATTTTCAATTAAAATATTACCTACTTATTTCTGAAACTACGGGACTACGCAAACTCACGGAACTGGGGCACTTTCACACGACACGTCAATACATAGTATAAAACAAAGTCGCTTCCCGCTGTCTGTCTGTCTGTCTGTCTGTCCCTATTTATGCTTAGATCTTTAAAACTACGCAACGGATTTTGATGCGGTTTTTTTAGTAGAAAGAGTGATTCAAGAGGAAGGTTTATATGTATAATACATGCATGTATTAATTGTATTATACATATAAACCCGTGCGAAGCCGAGGCGGGTCACTAGTTTTAAATAAATTAAAAATGTTATTTTAATTATTTTTTTCATTTTCAAGTATATTATCCTGATAACTATAATTCAATTATTTTTAGTGTTAAAGCGTAGAAAATAATCTATCATTTTACGCAAACTTTGCAGTTCAAGTTATCACCATCCGTCATTAAATTGAGAGGCAACACTATCTTTGTCCCATTTTAAACAGCACAGCAACCTTATTCAGTAATCGCGCGATAAATTATCAGGCGATATCGCTCGACCAATCTGCCTGAGTGAGAACCACCATAAAGGAAGTAAGTATCGGCCGAGTAATGGCTAGGTGCGACATTAGAATATACCTTCTGCGGCTTAGTACTAAAGAAAGAGTAGGTAAGTACCAAATACTACTGAGTATTTTGTATAAAATGGCACAGCACGCCCTCCAAAATCGCATCGGGGAAGAATGTCAATTATTAAGGCGACGAAGGCTCAGAAACATGATTTTTAAAAAGTCGTAGCGCTTGTTTGGATCAATACGGCTGTCCTAAATTTAATAAAGTTCCTAGCTAAAAAAGTTAAATAATATATGTTAATTTAGCTATTACTTTTTTTTTATTTAAACGCACATAAAATTAAAATTAAAAAAACGTGAAATCCGCGATTCCGAACACGCACTTCCATCTCGCTCACGCTTATGCTCAGTGAGAGGGAGAGAAGACCGTGAGCCTACGCTACGTCGCCTATAGCAGCAAAATAAGTATGTCACTGTGAGGAATACTTTGGGTGGGTTGGTGGGTCGCACCAAACCGTCTGTATTAGTAAGCGGTGTTCGTTAAAATCTGAATGTATGGAAACTTTGACAAGTTTGTATGGAATGACAGCTGCCGGCGCCATATTTAACGGTGATCGGTCTGTAATCTTAAGCTGGTGCAACTCGCCCTTCATTTGGTCGGATTATGTGTTTCGGCAGCGGTACGTTATGGACACGGACGGAGAATGAAAGCTACTGCTTATGATGCGATCGTGTTATCTAATTTGGGCTCAGTTCCAATTGGCAATAAGAGCTTGTCTATTTGTTCACGGTTCCTGTTGCAGCATACAAATTTACTTACTCTTTAAATAGTTGTTTAAGGCGACGTAGTTTCATCGTCTTCTCTCCCTCTCACTGAGCATAAGCGTGAGCGAGATGGAAGTGCGTGTTCGGAAGCGCGAATATCATGTTTTTTAATTTTAATTTTTTGGGCGTTTAAATAATTAAAAAAGCGGCCAAGTGCGAGTCGGACTCGCACATGAAGGGTTCCGTGAAATAAATTGCGGTTTACGATTTATGACGTATTAAAAAAAACTACTTATCTCGTTCAAACCAATTTTCGGTGGAAGTTTACATGGTAATGTACATCATATGTTTTTTTTAGTTTTATCATTCTCTTATTTTAGAAGTTACAGGGGGGGGGGGGACACACATTTTACCACTTCGGAAGTGTCTCTCGCGCAAACTATTCAGTTTAGAAAAAAATGATGCTTGAAACCTCAATATCATTTTTGAAGACCTATCCATAGATACCCCACACGTATGGGTTTGATGAAAAATTTTTTTTTGAGTTTCAGTTCTGAGTATATACCCCTAAAACTTAATGTTTTTTTTCGATTTTTGTGTAAAAATCTTAATGCGGTTCACAGAATACATCTACTTACCAAGTTTCAACAGTATAGCTCTTATAGTTTCGGAAAAAAGTGGCTGTGACATACGGACGGACAGACAGACAGACAGACGGACGGACATGACGAATCTATAAGGGTTCCGTTTTTTGCCATTTGGCTACGGAACCCTAAAAAGCAATAGCTGAATTCCCTCAAACATGATATTGCCGATTTTCAAAACCAATTTTAATATGTTTAGCTGTTGTGCATAATTTGTTGGGATTTTTTAAAGTGTATTTTAGACCTATGTTCGTGATTTTTTTCTATTGAGCGAAAGTTAAAAACTCAGGATTCGAATAGCTGTCGTCCCTCGAGAAAGGCCTCAAAATTGCTAATAAAATTTTGGGCAGCCGTATTAATCCAAACAAGAGCTACGATTTTTTGAAAATCCGTTTTCGGAGTTCACGTCGCCTTAAATAGGAGACCTTCAGTAATATCACCCTCATATCTCCACGACCTCTGACCTGATTATGTCCTAAACATGGGTTCTTGAATCATCATTGACACAATGTGGTTGCCACACGCATTATGTAGCTGCTTTAGTATCAGTAGGTACATCAGTATTAGCTATCCTTATTTCCATACTAATCCATACTAGTATTATAAATGCAAAAGTGTGTCTGTCTGTCTGTCTGTCTGTTACCTCTGCTGAACCGATTTAGATGAAATTTGGTATAGAGATAGTTTGAGTCCCGGGGAAGGACATATGATAGTTTTTATCCCGGATATCATACCCTAAAGGTGCGAAATGCGGACGGAGTCACGGGCAGAAGCTAGTTGTTTATAAGTAACATCAACAGTGAAGATAATAATATCTTAAGCTCCCACGTCCTCAATTATTACGAACAGAAGAGCTAAGTTAGAATCTAAATCTTCGTAAGTATGACTCATAACAAAGAACATTTGCAATAATAAAACGCCAAAACCGTAACAATTATCGTTTCTACGACTTGCTTTGTGGAGTTTAGTTTTCTGGTGTAATTTGCAAAGGACTTTGGGATCTAAGGCTAGCCAGCTAAGTCGATAGTTGCGTGTGCAGAGATTATTCGGGAGTCGGTCTAAGTAGTAGGCGACAGCGACTGCAAAGAGATAAAAAGAGGATCGATCACATGTTTGTTCTAATTTGGGGCTTATAGGGGAACCCGGGGCAATATAGGCCCTTTAAGGATATGTCGTGATAAAATGACAATAGAGTAAAATACATCATTTCTTGAATAATCATTTATTAAAGTAATCAACAGTCTTCACTTATACTGCAAAATAATTAACTCAGTCTACCATTTCTTTGGTTTATAACAAATTAAACAAAAAATTAGAATTGCTCATATTGCCCCGTACCTGGGGCATTACGGTCATACCTGGGGCATAATGAGCCGGGGCACAATGGGCATATCACAAAAAAATTATAACATTTAAAATCTTGCACAAAAAGAACAAATATGTAACGACTGATCATCGTTGTCATCTTCCCCTGCACATGAGCAGTGAGCCCACCTTTTACATGCGCGGCAAGATACCCAACCCTCTTTGGATTGAGAGTACCAATCTCCACAATAAAGGCACTCTACGTCTTCATCCTCTGAGCAATTCTCCTTGTTAGTCTTTCCTGTTTTCTTTTTTTTCACCACTTTTTTAGGGTCTTTCTTTGTATTTTTTTTGGCAGGCTTTGATTGTTCTAGTTCCTGTTTATAAGGCGAACTTGTAATAATAGCGGTCTTACCACGCTTTCTGCTGACTCTCTTTTGCCCACATGCTTTGGGAACCGGCAAGATGTTACTAGGAGTCAAAACATCAAAAGAAGAGGATGGACCTGGAGGTGGAGTTACAGGTGGTCGGACATCCGTCGCAGTCTCTAAATCGAGATTTGAAAACAGCTGTAAACCTATTGTACAGTCTGGATTGAGAACCGTAAGTGACTGTGTGTTTATCGACGAGGCTGAATCGATATTTACAGACTGCTGTGCATCCGGAATTATAGGTGGTTGTATGGTCGATGCAGCTGTTAAAGCAAGAGTTGCAGGCATTATCTGGTTTTGTGCAGACGTTGAAATTGGTGGATGAGGTGTTTCTGAAGAGACTTGATCATTTGTCAACGGTAGGTCTGTGGTATCTGCAGCCAAAAAATCAGCATCGGTAAAAACATCAGGGTTCACAGGCCATATGCCGGTTTTACGAAATCCATTTATAGCAACAAGCATTGTAGCAGCCTTCAAAAAGGCATTACAGAACAGGTTTGCCACCTGGTAGTGGGTTACCACCCTCCCGGGATTAGTCCGCAACCATTTTTTGACTTCTTCTCCATAGTAGGTGCTCAATGGTTTCATAAAGCTAACATCTAGCGGTTGTAGGCGATGTGTGCAGTGCGGTGGAAAGCAAAGAATATGAACTCCCTTTTCTCTAGCTAAATTGATCACATCTAAGCTCTTGACATGGCTTACATGACCATCCAACAACAATAAAACGGGGACTTCTTTACTGGCTTTGGACCATATCACAAACTTAGTGAACCATTTCAAAAACAGTTCATGTGTAATCCAACCTTTTTCGTTGCACTCTGCCCAAGAATTAGGAGGAGCTCCATCCATAAGCTCAGGTTTCATTCTTTTCCTGGGAAATATGAACATGGGTGGCATAAACGATCCACTAGCACTCATACATATTTCAATTGTGAATAATTGTCCTCTTTCTGCTGATGATAAAGATCCTACTTGTTTTCTTCCTTTAGTAGCGATAACTTTTCCTAAGCTTTTTGCAACCGTCGTCATTCCAGTTTCATCGACGTTGAACAGTCTATCTGCTGTTATATTGAACCTATCTATAGTTTCAGTCAAAAGATTGAAGAATGAACCCACCGCTTCTCGATTAAAACCCATTGCACGAGCTGCTGATGTCGCCTCTGGTTTTCGAAGGGAGAGTGTAGGGTTACGTTTTAAGAAATTAGCTAACCAATCTTCACCTGCTGTTCGGGTATTTTGATCAAAATTATGAGGTATGCGATTTTTTTCAGCTAACTGATAGGCCAGTTGGCGCACTTCTTTGGGAGATAGGCCAAACAAGCGACTTTCCATATCTTTAATATATGTAGCCAGCTCTTCTTCTTGTGCACTTGTAAATATTGGTTTGAAAGAACCCAAAGGCTTCCTCTCTATAGTTTGGCTCTTCGTAAACTCTTGTACTTTTCTTTGAAGTGTCGAACGTGGAACATCGTATGTTTGGGACGCTCGTTTGCAGCTAAGTTTACCACTTGAGACATCTTTGATGGCTAACTCCATTTTTTGACTGTCCCAGCCACCGCGATCCGATTTTCTTTTGTAGTTCCTAACCATGACTGACTCTGCAAATAATATTATATGATTATTTTACAATATCGTAACCTGGGGCAATATGGGCATCTATTAATTTCGGCGGGGTAATATGAGCACCATGCCCATATTACCCCGCCCATAATGCCCCAACGTCATAATTTTAACAAACTAACCCTGAGACCTTGATACGTTTATTTCATCCAAATTACTATTACTCACATACATTTGTAGATATTTACATAGTCAAACTTTAGTGGTGATTCAATAATAACACAGATATATGTAACAGATAAGTAAGATTCAAAATATACAAAAATTATATCAAAACTCGTACTTACGTAAATTTGTTGCTTGCTCCGGGAGACGCGCGCGAATGTCAACATTACCACTTACCGCGCGGTCGCAGGGCCGACTGACGCCCGTCTAGGCTTGAGACTACGGCGTTCGCGGGCTGGAGGGGAGAGAGGAAATTGTGCTCATACTGCCCCGGGTGCCTATAATGCCCCGGGTTCCCCTAAATGATAGTTTAAATTACATTTTATAGCTAACAGGTTCGGAATGTCATATTCACATTATTATTGACAGTGAATCTAATATGGTAAATATGGTTAAATGCGAAATGGTTTTGTTTAAGGTGGTTCGATTGCCATACAAAACGTTATTTGACATTCGCAGGCTAACGGCGTGATATTTTAAGAAACTTATGTAACAAACTTTCATAATTTGGCTTCCCATTTGCGCCAAATTCCCCCTTTCCTAGAATAAACTTGTATAAACTAGATTAATTTGAGAAATTGGTTTGGGACGTGATATTTTGAGAAAACAATTTTTCTCAAATTAACCTATTTTATACTAGTTTATTCTAGGAAAGGGGGAATTTGGCGCAAATGGGAAGCCAATTGATTAAAGTTTGTTACATAAGTTTCTTAAAATATCACGCCGTTAGCCTGCGAATGTCAAATAACGCTTTGTATGGCAATCGAACCACCTTAACAACACACACACACACACACACAACTAAAAGTAAACCAAAAAAACCGTTTAGGAAAAACCTACAGTCAAATATACAATAATATATATAAATGGCCACATATATAATATAATAGCGTACATTATAGTTAATATTAACTGAAACATACTATGTAATTATACTTATTTATGCTTTACATCCGGGATCGGAACCGGTTTTATGCAAAAATCTCGGTTTACCACATATCTCGAACTATTTTATGCTTCATATGTAGGACTCAGTTGTGTATTGAGATAACGAGTGCGTATTATTAGATTGCCCAATTAGAAATGAAATAATTAACAAAGAACGAAAAAATAACGTTTTCGTTCCCATACAAAAAATACCGGTTTTAGGACCCCTGCTTTACATAGGTACATAGGTAAATGTAGTAGGTTGGTAATTTTGTTTTGTAATTATACGTGTAGATGCATAATTAATAATTTTAGTCATCATAATTTCATCATTTAGATTTCGGAAACATCACATCTTGAGTACATATTTTTGAATTTACAAACAAATAAGCCATCAAATACCTACAGTCGCCATCACATGCATCGGAGCAAACAAGCACGTCACAAACATCGGAACACACCTCTATTTTCAAGGCAATAGGGTGCATGTGCCGATATTTTTGAACACCTATAGTGTACCTATATGTATGTGATGGCGACTGTACAACAGACGGAAACGAACTATTCACAGCAGTTTCTTGCGAAGCACACGACTCGTAATTTGCTTGTCAAACAACAAGTCCTGGCCACTTAGCTCAAATCTCAAAATCTCCTCCCTCATACCACATTTCCATGCAAACGACTCCTGGCGACAATAAAGCCTCATTGATGAATATCTTAATAGTCGAGCTAACGTCAGTACGAGTAGATGTGCGATACAGCTTGTATTGAATTTGTATGGGCGTTTAACATGCAATCTGTATGGCAGTCATTAGCTCCGGACACGGTTTAAATGGGACCGGGTAAATAAAAGTTTGTCGTGCTGTTAGCAAATCACGCGAGCAAGCTGATTTATGGCTCTTTGTCTTCCTTACTTGTATGTTATATCTTCTTCTTATCTATTTGTAAATATTTACTGATTATTTACTTAATTTATTATTATTATTATTATATCGAGCCCGTTATGTCCCACTGCTGAGCAAAGGCCTCCCCTCTCCCCTTCCATTCATCGCGGTCTTGAGCAATAACTGGCCAGTCTTTTAAAAAGGAGTCCAAGTTATCCCGCCATCGCCGACGAGGTCTACCGCGTCTCCGTTTTGAGTGTTGGGGCTTCCACTCCGTGGTCCCTTTGGCCCACAGCTCATTCGGCATGCGGTAGACGTGACCAGCCCAGTCCCACTTTAACTTGGCTGCCTTCCGAGCTACATCTTCTATTTGGGTTTTGGAGCGCAGCGTGGTGTTCCGGATGTGGTCCATTAGCTTTACACCTAATATGCTGCGCTCCATAGCTCGCTGGCAAACCCCAAGTTTGGACTTCTGCGCTTCCGTCAAAGACCAAGTCTGTGCACCGTAGGTGAGAACTGGAAGTATGCACATGTCCATGAGCCTACGTTTAAGTGACAGAGGTAGGTCGCCCTTCATTAGGTGTTTCATGGACCAATAGCTCCTCCAGGCGTTTTCGGTCCGTCTATCGACCTCTTTCTCTTGTCGTGCCTGGAAAGAGACTAATTGGCCCAAATAAAGATACTCATGGACATATGCTATATGTTCTCCGTTTATCTCTACCCTACGTTCTGTGCTATTGGTCATGACTTTGGTCTTTGACATGTTCATCTTTAGGCCAACCTCGAGGCTTGCGGTGCTGAGATCGTCAAGCATATGACAAAGCTCGGAAGCGGTTGAAGAAAACAAGACGATGTCGTCGGCGAAACGAAGATTGGTCAACCTTCTTTCCCCGACGACTAACCCCTTCTCTTCCCAACGTGGCGTAAGTTTGTGGAACACGTATTCTAAAGTGCTAGTGAATAGCTTCGGCGAGAGCGGATCTCCTTGTTTGACTCCTCTTTGTACTTCGAAAGACTGACCAGAAGATTGAAGTTTTATGGCGGCTGTACTGTTTTTGTAAATAGTTTTTATGAGTTGAATGTAGTTTGGTGCTATTTCATGCTGTTGTAGAGCTGCAAAGATGGACTGGTGCGATATACTGTCGAAAGCTTTCGAGTAATCGACAAAGGCCAGGTAAATGGGGATATTATGTTCCTGACATTTTTCAATCACTTGGTTCAGAGCATGTAAGTGGTCGGTGGTGGACAGGCCAGGGCGGAATCCTGCTTGTTCGGGTGGCTGGTGAAGATCAAGTTGGCCCGAAATGCGACTTTCTATAATTTTAATAAATAGTTTGTACAAATGAGATACAAGGCTGATAGGGCGATAGTTTCCTATATCAGCCTTGTCCCCTTTTTTGTGTAGCAGTATTATGTTTGAATGGCACATTTTATCTGGGAAGGTATAAGTCTCTATGATTTTATTAAATAGTCTGCTTATGTGGGGAATTAGTGAAGGCCCTCCCACTCTTAAAGCTTCAGTTGTAACGTCATCCTCACCAGAACTCTTGTTGTACTTCATTTTTTGAAGTGCTAGGTACACTTCGTGTTCTGTTATTGGTGGGATGGCGCTGAAACTCTCGTCTCCGGTTAGTTGATCATTACTCTGGAGAGGGTTAGAGTAAAGAGCGCGATAATACTCTGTAGCTACGTTCAGTATTTTATTTCTATCTCCCTGTTTGGCTCCATTACTGTCCCTTAAGCTTGTTATCCAGCTTTGCCCTATTGATGCACCTTCTTTGGCGGTCTTAAGGGATTTGTTTTTTGTTAATGCTATTTCGACTAATTTCGTTTTATAATTTCTAATGTCTGCCCGAATGCTCCGTTTTACCTGTATATCTATTGTTCTATATTCTGCACTACCCTTTGCTAAGTTTAATGCGTGTCTGTCTTCTAGGAGTTTTATTGTGTTTTCGCTTAATTTCTTATATTTTCATTTACTTAATTTAACGCGGATAATTTTTTTATTCAATATTCATGTAGATCATTATAACTGTTATTGTATTTAAAAGATTCAAAACTAGTTGGTTTGTTAGTCTCTTTTTACAAGCTTTATATTAACTTGCACTGTTCGTATGTAAGTATGTAAGTTGTCCGTCAAAATTTGCAATCCATTTTTCAGTCACTTCCTGTTATCCAATTGAGCTTAAATTTTGCAAGCATATGTATATTGCATGACAATGCAATATTATGATGACTTAAAGCTGATCTGATGCTGGAGCTGGAAGGTGGCCATAGGAACTCCGCAATAAAACGACACAACCCCATCGAGTTTGTGCTCGTTAGAATCGTCTCAATGACTACTTGATGATGGTATGCAGAAAAGTACAGTCGGCAGTAAAAGCTTGTACCTAAAATGAAATTTTTGACAGAAACTTATTACTAATATTAATCCAACTTAAAAAATTTAGGGCAATATTTCGAGCTAAAAAGAGACAAGGCAATCTCAGCTGATATGGACACTTTTAAATGAATGCTTGTCATAACGAAAGCTAAACTGAACGCTGATTATTTCAACCATAACAAGCCCTTATGCACTAATTAGCGAAATGCTTGCGCCCACGCAGTCGGGCTAAAGAAATGGCGTTAGACACACAATGGGTACTACATTAGCAGACCAAATAGTGCGGCTAACGGGGTAGGCCAGCTTCTGCGATTTAAACACTGGAAAATACAAGTATCAGACGACGGAGTTAGAAAACTAGGATAATCTAGTGAACCAGACGATCTATCTACATACAAATAACTAAGCATTTGTTCTATCTATGAGCAAAAAAAACAAATGTGTCAGTGTCAGTCAAACAGTATATCGGTACATCAGTCTGACTGTAGTACGTAATATGAAAGTAAGTAGGTAAACCTATGACAAGAACCAGTCAGACGCAAAAGTTGTTTCACTATGCCCAAATAGACCAGTACCAAAATGTTAGAAATGCTCGCAAATCTCTAAATTCTGCACACATTCTGCAACGCAAGTAAGTACTAGTACAACAGTATCGAAGGCGCGACCGCTCAGACAGTGCCGCCACAAAAAGTCGTATCTCTATATCGCTCTCATAGTGACATTCGCCTTTTTGAGCTTAGGACAACACAGTTGACCTGCGCTTGCAAGGTGCGACGACAGGTTTGTCAGCGTAAGCAACAAAATGGCGGATTTTAATGAGAATTCTTTGGTTTTTAAGCTCTTTTATTTACGTGGTTCTCTTGATGCCTGTTTGCATCAGTGTTTATGCTCAGCAGCTCAACTCGTTGGATACAATTTCAATCACAACACCCTTCCGTGGTAGTACAGTAAGGTAACTCGATAAACTCTCACTAGATGGCGCTAGCCGTTGCTTTCGAGCTATGTAGCATCTTAAGGATACGGCGGTATGAAAGATTCGTATGTTAGTAATCATACGTCAGACACGGCGTAACTTTTGCGATATCTAAACTAACTTAATAAGTCCTCTCAAGAATCGAGATGTTGCACCACAGGCGATTAAACGGGGTCATGCAGGTGGTCAGAAGTCATAATAGCAAGGGCTAAATCATTTGCCTAATGATGCCAAATGTGGCGGCACAAAAATGTTCGAAACAAGGAAAAAAATATATTTACGCCATGTTTAAGCCATTATTATTATTAAAACAAGCTATTAAACCAACCCACAAAAGCAACAAAGAAATCAACGAACCTAATTTTAATAGCACTGATACCGATCACATACAAATCAAACCGATCCATAAATTACGAAAGACAAAACATGGAATCGAAGAAATCTCATTATAATCAAAGCATCAATAGCTAATAGAAAAATCCATCTCCACCCACCATCCCATTAACTGTTGATTTACAGCCGAACGATGAATGAACAATCTTGCTTTAAATTACAAAATATTATTAATGTAATGTATGGGGTTCGTTAAAGATTTATGAGGCTTCAATGACCCCACCTGGTTTTGGTGTGTTCATTCACTGAACTTCTTGTATCAATAACTATTTATGTCTATCGAGTGTGTATTGCGATATTAACAGCAGTCGTTCTCATGTTGCCGTTCGATATTGATCGCCTAAGGTATTATAGTACAGGTAAAATAAGACTAAATATGACAGTTTGGCAACAAATTACGTACATCAATCAAACTTTGTTTATAACTTAACACTCTTGGCACTAGAAATTAGGATATGCCTCGACGTTGGACTAGTGCATGACATGGGCACTTTATTTCAAAGCAATATGGGTTAAATTTTAACTAAGAGCATTTTTCTTCATTCGAATTTAAGCCATTTCACAAGCTTACGGCCTGCCTGAAGTTAAGCTGGTACCGTCGCCTATGGACACTTGTGACTCCAGAAGAATCACAAGCGCGTTGCCGACCCTTTATTCACTTGAGGATTCGCTGTGATGGTAGATAGAGACATGCAGGTCCCTCACTCCCAACACAACGCAACGCCTCGGACTAGTACGTTTACCTTATCTCATTTTCATATATCGTTCATGTAATGCTTAATAGTGTCTGAGTGAAATACTGACATGACAAAACTTAAAAAGTTCCGCAGCAGTTCTTTTAGATTCTTCTAAAGCTAAGATCTAAAGTTTAGATAGTATGGTTGAGATGTGGCTGACTCTTTATAAACCTGTCATTGGAATTGAAATCTACTACAGTGGACGGTAGAGTTGCTTTTTGCATATACTACTTTAATGCAATTCGGTCAACTTAAATAATCTCAAGTATATCATCACAAACAAATTTATCAGAAGCAGTCTACTAACCCCCTTGTTCTAAAATGTATTTTATCCCTTTCTCACAAACACAAGTGACATACAAAAACAAACGAACACCAACACTTTAGCTAAGTTTAATGAACGTTTGTGAAGCTGTCTAACTCGCGATCTCCCTATCCACATAAGTTCAACAATCACATTTTCTAAATCTGCTCGTATCGTAAATCTGCCCAGGGGCGCGAGTCCGTCGATCTAGCGTAACTCAGGGACGGGCTATCTGATCGCAGTCAGAACAGGCTGATTGGAGATAGCTAGATTATAGGGCAAGGCAGTGATTTGGGAAATCTAGTTCTAGTTGCTGCGATGCTGTTACTTAACGTATAACTTGAGCATTTAACTTGTGCTCTTATAACTTTCACAATTTATCATTGATCGTGGGATAACACTTTCGGTGATTAAACATTGGCATAAGCTTGCAAATTAATACGATCAACCAGTGAGTCCAATCCATGTGCGAGTTTATGATAGGATTCTATTTATGTTGAGTCTCGCAGTGTCTCGGATCCATCCATCACAAGTTGTCAAATTATAGTCCAGTGGTGTTCCCACAAAGTAACATCTTAGGATCAATTTTTAAGGACACGTGCAGTTTGAGCATAATCGAAAGCCGTAGAACTTTTTTGGGGGAAACGAAATGAGTTGTCACAATATAATGTCTGTATTATACAGTACCTTAAAAATTAAACAAAATAAATCAAACGATTACTGATGAAAACAGAGATCAAATTCCGAAATCGTAGACAAAATAATTGTCATAATTAACGCTGAGGTCGTATAAAAAGTATAGCAGTATGTTTATATTTTATAAAATGTCTTCCAATATCAACATGGATCCGAGAGTTCTGATCACAAATCACCCGGCTTTTCCGTTTGGAACACGCATACCGATAGAAGCGGTCACCAACGGGTTGGTTCAAATTATTAAAACAAAATTATACGTTATTAAAGGGACATTACGTAATACGTGTGGTAATCATAATTATGGACCTAAGTTTGCATACTTACTTATTGGAAAAGAAAAAAAAACTATGTAGGTAGGCCATAAAGAAAAACGATAAAATGCAAAAAATCATAAAAAGGGATTGTAAATAAGATGGCTTATTAGCTGGCTCATAATTGTAAATATTTGACGTTTTTTGTCTCTCAGTCTAGATAGCTCCTAGTTGCAATTGAATTCATTTCATAACCTTATCTTTATATCTTTGATACAAATGCATGTTGCCTTTGGTAAATGGAAACTATTGTCATTATAACTACGTTACAAGCGGCAAATGTGCTCAACATTTCAAATTATTATTTAAATATGTGCTTAATGTCTCTCTTGTTCTTTTTCTACATAATACAATAAAATAAAATAAATAAATATTTGGGGACAATCTCACACAAATCGACCTAGTACCAAACTAAGCAAAGCTTGCACTATGGCTATAAGACGATGATATACATACTTTTTTTTTTTTTTCCCCACTGCTGAGCAAAGGCCTCCCCTTTTTTCCGCCACTTGTCTCGGTCCAGTGCTAGTGTTCGCCAATCTGTACAAAATGTGTCAAGGTCGTCCCGCCATATGCATACTTATATAGATAAATATACCCTTAAATAAATAGAAAACATCCATAACTCAGGAACAAATGTCAGACAATAAACAAAAGTCAGTGATCAGGACAATGGTGGTATACTAACATACAACCTACGTGATGGTAAGTAGACACCCTATGGACGCTAGCGACTCCAGAAGAATCACGTGACCTTTTATTGATTTGAGGATTTGGTGTGTTTTTTGGCACTCTTTGGGGGAGGCCTATGTCCAGCTGTAGACGTCTTGGCTGATATGGTGATGATGATGTGTTAATAGCTACGTCAGTCTTGGCTTTATGGGAAAAAAACAGTAAACATAAATGTGACGACAGCTTTAGCCTAGTTGGTAGTGACCCTGCCTACGAAGCAAGAGGTCCTGGGTTCGAATCCCGGTAAGGGCATTTATTTGTGTGATGAGCACGAATATTTGTTCCTGAGTCATGGATGTTTTCTATGTATTTAAGTATTTATTTATCTATATATAAGTATATTTTTATCTTCGTCTAGTACCCATAGTACAAGCTTTGCTTAGTTTGGGACTAGGTCGATTTGTATAAGATTGTACGCAAATATATATATCTTTAATTTATATTTCTACTACTATACTATGCTATTCGATCCTTTTTGCTGGCCAACGACCAATCATTGTTCCATTCTTAGTTCCACTCTGAATTGTCTGCCTAAAAAAAAAAAAAACTGCTCTAATGAGCATCACTCAGGTTGCGCGCCCCTGGCCGAGATCAAGATGTGTGCGTTACTGCGCCCGCGCAGCAGCCGACAGATTTATGTGAGACGGAGGCGGTCACGCGCAGCCGGCGGAGGGGGGACCCCGGCATGTGAACATTACAGTGGACTTGGTTGATGAGGGCTAAGTTTTTTTTTATACAACGACGGTGGCAAACAAGCTTACGGCCTGCCTGATGTTAAGCAGGTACCGTAGCCTATGGACACTTGAGACTCCAGCAGAATCACAAGCGCGTTGCCGAACCTTTATTCACTTGAGAATTCGCTGTGTTGGCAGATAGAGACATACAGGTCCCTCACTCCCAACACAGCATCCTAGGGAGCTCTGGCGACCTTACTCACCACCAGGAACACAACACCACATGCTTCATAGCATGCAATAATATAGTAACACTACGAAGCAGTGGTGCTATTATGGCAGCGATCTTCTGTAAGGTACTTCCCCAGTTGGGCTGCTCCACATACGAGCGAGATGACATTCCGCTGTGCCCTACCTGTAAGTAGTAGAGTATAGGCCGGGAAATATAAAATGGTTATCGGTTCGAATCCCGGCTCGTACAGTCAGTATCATAATTATAGTAAATAGCAGCTAAGGAAACCAATCATATCGTAACACATCCTTACGATATATTTGGCTACTTCTTAGGCTGCTAACTATATGATGCTGACTGAACCAATGAGTTTTTCGAAACTTATGTACGGAATATTTACCGCTAACTTTTCGGGGAATGAAAACATCGTGAGGTAACCGGTCTAAACCCAATAAGGTCTAGTTCTACCTCTGGGTTGGAAGGCCAGATGGTAGTCGCTTTCGTAAATGCCTATGCCAAATCTTGGGATTAGGTGTCAAAACGGACCCCGGGCTCCTTTAGGGCACAATCGGGAATAACGCTAGGATGATGATATATATATATATGACTTACGCTACTGTTACGAATTACCATGCTATTCAATGACACTGTGTATAGCGTGTTTACACTTTTATTGCATGCAAAGTAAATGGAAGAGCGCTCCACGACTATGAACTATTAAAATAAAATGAAACTCGGCATGAAGGCAACGGTACAAATGATATAGTACTCCAAGATAAACGCATTCGATTTTGATGAATTATCTGATATTCTCATTTCGTCGAATTAGCTCGCAACAGAAAGGATGACATAAAAAGCAAAAAAGACTGGCGGCTTGGTAATAAAATTCAACTCACGTAAGCATTTTACAATATAATATACAAAATCTCCTGTCTGTTTACCAGTTTAGCGAAAGTAAAACCTACCTCGAACCGATGAAATAATACTATTCAAAAGGTAATTGAAACGACATTTTTTAAGTTGCCATCAATAAAAACGAACACAACTCGTAATTGGCTTATCTTACCCTCACCTGTATGCTAATCAAGCATTACACTACCAATTTGAAACAAACAACTGCTCCTGTCAAAGTGACAGCTACCACTCCTGTCAAGCGTAACTCACACCTAACAAGATAGACCGGGAAATATATGCAGCCGACAAGTCCCACCGACGCCACTAAATTGTATGTGAGAGCCATACATGAATGTCACAGCTATCTCCAAGTCATATTGCACTTTATTACAGGACCATACAACTGAGTGCTGATGCATTCTGATAGACTGTAGGGGTTAAGCGGGTGTGATACTGTGCTACAAATTGTGGCATGCGTCATGACTCATGTTATTAAAGAAAACGTAGAATATATTTGAAATTCCAAAGATAACATTAACAAAAATAAATCAGTTACGGGACAAATTTTCACAATTAGTTATAATCTAGTCTCATTCTAACTGCTATAACTACTAGGGTTTCAACTATGAGTAACTACCTAAAAATATTGAAATATTCGACCAAGCAGCAATTTGGCAGGATCAATACCGGTTAGACTGAACACGTCAAAACATAGTAGGTACTTAGTTATAACTAGTATGTTATGCACTTGTCAGCCATAGTTGTAAATTTAGTCGGAAAATGTCACCACCATAACATTTATTATTAGTTTATTATAACGCCATGTCGCATGCGAGGTATTATTTATTTTGGCTCGATCCATCCTTTTTCATCAAGTGAGAGAATTTTACAAATTGAGATACTTGAAGTGTATCAATTTGTAAAATTCTGTAATTCGTTACTTGTTCCGCATTTGCAATTTGCATTCCTTGTTTCATCATACAGTTGAATGAAACGGCCTCCGTAGCCCAGTGGGTAGTGACTCTGCCTACGAAGCTGGAGGTCCCGGGTTCGAATCCCGGTCAGGGCATTTATTTGTGTGTTTATCACGAATATTTGTTCCTGAGTTATGGATGTTATACATGTATATAAGTATCTAAATGTATTTATCTATTATATATATCATCGCCTAGTACCTACAACACAAGCCTTATTGAGCTAACCGTGGGCCTAGGTTGATTTGTGTAAGATTGTCCCGTAATATTTAAAAAAAATATTTTATTTAATGAAAAAGAAGGATTGCATTGGCAGGTCAGACGATACGACATGCGGCACGTTGTGGCAAGTTGCAACTCCTACCAAACGCAGACGGTGAAATTTATCAAGAAAGGGCTAGAAAATCTGCGAGCAATCGTTTGAGATAGCCTTACTTGCATAAAAGGCTTATTTCAGCACCAATGTCGAAGCAGTTATGACCTTTTGTGCATGAGCAGAAAACGCGATAGGTTTAATTTACACCCGTTGAAATGTGGCCGTTATTTCACTCGAATTGGCCTATTTGGAACGAAATCTATGGCTGTTTGAATATCAATGTATAATTAATTGGTACTGTTGAACTGTTTGATTTGACCTTAGATTTAATGGCGAGAAATTCGAAAATTGATGATTTATTAAATCGTATTTTATTCCATCGTATTATATTTTTAAGTATTTCTTAGTCTCTCTTGTTTCTGTTATCAGTTTTTTTTTCATACTATTAATGGACACACTCGCTGTTATTTACTCCTACTTCTAGCATATTCTTCACTTCTCCTACTAAGTTGATAAAAATGACTAAGGTGAGTCTAGACTCACAAGATGATAATATTGTGGTATGATAACATAGTAATAATATCCCCCTTATCATTATTAGAATATATCAATCTGCATGACATTTCAAAATATATCCATCCTGTACTAGCGACACCTAATTTGCAGTCTACGATATTCACGTACCCTATTCTAGTACCAAGCGACACATTATCGCCTAACGATTCTCACAAATGTCATCGGCCGCCGTCAACTGTTTATGACGTTTTCACTGCACCGCGCATGAGAAAGCGGACGAGAAATGCAAAGCATTTGATTACATTCAGAAATAGCTAATGACCACTTAGTGTAGATTTATGAGATGATCAGGGGAATAATTATTGTGAATGAGGATTCAAATGTTAAGTCTAGTCTAGACATATAAGGCTAGATTAAAATTTCATATTTAAAACTTGACAGCTACACTGTTCTTCGATTATAATGAACCATTATTTTTGTAAGTTTTAATATATGTACTATATCCATGAATTAAATTGTATTTCATTTTTGTTGTTTTCTCAACTGAACCCCATAGTGTAAAGTGGAAAGGGGACCGTGGCTCATGGATTATTGATATTATGTAGGATGAAATAATTCTACAAATTGAGATAAAGGAACAGGACCGGCTAAGATGAATATTGAACAGTCAATAAATCATACGTTTTCTAATGATACAAGTCATTATATAGTTATCATACAGCTGATTTATCTGTTTATCACAAACATTCAAATCGCGCCCGTAAAACACAATGCGAAACGTCTATTTTATATAATCGACTCAGTTAATCACGCATGACGCGTCAATAATCATCGAGTCAGCACGCAACCGTAAATCCAGTCGATATTGACACCGCACAAATCATTCAATCTCCCATCAGAGTTGATCGTAAATATATCATCGTGATTAATGCAAGTTTGAGAATAAGAGCCCCGGGCGATGCCCATTGGTTGCCGCTAAACGAACAATTATTCGAATGCCGCGACCTGATTGGTCGAGCCGGCGTTCGTTTTTTAAAGTGACGTGATGGATTCGGCCCTTCGACTCGCGCGCAACCATTGTTGTTGAGTAATTGTATGTATGTGATATACATTAGTAGTTCTAATTGGTAGTCAGTTGGGTTGAGACGTTGATAAAAAATGGTTCGTAAGAATATTAAGATGAGTTAGAGGTAGGATTATATATAAGGTAGAACGTTTATCATTAGAATCATTGTTCAGTATTAATAAATAACTAATTATATTTTGCTTCTTATTAAAAACATTTATTACGACACTCAGAAACAGAACTAACATTTGTAATATTACATTTGATGCAGTTGGATGAATCAACTTTTTTTTGTCACTACGTCACTAGTTAAGAAAAATTACGGCTGCTTGATAACTTTTAAAAACTGCAATTTTATGGTTTTAAATCCTCCAAATGTAGGGTTTTTAAGGACTATCTTCTGGATGCACGTTAGAAGTCCATGTTCTAACATTTTTTTAAGAAACTTTATCTTATTGTCTTCTGAAAATAACGACAAGAAATATTTGATTGATGCAGTTCAGCCAATCTTAAAGTAAAGAACAATTTAGAGCATTTTATAAAATAAATACCTAATTGTGTAACTTTACACAACACGGTGTAATTAAGGGGTTACACTGTCTTTATTCTGAAATACTCTTTATTAATCCTAATTATGAAAACTAAATCTATGTCATGTCATAAGTCATAACCCTTTCCAACAATCATAAACAAAAGAAGATGGCCGCCGCTCGCACCCTCCCATTGGTCATCTGTCATGCGCAAACGCATCCGTCACCTACCCTCATTATACAAAACTCATGCGTTACGATTAGAACGCATTATTTTTTATAGTTCCCTTTATGTTCAGTTAATGGTACGCCCTACCGGCGGTAAAGTATAAAGTAAACTATTTAGTTTTATCTAAATATAGTGATAAGAGTGAGCTTGTTATATGTAGGACGTATAAATAAATTATAATTAGTGTCGGAGTTTATGTGAAATAACACTTTATGTGGATCAATTAACGACTACTAATGGGTAAGTGATAGTGGTACTAAAATAGTAGTAAAACTTACTAATGAGCTTCTGCTGTGAAGCAAATCCAATAAACCAATAATATTTCATAAAACTATAAATATTTTTTCACATCAGCATAAAAAAAAAATTGTTCAATAAAAACTCATACCATTACAACTGAACAGCTTAATCCATTGAAGTTTATGCAGCAGCAATAATCACTTACCTGTAACAAAAATATCAAAATAAGAATCATTAAAAATACAATACCCATCGTAGTCGTCTAGTACCCATAGTACAAGCTTTGCTTAGTTTGGGACTAGGTCGATTTGTGTAAGATTGTCCGCAAATATTTATTTATTTAATAAGTTGTTTAAATTGAGCCTCACACTATACTTGTGTCGATCTTTCTTTACTCATGTTGGGAATAAAAACAAATGTAATTTAGGTGGACTTCAGTAAGCTCCGATTAAAAAAAACAAATGCTGAAATCCTCCCAAAATACTTGTCTAGTTCTCCCTAATTACAAGAGATGGCGTTAAAATCAAAGCGAAAACAAACGCGACGCGACTTTTAAGCACGCCACAATTACACAACGAAACGAAATGTCACAAGCCTTTGGCGAATAAGACCAAAAACCTCATTACGCGGGAAGGAGCCGACAAATTGTGCTTGACGTAAGGAAACGAGACTGCCTGCATTAAACCGGGTTACCCGTCCAAATTAAAAAGCCTTATGCTGCTATGGAACTCGAATAGTGATACGACCTTTTGACCTGGCAGGGTAATGTAGCAACGAGCCGAAATGGGAAGAGCCCGGATTTGGTGCAGTTAATTATGCGTTTTGTTTTTTTTGGAAAGGGGTGTTATAAGCTTGACGCCTACCTCTGACTGTCTGCCAGTCGAATAGTAGATCCTAAATGAATAGATGAATCTATGGCAGGTTTTGCACTTTATTTAAAGATCGTGTTGGTGAAGGGATCTCAAATAATGACGTTTGTTAGAAGGTTAGTCATGTTTTTTTTCAAAATAAGTTCTTTATGGCCACCCGTTTGGGTACCTACGTTGTAAGTCGATGACATGTAGTAATTTAATGTAAATACCGGTGGAATGGGGGTTACTTTGATTCGGGGGGCGACTTTGATCAAATAGGTTTTTCTCCGAAATCATTGTTTTTACTTGTGGGTGAACTGTGGCAGTGAATATATTATTTATCTATCTTGCTGTATACTTGATTAATTAATCTTCTTTATTTCATATAGTTCTGCTTTTATACTACATTCATTTAAAGTAGCCCCATTTTTTCCTAAAGGAACTCCATTCCACGGTACATTATTAACAATTTTGCACATTTCAGTGATTTCCACAACATATGTATTTAAACCAAAAGGTTCCTTTGTTTCTAAATGCGAACTATTGTTTGTCACAATTTATTTGCTATCAAACTTCTTAAGCAGTTTAATATGCATCGAAGTGCCTCTAAAAGTTTTAATCACACTATACTCAAGTTGTATACTCAAATTGGGGCGTTTAGCACCTCGTAAACCCATTTTATAGGCTCTTTGGTTTTTTTTTATATTTTTTATGACAAGTCTCGAATACCACTTTTAGATTTGCGTGGGCATTGTTATCTTTACTAACCTATAAAATTAGATATTTGGACGTTTGAAGTTTTTCAATAAAGAAGATTGAGCCGAAAACCAGTTTCATCAGTTCTTTTGATTGTTCGAATATACATATTAAAGAGATTGTATGTTTTATGAGTCTTTTATATGGTACCTACAAAACTTTTAAGTACATATTTGTATTCCTAACTCAATTTTCGTTTACTTAGTCCAAATGTTTATTTATGTTTCTATAGTATTTTTTATCGTGAAATAAATTAATCTAATCTAATCGAATTATTATTTTTACAGTATAACTTTAATTTGACTGTAATGACTCGAATAAAACGAAAACATTACCTTAATACCTAATAGACTGTTTTTAAAATTGTCAATGCCTTAATGGGGTTTCGCCCTCGACTTTTTATTTTATAAAATTTAGGAAACTTAAACGTTGCATACGCTTCATATGCATGAAGTCTGTCTCCCTTCCACTCTTAAAAGTTTATTTAGAATATATATATACCTGTATTCACCATATAAAAAGATGTGAGGGAAGTTCAGTTCAGACACATTGTCGCTAGACCAATTAGCCAACACATCTGGTTATTTTCAGTAATTGTTGCTCCATCTTGCAGTCTAAAGCCGACATCCCCTACCCTTTGTTAATTTATATAAAACTATATCATTCAGCAATATCCTCAGCAAAGATTTGTATCGTTTGCTTTAATTCCACGTATTTTACAGAACCATATACTTTTTGTTGAAAAAATCTCACGTCGGTATGAAAAGAAAGTACCTATGCAATGCTGTTGGTAATGTTGTTATGATCGATAAATTCGTTTCAAAAATATTTGACTTTTTCATTTAATTTACTGGATACTACGGAGATTCGCATAAACACCTTTTTGTAAAATACTGTCAAAAATGTACTGAGAATAACAGTTAAATTAGTCGGACCTGAGATCTGACGGTTCTTTTAAGAACCTAGGCTTAAAATGTGAATTAACTAAACGCATATACCTTCTCCGTTACGTCGTAGGTAAAAAATACTTTTATTTCTAGTCGGCTTAGTGATATCGTAGAATCAAGATATGCTAGAACGACAAACAATTTAATTGCCTAAACAAAAAGATCTCGATCGAGTTCGAGAACCGGCCATCCTGCACACTGCGCGTCCCTTGGTAGGGGAAGTGTTACCCGCATAACAAAGGCGACTCGGTCAACGCATTAGCCGGACTTTGAGCCACATTACCTATTGATGGCGGCAAAAATACTTCTATTGCCCGTCTGAAGGCTCTCAGCCTAATTGTTATTGTGCTGTTGTCTGATGTCTACCCAGTCCTTAGAGTATAGATGTCTACAGAGGAGCTTTACGCGTTGCCACAATAAGGAACAAAAAGGCCCCTATGCAGCTAAATTAAGAACTGGTCATAAAATAACTGCTTACCATAAACAACCTAGTACTTAATTTGGGCAGGTAATGATTTTTTGCCGCTACCTCATACAAACTCAGTTGCGATAAATAAAAATAAAATTACTATGACAAGGACAGCGAACGATACATATATCCATGTCTGTCACACTTATTGATATTTGTATAGTACCATCTCGCTCGGTTGTGGTATTATTATTACCATAGCTTGTCCTGAGTGATCATAGGTTCATACCCTAGTATAATCACGTAAAAATGCCAACGTATGTCGGTCAGTTTAGATTTTTAGATGATGAACATCCATGTCAAATAAGACATCCGCCACCACGGTGAACAGTTGTGCTTCAGTATAAGTTCAAAGTCAGTACAGGACCTTAATGCAAAGATAAAACGCAAATTTTTGACCTTCACTAAGTATATAACAAACCAGGAAAAATTAACAAATACGTGACTCAGTACGTGGTTGCAATCCTCATCACCAAACGCTAAATCGTCACACATGTTTGAGGCTTTTCTTTACACACATCTTCAAGTGATGCCAACGTCTATCCAACACAGTCTGCTGGCGTAGCTTGCGTGTGACAGTTATCTCAGTCGAGCCGCAACAAAGGAGATGTGTCTCGTCCTCTCAACGTCAGTGCATGAGCTGCAATGCTTGTAATACACAAGACGCATGTGTGCTTCAAAAACGTACGAGGCAGCGAGCAGGTATATTTTACGCGACGTATTGGTACGGTGCCGGCATTCATTCTGATGCGTTAGGTTTGACGTGTTTAGAAGCAAGCGACAAATGTCTTAGGTACACGGAAAAAAAACATTTTCTGCGTTTGTAGGATGTACATTATAAAATAACAGAATAATCACACTATGAAATGGATTTGGGCTTAGCATAAAGGTTCCATTTAAAATGTTTTTATGACAACTGGTAAGATGGGGAGCATAATACCTAGCCAATTTTGTGATGATTTTGTGCACTTTGAGTGGCACACAGTTGGCTGCTGATTTAAATAGTCATTGTACTGCTGAATTACTATCGCATGGTATGAAGCTGTCATTACAAAAAGTTGATAGGATCACTGCCATATCTGAACATCTTTCATGGAAATGCTTATGCATGAAAATATGAAAAAATATTAGGGATATTATAACTACAACAACTAACTACCATTGTTCTTGTACCATCATCAGCCTATATTTTTCCCAATATCTTCAATCCTTTGTTAAAAGCAATCATAGTGTTCGCCAACTCGAAAGGAATCTTTTAAGCACCAACCATTTCCTTGACAAACTAACCATCAATAAGGTACAGTCGAACAAGTTAAAGGGCGCGGGATGGATGGCCACAGATGTCGGTATTAATCGGCGACTGTAATCCGCCCGCCGCGGATAAATCAGTGGTAATTGTACCTATTTGTATTTATCAAGGCGGCTTGAGGGGCTAATCACTTTTGCAGTTGCACTTTTGGACCGAAGAGATCAACTTGACTTGAGGAAACGAGTTGCCTACAATTTGTTGTTTCCCGATGTCGACTATCTGACCATTGCGGATCTTTTCTATTGCCTATTTAAAACCAGCATAGCCATATATATGTGCATTTGTTTCATCTTCTTCTTATTTAAGAGCAAGGATCTTGTCGGTGGAGTAATTTCCAACTTATTCTACAACCCACCTTTCTTTTTATTTCATTACTTATTTGTTCTCCTATTTGCTCCATGTAAGACATCCTCGGCCTTCCCCTTTTCCTTGTTCCTTCTATATTATATTTGTTATATATATATATATATATATATATATATATATATATATATATATATATATAAATAAAAACCGGCCAAGTGCGAGTTGGACTCGCGCACGAAGGGTTCCGTACCATTATCTATAAAAACGGCAAAAAAACCACGTTTATTGTATGGGAAATTAAAATAATAAAAAATATTTTATTTTGTTTTTAGTATTTGTTGTTATAGCGGCAACAGAAATACATAATCCGTGAAAATTTCAACTCTCTAGCTATCACGGTTCTTGTGATACAGCCTGGTGACAGACAGACAGACGGACGGACAGCGAAGTCTTAGTAATAGGGTGCCGTTTTACTCTTTGAGTACGGAACCCTAAAAACAATCGTCGATATTGGTCAAACTGAGCGACGAATTATTTTTGCACTCGCTCTTTTGCACTAAAGAGTAGACCGAAGAAGTCAATACTACAATTGAAGAAAGCGCATTTTTTTTAGTGAGTAGGTACCTCACTTGTACCTCTGGGTTGGAAGGTCAGGTGGCAGTCACTTTCTTAAAACCAGTGCCTACGCCAATCATAGGATTGGCTGCCAAATCGAATCCCGGTTTCCTTTAGGGTTCAACCGGGAAAAAACACTAGGAGGATGAATCTCGCTTGTCAAGTTATACTGACTTGAAAAACTGAATACTCGTAGTAGTACATATTTTCGAATTTTAAACAGACATAGAAAAACCAAGTTCTTATTTGACCCTTACGTTTTGCGTGTTAATTCCCTTATAAAAATGTTCAATAACTTTTCCTTAAATTGAATCCTGTCTTTCTCATGATCATGATATTAATATGTGACTGCGCAATTTACCTACAGTCGACAAACTTCGTCCGACTAAGCCTTAGTTTCCAAAGGAATAGAGTTCCAAATCAACAAATTTCCATCGTCACGTGGAAATCATTCGTAAGTGATACGGTAAATCGTTGAATGTAAGGACAGTTGCAATTTGTAACCGGTTATAAAGCACAGTCAGAACCATTTGTTTCTTAATGCTTAATCGACGTTCAATGACAGGTCATCAGCATAAAAAACTGTTTCAAATTTATTAAATTAACCCGATGCAGTTATTTTGAAATGAACTGATAAATTTATCGTACTTAACGGGGTCTTATGTGCCGATTTCCTTTTTGTTCCGTATTTATTTTTGTTACATGTGTAAGTATTCATGTACACTAATAAAACATTGTTAAACAATAACTTTTAGCTCAGAATGGTTTTATTTCATATTATCCTTGATACTTCCTTATTTCAATACTCCAAAGTTTCGGTCTAACGATTTGTTGTCGTTTTTAGTGACATCATCTTTGATAGCTTTAATGACTGTTGTCAAAGAACGTATTATAACATTGGCGTATTGCCACTGTGTGTTATCACAGTACGGCCCCAACGCCCTCAAATCCGCCATCTTGCGAAAGTCACAATCCGTCACAACTCTCCACAGAAAAACTCCCATCGCATCAATCGACGGAACAATAACATATTTCCACGGCATTCTCATTGTGCCTTCTCTAATAAACTATCCTCCGGGAGATATTTTGAGACGTTTTATAGCTGCTTCTGACATATTTGTGATTGTGACGCTGGATGCCGGCGGATTTATAGATTCCAAGCCATTTCTTCCCAGTTTCCAGACTTTTTTTGATGTGTATGATTTAGTTTTACGGGCGTTAGTTATGTGTTTAAGGGTCTAGGGCGTTTTTTTTCATGGCAAGTGCGGCGTTCTTTTATGTTGAAATGTTTTTGACGTATCTAAATAAATTGAGTTTTTTTGGCTTCGGTCGTTACATTTAATTGGTGTACCAAGAAATTGATTAGTGCAAGTGTTAGCATGACTAACACAGATTGAAATAGTAATAGTATACATTTCATTTTGTTTTATATAATCATCCTTAGGGTTTTTTCATCCAGTATTATGACATTATCCTCCATTATCGATACGTCTCTTTTTCCTACTATCTTTCAGCTATTATCAAAGGTTACTTAGTAGTGGTATATGGTATGGTGTTTATGCAATAGTTTGCAATCCTAGTCTAGATGAGACTAATTCTGAATAACAGAGTAGGTACCTACATATGTCATAACTTACCTGGATATGTGTCAACTTTTGCTTCCTTTTATATTAAATGCGTTATTAAAAAGTAGGTATTATGGCGGTAGAAGATATAATAAAGAAGGGTGAATTATTGCATATTGTGCGAGGCGGTTGGCTGCGTTTAATTCCTATTTTACGTATTAATATTATTTATGTACGTAATAAGTAAGATTTGTAACTTGGGGACATTTTGTTTTTCTTTATTTGACATTTCTACAGTAAGTATTTGGAATACGAAAAAATTAAGAGAGGGTTAGCACATTCACTTGATTTCCTTCTAGCTTTCTGGTTTTGGATAAAACATTCAAAATATGTCCAATTTTATAGTGTGTGTGTAAAATTACACTGTAAATTCCGTGGACATATTATGACGGTCACGTCAAGGTGATATCACGCCGAAAGTCGAATAGGCGCTTCTGTAGTATTACTTAGATGATATCAAGTATTGCTCAATTTTTTTTTTCTTAATTCTAAGACAAAAGTCATGAATAAATTGCTGTAGACATAATACCTACCTATAGACATGAATTTGAAATGCTTACGATGTTCACACATTATGTTTGCTAAACGGACTTAAATAAGCGCGTAAACTTATTCACATCGGCGTAGACATCATCATCATCATCATATCAGCCGAAAGATGTCCACTGCTGGACATAGGCCTCCCCCAAAGAGTTCCAAAGTGACCGGTCCTGCGCCACCCGCATCCAGCGGACTCCCGATCCCGCAACCTTTACCAGGTCATCAGTCCACCTTGTGGGAGGCCTACCAACGCCGCGCCTTCCAGTACGTGCTCGCCACTCGAGAACCTTTCCGCCCCAACGGCCATCAGTTCTACGTGCAGTGTGCCTCGCCCACCGCGGCGCGGCGTAGACAACTCCAATTTAATTAATAAAAAAAAACATCACGTTGATAGTAAACAAGCGCACGGCCCTGATAGTAAGCATAACCTAATGACGGGCTCTTGGGGTGTCTCGTGAACCCTTTAAACATTAAAACATTCCTTTCCGGAAGAACCCCATATACTGTAGTGTGTTATGTAGTAATATGTCTTGGTATATCACGTCAGAAAAGCCAAGTGCCTTGGTCATTTACAAGCAGAATGTCACGTCATAATCGTCACGAGCCCGACGATATATCAGTCGCGCGAATGCTGCGCGCGCGTCGCTATGAGTACAACTGATTTATTCGGCGCGGAAATAGGCGCTGATTAGTTTAATGTACTATATTAGGAGGCTTAATGATTATGTTTTGTGCATGTGTTGATAGTTTTGTCAGTTGTTTTATGTGCTGTGCTAGCATAACTCCAATATACACTATCATCGCACAGCTAGCACAAGATTAACTACATGTCACTTTCTAGGTATGTGTCCTAATTAAAAAGACACGGACAGTCTTTCTCGCATGCAGTTCTTGTCAGGCTCGAAACAAAGTCGCGCGTTTGATTTTGCTATCCCCATTATGCCTAATTTGGGTTAGTTTGAAATAGTCTTCCTACTCCTCTTTCTACTCGTCTACCAAAATAAATTCACATTTTTCTTCTTCTTCTACTGTACTGGAAACATCCTCCACTTTGTTCTGCCAATATTTCGACACCATGCTTATCTCAGTGACATTACCATTTTTTTATAAATAGGTACTATTTCTATCTCAAGCGATAAGTTATGAATACGATTATTGTTACTGCATGTATCAGGAAGAATTTGGGATGTCCTACTTCTCTCGCACTTGTTATCAAGCTAGTAAGAGATAAATTCTTAATATCTGCTGTCTCTCTTGCCCGTCAACAAAAATAATCATCATCAACATCATCATATCAGCCGAAAGTGGTCTACTGGTTGACATAGACCGACATAAGTGCCACTATGACCGGCCCTGCGCCACCCGCATCCAGCGGAATAACAAAAATAGCAAGATTTAAATCCAACAATGCCAGTGCTTCAACTGCCAAGTATCAAATCACTGAATGACACACACCTAGTTCGCAGCACACATTATTATACAATAAACTGTAGCAGCTTACATAAATATTGTTTTAATCGCTGGTGCGTCAGTCAGTTAGTCACCTGTCATCTCAATGAGTCGAGACGTATCATGGTCCCAAGAATGCTAGTTATAATAGGTGTTATTTGTCATATTGGATTTAACCAACTGTGTAAACAGCGATCATCACCTGTCTTGTTGGTTGTGTAGCGAACGGAGATCATATCACAGTATACTTGAGATTTTTCAAGTTGGCCGAATTGCATCAAAGTAGTCCATTCAAAACGCAACTCTTACGTCTAAGGTTTAAGGTTCCAATTCAAATGACAGTTTTATAAAAATTCGGCATCATTATATAATCTCAATCATACGTAACAGTAGAGATATATAGTTCGTAGAGTTCGGACTCATCTTTACGCAGCGTGTCTGAATGTGTGCGTGCGTTTAACTGCCACTGTGTGCGCGTAACGACGACTGCCGTGTCACTGCCACACATTCAAACCTGCATAATTGTAGGATTTGTAAGCACACACATACAGCCAAGCGCAATGATGAGTTGAACTAGCGTAGCGTATACAAATTCTACTGCCTGACAAAGCCGACGTTTGCACAAATATATCATGCTTTCCTCCGTTGTTACGCAAAAATACTCGTAGTATATAACGTGATATCACTATCTACTTACATACTAGTGATTTGATCGTATTGTGGTTGACGCTTAGAGACATTATACATGGCTAAGGAAAAGGTTAAGTATTTATAAAACTGGACGCCAGTCATCTTATACTCCTTAGAAATAGTATGCTATTGTATTATAATTATGCAGTCAACTCGCTCATTTACTGGACTGAGTGATAACAACATCAACTCGCACGCTCGCTCGTCTAGAGACCGACTCGATATAAGCTATGATGCGTGAAACACAGTTATTATTGTCACGATTATTATAAATATAGATACACGAGAGACAGTAAGTAGGTATATGTAGTTTGTTAGATGTCCAAGGGGCAGCCAAGAACTTTAATTATAGTTTTTAGAAACCTAAACATGAGCGGTTAACTCTGTGATGAAAGGTGTCAAAATTCATCAAACATGTTTTTATTACGATGAATTTGATTAGTGGATTTAGTCAGCTTTTGCTTTTTTTTTGCTAACAAAGGTAATTAATCTGAAAACCTCTAATTGTTTCAGAGTGTGAAAAATAAGTAAAAAGGTAAGTATGAGGTAGTATAAAAAATTCGAAGCAGGTATTCTGTTCCTTTTGCCCGGGCTGACGCCGGAACATATAAATATAACCCACCTAAATAAAGTGTTCGCTACAGTAACATATTTCACCGTTTAATGATTGACAACTTTTCTCGCGATTTTGACATAATGTATGGAAAAGGCAACTGAGTGCCGAACGGAGCGGTGTACTGTCCTTCGATCCTTTCCCGTATTAAATATTTACTGTTTTAATCTTTCTTGCGATGTTTACTATTTTACGTGTGCAAAGTGTACGTCATAAACGTGAGTTAATTATGCTTCCGCATATCAAAGGCGGAGGCGTGTGAAGTGTTAACTAACCAAAAGACAAATCCAGTCTCGACCTAAAACAAAAACATCAAATTGATCCCTCCCAGTCATTCATCGCCCGTCATTAGAACCCTTTTTATTTCTATTCCCAAGACTATTCTAAGCGTGAAAAGTTGTATTTGATACAACATGACAAGACAGCTGCAGTCGAAAATAGGCTGGACGAATCCGCGTATTTCACTGTCCGAACTCGCATCAATTTCTGTCCACATTTGTTACCCAATGACAGATGTTTTACGCCTCTGACAACCGACATGTCATTTCTTCCACCCACCCTTAAGTCTACTTCCATAAGGTCGATTTTCTAACGTCTCGTAGCGTTAAACATGTCATTTCCCGTCCGGCCGGTGTCGTCAACGATAATGACAGTTTTGTTAAGTACATGTAACCCCCGGGTTGAATTTAGAACAGATGATTGCTGGCCTGTGATACTGATGACTTGATGATATTTGAAATGGTTCCAAGATACCTGGAGATATTGGCGAGAGAAACCTGCTTATGATGTTATAATGCCGATATAGAACTGTCATAACACCATGCCATGACATGATATCGCACTAGTTTAATTGATGATGATGGCAGCTAAAATTAAGGATGTGTGTAGCTAATTTTAATATGACGTTTCGTCACGAATGTTCCTACTTTTTTACAAATAGGTTATCCACAATAGAATAGACTTATCAGGAAGTTGACACTACAACAGTGAACTGAATAATTTAAGAAGATGTAGACATGAATGGTTGAGAACGTAAAGATCATTGACGAATACAATATGGAAAAATTACGATTTATATCACCATTACAGTAAAACCTCTTCCTCATTATCGTCATTATTTTAATAAACCGAATTTCATATTCCCTCAAAGACCTACTCACTCAGAAAGAAGGAAGTGACCTCAAATACATTAAAAATTACACACGATTAAGTTTCATTTAGTTAAAATAGGTAATGTGTGAATATCTTCATCATCCTCTTTATTTCTCTATCATAATCACAATATTCTCAACTGTGTAGAGAAAATTGGCAACCTAGAATTTGGTCAAGAGCTCTCTGGCGACAGACATTGCAATAAGTTCAACATTGCCGGGGTCACCTCTTGCACAAAATTAGGAATATCTACAGAAATCTGTCTAAAACAATCAGACAGACTGTCAGAAGACTAGCCACGACAATTTCGACCGTTTAACGCCCAACTGTTTTAAGACTAGATCGGATCTGTGTCAGCTAAGTCGGTGGGCGGGCGCGATTCATCATGCGATGCGAGGTGACGACTCGTAACATTTCTGAGGTGACAAGTCGTAACATTTTGCACGATCACTATTAGATTGGTCAGCATTCCAAGCTGGCAGTTAAAGAGGACGTATTGGCAAGGCGTCATCTAGACCAGGGTCTAATTAAAGGCGGACTGCATCAACCAAATTCGACACACTAATGTTTAATTTTGAGCCAGCAGCTGCCATCCCGTAGAAAACTATAAAAATTCTCATACAATAAAATGTAATGTACGTCACTCAGTCAGCCTTTGAGGTGTGTTTCTGGAGGAGACTATTAGGGAGTCCATGGACAGCCATGACAACTAATAACTCCATCTTTAGAGGAACTCGGCATAACCAGACGACTCTCGGACATCTGCCAGGAAAGGATTCTTTGTTTCTTTAGAAATATCATGCGTTCATCGAGGCATGATCTAGGGAAACAAATAATTCTTGGTTCTGTGGAAGGCAAACGCACTAAAGGAAGAATTCCAGTGCGCTGGACTGATGCAATGAAGAGGGACGAGGAACCAAACTGCACGGAGGGACAGTGCTTGTGGTCCCGATGCTCAGTCATAAGGGATCGACTAAGAAGAAGACGTTACTCTTAAGATTAGTAAACAATCCGTTAAATTTGCATTGTATGAGAAGTGTGACAGTTCGCTATGGGATAAGAACTGCCGACGCCACATTTACGTTAACCGGTCTGACAAATCTAGTCAATGCAACCCTTACGCCCGTATTCATAAGAATAAGAATATTTAACTGCGTTAAACATTACCAAACAGGTGTCAAAATTACAGGTAGGTTAGACGTTCTACAAGCCTATTTTAATTAAAATGCCGTTAAAATTCGTATGTCTTTATCTGTCACTTTGACATTTGTGTTCGTAAGAAAGGGACAAAGCACAGTTTATTTAGCAGAGGCATTTTAAGTTTTAATAATACGGGGGTTATTCTTTATTCTTTAAATAATTATAAGTGTTATCAGAGATATTCATGAGTAATTTCAGTGTTGACCAGAATGTGCAAGTGCAGTTTTATCTTCCACGTATGTAGACCGCGATTCTGTGTCTGACGTCACGTCACCGGTACTTAGCCGGTAGCCCTTTTTTTGTCTGCGAACTAGGTTTCAGGTATAAAATACACCTATCCTCTAAATTTTATTCAAATACACTTTATAGTTTTCGAGTAAAATGCCTGTGACATACGAACAGACGGATTGACGGGCATTCATGACGAAACTATAAGGGTTCCGTTTTTGCCATTTTGGCTACGGAACCCTAAAAAGGCCCTCTAGGCAGTGTACCGAGTATGCTGGCGGTATTTCCTCACTGAACTGCAATGCTGATGCGTTGCACGAGAAAACTGCCAGCTCTTCGATTACCAGTTATGCTGATACTTATGCTGAAATTACTGTCGATTCTGTAAATTCCTACAATTGAGGAGCTAAAACCGATAGTAAAATTCAAAATTGAAACGCAGAAGCTTAAAAACGACTATCTTGAAATAACTTACAAACTTGAGGAAAGCCTCGTTTTCGACCATGGTTTTTTACTATGTCGCTGAACTGAATTAATATGTATTGGTACTCATTAGACGCATAATTTCATGTTCTTTAATTCCCTAGTGTATACATTTTCGCTAGGATGCACCGTATGGAAGCTACGAGTGAGAAACCAAAAAAAGTCCCAGATTTGTGGCTGCCAAAAGTTGTCCCAAGATATCTCGTGTAACCATTTTTGATATTTGCTCGGTTGTATCGATGTAAACAATATTAAAAAACAAAATCTTCTACACCACCTTTTGCAACAAAGATATACTCTACGGACTGGCCTATAATGCGCTCTTTATATTTAGTAAAATGACAGTTGAGGTGTCGTAACGCTGGATGCGGGTGGCGCAGGACCGATCATTGTGGCACTCTTTGGGGGAGGCATATGTCCAGCAGTGGACGTCTTTCGGCTGATATGATAATGATGAACGTACGTTCGAAACCCTCCGGATCAAGAAATTAATGAACTGACGTCCTCCTCACACTATTATATATGAAAGTACTTCGTGAAAGAATCGCTGAAGCTTCAATTGCATTCATTTGATAATACTATTTGTATTTCCTTGAATTCCAAAAACTACAACAAGACCATGATGATCTCGCGAAAATCACAGACATCATTCTGTATCGTAATGAGGCGGTAATTAGTAATGATTATAATTAATTCGTCTGAGCCCGTGCCAAGATTGAAGGCGCCGACAGATAGAGATTGAGTAATGCTCGCGATGTGACAAATGGCACACATGCCAACTAGCCCTCTTGCATACAGTCGCCATCATATGATGGGTATATTCTACTTGACGTATTGTATTGAAATTAGGTTTGTATTTCTCGTGCAAGCTCTTCCTGATGCCAGGCCTGTTTCTTGCTGGTTATACTCAATTCTGACACACCTCCGAGGTGTCATTACACCCCATTACGCTAGGCACAGAGTACGTGCTACGCGGCGAGCGCGTGCGAGCGGGTTGTCATGATTAGACATTTCTAGCTTTCAAAATTAATTTCAAAATTATTTATTCTGTAAGTAGGCCTCACTCAAGGGCTCTTTCACACGTCAGATCTTACAAATACGATTAATTAACATTAAATGACTTGAATTGAATACATAACAACAATAAAAAACAAAGACAATACCTGGGCACACATTAGCCGAGAGATGTATAGAGTCTCCGGACCAATTATATCACAATAATCTTATTCTATAAAAACGTCGATTAAGTAGTAAGTACTGTTATTTATCCTGTGTTGATACGACTTAGCACGCATGACAAATACAACATCGATTCCAATTTTATATCTAAAGAATAATACACCTCCAGAAAGAACATGATGCCCTAAAACATTTTGATACGACTCCGTTCCATTTCTCTGCGAAATCTGTTCTTTAATACTCCGATGATGGCATGTCAAGGAAGCAAAAGCAAACACCAGGCAAGCACTGGTAAACAGGTTACCAAACAGGCCATATGCTTATTTGTCACCTTCTTAGTAAAAAAGACGAAAGGAGGTTTTATTACATTACCTACAGGAAAGTTTGTTACTCCGATCTCCGACTCCGTTACGACGAGTAAGTTACTCGTTCAGTATTTACACGAACTTGACTTACTCGGAGTAAGTCAAGTCGTCCTAAATCCTACTTACTTCTCATATTATGTCCACAGTAGGGCAAAAGTTCAAACAACAAAATAGCTGAAAAGGTACAGCCTTAGTGTTCTAAAACATATCAACGCATACCTAATCTACCCCCTATTACCTTCTACTCTACCACACAAACTGTTATTTGACTTCAAAATCGATATCGAACCCATAAAAGCACCCGTTCACCCCATAAACCCCACAACTTATGTGCCACATAAACATAAAACTATGCTCAAAAAACGTATCAACAATATGTCGTGTTGGTCCATAAAATAGATAAAAAGTACCGCTCACAAAGGTACCTAATTTGATTTTACGAGACTCAATCTACCTGGAGCCAAAGTAAGGTGGGGGTCAATTTACGAGGTTCTGTCATATGTAGTGGATAATTTTTGGGCTTAGAAGAATTTATTGGTTGGGTATACCGCTTAATTTATTTGAGGTAAAGAATGAGGAATAATAAGTATTAATGAGGAAAGATGTCCTGTTAAAGGACAGTCTGATGCATTCCCACGCATCAGATCAGATGTATGGTTAGTTTCTTTTATTTCTTTTAGATTGTGTTTTTATGCCATGACTGATGTTTAGTAGATTCTGGAGCTAATCAACATATAGAGCCCCGCTAGATATAGAGCTAACGAACAAAAATCTGTTGCGAAGTGAGTCAAGGAACGGCTCAATGCTTGCAGCTCGCAAGTCGTCTTTCCCCAATACCTGTGCATTCATTCATAAATTGTTAAGGCCTCCACACACCGGTCGCGGGCGCGGGTCGGGCGCGGGCCCGCGCAAGTTGTAAAACATTGAAACTACACTTCAAACACACATCGAACGCGGGCCCGCCGCGAGCCCGCTGGCCCGCGTTCGATGTGTGTTTGAAGTGTAGTTTCAATGTTTTACAACTTGCGCGGGCCCGCGCCCGACCCGCGCCCGCGACCGGTGTGTGGAGGCCTTAAGTACCGTTATGCCTTGACCTATTTTTGTTATTCTAGCCCTTTGACCGTTTATACACTTCCAACCTTTATAAAGGCAATATTATAAAGGACTGCGGCTAAATTTTGCAAGGTGTCTTTTTAAGTTTTATTTATTGTTTTAATTGTTTTTTGATATTGTTCTTTTTTGTTAGTAATTTATTTGTAAATTGTCCGTGTGTACGATCGTGGCGTCATTGTTTCGTGTTTCACAATGGCCACAAGGGAAGACCAGCGCTGGCCCTGCCAGGATTACACTGAGTTGTGTCCATTTCATGACACATGTGTACTTATGTGTCTGAATTTGTTATTGCGTTGTTGTCACGAATAAATTATTTCTTTCTCTTTTTTTCTTTAAAGGAGCACATGAAACTTAGTATTTAGTGCCACATCTAGAAATTTTTGGCTTAACGATCGTGATAGTGAAGGATTTGCGTTAACATCATTGTCACTCTAGTTCTCTATTTTCTATCGCTGTGAACTGTGAAAGTTAGTCTATATATATTTTTTTTGAGGAGTCCCTTTTCGAAAAAAAAAGTGTTTTAATTTAGGCTCTTTTCTTCTACAGCTCACAGAGTCACTAGTATAGGATAGATAAAATGTGATACAGGTTACTCAAATAAAACATTGTAAAAAAGGTAATCCCGAATTAGAGGTTCCAGGGCTGTTATTCGCTATGCGTTAATGCGGCTCACCCCGCCGGTCACCCGTTACGAAACTAGACCTCTACCTACGCTTAATTACTACGCATCGCGGTGTCAAGGTATAATTGTGGGTGAGCGTTGAGGTGAGCTTAAAACAAAATACAGAATGGGGGGCTGCTTCACACATCAACAACAGCCATCTAAACTCTATACTTAGTTCATTAGTATCACCGAATTTCCACTTTTAGACATACCCCACGACATAAATAAACATGTCTGTCACGATAATTCGGTTCCTGAAACGACAGCTGAAGCCTTCTGATGCTTGCTAATACCTTATTTGCATAACTTGAAATTAGGGGAGCGAGTTTACTTACCCTGAAAGAAGGTTGTACGATGGAAAATAGTATCTTTTTTAGAGTTTCAGAATTCCGAAAACAATGTTAGCTGTAGAAATGCTGGATTTTTCAGGATATAATAGGTACTGACTTAACCTACTTATATAATAATATTCTATTATTTTCTCAATATCTCTGTCATTTCAATCATCTGCGTCACCATTTTCGTTTTTAGTGCGGAATCGCGAAATGACTTTCGGAATTTATAAATGTTGGAGTAATTATGCTTTCAAGTGGACGTCTTTCTAGCTGATATGATGATGATGATTATTTCGAACAAATGTCTCTTCGGAATTTTTGTGTGTTCCCATTTTCTAGGGTGATTTAATAGGGTTTTGGCACACTTTCCATAGGATTGTATACCTATTAAGGATTATTTTGGGACTCAGTCAGCACAGTTGTTTATTCGTCCTTCAGGCCGGATTTCACGTCCATAGTCGGAAATGAAATTGTTAGAATAAATACGCATTTATAAGAAAAGGTAAAGAAAGAATCGTCTTTCGGGGTCTTTTATTGTAATTTTTGTCTCGAAATAAATAAATGTAAATCAGGTGGTACTGGCTGCGTAACTGGTGCATTGACCCTTTTGTAGTTTTAATTAAAAGTATATAAGTGTATGTAATATTAATAAAATGTCTATGTAGATATTTTGTTATCAGATAAACTTATAAAATTATCCAAGTAAATTAGGTAATCAGGCCCAAAATCATTGAGTACCGTGCCCCTGAATCCTCTCCGCAAAATGGAGTGATATTTTAATGAGCTTCCATAGGTTACGGACACATAAATCAGGGTTGCGCCGGCGCATATATCTTCGCTACTCGGACAAAAGCCGGGCTTTCGGCGCGCGTGCGATACCGCGAGCGAGATAGCCGATGCGTAGGGATGGGAATGGGAGTCGATGTCGATAGTTATGAGCAGATAAAAATAGTCGTTTATAAAAAGCAACTAAGTTATGATACAAAATACAAATACAAAATATTGTATTTGTTAAACATAGGTACAGGAACTGTAAATACTAAATATGGTTCTTAAAATCGTAGACCAATATTTTGGTTCATCAGGTTAGAGCTGACAGGGCAAGGCTTAGTCCGCATAGTCACTTTAAGTTGCCATAGATATACGTTTTAGGTTTTGGTTAAGTGTACTGTAAGGGACGTGAAGTATCATCTCTGTCAAATTATTAATCAACCAATACAGTGGCTGACAACAGTCAAATAAATGACTCTTAAATTACCAATAAACAAAACACAAAAATACTAATCGGATAACATCACGCTTAAATTTTTTTTTGCTTTTTGAAAGATATTAAAACACATAAAGACCAAAACTGGATGCTGTTTGACCATATAAAATCATGAGTCATTTGTTCCTATTTTCATACGTACTTCATACACATACCGTTTTGGACGTTTCATAAAAAGCTGCTGATTTAAACGTAAACACATAATAACGAGTAACTTTTATTTTACACAGTCATGCAGGTACTTAGTTTGGAGTGTCATACATAGATATTAAATAAATAAAAATTAATAAATATTTGGGGACAATCTTACACAAATCGACCTAGTCCCAAACTAAGCACAGCTTGTACTATGGGTACTAGACGACGATAAACATACTTATATAGCTAAATAAATACTTAAATACATAGAAAACATCCATGACTCAGGAACAAATATTTGGGCTCATCACACAAATAAATGCCCTTACCGGGATCCGAACCCAGCACCTCCGGCTTCGTAGGCAGGGCCACTACCAACTAGGCTACAAAGGTCGTCGACGTAATATAATTCAAACCATCGATAAAAATAATTAAATAATCGATGTACAACCCTAACGCCGTCGACAGGTAGCGTCCAACCACATTGTTCGTGGAACCAAATCTGCACCAACCATCGATTGATATACGGACGAATATCTAATAGGGCTGTCGATTTATGGCGCGGACGCAAAAACAGAACATTATGGTGAGGTCAACGCGGACATGTCTTAGGAGTTTGAATGCGTAGGTACAGTCAGGTACAAATATGAGGACATTCAAGTTTTGGAACTATGCATGTAAAAGCATGTAGCGAAATTAAATATATATAATGTATGTAGTTATAATGTTACATTTAAACAAAACTCGTATAGTCTGACATGCGTGAGTAACGACTAGTGATGTGCCGTTGATGTCAATGGGAATTACCAAAAATATGTCCGGGAAAATTGCCTCTGTAGCCGGTACAAGAATAAACTGTGACAGTAAGTTGCAAAAAAAATTCCGTCAGTTAGTGACGAATGTAGTAGTCGGTAGTAAAACCTTTATTGCACAGAAAAAAAAAACAAGTACATAGCACAGAAAAAAATACATTAATGACAGTTTTTAAAGAATTCATTCGCAGTCGCTTTTTTTCAAGATGTAAAATCGAGAAAGTTTAGTTCAATATACATAACGCCTCCGTTTCTGATTTCGGTCAACTGAATTCGGTGCAGACTGTACATTGCTAAATGTTAAACGGTGCATAACCAAACAGGTTTGGTGCAGCAAGGGTTTATTTATCTCAAATGTTTACTTAGAACTTTAGAGAATCGCTGGGATCGACTTAAACATTTCTTTTTAAATCTGACTCTACAAATGATTCGGATGGATGAACGATTAGGAATATCATTTTAAATTAAAAAAGAAAAGGTGTTCCCTGTCCCATTTTTATGATGTGATTTTTCTCTATCTCACCCGGTTATGTAAGGGACCTAGCAACGTGGCCCGGGGTCCACTTTTATTTGTGGAAATTGTACCTACATGTAATCCAGTTCGTGGGGAATGGCCTCCATACATTGCTACTCTTACCACTGTATATGTACGTAAATTTGATATTTTTAACTTCGGATTAAAAATATCAAATTTATACGTACAATTTTAGCGCGAAAATTTCTAGTTTGGAGATTTTGGAAGAATACAATTTTTTCCGCCTCTCGCAATTTTTTCCCTGTAAGACTTACAGATAAATGATGTATGACAAACATGTAAGGAATTAAATCATCTTTAAACTTGCCATAGACACTTTTGTCATCGAAGCATTAATTAAAGTGCGATTTCACAAACACCAAAAAATGGCCCCTTCAAATGAGGATTGTTGCAAACGCACACATGGCCCGAGGTCGGAAACTTAATTTTTTTTTCATGGCCTCAGTCCCGACCAATATAAATCATAACATTTTCCTCTCCAAATTTTGCAACGCAAATTCCCCATTGTCTGGATTGCGGCAACTAAGTAGAGGCAAGAAAGAATACCGTTCGTTTATTCGAATATCTTCTGAGCATCTTCCTTGGTTCTGGGTGCCTAGTCCAAGCTGTCCAAGGCGATGGCTGGACGGGCTGCGGGCCATCTTTTTGGGGGCGGGCGGCCAGGAACACTGTGTTACAACAATCTTTCTGCGGTTAGATTCCACTCAAATAAAAAAAACAAAATGGCGGAGAAGTTCATGTAGAATCGTTCGCGTTTTCACACAAGGAGACAATCGCGCACCGCCCCACGTGTCAATAAATTGGCGATCTCAAACTATTAACCACTCCCATTTCAATAGCTTTGGTAGTATATTGTAATACAGTATAGAAATAAATAGGTATTTATTTAAACGCCATTCTCAACAATGATGTCCGCTTTTAGAGGTGACCAGAAATGGCTAAACTGTTGGATACAAAGACCTATAAATTCTAACAGATACTTAAAGATGGAGTAGTGTAGATTAAATAGGAAGTGAGAACTATCACTGAAGTGTTGGTTTAGTTAGTTGAACGAGCGAGCGAAGCGAACGAAACTTTTAAAATGCTTTCGTTTGTCTGTCCGGCTGTATTCCTTTACAGGTTGGTGAGCAGGTTCTATCTCTATGTGGATATTTTATGTAGATTCAGTTCTTAGAAAGTTTAATATCGTGCTGAATTATTTGAACGACTGTCTATCATTTGCGACTCTTCTCCAGTTTGGACCAGCTGTCAGTTTGAGCTCGTCCTCCCATCTCTTGTATGGCCTTCCCCTGCTCCTCTTACCATCTCTAGGGTACCAGTGTGTTACATTATTGCATGTGCCCTGTCCATCGCCATTTCAGTTGATCTATATACCTATCTCATTTGAACGACTTAATTTAGATTAAATAAAATGCATGTGACGTACGGACTGACAGGCGGACATGATGAGAATATAGGTTATATGTATAGTTCCGGCACCTAATGAAGTAAATTAGAAGCTTTATTATAAAACGCGCCACTGTTGTGTTGAGGTTTGCTTACAACTTACAATCATATCGTTAATGGGCTCTCTGTTACAGAGCGTTTTTGGCGTTTTATTAAAAGAAACTGATTAACTGACTGATTGAACAGTTAATATCCCTAGGGTCTGAGGGGTGATCGCATAATTTTTCGAACGTACGTTAGAATAAATCAAATGTCAGTTGTCCATACAAAAAATCGACCTGACGTACGTACAATTCGTTACGTGATCGACCTGCTGGTGTCAGTCGATCTGTCGATACAGAGCCGTTCTGACGATTTCATTGTCTTACACCATTCACACTTGAGACGTCTGCCTTTCTTACTCGTACAAAATACGTAAAATAATTCAGCACTAGTTGGTTCAAGTGGCATTCGACTCAAAAGTGAAACTTGATAAAAAATTTCACTGAAAATTCCTGATAAACCCAAACTAAAGGTTTTAACACGTATGTGTAGTCAACCCTTCGATTTACTAAACTAATTGACACATTTCAAAATGCCCTTTATTCTATCTAACTTACAAAAGGGCGTATTTTACTATGAAAGTCACGGATGTTACGATCTTTTGTAAATAGATGCCGCGACACTGTCGCTTGGTCGTGCATCAGATACGAGCAGCGACATCTGCCGTCGCCGATCTGTTGCTCAAATCGCGGGTATACATCGTACCCTGTATACTAGATGTATGTGGGTTTATACTCGTATACGGAGGGCTTTAGATATAGCAAAGCTGCTGCTATCCATATAGACCTTTGATAGTCAAAACTGTAAGTTTGGTATTTCTTCATTCAAGATTCTTTGCTACTAATTTCCAGCTGATAGTTCCTTTTTCATTTTTTATAAACTGTATAGGCACAAAACTCGAGCAAACTGGTAAACAGGGGCCACACTTCAATTTTTTAAAGCCGGTGGGAATCGGGTTGTATGGGCGCTCCGCCACTGCTCGCTATATCATGTGCTAGTCAAACTAATATTAGGGAGAGACAAGATGCAACCCACTACTCAAGAACTGATAATGACCTAGCACCGAACACCAGTGTATATATAGACTGGTATAAATCGCACCACAAGACCCGTATATAAACGCTTGTTAGTGGCGTAATTAATGTTCCTTCTTCCTCGGTCGCCATTATGATTTTGTATGGGAAATCGTTTTAACTGACGGGAGATTTGTTCGTTCCTGTGTGAGAAATTGAGCTGTTGCGTTGGTAATAACTGATTGTGGTGGTTTAAGATATGTCCGATTTTAATCATTGACTTTCTTATGGTATGGATAGGTCAGTCTCAATCGTACACATACAATATTCACACATTTTGTTTTGCACGTAGTTTCATCCCTATTCGTTTGTGCACTATGTCATGGGACACACTGAATGAATAGGTATACAAAACCTGGAATTAGTTGCCTATACGAATTATTAAAGAGTTACTTTTAGGTACCTACTACGCAATGGGACAAATGGACGCTCATCCTAATGCCCGGGCCACACTAGCGGCAAATGTCGTCAATAATGGCGTTTAAGGCGCTGTCAACACCAAAAACGCGCACACTGTATATTTGTATCGGAGTAAACGAGAGCGAGTGTTACTTGAGCGGCTAGGTTTTAGACGAAAATAATGTATTAAAATTAAAATAAAAAAAAGTGTGAATTTTTTGCGAAATATGGCTCGTCTACGGTTTAGGTATAAATATGTGGACTTCATGTTTTTAATTGCAGACCCATACGTCAAAAAAATAAGGACATAGAACCGTTTAAGATGATTTTAAGACCAATCTTTGCAATTATTTTCTATCGAGCCGATTTCATCCAATTATGTTTCGAGCCCGTCTACGGTCTTGGAAATATGATGAATATTAACATATATTTTTTTTGATGTGCTAAAACAAATAGATTTTCTTAAACAACTGCTTAAATAATATCAATTTCAACAAATTTGGTCTTGTCAGCCTCTTAACGTTAGTGTAGCCACGACTTCGCGTTAATCTCTCTGATGTACCGTAGCATGGTTGACATTTCAAACTTCAAACTTCAAATCATTTATTTGTGAACAATAGGTATGCACATAATGTAATTATGCTAGATGGTAGGTACATATAAATTAGTCCAGCTATGTTCTGCCCCAAGGCTTACAAAGATCTTATGACTAAACATGTTCATTATAGCAGATTAACCTAAAAATAAAAAAATATATTACTGAATTATGTTACTGACTATCCTCTACTAACTATCTTGTTTACTAGGTGTCTCTTAAGTATTCTTGCACTGAGTAGTAGGCTTTTTTAGCCAGAAATTCGTTTAACATTCTTTTGAAAAGGAAAAGGTCCTTACTATCTCGGATGGATTTTGGAAGCTTATTGTGTATTTTATTGGCCATTCCGAATATGCTTTTGGATAGTAGAGCAGTTTTAAATGGTTTTGTGTTGATTTTACTTTGTTGCCTTATGCTATTAAAATTAAACATTATATAACTTATCGTTGTCGATTAGACATCCGTCACGTTCTGACAAGTATGCGAGTGTGAGAGTGACAGATGTCTTATCCACAACGATATGTGATAAAACAACAACCATCTTAGGCCCGCTGAAGGGTTCCAAATATGACGTTCGTAGTAACAATCATATTAACATGACACAATAATTATAAAAAAAATCTTACTTGCTCTAAAGGTATGTGGTATTGTGCTCCTTTTGGCGAGCGAGTTTGCCAGATTCCCGCGTATTAATAGGATCGTGTCCTAATTTTTTTTACGATGCCATTCGAACCAGTTTTTGGAGAGGAACAAATGTTTGTACGGGAGCAACTACAATTAAAGAATATAAATACCCAAAAATTTGAGTCAAAGACGGACCTCGCTGGCGGCAAGCGAAAACGCTTCTTTCTAATTGATATAGAACTGTGACTTCACTACCCTATTGACAGTGATGAACCTACAATTTATGTCAAGCTGCCAACACAACGAATCCTCAAATCCGTAAAGGTCGGCATCGCGCTTGTATTTCTTATGGGGTCCATGGAATAAAATGTGACGCTTACCATCTTGATGGTCACCGTCGTTGAATAAAAAAATATGCATCGGCGTCACTTACCTGAAATAAAAAATTAACAGGTTAATTCACTGGACGATTAATATAAGCACCCCGTGTGGTATCAGAGTTATATCCCCCCCAACCCCTTTCTTCCCACGGTTTGCTGTAGAAGTCAACTATGGGAATAGGGTTGAAGTGTGTTACGGCAATGGGCGAGTAATCTATCACAGCAATCACAATTTTCCACCTTTAAAAGAAGTAATGTTTTAACAATACATTTAAGCATTGAGGTATAATGTACTAAGGTACTAGAGAAGACAACCCGAACATTATCTGTGCGCCGGCCGGCAAGGTGGGGGGCATGCGGGGGAGGGGGGGGGGGGTGTAACTTGTCATAGAATACACTGAGACGATGCAGCCCATGGACTGCAACGCGTAGCGCAAACTTCTTGTTCGGCGTGTCATCTCTAGTACGTTAGTACATTATACCTCAATGCATTTAAGTTATTCATTTATTGTAATTAACCAAATATGGATTTTGACCGAAATAAAATGATGATTGATTGATTAAAAGAACATGTAGAGTCGCAAGCGTCCATAGGGTACGGGGTGTCACCATGTGCTTGTTTTTTACCGTCATATAAACAAATAGTTAGAACCTTTTTAGGGTAAAACTGTATTTATCGTTACGGAGGTACTCCGGAGATTTATACAGTTGATCTTGCATCTTTATCTTGCTACTTTGTATCAGCGCCAATCGTGACGCATGCGCGAGTGGTGCGGACGGTATTCTCTATATTATCAAGCTGCTACGTACTGCGTCGTAGAGCCATGAGCATAGCGAGGCAGTGTATGAGTAAAATAAACTTAGTTGTGTGAACTTGAACCAGACGTGTGGTATGTTTTCATATATTTGGGCGTTTTTCAAAAAAAGGTGTACAAAACGTATTTTTTTCAGAATTCTTTTTTTTTGTTTTTCTTACAAGAAAAAAAGTGTCACAGATTTTACTATGTAATTATTTTCTTCCAGTGCGTCACGACCATATAAATAAAAAAACCGGCCAAGTGCGAGTCGGACTGGCGCACGAAGGGTTCCGTACCATTATCAATAAAAATATTTATTTTATTTTGTTTTTAGTATTTGTTGTTTTGCGGCAACAGAAATACATCATCTGTGAAAATTTCAACTGGAACTATCACGGTATCAGTGAGATACAGCCCGGTGACAGACAGACGGACGGACGGTCAGACGGACATCGGAGTCTTAGTAATAGGGTCCCGTTTTACTCTTTGACTACGGAATCCTAAAAAAGACTGCATTCAAAAATGTGACGATCTGGAATGGAATATTTAGGACAGTTTTTTTCTTGTATGAGGATCGATAGCATCAAAGATTCGAGTAAGAAAAACAAAACGAATTCTGAAAAAAAAAAAGGTTTGTACGCTTTTTTTTAAAAACGCCCATTTAACACCTCACATACCTAACAGTTAGGTGTCAAATATACCATACAGGATGTATTTTCCAAACAGGGAGTGAGGGAAACTCCGAAACTAAAAGAAATACGGAAATTTGCTTGTAGGAGTCACAACACCGATTTTAGAAAAAATAATATCTGCATTCAATGATTTTCAAAAAACACGGTCGGTAATTAAACCCGCTCAACTCTGTCATCAAAATTAGTTTTTTTATGCGTAAATTAATAGCGCTGGATGTAAGGGACAATTACTGCTATGAAAGCCTGTACATATTATCACAGGAAAATGGGGTAATTCATAGTTTTAGTTATAGATAAATATCTTTTAATATATTTTTTATTTCTAAAATCGGTCTCGTGGCTCCTAAGAGTTAATATATATCTATTGTTGTTACAGATTTTCCCTTACTGCCCCGTTTGAATACCTACAATACATCCTGTATATGAAAACACAGCTTTTCATCTCTGGTGAACGGTGAACATTCACCCTTAGACTGTAAGATGAGAAACAGCTGAACATTACCTAATACTGCAACATATCATGTGCACCAGCTTAACATATGTCGATAACTCTTCTAATATTACCTCGCATGCCTACACCCCATAATATCGACGGCGAGCATTTTCCGGCTACTAATTCAGAGCTAATACGACTGGCTGATGATTGGAATTGTTCGCTGCTCGTTAGTTAGTGTGTAACTGGCTTTATATCACTCTGAACGAAGTTACCTGAGCTCATGATTGGTCAGAATCATAGGAGTATAAAGCTACACGTAATAGGGGGTTGAATGATAGTCAAATTCCAGATCAATAAAAATTAACAACTTAGAAGAGTTGAAAAGTCTCCGATAATTTTTATTCAAAGTACAATATCTTAAAACAGGCTGGACCGATTTTGTTAAAACTTAGCTAAGAACTATTATTATTATTATTAAACCATTTATTTCAGGCATCTAAGGCCCATACTTACAAAATACCTTAAAGACTAACATACATACAATTATAAAATTAAAAAAACTAATTATTATTTAGGCGACGAAACAGTGTGGCTCCGTTGCGTCATCAATTCCGGTGTAGAATTCGGTAGGTTGCCCCGGAACCGCCGAAACACGACACCCTTCGGCAAGAAGTCAGCACACGCGATGGTCTCCTGCAGCGGCCGCGGCACGCGCACCACAAACGAGCTGAAGTGCACGTAGTGGCGCGAACGCAGCTGGAAAACCCTTAGCGAGTAGCCAGTCTTCTGGTGAATTTACTCCACCCATGTCATCAGCCGTTGCGGAGTAATGCAGGCGCGACACGTACAGCGCCTTACTCGGTGTGACAACCCGCAGACCAGAACCAACCGGCTCTGCTGATTACGATCACGACAGCATCGGACAAAAAAAATCGCATTCAAATCGGTCCATTTGTTTAGGAGCTACGATGACACAGACACGTTAAACTTATAACACCCCTGTTTTTGCGTCGGGGGTTAAATTATTTTATTATCAAAAGGCGCGACACGTACAGCGCCATACTCGGTGTGGCAACCCGTAGACCAGAACCAACCGGCTCTGCTGATTACGATCACGACAGCATCGGACAAAAAAAATCGCATTCAAATCGGTCCATTTGTTTAGGAGCTACGATGACACAGACACGTTAAACTTATAACACCCCTGTTTTTGCGTCGGGGGTTAAATTATTTTATTATCAAAATTATGATTAATTACCTAGTTTAGTCAAAAACGTCAATAATTCAGTCAATTTTAGAGGGACGTGCTTTTTGTAAAGTGATAGGAACTTGACTAATAGTCAAATAATTAACTTAATTTTGTATTTAAAGCAGCAACGTCTGCTAACAAAAATTTATAAATTTCAAATTAAATAAAAAACATGAAAATTTTAATGTTCCGAACCCGATCCGAACCGGTCACAGGCATACGCGGCCTGTCGCTACCAACCCACTGAGCTATCGGAACCATCCATATCGTACCGGAAAAATCATTAACTGTTCATGAATCATCAAAAACGCTCTTATAAAATTACACAGAACCCACGCGGAGCCACCGTATAAAAATATAGCATATGTCCATTCCGAAGATTCTATAAATTTACTAGTAAAATAATTTTTAAAATCGAATGCGTAGTATAGGAGATAACCTCTTAAAAAAATTGTATAATACAAACTTACATTTCACCAACATTATCTCTTTTTCATTCATTAGTATAGATAATATAGATTTTTAAAAGCCTAAAGATGCACTTCCACGAGCCTATTTTTGGTCCGTCAACGGTACGATTGTCTCACTCTTATGGTGGCACTACACTTGGCGGTATTTGCCCAAATATTCGTGTTGCATCTTTTTTCTACCTACGGCAAATGAAAGAGAGGCAACGACGCAACGCGAACACGAACCCCAAGTGTACAACTTAGTACGACCATTAGCCGCTCGCTTAGAGCAGGACACCTGTTGTACTCTAGACATGGTACAGTCGCCAACACATACACTACAGCGTGTTCAAAAATATCGGAACATGCACCCTAATGCCTTGAAAATAGAGTTGTGTTCATATGTTTGTGAGTTGCTTGTTTGCTCCGATGTACCTATGTGATGGCGACTGTACTTAAATCCAGATAGATTTAGTGTTAAAAGCTGCGCTTACACATCCAAGTCCACAGAAGGCGTTCATTAAGCTAATTATGGGTCCCGAGGGCGAAAGTATGTTAATTAAGCCTTATTTGCTCTGCGCCATTTTTGGTTATTTTGGAGTCGTTAGCAGCCGCTAAATAGCTGTTGCAAGGAATGTTATAGGCGGGTAGGGTAAACTAATCAAGCTATACTAATTACTAATACATACTAATTTACACTAATTACGTTTTATTTCAATATTCATTTATTATTTACTATTAATTTGTATTTTATTTTATACTAATTTTATAAAGAGTCTACGAGGTTATAGCTTTATAAGTTTGTATTGTAGGGGTTATCTGCGGAAACACACCACACCACATATCCTATGTCGAAAATTTCTTCACCCGTGCAAAACCCTCACGCCGATATTAGTTTAGCTAAGTTACTTGTTTTGTTACTTACACTAGTTTTTAAGTAAATATATTGTTACTAACAAATTATGGATGAATAGTCCGAAATATATGATTTTTAATTTAATTTATGTTTATAGAACGGACTTTCCTAGATAGGCATAAACTATATTTTATTATTGCAATACGGGCGAAGCCAGTCTAGACTAATAATAAAATAATTATGTAAGTTTGTGTGTAGGGGGTAATTCTAGGAACCACGTACTAATCCGATTTTAAAATATCATTCAGCAGTCGACACTATCTCTGCATCTTTGGGATTGTCTATAATCGGACGGACCCGCGCGGACATCAATATATCTATACGTAAAACCTGCATTTCCTCCCAAGTTTTCAGTACTATCATATGACTATAACCCTCACAATATCTCAAGGATAATAAAACCTGCAGGTAAGATCGAAGCAAAGATTGATGGCCACAACGCATGATGGACGGTAGCTCGGAAATTGCATCGCCACTCAAATGCACCTGAGTCCGTAAAGAACATGTGTCGTTCAAGTGAAAATGTACCTTAGTACTAAGCATTAAAGTACCATTTCGCAAAGATTGGTAAGAATTTGCCTAGGAAAATTGGCCAGTTATGGCCTTTTGGAAGGAACTCAAGACGCGACCGCTGCTAGGTAAGTTTTGAGGAGTATATAACTCTGTACCTACAATGTGACAAATGATAATCTTGGTTTAGACTCCATAGAAGTGCAACGCGTAGCCTTCGGACTTTAAAAGGCTCCTGCCATTTTTGAACTGAATGAATGGTACTTATCATAATCCATTTAGGCTGAGTACAGAGTTAGTTACGAGACTACAAATACTTTAATGATTATGATGATTTTCAGTAGACCGTTCCATGCCCGCTCCGAGTCCGGTCCGAGTTTGGCCGGCACTCTTCACCGAGGCTTTCATACGTTGCCCTTTCACCGGCCGACAAACACTGACTCAATAAGATTGCGTAGAAAACTAGGTATTCGTGTTGCCACTAATAATCCCTTTTCAAGTACAAAACCTCCAGCCACCTGGATGACGAATGTCCAGAGAGACATGAAGGAGATGGACCTTGCTACAGAGGACGCACAGGACCGAGGAAAGTGGCGCCGCATGATTGGGAAAGCCGACCCCACGTAACGGGATAAGGCGAGGCCAAAGAAAGAAGAAGAAGTACAAAACCTATGTAATTATCAGTGTGCCATGCCTTTACACACTAGTCAATGCTAACACAGGAATCAGCGCATAAACCAAGATGAATTACACGTCGTCAACATCCTCCGACCGTTTTCCCGATGTACCTTTAAGAAGCCCAATATTTGGCGTAAACACTAGTTTTTCGTAAGCGACTGCCATCTGACCTTCCAACCCCCTCTGGGTTAAAAACTAGACATTGTTGGGGTTAGAAAGGTTTTCTCACGATGATTTCCATCACCAAAAACCAAATGGTATCTCCTACCCAACATGTTTTTTTTTTTGAAAACCGAGCTTACGAGTCGGGGTTTGAACCCACGACCTGCACATGAAAGTACTGTGCAAACAGGTGAGTATTTAACAAAAAGTTTAATTTGAAACCTACGCCAAATCAAAGAATCAGGTACCAAAGTGACCCCGGGCTCTTTTTCGCTAGATTCTAGCCTTATTAATCCAAAACTCTTCTACAACTCTAGATGTTAATTAACCCTGTGGGAGAACTAGCGTACCTAATTCGATATCTAGAATCGAACTCTTGGCATGCGGACTCGCTCGGGCAGCCAAATCGATCGAGCACCGATCATATTTCCACCAAAGTGGCTCATTACTCAGCCGACTAATCTGACTGAAAAACTCATTGCTGTGATGTCTGACCTAGCTCGGCATACGTTATTTCACTAACTTAAATTGCTGAGGGAGTAGAAATGCACAGGTGAACACACAGATTTATGTGCAATGGCTGATAGTGTCGAAATTTGGAGTATCAAGTTCCTAACTTCCTACCTATGCTAGACATACAAGTAGTGGTGAACAATAGGCAGGTGTCAACCAATAGGCTTTAAGGTGTCTAACTATCAGTCCCTTATTCTACTGAAAAACGCCGAATGCGTTGTTTCGTCGAATTTTTATTTAATTGATTGTTTTTCCTCAGAAAACGTGAAGTTAGGTTATATTTGTTTTATAAGAATTCTCAAGAGTTTGCTGTTTCTGAAAAAAAAATTTTTTTGATGAAATGAAAATTCGGCGAAACATTCATTCGTTGAAACGTTTTTCGGTAAAACAATGGTACCTATTGGCCCTACCGGGATAAGGTAGTGTCACTAAAGTAGGTTTAGTGGCTTAATATTACATTTAATAACGATTAGACTGACTATATGCTACTCATGTCCACAAATACACCATTATTTCTAGCAATAAAGAAAACGGGTCGATAAATCATTATGATTTACGCTTCGACATAATGTTAAAGAGGTACCCATAAATTATTGACCTACGAAACCTAGCATTGGGTAACCAGCGAAAGGTGAACATTTCATTATGACATAAAATACGAGTAAAGTGTAGTTAGAATATCGTGTGAATACTTAAGTAAATCAAGCTGATTTCAGTGACAATACTTTAATCTAGTTCACATATTCAGTAGCAATCACGTCACGCATACATATCAGCGGCTTAAATTAAATTAAAAATCATTTATTTCGGACTAATTCATCCATAATTTGTTAGTAACAATATATTAACTTAGAGTAGGTATATCTACGGAGGAGCTACGATACGATGATACTGTTGTAAGGAACGAAAAAGCTCTTATGCAGCTAAATTAAGAACTGGTATTAAAATGGCTGATGGCTTACCATAAACAAACTACATAATTTGGGCGGGTAATAGTTTATTTGCCGCAACCTCATAATATTTAACTCAGTAGCGGCACAGAATAAGTAATAGTACTACGTACAGAAGGTTCTCTGTTAACAAATTCCCTGTTTAAGGTGGATAATGAAATTAAAGATAAAAAACGTAAACAAAGAACTGTCAACGTCAAAGTGACATCTCAGGGGCAATCAACCAGGTTTTGGTTTTAACTATTTAATGAATATATCGTCACTACTTTTGGCTGAGGCTCCATGGTGTTTTCGGTCGTATGAGTCCACACAAACACAAACAACAAAACAAAACAAAAACGTAACAACAAACAAAAATTCAACAACAGAGTGCGTAAGCGGAAAGGAAAACATTCGATCACGACAAACGTCAGAAAACGAATGCGATTCATAGCTATTACCACGAACTTCGAATCTCGAACTTCGTATATCTCCGTCTCTATCGCACTTATGGTTTATGGTACTCGAGCGACCGAAAAGGAGATATACGAAGTTCGAGATTCGAAGTTCGTGGTAGCGCCGCAGCTCGGGGCAAAGATATTAAAGCGGTCTACGCACGATCAGACAAGTCGATTCAGTATAAATGGAACTTGAATTAATTACTCATTAACTAAAAAATTAAGAATAAGGTATAGGAATATCCAGGTATATTATAGTATTTTTCACAATCGTGTTATAATAGAGAGCTTTTTAGTCGAGTACCGTGTTTAGGCCACGAAGCTTGCTGAGTGGCCTAAGTAAGGTACGAGATTAAAAAGCTTGATTATAACACTATTGTGAACAATACTTTTTGTACGAGTTCATTAAAATTAATTTTCTACGAGTCAACTGAACTAATTAAACAAACTCGATACTCTTGAAACGAAGTGCAGCTCATCGCTAGTACGCTTGTTGATATCTTAAAAGACATCAACGAGCGTACGACATCAAAGCGATTCTATTGGTCCAATTCATTACAGTTCAGTAAAGCAGCCACGTGATTGGTCGAATTTATTTTAGTTGTCTGGAGAGTATCGAAAAGTAGTTATTTCGAATGTTTCGACAGTAACATGGACTACAACTATGAAAAGAGTGACGTTGCAGTATTCTCTATGAAATCTTAATACACATATTTTAATCGTCGAGTACAAAAATTAAATTACGAACCAAAGGTTTACAATTCCTAACCATTGCCAGTGGCGTAAATATAAACTGCACATATTTATGAATATAAAATAAATACGTTTTCATTTTGCTTATTTAAATATTTACGAATATTTTCCAGTCATTATTTTACGTGAAAATTAGTCGCATTATTTTTTATCTCGCGTATTTAACGAATTTAAGTTTCCACTTCTTGGGATTGATTTTATTGCAGTGGCAACACATTTGTTTACATTTTTTATCTTTAATTTCATTATCCACTTTAGGTACGCCAAACGTGCCTAAATGTGGCCATCCCTTTCTATCGCATGCAACGCGCTGCGACCCGAGCGAGCGTCTCGTACCAACACGCGGCAGCTACTAATGGGCCGCCAATTTGGCGGCCGCCGGCATGTACTTCTAGCGACGCGACGGGATCACTAGAGTGAACCGCCCGTGGTAGCGGCAAATAAAAAATAGTGGAAATATGACAAGGACAACGAATGATTTATCCCTTTCTGTCACACTTATTGAGATTCGTGTACTACCATCTCGCTCGGTCGTGGTATTATTATTACCATAGCTTCTCTGTAGAAATCTTTACTCTAAGGTTAGCGGGGCAACTGGTGACGTGGTGACCGATGCGGGCTATACTCTAAGGTCAGCGGGGCAACTGGTGACGTGGTGACCGATGCGGGCTATACTCTAAGGTCAGCGGGGCTACTGGTGACGTGGTGACCGATGCGGGCTATACTCTAAGGTCAGCGGGGCAACTGGTGACGTGGTGACCGATGCGGGCTATACTCTAAGGTCAGCGGGGCAACTGGTGACGTGGTGACCGATGCAGGCTATACTCTAAGGTCAGCGGGGCTAATGGTGACGTGGTGACCGATGCGGGCTATACTCTAAGGTCAGTGGGGCTACTGGTGACGTGGTGACCGATGCGAGCTATACTCTAAGGTCAGCGGGGCAACTGGTGACGTGGTGACCGATGCGGGCTATACTCTAAGGTCAGCGGGGCAACTGGTGACGTGGTGACCGATGCGGGCTATACTCTAAGGACAGCGGGGCAACTAGTGACGTGGTGACCGATGCGGGCTATACTCTAAGGTCAGCGGTGCTACTGGTGACGTGGTCACCGATGCGGGCTATACTCTAAGGTCAGCGGGGCAACTGGTGACGTGGTGACCGATGCGGGCTATACTCTAAGGTCAGCGGGGCAACTAGTGACGTGGTGACCGATGCGGACTATACTCTAAGTTCAGCGGGGCTACTGGTGACGTGGTCACCGATGCGGGCTATACTCTAAGGTCAGCGGGGCAACTGGTGACGTGGTGACCGATGCGGGCTATACTCTAAGGTCAGTGGGGCTACTGGTGACGTGGTGACCGATGCGGGCTATACTCTAAGGTCAGCGGGGCAACTAGTGACGTGGTGACCGATGCGGGCTATACTCTAAGGTCAGCGGGGCAACTAGTGACGTGGTGACCGATGCGGGCTATACTCTAAGGTCAGCGGGGCAATTAGTGACGTGGTGACCGATGCGGGGTATACTCTAAGGTCAGCGGGGCAACTGGTGACGTGGTGACCGATGCGGGCTATACTCTAAGGTCAGCGGGGCAACTGGTGACGTGGTGACCGATGCGGGCTATACTCTAAGGTCAGCGGGGCAACTGGTGACGTGGTGACCGATGCGGGCTATACTCTAAGGTCAGCGGGGCAACTGGTGACGTGGTGACCGATGCGGGCTATACTCTAAGGTCAGCGGGGCAACTGACCGACGCGGGACGAGAAAATGTACCTCTTTCTTATTTGCACAGTGCGAGTGAGACAGGAGCGGAGTCACGCTCTATGCGACTTGGGAGCAAGTTTATGCTAGAGTTGCTAGACGTGCAGAGTGCTACAAGCGTTTTTTGCTACATATGGAAACTAAGGCGCCGCAGGTTCATGGTCTTCTCTCCCTCTCACTGAGTATAAGCGTGAGCGAGATGGGAGTGCGTGTTCGGAAGCGCGGATATCATGTTTTTTAATTCAATTTTTTTGTTCGTTTAAATAAATAAAAAAGTAATCGCTAAGTTCCCCCAAACATGATATTGCCGATTTTTAAAACCAATTTTAATATGTTTAGCTTTTGTGCATAATTTGTTACGAATGCTTCAAGTGTTTTTTTGACCTAAGTTCGTGATTTTTTTCTATTAAGTAAGCGAAAATTGCTTAATCATGTTTCGAATCACATGTCTCGCAGCAGAAATTCGTATTTTTTTGAAACCCTATTATTATAAACTGACGCATTGTATTGTTTCAAAAATTCTGTTCGCTTAACTTAGCTGAACCTACGGCGCCTTAAGCTGCTACGGACTACGGCGTAGCGCTACGAATATAGCGTGGCGGTGGATGGGTTAAGAGGCTAAATTAGGTAAGCGATCTAAAGTACTGAGTTTAGACATGGATTGAATTGTATGCTGGTGTGCTCGATTGCGCTGAAACATATCTGAGTACATATGTAAGAGGGAGAGAGATCAAACTAATCGCAAAAACATTAATATTGCTATTCGAAGTGCATTGAGTCATATGGATTCTTGATACCACGTGATTGTGTCGTTTGATTTTCGCGGTAAAAACAGTCAAATCCACCTAGCCACTTTTTCTTAATGAAAGTATCAGTACGGTATGAAAATATTGCATCGAACCAATTTTCAAAAACATACAAAAACTTCTCTCTATTCCTTACAAGTGCCACATTAGCATTAACTCAATTAACTTCAACAAAAAAATAATTACACCCCTTCCGGGCATCGTGAGATAAGACTCAGACCGAACTAAATACAAAACTGAAACTCAACCCCCCCGGTCTTATAAACCACCAACATTACGTCCCTGGGTGGTGATCGCGTAGAATCACTGCAAGACGTGCATACTAGTTGGAAAGGGACACATGCAAATGGAGGCGAGTTGAAAAAGGACAGGGTAAACTTCTGCAGTTGTCATAATTTTGCGCGGCAGACTAATAATAAAGATAACGCTGGATCTTTGTGTTTTTACGGTAGCTGTGTTGTGGTCGGCGATTTGAGGTTAGGTTTTGAAAGTCTAGGTTTGACTGCGAAATTTAAAAAATCTCGTCATTCTTTGAGTTGATCCCATTTACTTGGGGTTGACGCAGACTGTTTTTTTCTTCCATACATCTCTATCACGCGTCATTTCGTCACTCGCCTATTTATAAAAATTGCCACTAATTTCAGCGAATTCTGATCAACTTTAATACTTGGCCTGTCAACCTAGGCATAGACGTATTAGTAAAAGAAGATAATTTACAATGTTTAACAGTATTAAATGAAAATAAGGTGAATACATTTTCAACACTACAACAGAGCTCAGTGGCTAATAATTAACTAGCTAGCAGGGAAATTGCGTGACTTTTCTAACGCGCTTTAGGACAAATCAGCAGTCATTTTATGAAGATGAAAATGACAGTTGTTATTTTTTAATATCTAAACGCTCGTCCAAATTAGTGGACTACCTAGCTGAATCACTTCCTTTTTGTTTATATCTGTCAAAATTAGAATAACTGAGACATCATAGTAAGGATCTTCTGTCAAATATTGTGGATGGAATACGGCCCTTATTGCCTGTTATCACCGAAAACATACTGCTTAAACTCTAACCCCATATTCATAAAACTTAACAAACCTCTGTTAAGTAAAATGTGCTTGTCCCTTTCTCACTAACACAAACGTCAAAGTGACAGATAATGACAAACTAATTTTAACGACATTTTAGCTAAAATAAATATGGGTGATGATACTGATGATCGTTTATGAATAAGGCCATTAGTTAATATATTAGTGGCTATGTAATAATTAGAAGATGAATTTATTTCTAGTCACTTGTTGCTTTGGCTGCTTAGACCGAGTCCAACCAGCATTTAACATTCAGGAACCTAGGCGTTCGGTTCTTACGTGGTTTCCTCTTCATAGCGGGAAAACATCGGCTACAAGCCGACTGTAAGTGCTAGGAAAAGTTGGCATTGAAAGTGTTTAGATTATTTAAATTTAAATTTCTTTTAATTACATAATAATAACCCAGCACGTCGTTCAATCATGTTTAAAAATACATTATTTGCAAGTAAGGCTCGATTCATCGTCACAAAGGAAACGAAATTAAAAAAAAACTGCAACTTCTTAAAATGCATTCTCCGGCCACAGAAATAAAATCCAACGGAGCCACTTTTACTGGAGTTTCCGAGACTTTGCCGTTTCAGTGGAAACGGAATGAGTCCGAGGTGACTGGCTGAATTAATAAGCTGTACATCGCCTTTACGATAGTTGTTCAAGTTTTTTTTATTATTTTGTATACATAATGTAACCACATCTATATGGATATTTGAAACTTATGCCCACAAAAATAGTCGAACGTGGTTTTATAAGATGTGTCTTTGTTTTGACATTCTTGGATTTTATTTGTATAAATAAAATTTAATGTTTGTTTACGTCGATGGTGCATTAAGGAAGCATCGCTTATAAAATTTTATTACGTTGAGTTTCATGTCATAGATACTTCATTTAACAAAAACAATGACGAACATAATATTTTCGTCTTTTGTACTAAATATAGTACAAATTCTAATTATATTTGAGCCCCTTATAAACATAGATCCAAATTCAAAAGGGTGATATGCATCGCGGATCTTATGAGGCCATGGTGTCTAAACACAAACTAAAAGGTATCAATTCATACATTTTTGCATTTCCAAAACCACAATGTTATTCAATGTGTAATGATCTCTTCAAAAGTAAAGCTATCCGAAACCGGAAATTCAATCAAAATAATTACAATTCCGTATCACAAAGCGAGTTCAGCCCGTCACGTCACGTCACGTCGTCGTCACGTGAAGGCTGACGTGACGTTACTTATTCATCGCTAAATTACCGAGATATTACTTACATAGGGGTTATGGATTCGCCTTAAGGTAATCTTTACTTATATTCGAAGTTGGTACTTCGTTTTAAGTGTTGTAAGTTGTAACATGTTTATACCAGGAGCTCGGGATGAAGTCGAATAATTTTAGCAACGTATTCCTGGCCATGTTTAGAAAACAAAATTTTATTTAATGTAAGCTGATTTCATCTCAGTTTTTTGGTACGCAGTTTTTACTTGTCTAATAAAAAGAGATAACATTAACAAACGTGTCAGACCGCCCTAATCCATATTTTTCCTATGTAATAAATAATAATATTGCCATGTAATAAAAACCATATAATTATGAAGACGAAATTGCTAATGTAAGCTTTAGCCACTAACCATACAATAAAAATTTACAATTGGGTATTTGACAACAGTCAAAATACATAGTTTTTTCATTTGCGACAGATAAACATTACGAAAATACTCGGAAAGTACCAAGCCTTCATTTATGTTTGCTATTTTAAGATTTCTTAATTCATAAAACTAACAATAAGGACGTTGTTTGATTGTAATCCCTACAAATTCCATACTAACGGAGCATATTTGACGTTTTCAAAAAAAGAAGCTGATTTGACTTTTGTCAAGTACCCAATTGAATTAGGGTCAACTAGGTACAATATGAACTGGAAAAGTAAATAAAAGCAAAGATTATCTTAATAATCTTTGGTAAAAGGGAGTCCGATGGATGTGGGTGGCGCAGGACCGGTCATTGTGGCACTCTTTGGGGGAGGCCTATGTCCAGCAGTGGACGTCTTTTGGCTGATATGATGATGATGATGAATAAGAGCAGGGTTTGCTTTGTTTTGAAATCGGAGGTATCAAAACAAATGCACCTCTATTACAATTGTGAATGATATAAATTCCTTTGAACAGGAGGATGCCTTTTAATAGGCAAAAGGGCAACTCTGCCCTCCTAAGCCGAATGGCGCTATCTCAAAATAATATGACATTGTAAGTTATGTCATTTGACGTAAATTTTAAATTACATATTCCAATGACATTTCATTTTGAGATAGCGCCATTTGGCTAATGAGGGCAGAACTAGAGGTCACGGCAAATGTTTTAGAACCTTCTGCCATTAAGCGATCAATTCTCAAAGTAACCAATGAAATTTCAGAATGGGAAGTGTAGCTTTGAGAATGGCTGTAATCTAGTTTCAGGCGAACTTTTAAACGATCTCTTCAAGTTAAAGTTCGTAAGTTGGAAGTTAAGCCACAGGATCTGAATATTCAATCGAGGTTTTATATGTTGTTTAAGATTGCTAGCGCGGGGAATGTTATGTATGTAGTGTGGGTCCTTTTGGCTAGTTATGCTATTTACAACTTGGGTTAGATTAACTAAAATTTTTACTAAAAACTCCGTGCTTATTAGAGTTAGAGGGGTAATCAGGTAACGTTCCGAACGCGCGTTAGGACTATTTAACTGTAATTTTTTCAAATAAAAAGTGACATTTAGATCTACCTGACGCGCGTACAATGCGTTACGTGATTGACCTGCTCGTCTGCAAGTTGAATCCAGTATATTTTTAAACGGCATTAGGCGACAAAGCGGACCCCGGGCTTCTTTAGGGTGCAACTAAAAAAACGCTAGGAGGATGCTATTTTATATTATTTTAGTAGCAATGTTGTTACTTACTTACTATTAGTATTGGCGTATTAAAAATGTATTCATTTTGAGTAGGATTCTAGCATGCGACCAACCACACTGAAGCTAGAAGCAGGCAAGGATTACACTCTCACCACAAAGTATAATGTTTATGACAACCCCTAATTTATATAGCCTTAGAACAACATGTCGTGCGGCAACTGACCGGCGACAAGCGTGATTTGTGGTCAGTCGCTGCCGCTGACGTGCCAATTGTCTCCGTCTTGAGACGCGACGCGAGCCACGAGCGACGAGCGATAGCGGGTTAATGCGGCTTATGTCACAAGCGTGTAGCGAAAACATTTATAGGCATAATGGTTGCCGTATTACGTAAAAACTTTGACCGCTGTTATTTGTTAAATAAAAGTCACATGCGTAAATTTAAGCAAATAATAAATACATTTTATGGAATACAAATCAATGATCACTGACTGCTATTGCATTTTAAAGTTTAAAGTAAAAAAGTCCTTAGGATAACATCATCACTACAATGTTTAAAGTTTATGATTTACTAAGCCTTACAACATGTCGTGTGGCGGCCGGCGGCAACTGACCGGCGACAAGCGTGATTTGTGGTGAGTCGCTGCCGTTGACGTGCCAAGTCTCCGTCTTGAGACGTGACGCGAGCCACGAGCGAGGAGCGATGGCGAATCAACGCGGTAAGAGTCTAGCGCAAACAATTTTAAGACACGAAGTTTGCTATGTTAAAACAAAAAAGCTAATTGAACACTGTTGGTTATTTGTCGGCGTTTATGCAAAACGTGTTTCGCAAATAAACATCACATGAGCAAATTGAAGCAAATGACACATGCTTTTTTTGGAATACAATGTAATTACTAATCATAAGAACTGAATTGTACCTATTTGAAAGGCGAACGAATTCCGCTTAGTTCCTTAGGGGTAGTTATCCGACTTGTGTTTTGTTATATAATTTTCCGCTCATCTATGATAAGTTGAATATTATATAATGAAGTATGCTCAAATCTGTAAATCTTAGCGTGTTTGTAGCTGCTACCTGCTGTATTTGCTTTTTTACATCAATAGCAACCTAGGCAAATAGGTATCAAATGATAATTATACATAATTTTAGTGTTCCGTATCAACATTGTTCAAAACGTTATAAAATCACTCGGCCTCCGTACCTCTATTTATTTATTTATATAAACTTTATTACTTACAAAAGGCGGACTCAATGCTTTAAGGCATTTTCCGCCAGTCAACCGCAGGGCTAAACAGAAAAGCTCTATCATAGGCAGTTTTTTATAAAATTACATTTGAAACCGCTCCGCTTATGCGCCCGTCGCTCGCATGTAACTCGCGCCGCGCTCCGCGCTGTCACGACCAGCGGACTGTGTAAACGCTCCTTGATACAAACCCCTAAGGCCACGCAATATAGAGTTATGGTATAACTTAGTATAGGGTAAGGTGGGGCTTAAAGGTCCGCGGGTAAAAAGGTCCACTATGCCTAACTCCGAAATTAAAACTTCGTTTGACATCGAAATGGCCGGACTGTGAGGGGTTTGCGGGGGGAGTACGCGTGCCGCCTCGCGCAGTGCGCTGGCGAACGCCGAACGGTCTGTACGTGTCCGCGTCGAAAAAATTTAATGTAAGTAAAATTTTGCACTTCATTTTTTTTTTTTTTATTGCTTTTATTTAAACCGTTAGAGTTGCAAGTTTGTTTTATACATGGTCATTTTATATACGGTTTCAAGTTAAGATGGTGTAATTCAAATGCAAAAAATTGTATTCTTCGTTATAACCTTGAAATTAAACTAAGTCACTACGGGGCATAAAGGTCCATCTGTGGACCTTTTAGCCCCGTGGTGGACCTTTTAGCCCCTTATGAAAACAATGTATTTAGTTAATTATTTTATTCTAGAATGCGTGTTTATAAGAGAAAAACCGAACGAGGGACGAAGTCTGTGGAGATAATGAAGCGAGCTGCTGAGTTGGTGATAAGTGGAGAAAAATCACAGAGACAAGTTTGTCGAGATCTTGAGATTAGCAAAACCTCTTTGAAGAGATTCATGCAGCGTTTAAAGGAAAATCCTGATTCGCCGAAATTTGGCTATGGAACACCTAGACAGGTGTTCAACCAAGCACAAGAAGCATCCCTCACGGAGTATTTGCTCACGGTTGCTCAAATTTATCACGGTTTCAAACACATGGCATGCTACCAAAATGGCTGGGAAAGAATGGTTGACTGGATTTTTATCACGAAATAGTAGTCTCTCCATTCGAAAACCGGAAGCCACTAGTTTAAGTAGAGCAACATCTTTTAATAAGACAAACGTGGGTGAATATTTTGATAAACTCGCCTCTGTCATGGATCGTTATAAATTTAGAGGCTCATCTATCTATATGGAACGCAGATGAAACGGGCGTTACGACTGTTACTAAACCTTCCAAAATAATTGCTGCTAAAGGAAAACGAAACATCGGATCAGTCACATCAGCTGAAAGAGGAACTAATGTATCATTGCTTGTGGCTGTTTCAGCAACTGGGTCATCTGTGCCACCGTTGTTTGTATTTCCAAGAAAGAGATACCAAGACCATTTTGTGCGTGATGGGCCGGTTGAAAGTATTGGTGCAGGGAATGCAAGCGGCTGGATGACAGATGTCGAGTTTCTACTTTTCATGGAACATTTTATCGCTTACGTAAAACCAAACATAGAGTCACCTGTGCTACTTTTATTAGATAATCACTCGTCTCATCTGTCAGTGCCGGTGTTGGATTTAGCGAAAGATAATGGAGTAGTGATGCTATCTTATCCTCCCCATTGCTCCCACAAATTACAACCTCTAGACGTCTCAGTGTTCGGGCCCTTTAAAAGGTATATATCATCTACACAAGATGCATGGATGCGCAATAATCCTGGTAAAACTCTCACTATTTACGATATCCCTGGGATAGTCCGAACAGCTTTGCCACTGGCTCTAACCTCCAACAACATCACAAATGGGTTCAAAAAAGCTGGAGTGTATCCGTTCAATCGCGTTATCTTTGATGATTTGGATTTTACTCCAAGTTTTGTAACTGACCGGCCAAATCCTGAAAACGAAGGTCTGACATTTTCTGCATCTACGGAAGTTCAGCCACCGATCACTCCTCCTGCTGGGCCTTTGAATAGCTCTCGATTGACAATTAATGAGACTGCGTTGTCTGGTACACCACTTTTGTCATCATCAAGTGATCCTGCAGTATCTTCTGCAGCTGCTGTTGAGGCACATCTTCAGCCTTCAACATCACATGCAATTTCATCAATCAGCAGTGAACCCCAACCGTCAACATCTGCGGATAACTTTTCTCCGTTATCAATTAGACCTCTGCCTAAGGCCGGAGCTCGTAAAGTTATGAATAGGAAACGGCGTAAGACAGCCATATTAACAGACACACCTGAAAAGGAAGCTCTAACTCGCGAACAAGAAAATAAAAAGAAAATGCAGGTCACTTCTCGCAAAAAGCCGTAACAAAAAAAAATAAGCAAGTGAAAAGAAGAATTTTATCAAATAAAAATAAAAATAGCTCTAGTTCTGAAGAAGAAGAATGTTTTTGTTTAGTGTGCTGTGACTCATTTGCAGATAGTGTTCCTGGAGAAGGCTGGGTACAATGCTCAGCTTGTAAAAAATGGGCCCATGACAGATGCACTGACCAACCCGCATCAAATGTAGCATATGTATGTTGCAATTGCGACTCAGATGGCGATTAGGTATCTAACTGATTATATTGATCTCAAATAATGTAAGTTTAAAATACTTTTATTTTAAATTACTCAAAGCTAAGTGACTATTTTTGTTTTGTTTCTAAATTTATGTTTTGAAGAGACGTTACTTTTAAGTTACCCAAAATATTATAAATAACTCAAGTTGAGTGACTGTGCTTGTTTTGATTCGTTCTGATTTTATGTTTTAAAGGTTAATTTTAAAAGGGTATTCTATAACGTAGATTATATGTCTGAGACCAAAAAGTAAACCACAAGACTTAATGTCACAATCTAAAAATTGTGCCCTAGTTATAAGTTGGGTAGAAAGTAATATGTATAGTTGACACTTGTTTACTATTTACACGACTGTTACATGTAAAAATATAATTGAGTTGATTTAACATGCCTTACTTTTATTTATCCGATTTAAATACCTACATAATGCCATACAGTTGAAGTGGTCCTTTTTGCCCTGACACTGGACCTTTATGCCCCACAGTCGGGGCAAAAAGTTCCATTCGACCCGACTTTCTATATTGTCAATATCTGGCTTGGAGTAGAAAACTGCTTGTATTCAAATATCGTCACTAATAGATGACAAATTATGCTATCCATTGCTATTAAAATCCTTTTCGTATACAATATAAGTTAGCAGTTACCACCAAATATATGTAAAATGGCCCTTTTTGCCCCGCCCTACCCTACTTACGAGGTGATGATTCCTTGTAATTACATGATAACTTGTAATTATATAGAAAATTGCTCTGGTTTAACACATTCAGTGCTGTGAACCCGATATCCAGTCCCTACGCCGTAGGCGCTTTCCGCTACATACGAGGAAAACCACGGGATCGGCTACGTGCGTAGCGATTCGCGGCACTGAATGTGTTAAAAAGTATAGTAGAGTTTGTCTATAACTTCCTAAGGGTGGAAGAAAATCCCGGAAGAGGTGCTTTAAACGGGCGTAAGTTCGCATTTACGCATATTTTTTTACTAAAAAACAAATGTACGTACGTAAATGTACACATGGGTGCCTACACTACACACGGCCTGTGACTTTGCCTGCGGCAAGAAAATGCATTCTTGCCAAACCAGTGAATTTGCACGGGACGGAATTAAATATAATTCTATGCGAATATCCGTTGTTCAAATATGAAAATAGTCACTAAAATAAAACAACCGAGAAACATACCACAGAAAAAGCGATATTGCATTCACTACTTAGCTACTGGTGACTGCAAAGATATATTTATGTCTAACGCGCTCAAAAAAGGTCTTGAAATGGACTTGACAATCTTGGTATTTTTTACTTATAATAAAACTCAAATATTCCTTATCGGCTGGCATGTGTGGTAGTTTGCCTACTCCACGTTACAAATTCCTAATCACATAATAGGTACTATTAAAAAGTAGTTACCAATTCCTTTTATATTTCTGATAGACCCACTGAATTACCAAGTACTTTGATATATGCTATAAGAAGTAAATTAAAACGAAGTGCACAGATTTCAACGTTTAATTAGACCCATGCTAGACCTGCTGTGCTATTCACAACCTCCAATCACATCGCCAATCTTATATCTTGACCCTCAAGTTCGTATAAAATACACGTAATCCAAGCTCTAATTTACACTGGTCCGCCTCAGTAGGTAAGCATTGTGAACCGGCCGAGCACGAGCAAAACGCGAGCACTTTCAATCGTGGCTGAGATGGACACATTAACAATTCAAGAACGTTGAAATAAAACACCCGGGACGCGGCGGGCCTAGCATGGTCGCGAGGAATAAGGTAATTCGATCATGTCCTTTTTGAAGTACATGCAACAGGTTTCATATTTTTCTCATCAGATTTTAAATATTGTTTCATAGTAATGGTAGGCAAGTGCATGCCACATTTAAACGACTTATCGTAGCAAATGATATTTCTGGCAATTATACATGGAGTATCATTTATGTGAAGGAAAGGATCATGAGGAAACCAATACGCATCAAAGAAGAAATTTAAAGGTATTTCCCCAATCCGCACTTGCACATCGGAGGGCATTAAATTTTATAATATATTATTGAAAATAACGTTTGTTGTATTAGTGACGCGACGTGAATTTTATTTCATATGCAATAGTTATATAAGTACATAATATTTATATTTTAATTTGATTGCTTTAAAAAGTCACAGTCTGGCAAATAAATGAAATAAATGATTTTTATACTGCAAGTAGGCCGCAATAGCACTTTTACAAGTCAAAAATCTACTAGCGTTTCTGAAAAAGAAGACCACTATTAAGAAGAAACGCCGAAACAAACTCAACAGTCAGTCATTGTTTGCCAAAAATAAGCTTATTAATTGCTGGACATAGGCCTCCCCCAAAGAGTTACAAAGTGACCGGTCCCGCGCCACCCGCATCATCAGTCCACCTTGACTACCCACGCCGCGCCTTCCGGTACGTGGTCACCACGCCGGCCGGTGCCTGTCCCAATGATAATACTTAACCTAGTTAAAATAAGTAAAAATTTGTATTAAAAGCGCTACATTTATTCCTTTTTAATCCACGTCCATGCTAGCCCTAAAGGACGCACAGAGGGAGATAATTAAATAGGGAGCCATCGCATCACTAACTCGATTATTGAGCGTCTGATCCGATGTGCCTTATATGCGACAGTCTCGTGCCGTCCTTTAGATTTACTGGAACATAATTTGTATGAGACTAGGCACGTAAAAGACCAAGTATGACAATTTTTTTTTTAAAGAACTATTTGCCTTCGCGGTTCCGCCCGCGTCTTGAATCACATTTATGATGAGGTAAGATAATTTATTTTATGATAAGAGATTACAGTATAAATTCGCATGTACACACAACACATGTACATGAATGTATGCATGTGTGTATTCGCAGTGTATAATAATAACGTACAATCCAACATATGTAACTACAAACTTACATTTCATCGATATCCGTTTTCCGTTTGATTGTTTGTATATGTATAGTAAAGTTCTCCAATATGTACAAATGATCTAAAGTATGTGAACACGACTTTATTGTTAAGGGCATAAGGTTGCTCAGATATTTTTGAACCTTTGGGAACGTACATATATTTATGAAAGCTCCAGAGACATACCTACCCAAGCTATTCCTTATCATCACAAAAACCACAGACGTCGCAAGGCTCAAAAGAACAAATTTGAAAACCAAAAAACAAATGGCGACTCCACACCTCTGTGCACATTTTCTTTTTCCGCCGTCAGAATGAAGCTCAGTCCATACGTTAACCGGAAGTGGACAGCGCTGAAATGGCGTCCGTCGTCCGCCCCCCCTCTCTTTAATTAAACCTTCGGATAAGGTTTTAACACGTCTCCCTTCAAAGGTATCCAGGTTTTTTAGGGTGGCAACCCTTTCGAGGGTTAAGGTGCTTTAAGCCTTTGTGCCTCAGATTTTTTGTAGTGCTTTGGAGAGCTGTTTTAAGCAGATTTCTTTGAAGTGCAGTTGGCTTGGACATGTGAGATGTGAGCACAAAGAGAAATAAGTAGGTATAGTGTACAGTCGGCGACAAAGTTAAATTTATCTTTAATACAATGGAATAAGGTTGAAAAGTGTACATTATGACGTCGGCTGTACCAACACAACAGTACGATACGCCCCACAATTTTATATATTTTAAAATTTTTCGTCCGTCATGCTTCATGCAGTACTTATGTGTGCTTTATAAAGTACATACAACATAGCAGATTAATATACTTAGAGAATATTGTTCTCGCAATATATCATGGACTTCCGCAAAGTAACGCCTGATGCAATAAATTATTACTTAGAGAATGTTATTTTTTTGTGCCGTTAGTCTTTAAAAAACCGGCCAAGTGCGAGTTGGACTCGCGCACGAAGGGTTCCGTACCATTATCTATAAAAACGGCAAAAAAATCACGTTTGTTGTATGGGAGGAGCCCCTCTTAAAAAAATATTTTATTTTGTTTTTAGTATTTGTTGTTATAGCGGCAACAGAAATACATCATCTGTGAAAATTTCAACTCTCTAGCTATCAAGGTTCTTGAGATACAGCCTGGTGACAGACAGACGGACGGACGGACGGACAGCGAAGTCTTAGTAATAGGGTCCCGTTTTACTCTTTGAGTACGGAACCCTAAAAAGAACAAATTGATTTTCTTTAAAAAATACACACATTTTACTTTTGTTTTAACTATCTCTGAAAACATAAAACTTCCGCATTTACAATATTTATATAGACAATGAATGACTCTATAAAAGACAGTTATATACCAATGTAAAAAAACCGGCCAAGTGCGAGTCAGACTCGCGCACGAAGGGTTCCGTACCATTATCAATAAAAATATTTATTTTATTTTGTTTTTAGTATTTGTTGTTATAGCGGCCACAGAAATACATCATCTGTGAAAATTTCAACTGGAACTATCACGGTATCAGTGAGATACAGCCTGGTGACAGACAGACGGACAGCGGAGTCTTAGTAATAGGGTCCCGTTTTACTCTTTGAGTACGGAACCCTAAAAAACTGTTTCCACGGCAATACCTAATCTCAAAATGTTGTCTAAACATATTGAAACAAAACTTTTACGAGTCGATAAACTATTAAAGTGTATATTTGGACAGAGCGCGGTTCCGATGCTAATATCATGCGCCTACGCACGGTCGGAAGCGATTTTACCACTGTTTTATACGTCGTGACATTATGGACGACTCTACAGTGTAAGGCCCCAGTGTCAGCGGGGAGATCGCTATAGGTCAATGAATTCTCGGGGATGCGTGTTGATACTGGTGAGTGTGGGACCAGCACTTGTGTCTCACTGTCGACACAGAGAATTTTCAAATCAATGAAGGCATTTCGCTTTTGACTCATCTAGAGTTGCATGCATCAATAGGCTATGGTGTCTTCTTACCACCATGTAGGTAGTATGGTGGTTGGCTACGTTATTAGCATTAAAAAAAGTGTTAATTAGGACAAAGCGCGGACCGGGGGGCGTCGTGGTAGAATGCTCGCGATCACACTGCGCCCCCCATTAATGGCAGGGACGGAAACGCCGGAGTGGTTTTAGTGGGTAGACTCCCACCCCTTTTTCTTTGAATAGAGTTGGCTGGAGTGTGAGAGTCACACATACCTCCCACTATAGCTTACCCAGGCTGGGGGGATGCGTAAGAGCATTTCCACTCCGTCAAGGACAAAGCGCGGTGACGGTGCAAAAGCATTGCGCCCACGCAGAGTCGGAAGCGATTTTTCCACTGTTTTAACACTGGAGACTTTGGGAATTTCTATAAAATTTAGTTATGTCCACGTACTTATTACAAAAACGTATTTATTCTTTTTCACTTCTCATGCTCTAAAAGTTGTCTTTATGTCGTGCGTAGGCGACATAAAGTCGCTTTTTATGCTCTAGAGCATAAAGTAAAATCTTCGTCGAAGACCAAGGCAATCGCTGCAACAGCCACACGAACATCTTTAACTTCATACAACAACCTCTTTATTTTATTTCGTTTCGTTCGTATTCTAAGACCAAGGCAAAGATACCAACAGCCAAAGTACACAATAAAACTTCATGAAATAAACTTATAATTTGTATTTCGTCTCATTTATTATTTTTTATATTTGTTTATTTTTCAATTTAGTAGATCAGTATAGTATTTAAATATTTCTCATTGCTCTAATGTAACTTTCAATTTTAATTAAATTAGCATTTACTATATTTACGTGTTGCTGTTTCATTTCCTCGCAATCGAAGTGAAAAGTAGAGTGTACAACTCGTCCATAAAACCCATTTTACACTCGACTTTATATCTATCCTCGCTCGCAAGCTCGCTCGGATGGATAAACGTCTCGAGTAAAATGGTGCGTTTTATGCACTTGTTGTACAATCTACTTTTTGTCATCCAAATGTTGAGGGTAAAATTAAAGTTGCATTTCCACTTACACTACGACCCAACCTTTCAATCTTGGTCCAAATCAAATAATTTCTACAATATTACTGTGCTCTCAGAAATGTGTGACCTGTGACTTCTACTCAGATATACGATCTTGAACCTTATATCCTTCATCACACGAGACATTATGGAAATATGTTATGTTTAGAGTAAATTGTCAATCGTAAAATCCAAACAGTTATGTTTTATTGTTGACAAAGTTACGTTATTTCTATGGAAAATTAAGTCTGTAATTTTGGTTCGGTTCTATGGGTTTTAGGTTAGAGAATTGTGTGTGAACTGCGGGTAAAGTTACATTCAAATAGCCTTATTTCAATTAAATTTTGTATGATTTAATCGTATCAGTTCAGATCAAACACACACACACACACACAAACACAAGCACAAGCTTTTGTTAACACAAATAGGTATGAAAAAACGCTGACCGCACAAAATCCCGGAAATGTAGGAGTCCCGAGCTTATCCTTACTAATAATATCGTTAAGGTCATTCACCGCAATTCTTATCAGACGTAAATTAATATCCTTTTGACGCATTTTTCATATCTTACTTTTATGAGCGTTTCTAACAAAATACGACCGTAAGACTGAAAGTTGAAATGTTATAACAAACTGAGGCCTAGCACATTTATTGTAAAGTCGCCGTCAATGGACTTTGCTAACTATGTAAACAAACCGCCATACTGAAATTGACATTATGACATTGTTTGTTTACATAGTTAGCAAAGTCTATTGACGGCGACTTTAGTGCAAGTGCAAGAATGTATAGACTCGTCCTAATCAAACATTATTAATTTATGATTTATGTCATTATTCATAAACTATCCGCAAACCCATTCTAGCTAAAATGCCGTTGAAATTCGTTTGCTTATGCCACATTGGCGTATTTGTTTGAGAGAAATGGTCAATAGATATTCCAGTTGACAGAAGTTTGTACGGTTTTATGAATAAGGGGATGAGACATTTGATTACACCTGAATGGCAGCAAGAGCTCACCAATACGATTCGCATTAAATTCCAACATGATTACCCTGTGGGAATTGGTCAGATCCAATTCGATTTTAGTGTAACAATTCGTGACTAATAAGTCATCATGTCCTGATTAAACGCATCGACGTTGACACGTGTAGACATGTATATGACGGCTCCATACGGGCTGTCGCTTATCGGGTCCCGCCACCGGGCTATTATGACGTCAGTCGGTCAGCGTTATCGCCGCTCGCAGGGCAGTTTCGTCCGATTGGGGACGTAAAAATTTATGCGTGCCGCTTGAATATTGGTTAAGAGATGTAGCTCAATCCCGGGATTTTTGGGTCCCGGGATTGACTATAATGAATCCCGGGGTCAGATGTATGAAACTGTAAATTCATCCTGACTAACTATCGTCTTCCTCATTGTTTTCCCATATATAAAGATTTTGTATTTACAACAATACAAAAATATACATTTGAGGCTGATAGAAATATCACTTAGCTCACGGACTGGACCAATTTGACAAAGTTGATGCCTTTTTAAACCGTCTTTAGATAATTGTATATGATTATTCATTATACATTTTATATGAAGGTCAATGCATTTGGCCCATGAAAAAGTCTGGATGTAGTTTTATCAAACAACCTACCAGACCTCATGGTCAAAATACACTGCGCATAGCACACAACAGCCGTGTACATTACCGTCTTCGAAGTAGTTCGAAGTTAAAGCATCAGGCCTGTTCCATTTGCCACTTCGGCTAAACTCGCCTCTCGCACACCGTGGTACAAATTCACCCGAACGCGGCTGACACTGCCAGACAGTGACACTTACGTCAGTGTCACAGAGGTGACAGACAACCTATATTAGACGAAAGAGGGTCTTTCGTCGAGGATGCGGTAAGCGGTGGACGCATTGCTTCTTGAGTGGAGCTTCTGCCGTTGGCTGCGTTATTGACGACTGACCAAAATACCGAACCACGTCGCTTTATAATTTAACTCAAACTACCGAACAACGTCGCTTTATAAGCAAACTTGAGATTGGAGAAATCATCTTAAATTAGATGGAAGCCATTTTTTAAAAGAAGAAGTAGACAAAAGAGCACGTTCTACGCGACAGAGCGGAATGGCATGGAGTTTGCCAGCTGTCAAACATATCTTTTGTTAGAAACCTGAGACCTTTTGTCATCATCCTCCTGGCGATTTCTAAAGACGGAGATGACGGCAAAAGACCTGTCGGTGTGTCTCTGGCTCTGTGGAAGGATGCTTGTGTGGGACGCTACCTGTGTAGACACACTGACACCGTCCCACATCCAACGGACTACTTCTAAAGCGGCTGCAGCGGCGGAAAACGCCGAAGTTCAGTTAAATAAATATAGAGACCTCGGTAGAGTGTACATCTTTGTGCCCTTTGGCGTCGAGACCCTCGGCCCGTCGGGTCCCAGATAAGTAATTTGCGGAAATCGCGTAATGTCTGGCTGATGTAACTGGTAACCGAAGAGCTGGCGGCTTTCTCGCGCAACGCTTCAGCATTGCAATTCAACGAGGAAATGCCGCCAGCATCCTCGGTACAATGCCTCGAGGGCCTCTTCTAGATTTAACTTAGTTATAATTTAATTTAACATGGTTAATGTTAATTATCATCTTGTATAGTTATAGCCACTTTAGAAAATAAATGAATTTGATGTTTGTATTTGTTGAAATCGGATTAAATAGGTAATTTCTAAAGAAGCCCGAAGTCCGCTTTGACACCTATTCCCGAGATTCGGGTGACTTTCTGTGGCTTCTGTACGCAAGTTGTACTATTATTGCTTTATTAAAAGCGTAACTTGTTCAGCTAAACGCCTATGCTACCTTTTCTTCAGTTCGTTTGTACCCTATCATTACCAGCTAACTGATAAGGCGAGTGCTCGGTATTTATTACCCCCTTATGTTTAGTAGCCATTGTTTCAAGCAATGAGGAAAGCATATAATGAGTGTGTTTTTCAAACAGAGCATAAATCTACTAGGATTAACTGTGTTTGAATTTGAGTCGAATGCCGTTGTAACAGGGTTGAAGATTGAGGGATGGCTGGGTAATGAGGTTGGAATAAATCTTAGGAAAACTGTTTTGACTGTAGTTTCTGAAGTTGGTATAGTAGCTCTATTTGGGAGTTAAAGCTGTATACTTAAGGTGGTTCGATTGCCATACAAAGCGTTATTTGACATTCGCGGGCTAACGGCGTGATATTTTAAGAAACTTATGTAACAAACTTTCATCAATTGGCTTCCCATTTGCGCCAAATTCCCCCTTTCCTAGAATAAACTTGTATAAACTAGATTAATTTGAGAAAAATTGTTTTCCCAAAATATCACGTGACAAACCAATTTCTCTAATTAATCTAGTTTATACAAGTTTATTCTAGGAAAGGGGGAATTTGGCGCAAATGGGAAGCCTATTTATGAAAGTTTGTTGCAAAAGTTTCTTAAAATATCACGCCGTTAGCCTACGAATGTCAAATAACGTTTTGTATGGCAATCGAACCACCTTAAAAAGCCTCTCGCATTTCACCAATAGTGCGATTCAAACCGTAAAAAAATAATGTTATAACGAAAAAAATTACGTTTTCCGCAAAAGACTTGCATTTACTTTAAGAAATAAAATCAGTATAAATCATGTAATAAATACATCCCGATGTTACAACAAAATTCGTAATCGAACGAGCGAGCAAAGCGAGTTCTATGCTTCAGCTTGGGCCCAAATTCGATTGTTCGGATGTCCCGCTGTCCTGCTGTCCGGCTGTTCTAGTCTCGAGAGTGAATTGAGGTCGCATTTCTCAACTGATTCTAGTGATTTTTTTTGTCGATTCTCTCTTCCCTACGTTCATGCCATACGAATTGGTTTTTAAGTTGTAATAAGCATCAATCAAGCCTGTATTTCAAGCGCCTAAAACACATCCATACCAACTTGGAATGCAAAATGTACGTGTCAGATTGACCCTCGCTGTTTTACAATTAAAAACGCATCTACACTATCAGTCACAGATATCAACTATTATTTACAATAAATCATCACCTTTGGTAATAGCTTCCCACTTAATCAAGCCAGACATTACCTGTTGCAACGTATGACATACGGCAGCGATTACACCTAACACTTGCCTTGATAGCCCCTGATAATATGTTGCGAGATTTAATAATGTTCTGTTGTAATCACGTAACGTTCCGAACGCGCGTCGGTACGATTTAACTTTCAATTTTCCATATAAAATGTGACATTTAGACCAGGGACTGCATAACCGAAAAATACCGGTATTCTATTTTAACGGTATGACGTCATATCGGTTGTCAAATAGCGGTTTCGGTAGCGGAACCTTTAAATTTCACTACTGAAATATAAAGATACCTTTATTTTTTCCGGTACCGTAACCGCTATTTAAAGGTACCGATATATCGACTTTGGCCTGGAGTTGTTGCCAAACCGCCGGCAAAGGCTATGCTGCTTTGTCTTTTAGTCTTTAAATGTTTAGTAGCCAATGCTTCCTCTGTAGAGTGCCAGCTCGCTTACTTTTCTCGATAACCTTTATAATACCGGTATTATAAAGGTAAGGGTATCGTTTTAAACTGGTACCGCTAACCGTTATTTCAAAACGGTTACGGTACCGTTATGTTCGCGCGGCGCGCATAACCTTTACGACATAACGGTACCGTAATGGAATACCGGTTTCATACCGGTAAAACCGTAACCGAAATCAGTCCCTGATTTAGACCTACCCGACGTCCGTACAATGCGTTACGTGATCGACCTACTGTTGTAATCACGTAACGTTCCGAACGCGCGTCGGTACGATTTAACTGTCAATTTTCCATTTAAAAAGTGACATTTGACCTACCCGAGGTTCGTACAATGCGTTACGTGATCGACCTACGGACTAGCTTTTGCACGCGACTTCTTCTTCGTATCTCTTCTTCGTCCTTTTCACTCATGACCGAGTGGTGGTGGTCATCATTTCAGGTGTTGGTACTGTTGGTAGCAATAACAAGCTTCGCAACACGCCGCCATTCCTCTCTGACAGTCGCCTTCCTTAAGCCGCGTATCCTCTAGAGGCAGCGTCGCGTCGGGCCGAGCGGCTGCCTCGCTCCGAGGCTGCGCAAGTGGAGACGCTGCCTCAACCTAAGGCGCGCTGCGACACGAGGCAAATTCCCCGCCGCAAGCCGAGCTATATTTTGTCGGTATTTTTGCCGTGCTTGAGCACCTCAGTCTGCGCCGTGCATTTGATGGAGAGGGGCGTGTTGCCTCGCGTCGCAATGGACAACGAATCAGCAATTTGTTTCATCAGTTCTTTGTTGCTTTCTCTTTTTTTAATGATGCTAATGACAATTAAAGCACCATCTACTCTACGCGCGTCTGGTGCCATCGCTTGTTTGCTTTAAACTAGCTCGCGGAAGTCGCGGATCACGATGAGGCATGTCGCCTCAGCTTGATCAGCAACGTGCCTCGGGCCTACGCCTCGGGGCGAGCAGCCTCGACTTGAGGCTGTTTGCCTCAAGTCGAGGCTGCTCGGCCCTGATGCTGCTCAAATGGAAACGCGGCTTTAGTGCTTGCGTCTAGTGATGCATCTACTGCAGCTATCTGGTCTGTCCGTCTGATTGGTGAACTGCCTCGTATGCCTATTTGTAAATCGCCATTACTACGCATGTACAATATCATTCCGGGAACTCAAACTAATATCCATACCTTTCATCTAAATCGCTTCAGCGATTTTAGCGTGATATAAATAAATGAAATAAATGATTTTTATTCTGCAAGTAGGCTGCAATAGCACTTTTACAAGTCAAACATCTACTAGCGTTCCTGTAAAAGTTAGACTACTGTTAAGAAGAAACGCCGAAACAAACTCAACAGTCAGTAATTTTCAGCCAAAAAGAAGCTGTAGTACTTAACCTGGTTAAAATAAGTTTTAAAACCTGAATATAAACACAAGAAAAAAAAACTTAATGCGACCATTAAATAAATCGTTGGGAATGCTTACTTTTAGGAACTGTGTCATCTAGTTCCCCAGGCGTGATACAATGACAATTAAATTATGAATGATTATGACGACCGCTTTAGCCTAGTTGGTAGTGACCCTGCCTACGAAGCAAGAGGTCCTGGGTTCGAATCCCGGTAAGGGCATTTATTCGCGTGATGAGCACGAATTTGTTCCTGAGTCATGGATGTTTTCTAAGTATTTAGGTATTTATTTCTCTATATAAGTATCTATATCGTCGTCTAGTACCCATAGTACAAGCTTTGCTTAGTTTGGGACTAGGTTGATTTGTGTAAGATTGTCCGCAAATATTTATTATTTATTTATTTATTATTGATTAAGCTGTTTTGGGCTCTGGTTTGGGCCATGCATTTCTGTCAGTTAAATAGTCTCAACCCTGTAATAGTTAAGCCTTTGACAGACCCTAGACAGACAGTTACTTTAGCATTGATAACATTAGTATGGATAGTGAAAGGATAAAGGGAAAAGGAATGCGTATAAAGCAACGAGATATTCCAAAACGCAGACATTCATACTCCAATCAGTAGAAGTTCTGTTAACCATTGAATTCCCTTTGATTTGACGACGCAGTTTACGCAAACTGTAAATTCCTGTGATATAAACAATCGAATTAACGCTCGCAAGTTATGTCCATCATAAAGTAAGTCCATTGAATGCCGCATAATATTAGAATCTCCACGATATTGTTATAAAATCAAATCCTTTTGAAATCGTACGGGACGCGAATATGTTACACCCACGGCTGATTTGTGGGGCAAGTCATAAGACAATGACGATTCAGAAAGGGTATCGTACGACCCGCATTCTGACTGCCTGTACTATAATTTGGTTAATGACGCTTTAGAATGAGATGTAAGCATGTAGTCCATAAAATATGGTGGGGCTTTGATTTTAAGTGGACTTCCATAGGTTTCAAAAACGCGTTCGGTCGTCCTTTCCCTAAATCTTGATGCGAGCGGGCGGTGGTAGGTATACCTTAAAAGCACTATTCACACTTAAAGAAATCCAAAAAGCAACTCACCGAACTTCAGCGCCTCAGGAAATCCAAAAGCATGCACGATACATAGCACATCAGGAGTCACCAGTGTCAACAACGGAAAGTTTTAGAAGGAAACGGCGCGAGAGTAAGAAGGTGACTCTTTCAATTTATGATAGTTCTCATCTTTACGTAAAGATGCACGTGCACGTGCCCTCCGAGTCGCTAAATTTAAGAGGGTACCGATCATAATCAGCAAAAACGGCAGTCACCGTTTAGTCGCTGGAGTTCACAATTAGGTATTTCCAAAAAAATATAAATTATATGTTGTTATAATAACAAAGATTATATTATGGCAGTAGGCGGGTCACATTGCACGTTGTACCGATGGCCGTGAGGGCGGAAAGGTTCTCGAGTGGTGACCACGTACCGGAGGATGCAGCGTGGGTAGACCCTCACAAGGTGGACTGATGTCCTGGTAAATGTCGCGGGAGTTTGCTGGATGCGGGTGGCGCAGGACCGGTCACTTCGGCACTGTTTGGGGGAGACCTATGTCCAGCAGTGAATGTCTTTCGGCTGTGATGATGATGATCTTTGCACGCAGCTGTATAATGTGCTTGGGTGTTTGACTATGCAGGTTTAATTTGTGTGACACGACAGCCGTCGTTACAGCGAACGCACGTACACAGTTGCAGTTAGAAGCACCGCACACATATACTTAGTCGCGGGCAATGATGATGTCAACAATTTATATCTGTACTTTGATAGATTTATGTCTGAGTAGATACAGAGTTTTTTTTAAACAAATACAAAAGATCTACTATAACATAAAAAAATGGTTGTCTTTAAAGTCGGTTTACGGACGATAATTTAAGGTGATAACGTCATAAGAAAACATTGTGCTGCGAGAGATAATCGCATCACAAGCCGAACGCTCGGCTCAGGCGGATCGGGACAATGAGTCCAACTTTTTCGTGCGTGCTGCCGGTGTTCATCGATTTAGAAGACGTTATCACGTCAAAAAGTTAGATAGGTTCAGTCAACATATTAAATAAAAATAATCGCTACAGCTTATGGCTCAGTCGCCACAGATCAGTCTAAAGTCTTGATGGTACGTATAAAGTAGGTAGCCATGCGACAAAAGGCTGGTATCGCGCCATCTGTCAGTGGACGTGTGACCTAACGGCTTGGACGGGGAAATTATGAGCCTGTTATTGTACCTATAGGGGGCAGAGGCTTGATCATGTATTTAACTGAACATTCTCACATGCTGATACAAAGGTTGACATCTTTAAGATAGTTTCACAAAATGGCAGTCTTGTTTTTGCCCGACTGCGCAAGAAAGGAAGGGATGTAATTTTAGCAGTATATGTTTATATTTACGTGTGTTCCACCGTGGTAACGTTTAAGATAGGTACCGAATCGATTTTAATGAATGAGGTATCAATACTATCAATCGATTCGAAATTATGCTCCCGGTGCCATTGACTACTTTGTGTACTTATGATTAAAAAAAACGTTAGTTTTCCATAGTCGGGATGCAGTATTTTTAACTTTTTTGTAGCGCAATATTCTATTAAAAACTTACATTTGCTAAAACATAGCGACCAGTTTTATGCCTACAGGCTTCAGACCACCAGCTATCAGGGACTTTAGGCTTTATTTATAGTGGAATTCAAGACGTGCGATACACGACTAAAATTGATTTAAAAATGAAATTAACATGTCGCATATTTATTCTGCTGATTGTTTCGTAAAGCTTTCAAAAAAACTATCCTATATTGCACATTATTAGGTTTTTTATTTGTATAGGTTTGTATTTAGTTGTATCCATTGCCTACCAGCTTTTTCAAGCGACAAAGTGCAGTATTGCATTTTAAAATTGAAACCCAGTGAAACGTCAAACGTCATAGCTCAACGTTGACGTTGTGACGTGAGAAATGACGCCGTATAAGGCCTGGCGCACGATGGACGGCGACGCTGAGATATGACGCGCATTCTTTACCTTCGCCGTGTGTGCTTAGCTTTATTCCTATATAGGTATATGCCAATATACAGTACCTGTTTCCTCTTAGCGGTTAGAGGAAAGCCTGAGTTGCCAAGTGTGTAGAAACGAAAGGGGCTGGTGGACTTGTGCATTCACATGTAACATAATTTACTTTAAAGCAAAGTTTAAACCGACTTCAATTCAGTACTTCGCCAAGCCACATACGTGTAGATGTAAATTTCCACATTTCCTTTCTAAAAATGTCTGATTTTGTATGGAAAAATGACAGTTAAACTGTCCTAACGCGCGTTCGAAACGTTGAGAGGAGAACAGCTGAACAGATGCCGAACATACGAAATATTTTTTTCCGTAGGCTAAAACTTAGAACTGCGTTTACTATCTCACATACACTTAATATCTCAAACTTCAGTCTAGCTTAGTATAAAGTGAAATATCGCTGGCCAATCTTCGTCAGGAAATCTTTAAACTTATTACTATCGAGGGATCCTTTCACCTTAACGAGGTTACTGCATTATTGCTGCTAGATGCAGGCTTTGAGATTTTGATCAGTTTTAGACGTTCAAAATGAGTTTTTTTTTTTTTTATTATAATTTAGTAAACTGTCGGACAACCGGTCTGATGTCATGCAGTGCGTCATGTATTCAGTATTCAGTTTCTTTATTGCCATTAAGGAGTCAATCCATGCAGTAATACATATATGTAGGTACCTACAATAATAAATACATTTATTAAAGTAGGTTTATTTGGTTAATTTACATTTAAATTTCAAAGAACAACTTAACACATTATAAAAATAAAATTAAGCTAGCCTAAAAAATAATACAAGTAGAAATAATAAAACTAATAATCAAATTCTAAAATGGGCCCCTGTGGCAAGGTACCGAGGACGCTGGCTGCATAAAAATAAAAACAAACATTTAAAAATAATAATCAAGAACAATATAAAGATCAGATGTGTCAAAATAATAATAATAAGAAGAAGAGTCATAGTAAGTAGGTCATCAGTTAACAAAGTAAATAACATTTTAGTATGTAATAAAAAATGAATTAAAATAAACAAAGTAATCAAAAACACAATCATTCAGGTACGAAAAATAAACAAAATCATTAAGTAAACAATAACCAAATAAATTAAACAAGAAACATTAGAATAACAAATTAAAGTAAAGTAAAGTATTTATTGATTGTAAACTGTGTACATACAGGTGTTAATATATATATAAAAGTAACAACAGTTGCTCATTCCGAGCGTACAATATTCACCCTTAAAATTAAAGTTTAAAAATAATGTGCACTGACTGGATATATACCTATTCTAATTTATGCGCTTCTGATACTCAAAATATTCATTTAAATTGTAAAATACATTGTCCATGAGAAATTTTTTCAACGTAGATTTGAATTTATTACCATCTAACATCTTAATACTATTAGGTAAGACATTAAATACACGTATCGCAGTAATGAACGCGCTTTTAAAGTATAGGAAATTACTGGTCTTAGGTAGCGACAAGTTGTACTTATATTTCTCACGAAGATTGTCTTTTTGTGAAGACTTACTTACAAAGTAGTCTATATTATTCTTAACAAAGACGCATAATTCGAGAATGTATATTCCTGTAATAGTAAGTAATCTTTTTTCTTTAAATACATTCCGAAGTGATTGTTCAGCACTCATACGGTATACTATTCGCAAGCACCTTTTTTGCAGAATAAATGAACTCTGCACATCAACGGAGTTCCCCCAAAAAATGATCCCGTAATTTAATAGAGAAAACACCTTCCCAAAGTACGAGTTTCTGACAACGCTTTCCGAGCAGGTTCCCGATAAAATGGCTAGGGCATAACACTGACTTTATTAAGATAAATTAAACAAGAATCATTGAAATAACAATGTCAGTATGCCTATATTATTAAATCAATTATATCATTAATTTCATTACAATCTCATTCAGTTAAATATTTTACCAAAAAATTCATCAAGATTATAGAATTGCCTACATTTTAAGTACATTTTCAAATAAACACTAAATTCTTTTATATTGGTAGAGTTCTTAATGTCCGGTTCCAGATTATTGTAGATTTTTATACTAATATAATTAAAGCACTTTCTATAGTTAGCAAAATGAGATTCAGGCAATGCAAGACCTAAGATGCGACGTAATGGGTATCTTTCACATGCTGGTTTAGTTTTATACGAACTTAAATTTTTATACATGTACATACATATTTGATAGATATACAGTGCGGTGACTGTATATATATTATTTAAATAACCTTCAATAAATCTTATACATTTTTTTTGCATGAGTAAGATTTTGCTAGCGATGGAACTATTGCCCCACACTTCAATACCATAGCGAATAATACTCTCAACATAAGAAAAGTAAATGGTTTTTAAAGTTTGCTTGTCACTTAATTTCGCAATTGATTTAAGTGAGTAACATGCACTCCCAATCTTTTTACTACGTAGTGTATGTGATCATGCCACTTCATGTGAGGATCCAGTTCTATACCAAGAAAACGGATGGAGTCAGATTTCTTAAATGGTAGATTCAGAGTAACAATCTTCAGAGTTAAATGCACGCATAAAAATCATATAATAGCATTTATCTTGGTTCAGCGATAAGCCATTTGCTGAAAACCATGCAGTTAACCATGCTAGACGCACCCTCAAAAGTATATAAAATCAGTTATCTTCTAACTAGGTAATCTAGGTGCGTACCCATGTCATTCAAATTCACAGTGGGAGGGCACAATATATAACAAATGATAAAAACATCGTAAAATAACCGCAAGGCGCCTAAATTCCAGGCCATTTTCCAAAAATTAACAACCCGTAACCGCCACCCTATCTTACATTGAATCATTAAAAAAACTGTACATACGCTTACATTATTAATTTACTCGGCCATGTTGCGTTGCAAGAAAATATTTAATCCTTCCAGCCATTAATCTCCTTTTAACATATTTAACTCTCTTCTAACACCGTATTGTTTATGCAAAAGCAACGCTACCCCACATAATTAAAGTCTCAATTGCGAGTATGCGTAGTAGTGAGATACGCGCTTGTAGAAATTTTGCAAGGTGCGCATACGCATAATGGAAAGGCTGGTAGATGATTATCGACAATTTCGCTGTTATTTATGGGATCTAGGGAGTGCGTATCGATAAAAGTTGCTATTATGCGCAGGAGGCGGTCCGGGGTGCACTGGGAGGAAAAGTGATGTTTATAATTCCAATTTTTTTATGTAGGTAGGTTGGTACCTAAACTAAACTTCGGGAATTGATATTGAAAAAGTGAACCTTATTGTTATCTATCACTTACACTTAACAACTTTGTTGCTCATTTAGATGCAATCGGTTGTTTGGTTATTCGCCTTCTTTGACGTTATTAAACTCTTGTCAGAATGATCGCATACTAATTATCAAAACTGCTAACCAACATTTATACCGACCCTAATTATCCGGTAACTGTTACCTTTGATATAAATAATGTTCTTAATGTTTATACCGATATGTATTGTTTAAACCAAACAGTCCGATATGGTACAGTTTTGAATTAGTTTTCGTAAAAACAAACACAGCAAATGCAAAAATCTCACAAAGTTGTTACACATTCGTTTTAAATGACATAATGTATGTCTAAAGCGGCCTGGCGATGGATTAACACCTAGAGAGCTAAGTTTTCTATTATTGGGAGTGATCTCAGTTAAAAATATTTGCTATCACAGCTAAGTTTTGGTAGCTAAAAACACTTTGCTACAGTAGCTAAAAACTTAGATGTCCGTATAGTTTGGAAGGAATTTAGCGAGCTACCACAACTAAATTTTAGTTATCACAGCAATGTTTTTTTTCCGTGTGTTCACGCGCAAAATTGTAGCCAATGTCAAAAGGTCGCTTTAGACATAAAACTACGCCATGTCTAAATGTATTTTTTGCGTATGTTAACATCAATAATTCACCTTCCTCCCTGTGTATCCCCGGCAGCAACTACAACGCTCCTATTACGCTTACATCCATGCTTGTCCATTATTCCGACACGGCAAGGGTGCGTCTTATCCTTAATTACCGGTTTTGTTACCGGTACCGATTACCGGTGATTTACCGGTACTAGATAATTTCGCTATTTCCAATTAGTGTTCATAATGGGCTTTAAAAGTTGAAATTGATAGGCGAGTGTTTATGGTGAAGGTGGATGAAATAAGTTATGAACAGTAGTTAGGGTTTGAAGAACGAAATGGCCACTGGTTTGCCTGTTTTGAAATATGTAGGTAACTCGAATATGGCTTGTTTAATTTGTAAGTTAAAGTTGTTCCTACAGTCGAACTCGTAACTTACTGAACACCTTGATTGATAGTATGAATCAATTTATTTTCAATCAAATCGATTTGAATAAGAATAAAAATTCTGCTTTTATTCTTATTCTTATTCAAGTAAATTTTTCCCAACTCTGATTTGATACCTTGTCGCTTTCACCCTTTTAACAATCCTATGGCAATTTAAGCATGACGGTACAAAAGTTGATCTAGGTGGCTAGAAAAATAGTAGGTTCCTACTAATTTGTAGGCAAGTGTGTAAATTACTTATACGGAAATATCGCAAAGTGTGTAAATTACTTATACGGAAATATCGCAACATAAACTTTTATTTGAGTCCTAGGTAAGATAACCATTATATACAGAGCAATGAAGGTCAAAACAGGGTAAAGCATTGGAATAATATTTAGTGTCAAACATTTGAACGTTCACCTCATAAATGTTTTACCCGAAAATGGTGTCTACATCGCAGTACATACCTGTAACAAAAATATAAATATAAATTAGCGAAAAAAGTAAACGCACTTTGGACATAATGACTATGTCAAACCAATTATTGACCACTAGGTCTGTCCACGTATTACAGCCCCCCCATTCTGTAACTTGTTTTAAGCTCACCTCAACGCTCACCCACAATTATACCTTGACACCGCGATGCGTAGTAACTAAGCGTAGGTAGAGGTCTAGTTTCGTAACGGGTGACCGGCGGGGTGAGCCGCATTAACGCGTAGCGAATAGCAGCTCAGAAAACCCAGGCGCAGCCGCGGCAATAGTACATTGTTTAACGAGAGGCGTAAGTGGAACATTGCAAACGAGAGTCTATCAGAAGCCCGACGCCGGAGGCGGAGGGCTTTTGATGACTCGAGTTTGCAGCGTCTTTCTGTGACCTCCTAAACCGCTGAACCGTTTGAGATGAAATTTGGTATGGAGATAAGTTTGAATCCCGGGGAAGGACATAGGATAGTTTTTATCCCAAAAATCATCCGCTAAGAAGGTAAAAGTTTGGATGGAGCTACGATCAGCTACGATTGGCAGAAACCAGTTTAAGTAAAGAAGTATTTGATTTCACTGTGTACCGACGCGAACATCAATATCATCGCAACAAATCAACAGACACCTCAGCTGACCGTTACAAATCAACAAATCCACGAGCCATCATAACCGAACAAAGCAATCGCGGCCGGTTTAATCTAGATTACAAAAGTAATCGCTGATCGGTGCTCAATGCCCACAATGGCCGAATCTTCGCCTTTTGTCTAAGACGGGAGTGGGCAGGAAGTTTGGTTGATTAAAAACCTTGGGTAGGAATCAGGTTAAAACTAGCAGTGACATCTGAGACCGGCCGGTGCAACCCGTGTCGAAATGTCAGGAATAATTGAGCGAACGGAGTTTTCCGTTTCAGCTCGGTCCAATATTCTTTCGTATGTCTGGATGTCCCGCTGATTTAGATTTATTTATTTCGAGATAAAAATTACACTATAGGTTTAGTTATCTGGCTGTAATTCTCCTCTGAAGGCCGCATTTCTCCACCGATTCTCGTGAAATTTTGTGATTAGGTTCTTTAATTATATCCATGTTATTTCAATTCAGGTTTTGTTTTTTTTTTATAACCAGACGCGCGAACTCTTTACCTCACAGAGGAACGTTGTAATTAATTATCGCGGTAGACCAGCGTTAAGTAATATATTAAGTAAGTGCTAACTCTTTGTACAAATCGCGAGAGTTTAAAGAAGTTTTTAAACTGGTCTGCAGTGAGCTCTAATTCTTCTATAATTTAAGACACAACCATAATTAAAAAAAAAAATATTTATTTCAAAACCGATGGCCGTTGGGGCGGAAAGGTTCTCGAGTGGCGACCACGTACCGGAAGGCGCGGCGTGGGTAGGCCCCCCACAAGGTGGACTGATGACCTGGTAAAGGTCGCGCCGGGAGTCCGCTGGATGCGGGTGGCGCAGAACCGGCCATTGTGGCACTCTTTGGGGGAGGCCTATGTCCAGCAGTGGACGTCTTTTGGCTGATATGATGATGATGATGATGATGATTTCAGATAAAGTACTTACCTAAATTACATTCTTTTGCAAATCTTTTTGCGAGATTATGTGCGCGGTCACTCGACTTGCTTTATAATGTTTAGGGTTCCGTACTCAAAGAGTAAAACGGGACCCTATTACTGAGACTTCGCTGTCCGTCCGTCTGTCTGTCACCAGGCTGTATCTCAAGAACCGTGATAGCTAGAGAGTTGAAATTTTCACAGATTATGTTTTTCTGTTGCCCCTATAACAACAAATAAATACTAAAAACAAAATAAAACATTTTTTTAAGGGGGGCTCCCATACAAAAAACGTGATTTTTTTGACGTTTTTATAGATAATCTGTCACCAGGCTGCATCTCAAGAACCGTGATAGCTAGAGAGTTGTAATTTTCACAGATTATGTATTTTTGTTGCCGCTATAACAACAAATAAATACTAAAAACAAAATAAAACATTTTTTAAGGGGGGCTCCTATACAACAAACGTGATTTTTTTGCCGTTTTTATAGGTAATGATACGGAACCCTTCGTGCGCGAGTCCAACTCGCACTTGGCCGGTTTTTTATTTTAACTATTATGTTTTATTACTTCTATTACAATTTATACATATATTGTTATCATGAGTAACATGTGTATGTTATTGTGTTACGTGTATTGTTATTGTGATTCAGGCGGGGGTCACGGGATTAAATACAGTTTATGTCCATCTTGAATGTCCATTCTATGTATGTACTGGCTGAACAGGAGATCGAAACGTATGAAGTTATCTGCTCCAGCTTGGGTCAAAATTCTTTCGTATATCCGTTTGTCCAGCTGTTCTCTTCTACAAGTCGCATTAGTCAAAGGAATCTCGTGAAATTTTGTGAGCGGGTTCATTAATTATGTAGATTTTTTTGTCAATTCAGAATGAACAAATAAAATAAAAAATTGGTTGTCTATAAAGTCGGTATACGGACGATAATTTTACGTGATAGCGTCATAAGAAAACATTGTGCTGCCATACAAACTTTGGACCCCCATTTCACCCCCGCAGAGGGTGAATTTCGAAAAATCCTTTTTTAGTGCACCCCTAGAGACATTATAAGGAACCTACGTGCCAATGCCAAAGAAATCTCTAGACCCAGCGGTTTGGGCTGTGCGTAGATCTATTTTGTGCATGCAGCCGGCGTTCATCGATTTATAAGACGTTATCACGTCAAAAAAAGCGAGGTGGCACCCCCACGCCATGCAAGTCTTAAGTCTATTGTTTTTGGTCTTTGTATGAAGGCATGGTCGTGGCAACAGAGACAAACTTGAGTTCTTGAGTTGAACTCAGTGGCGGCGAATGGATTAAGAGCGCCCGCACATTACAGTCACTAAACGCGACCACTCTGATTCATGTCATGATTAAATTCCCTCGAATCTTTTTCGTCAAAAAAAAAAAAAAATGGAAACATCTGCAGCTTACAGAGCTACTACTTAAAGAGTTTTTTAAGTCTTATTTGGTCCGTTGGACTGATATTTATACTAACTCAAACTAAATGAGACACCAAGATACTATACTTGAAACCCACACACTACATAGATATAAATTTACATTAAAAGAAAACAACTTTCATAATTTCGTCCCAACTCCCGGTCTACAATCGATTGTCAGTATCTCGCAGCTCGATCGCTCAATATCGCGATACCGATGCCAGTACCGATACCAGTACCGATACCAATACCGACTCGACACCGTCTCCCTGTCAACGGTGACGAGGTGAGATACCCGAGAAAACACTACTATCGGATCATTGGAAAATGTACCTTAGTATACAAAACACAAAGTCTTATTTAGTTTGTACGGATGAGCTGCTGAAAATATATTGTTTTTGTAGGATAAAGGCAATGCTACAATTGTAAGATTTGTATGAATAACTGTTCATATTTAAATTATGTAGATAACATTATTGAACGAGCGAGCGAAGCGAACGAACTTCTCCGTTGCAGCTTGGGCCAAAATTATTTCGTATGTCCGGACCGGAGTCCGGAACCGGATGTAAAGACGTCCGGCTGTTCTCTACAGGTCGCATTTCTCAACCGATTCTCGAGAAATTTTGTGAGCAGGTTCAAAACTATATAGTTTTTTTTGTATTCAATTTTTCGAAAAAAAAAAGCTTGCATGTTCTAGAGCTCACAGACCCATTAGTATAATGTCGAAAGAAATACACATAAATAAAAATTTAAGTTTTGTCCGTAGTCCTTATATTAGGACCAATGGTATCGATATTTCGTATGTGTTTAAAGGTTTTTATTAGTTAATTTCAGAATACCTACTAAAATTGACTCGAGTCTGACTATCCAACCTGTATGATTTTGCTCGGTTATGGCAATTTACCATTATTATTATTTATTACCTACACATTTCAAAGTAATCTTTATTACAAGAAACTACGGCAAACTTAATGCCAGCCATTCTTCTACCAGTCACATCATATTCAAAGCACCCATCTCAACAGAAGTACCAGGCGCACAGAACATCAATAGAGCCATAGTTTCCATCAAACCCTACAAAGGGGATAATGCGAGATAAATCCCCGCTAAAGCGAGAGCTGGAGAGCGAGACGGCTTTATGCGGCGACGCCCACTGCGTGCGCGCAGTTTTTGCGCCATAAACTATGGTAAAGGGTGGTGCATATGCGCGGTAAATAAGTATAGCTTATTTATATGGCGTTTTATTGAAATAACTATTTAGAAATGTCTGTGGATCATCAACATTTGAGGGTGAGTTTGAAAGCAAAGTAGTACTACATGCGTCATAAGACATAATTGGAAGCACTCAACATGCAATTGTAAAAAACACATGTTTATGGTCCGTGCGAAAATAAATAGGGATGCCGAGATATTATTTATACTATCCTATCTCTGGAGCGAGTGCTATATGTAGAATGTAAGATTGGTGAAATTTATTAAAAAAAGATTACAGTATTTCTTTTATTAAGTTTGATTTTAAAATTAATAAAAATTCGAACCTATGGTTTATTTATTCATTGATTACGCAAGTTGGTATGTATTTATAAGAAAAGTGGATCAAATTCCATTGCAATTGTTTTTCTCTAGAGGTTAACCCTTCGTATGTCTAAACTCTAAGCACTGATGAGTGCTACTCAAAATTGACTCTAAGTATGTCAGATACGAAAAATTCAAAATCCTTCAGCAATGTCAGCGTCAAAACATCCGAAAAGTTAAGGCGTGTAAAATTTGGTCTTCATTGTCGCACAAATAAAAGCAAATTCCTCATAAACTGTGTGCATTACACCTTAGGCTACCGCATTTAAGCGAAACAACATAAGTCCATTTTCCCCATATAAACTTACGCCATTCTTCACACCTTAACCAAGGGTAGTATATTTCAATTTACACTGTCACTAAACGGTGATTGTGTAGAATGACACTTGACAGCTGTAAAGAATGCTGGTTTGCTTAAGTGGGCGCTACGCATAAACTTGTCAAGTTTATGATGCATTTGACGTAAATTGTTTGTATAGAATGTGCGTTAAATAATGTAAGGCTTTTGTATATAAAATTTAGGGTTTTGTATTGAAATAATACAGGGTGGGCCGTGATGAGATAGCCGAGATCCCAGTGCAATTGCACTTTTGAAACTTTGATAAAAATTAAACCATGAAAGTTAATTTCCTGATCATTTAATTTTTGTGACTAACATCTAAAGCAAATTATTTTTTGAAAATAACATGTTTGAGATGACCCCCATCTCGTCGCTGGCACTCCAGCAAACGAATACGCAGATCAGCCGAAAGACGTCCACTGCTGGACATGGGCCTCCCCCAAAGAGTGCCACAATGGCCGGTCCTGCGCCACCCGCATCCAGCGGACTCCCGCGATCTCTAATATGTATTTAAAAATAAAAAAGAGGAACTCACGTTATACCATTTTATACGCAAAAATTAACGACTTCAGATACCAAAACATTTCACAAAATCTCTTCGTCCTACTTGAACCAAACTAATCTAAAACCAATCAAAAAATCCTCCAAACACTTTTATTGCGCGTCCAAAAATGGCTTAATAACGCAAATTGTGCGCCGGAGTCGAAAAGACTGCAATCATGGGCCATCGCGCGGGTTACTGCGCTTAATGAGCAGGCGGCGTGCGCAAGAGACGGGGTCAATTTGACATTTACAATTCGCATACCAATTTGATGTGATGAGGAAAAGGCACGAAAGGCGTGCGAAAGACGACTTTGTTAACTTGAATGGGAAATTTAAATGTTAAATTCACTTGTGCGTCCATGGGAGCATGTGTGGAGGATATTAAAATAAATACTTTAAACAGGAATAAAACTTAGTCACTTTTATCCCAGGTTCGAATACTGATAACGGCGTTTAAGATATTTTTGCGTCGACCCTGAGTCTATGTAGAGGTATTTACATATTTAACGCTCGTTTTCTCGTCTTTATTATATCTATACTAAGAGTAATAAAGTATATTAGTTTGTAGCGTTGTAAGTTTTTATGCAGGGGTTAATCCCCGGACCTACTCATTCGATTTCAAGAATCATTTCACTAGTTAGTATGTTTGAAATTAATTAATCCGACCGACATATAAAAAAGCTGTCATTGCCAATTGTTGTCATATTCTACCTTGGACAGTAGAGTTGCTTTTTGAATTGACAAATTTGATGGAGTTTGGCAAACTCAAATAATCTCAAGTACTACCCAACTAACATTTTGGTGTCATCTAAGGGTTTTATTATAACCTTAACCTTTATAAGTGAGTTATAATTATCTCAGTTGGAACTAATAGTGTTATAGAGGAGTTAAGAAAAAATATTAACTCCAAAAGTGTTACTAGAGCTTTATTGAACGCTCTTAAGCAGGTTTTAGAGTTATAAGGGTGTTACTCAAAGCAAGTATACTTAAGATGTTAAAGCTTTAACACCTTAACCTTTACAAGAGTGCTCGTTAACTCTTATTGCTTTTTAGTTGTTGCCGTGGAGTGTCTTATAAAGCTTAAGGTGTTCTAATACAAGATGCAGGCCAAGACTTTATAAGAGTGTTGGTCAAGAGTATAGTAATACAAGATACTAGAAGCGTTGAACAACACATTTGTAAGTGTTGAAACTTTTTTTAACGATTATGGTGTTAGTTATAACACCGTTATGAAGGCAAAGCCTGCACAATATTCTTGACTAAAGGTGTTGTAACTCAATAAGCGTTATAGAAAACTTAGCTGACACCTTAAGCTTTAGTGTAAGTTCGCCATTGATTAGGTTATTCAATATTTGACAGCAAAATACGTCATTATAAATGTTACTCTTGCCATCCTATGGATGCCACTTAATTTAACATGCCACTGGCCAAGAAACAAGAATAGAAAATGATAAATACTTTAGGTGTTTATTTTATTCTTCATAACTTTTATGAGAAATCTTTAATAAATCGTGGGCGCGTTAACATTGAGATGGAAAACATGGTATACATTTACCGTAAAATCACAAGGGCAGATTGTTTACACTTAATAACACAAACACAGATCCCTATCAATTAGTTACTCCTGTCAAGTACACTAATACCTATCTTCGCCATTTTGTCGGTAGACATATTTGTCACATAATTTTAAAGAAAGAAGTAAAAATGCTCACTTGGAACTCAGTGAGCGCAAGAGTGTTATAACACTCTCAGCTAATGCCTTACCCGTTACTACGGTGTTTGTAAAGGGTTGGTCAACACTTTGGGTGTCAGATGATACTGCTCTTAAGGCTTTCTAACACCTTTACCTGTAAGATCGTGGGCCTGATTCGTGGTTATAAGGGTGTTAGAGCATGCTTTTTACAGGCATCGCACCTTAACACTTGGCTGGAACCGATATAAGAATGATATAAGGGTTATTTTAACGCTAGTGTGCTAGTTGGGTACCTAGGTATAAGTATGAAGAGATAGCTTTGGGATAGACTAGGTATATTTTTTCCGCGACTTTGTAAAAGGTAGGTATTAAAATATAGTTACGATTAAATCTGCATTGTATTGTAGCTACGCCAATGTCAGCTGAGTCAGAAATACCATAACTACATAAAGTTTACTATTTAAGAAAAAATGCATTAGGTCTAGGGAAACATTAGGTCTTATGAAACATTAGGGCTAAAGTTGTTAATAGGTCTAACAGGGAGAAAACCAATAGGGGTATTGTTAGACCTAACAACTTTAGCCCCAATGTTTCACTAGACCTAATCCATTTTCCTTCGAAACACTGAAATTTTCGGGTTTTCTTTGAATATTATCAAATAGAAGTCATTAAGTTAGGTTTGTTTTGCAATATTGCGGAAGTGTGCCCAGGGCGTTCCCGTGGCCTCGCTTTCTAGCGCAGAGGCGGCAGATAGAGGGGTTTTTAGTGGGTAAACCATAGGCCTCATAAGCCCACATGGGAGTCCCACATAACCACCAGGGTCGGTCCCTGCACCCTAGTGGTGTATGCGTTAAGAATTTTCCCTGTTTAAAAAAAAAAGGTTTGTTTTGCAATAATCCTATAAAGTTTACTATTTAAGAAAAAAACGCATTATTAGGTCTAGTGAAACATTAGGTCTCATGAAACATTAGGGCTAAAGTTGTTAGGTCTAACAATGGAGAAACAACTAATACACATTCATCTCCAGCGAGAATGCTGTCAGATCACAAATCAGCGGTAGTTACTGAGTTGAAGATCTCAGCGCAACCCGAGCGCAATCACGCTTCCACCGATCAGTCGGGCAATAAATCCACAAATCTCAAGTACCTCAGCTATTATTCACAATACTTACTGACGAATGTGTTACTGACGAAAGCGGCGAACCAGTGTTAGCCTAGCGTGTGATTACATCGTAATTATTACAAACCTCGAGTTCAAGATATGCTAGGGTTGCTGTAAAGTGGGCCTCTAAGTTGTGAATGTGCACACCTGTGTATGAGTTACACTACTCGTGATAGTTCATTCTGTCCGTACTTCGATATTGTTTACGATGCTCCGTCTTCGTCTTATAAATGTGTAAGAGAAGGACGAAAGATCACGCAGTCGATGTGATGTGACGGTAAAAGTTCAGATTCCAGACCTTTAATCAGGTTCGCTGATAACTAAATGCCGGTACTAGATATGTGTGAGAACGGCGTGTGATTTGGTTATTTTGATAATAGCATATATTCTGTTTCTCAACGAGACAGCGCAACTGCCACTTGCTGGGTTTGATTTTAGGTTGGGGTAGGTTGCGAAAGAGTTTATTTCAGTAGCTTTTTAGGGTTCCGTAGCCAAATGGCAAAAAACGGAACCCTTATAGTTTCGTCATGTCCGTCCGTCTGTCTGTCTGTCCGTCCGTATGTAACAGCCACTTTTTTTCCGAAACTATAAGAGCTATACTGTTGAAACTTGGTAAGTAGATGTATTCTGTGAACCGCATTAAGATTTTTACACAAAAATCGAAAAAAAACATTAAGTTTTAGGGGTCCCCATACTCAGAACTAAAACTCAAAAAAAATTTTTTCATCAAACCCATACGTGTGGGGTATCTATGGATAGGTCTTGAATAGTTTGCGCGAGAGACATTTCCAAAGTGGTAAAATGTGTGTCCCCCCCCCCCCCCCTGTAACTTCTAAAATAAGAGAATGATAAAACTAAAAAAAATATATGATGTACATTACCATGTAAACTTCCACCGAAAATTGGTTTGAACGAGATCTAATAAGTAGTTTTTTTTTAATACGTCATAAATCGTAAACCGCAATTTGTTTCACGGAACCCTTCATGTGCGAGTCCGACTCGCACTTGTTTAATGTCTAAACTATTTACTTCGTCTCTGTTAGTCACGCATGCATACCTTATATTATAAATGCCGTCTGCCTGCATGTCAGTCTGTCGGTTACCTGTACGTACAGTTGTCGATATGTAATATGGAGACTGAATCTCGGAAAATGATGAAGTATATTTTTTATCCCGGAAATCATCTTCTAAAGAGATGAAGTAGGTGGTAGAAGTTTATATGGAGGTGCAATCAACAAGTTAACAAGTTCTATCTTTTATGTGTAATTATTATCAGCTTTTTTTCAGTTCTTGTCGAAACAAAAATAAAACTAATAAATCTCTCCAAAAGAAATCCTACACAAGTCAGTACAAAACCTTACCTTAATACGATTAACTACTACTTCTTCAAAAGAGTAAGTCCCTTTGAGAACCGTATACACATACGCCGTTTTGACATTAAAGCTTTCTCAACGTATGTCCGTGGCGGACAAAATACCCCAGTCGAAGAGTCGACCAACACCAGTTTGACGCCCTACTACAGCAGAATCGTGACTAGCTGGGTCGCCCTGTGCGAAGCTACGAATTGTTTCGATGTTTCGTTTCTGGACTACTAATTTAACTACTTTAGTACCTACTTAGGTTTGTCGTGAAAGAGTGGAGAAACAATGTTGCGTTTCTAGTCCCAGGTAGAAAACTTTTCAATTGTATTTAACCACTTGAAGAACAAGAATTAGGAGAGTGGGAATAGTCTAATAAATATGACGAATTAGAAAAAAGGTGTACGAATCTTATTAGAATAATTTTGAATATAATACGTGTTTATTTAACGATCCCAAACTCAACGGGGTTACGTCGGTTAAGTACTGAATTCCCATCGCCACTTTCTGTCTCCATCATCAGATCAGCTCGATGGTGTCATATTGAATTGTCATCCAAACTAAATCCTTTACCCAAAATTTCAGCTCAATCGGTTGAAAATTGAGTTGCAAGATTCCACCCGGTCAAACATAGTTACATTGTTACGTATAGGTATATTTAGTTAGGTAATACATTGCAAGTTAATAGAAAGCTTGTAAAATAGGGTCGTGAAATACTTTCTTACTGTACAGGGATCGCGCCATAATAAAAGGTTGAAAAACACTGCTGGATGGAAGCTTTAATAATGGTAAGATTTTCCTGGAAAATGAGTTGTCTTGTCATCATAGTTTACTAGCTTAATTCACAGTGTGAACAAGTTTAAGAGTTGATGGGAAGCACCACAAGTCGTCCAGGTATCGAAGTTTGCTCGCTTTGATTGTAACGCGGCTCCACGTGGCGGCGGCGGGGTTAAGTCATAGGAGGGAGCGGTTAGGAAAGTAGTAGTTATTGTACAACATCAACATAGTGTATGATTAACAATAATTTACTTTAAAAACAAAGTTTCAAGTTTGCCTATAAAATTTGAAGAGTTCCCTCATTTTCTCCAGTATCCCATCATCAGATCTGAATTTTGGTGACAACGGGACCAATCTGGAAGTAAACGAATTTTTCGAATCGGTTCATAAATAACGGAGTTATCGCGTAACAAACACACAAAAAAAACTCCAATTGTGAACCTCCTCGATTTTGGAAGTCATCAGCATCCTCGTAGCGTTTTCCCGATAGTGTTCAAACGAGGCCGGGGTCCGCTTTGACACCTAGTCCTAAGATTTGGCTACGCACTAGTTTTACGAAAGCCTTAGAACTTATTGAGATTAGACCGGTTTCCTCAGCAGTCATCCTAGGAAAAATGCTAGGATTTTTTCCAGGTCCCATAAAACAGTCCGGAATTTCCTCAGAATGATGTCCATCCCCCAAAAACCACCATAACAGCACCTCGAACCTCAACAGTCATCATCCTCCTAGCGTTATTCACGGTTAAGCCCCGAAAGGAGCCCGGGGTCCGCTTTGACACCTATTCCCAAGATTTGGCATAGGCACTAGTTTTACGAAAGCGACTGCCATCTGACCTTCCAACCCAGAGGGGTTTCCTCACGATGTTTTCCTTCACCGAAAAACTAACGGTAAATATTTCGTACATAAGTTCCGAAAAGCTCCTTTTAAAAAAAATGGCCGGAGACTGCTAAAAATGGGGTGGGTTGGAAAAGAAGGAGGGGGGGGGGCTTTTGCCTAGCAGTGGGACACCACAGCTCATACTAATAATAAAAGCGGCCAAGTGCGAGTCGGACTCGCACATGAAGGGTTCCGTGAAATAAATTGCGGTTTACGGTTTATGACGTACCAGATCTCGTTAAAACCAATTTTCGGTGGAAGTTTGCATGTACATCATATATTTTTTTGAGTTTTATCATTCTCTTATTTTAGAAGTTACAGGGGGGGGGGGGGACACATTTTACCACTTTGGAAGTGTCTCTCGCGCAAACTATTCAGTTTAGAAAAAAATGATGTTAGAAACCTCAATATCATTTTTGAAGTCCTATCCATAGATACCCCCCCACACGTATGGGTTTGATGAAAAAATTTTTTTTGAGTTTCAGTTCTGAGTATGGGGACCCCTAAAACTTAATGTTTTTTTTCGATTTTTGTGTGAAAATCTTAATGCGGTTTACAGAATACATCTACTTACCAAGTTTCAACAGTATAGCTCTTATAGTTTCGTAAAAAAGTTGCTGTAACATACGGACGGACAGACAGACAGACGGACGGACATGACGATTCTATAAGGGTTCCGTTTTTTGCCATTTGGCTACGGAACCCTAAAAATAGCATATGATGCGTGCTTGTGTAGCCTATGAAGAGAACTTAAGCACTGCTACCGCCATACTCTTGTACCTTAAACCACCACATAAGCCCGATCGCTGATAAATTCTATCAATAACAGAAGCGAGAGACGTCGGGTGCCGTCAGTAGCGTTACCCCGCCGTGTAATAAGGCGTTCAGACATCTTTGTCTACCAACTTTGTTGTGGATTGACGAATTAGCGGTGACATAAGGGTGCTATATCGGCTGCCGGTAGACATAGCTAATTAAAGGGAACTTTATTGGGCGCGGGTTGAAGAATTGGAGGTGAAATAAGGGTGTTATACAGGCTATGGATTGTAATAGGAGCAAGAATTTAAAGGATGACTCCATAGAACCATCATCATCATCAGCATATCAGCCGAAAGACTTCCACTGCTCGACATAGACCTCCCCCAAAGAGTGCCAAAATGACTGGTCCTGTGCCACCCGCAATGGAGAGGGCTATCTTGGGAGTTTCTCTGCGTGATCGCATCAGAAATGAGGCTATCCGCAGCAAAACCAAGGTAACCAATATAGCCCTCGGAATCGCTAAACTTAAGTGGCAGCATTATAAGCGGTAGGAATTGTTGTGTAGGTATGATATAAGAGTGCAAAATCTGTTGTCTTCAGCTTAATAGATAATAATTTGGTGACAGACAAATAGCCGGTGCCTAAGAATATCCTAGCATTTGGTGTTTCTACTAAAAACTCGTTTTCATGTTAGATATTGATGTTATTTAAATAGGTTATAATCTATATATATATTGTAATGAATGTGTTTCGTGGGTTGTTGTTACTAGTTTGCTATTAATGAAAAATTGGTGACTCTGACTTGGTATAATTAAGAATATTTTACAGATAAAAATAAAACACAAGTTGGTGAAATATTAATAAAATAATGAATACAAAAGATATCAAATCTCCCCAAAGTAAAATAAAACTAAAATACAAAAAAAAACTAAACTATCATGCACACAAAAAAATACAAAAAGACAAAAACAAAGATCGCTTGCTGGGGATCGAACTTGGGCGCCTTGCTCAGAAAGCTGACGTCCTCCGACAGCGCTACCGCGCCGTTAGGCGAATCGGTCGAAATTAGGCACTGCTTTCGGAATGTTTCACGCGGAATCACTCATAACAAGCTTCGTGTTACAGTGACCATAATAATTACAGCTCCCCTGAGGAATTACTTCAAACTACTAATATGACCTTATCATAAAAGGGCGTCACCACAGGCTGTGGACAAAATAACCCGTTAATGACACGACCCGTATATCTCCCGTAAAACAACTCGATTATATTCTTATAATGATAGATTCACCCCGTGTCTCTTGTTTTACACACACAACAAAATTCTTCGACCAATTCATGGTCTGCACTTTAATTAGCGCATGCACTTTCATTTGCGTACACTCCGCGATCCGGAGTACATTGATCAGTAACGGTTGCCGAATGAAATTTATCCACCTACCCCCGACTGTCAAGATGAAGGTACCCTCATTGATTTTAGAAATAGGTGAATGTTCGAAAACAAGTAGCATTACAATATATATATATATATATATATATATATATATATATATATATATATATATATATATATATATATATAAAACAAAGTCGTGTTAGTTACACCATTTATAACTCGAGAACGGCTGAACGGATTTTTGTGATGTTTGATTTGTTGTATTTGTCTTCACTCCGAATAGCAGAATAACTAATAATAAATGCAAAATGTGAAGTTTTTATTTTTTTCGTACATTCTGTATGGTACGGTACGAAGTACGCGGGGTCAGCTAGTAATATATAAAACTACTAAGTAACCAGTAACATTCCAAAGATTTGTAACTCCTTATGTTTGTTGTAGTAAAAAATATTTACGAGTTTAATTGTAAATTGGTAAGAGCCGCATAAATATGTCGCCACTCCCACGTGCTCCCTCTAATTTAAGCCCCTTTTAAATCTAACGATTACTTTTAGAATGCATCCTGAGTACTTAAGATGGCGCTTCTAAATAATAATGTATCAAATCGATCTAACTAGTCACGATTAAACGACGTCTATAGGTTACCTGCTAACCAAATGACCGATTTACAACATGATGTATGTACGTATGAAATGCCTCAATTAAATAGTGAGATGATTTGAACCACTTACGAACTATCAGATCAGTAATGAATGAGTAGTGAAGGATAAGATGTGTATTATTTATAAAATATATAGAACATTCTGTACTTCGAGTATATGTCATTCATTCTCTCATCTCTTCTCATTCGATCGCTGTAGGGACTTGCCGCCTTTTGGCCGGGGCGGTAGTTTATTTTTTTCGGTGTAAAGGTACCGCGTTAATCATAATCTTTTTTAATTAAGTGAGCGCATCGTCAACAGCAGTTTGGCGCATCTTTAGTTTAAGTTAATAACTTTTTTATTTTTTGTATGCTAATTAAAAAAGTAAAAAAACAACCCATCTATTCAGCCAGTATCAAGCCACTGTTAAGTATAGGCCTCTTCGTTATTACGCCACTTTCCTCGGTCCTGTGCTAACCTCACTCATTGTTTACTTTCAGTTCGGCAGAAATTGTTGGTCCAACAATTTTTTTTTTGTTTAAAATTTCTTCTCTAACAACACTAAAATTCGAACTCCAAATAATTCTCTCACTCTTATAAAGGTCCTATAGTCGTAATCCTAACTCTACAATATTCACACTCACACTCCAGTGTCAGCAGCATTTTAAGGCCTCCCATCAATCGATATGCTCTTAGAATGTTCCTGAGCAACGACATTAACATCCATCTGCCGTCCCAATCGATTCCAGTCGAATGCTGTGTGAGATATGTGTAAGTTTCCAACCGATTTCCAAATAGAAGATTTCCAGTTCGATTTGAGTGTATAAGCAAAAAGCAATGTCTTGGCCATTTCTTAACTCTCTGGATACGAGTATATCCAATATGTTCCCCCTTATTGTACGAGCGAGCAAAGCGACGAAATTCTCCGATACAGTTAGAGCCAAAAAAAAACGATTTACCGTCATGCAGCACGAATGGAAAATTGACAACTCGAAATTATTGGTCGAATCTGAATAATGTCAATTTGAAAATCCATCGACATGGAAAATAGTCCAGCCTTAATAATGCTAAAATGTAATTACTTCCTAAATTAAAACTTACCTATATGAAGGTCGAAAGAAATACGTGCATATGGAATTACGTGCACTCCAAAAATATGACCAATCGGAAATACGATTGTCGATTTTCATATTAAATTTTGATATTAATTTAAATAAGACAACATTCACTTTGCAAGTATTTGAATATGAACCTATTTCATAGTGGACAAAATTCCATTTGGGCTAGATTCATTTTGAACAAGAAAAAAATTGGTCATAAAAATATAGACACAATTAAATTTTAACCAAATTCACTTTTGGTGGTATTACCCACTGTGCATCATGGTGGTATCATGTTGACGATTTTCCAAATGTGCAGAATTATTTTATTTTATTTATTTAAATCAAAAAATCGTATGTTTTCCTCTACAGGTCGCATTTCACAACCGATTCTCATGAAATATTGTGAGCAGTACAAAAATTATATCGATATTTATTGTAAATTCAGTTTTGTGAAAAAAAAATAATAAAAAAAATAAAAAATAATATAAAAAACCCATAAGTAGTAACAATATACCTTAAAGACTAACATACTTACATACAAAAATACTATAAAATTAATAACTAATTATTGAGGCGACATAACAGCGAGGCTCCGTTGTGTGTTCTACAGCTCACACATTCACTAGTTCAGGATCTGATCAGTAAAAGTTATGTACCATGTACATATTTGGGTTATACACAGATTCAGATTCGGGTCTTTCCTGTGGCCCCAAAGTTAAGGACTAATAGAAAGGCCTAATGTTTGCTCGGACTATAAGTATTTTGACTATATTTATATGGGGATTATAAATCCGCATATAAATGGCATTTCCTCTTATATGAATTTCTATGATTATAGGTAAGAAAACTTATTTGTACAAAAGCTGTTAACTATTAACCACAGACAGGAAAAACGATTCTTGTTGATCACTCGTCTGTATAACCCATTTTTGGCTTTCGCTAAGCTGAATTGTGGCTCCATTTGGCTGAATAACACTAACAAAAATCACTGACAGCCAACGTTCAGCGTAAAACACTACTTTACTACAACCATGAGATCTTTGAAAGCTATTCGTACATAGATTTCGAAATGACAATGACATAAAAATACTTAACAGAAAATCCCGTCGAGCACACGATTCATATCAGATGGAAACGGATAGGGTAAAACGTCAACAGAACCTCACGCAAAAGCCATATTTATAATACAACGGCTCACAACAATCTCAGCTGTCTTTTATACGAACAGCGATAAACATATCGAGGAAAGCAAAACGAGCCTTCTATCAACGCTTCATTCTGCAGATAACGAATAAAAGATAATGTCTATCCACTATTTATTCGATTGTTTCTATTGCCATCTTCGAATCACTAACTCAGGGCGGCCATAACAATATATCGATACGAAATGGTTATTGAATAGAATACCGATAGCGACGTTCCGACGAAACGAAGATTCGACTGCGAAGCGATTGACCGTGATACGTATGCGCTCGTTTTTCGAACTGAATCCGGTAACGCGTCTTATTTTGATTAAAGTAAAGGCGATTTTATAGATTTTAATGTTTGAGGACTGCAAAGGTAAGTTGGTTTTTGTATATTAATAGGTGCTTCTAGCGATTATTTAAATAATTTACCGAGTTTCGGCGTCGCTAATAAACATGTCTGTCTGAGAGTGTCGACCTCGTGTCGGTGTATAAATCGTTTAATTCGGATGATAATCGTCTTGTTAGATCATTAGTCAGTCCGCTTAGCTGGATCTCATCGGTTATTTATAAATGTATGAACATAAGTTAAAGTATTTTCGAAATTTTGGGAATTGATTTGCTTAGCTGGCTATTTATATTTCAGCGTGTATCATTAAATCATCGGTTATGATTCATATTTCATAGGAAAGAAACCATAAATTACGAAAGTTTCTAATAAAGTAGGTAAAAAGGCATACAAGTCGCATGATGCCATGCCCGGTTTAAAATGGAAAAAATCTGAATGACAGTGAAATTATAATACTTTCTACTACAAGGGATGACAGATTGTGGAAACTGTGATTATAAGAAAGAAAAATAAATAAATTACCTATATTCATTGTGCGTACTTAATGTTTATTTTTAGTCTTAATGCTTATTTGACATCCGATGTAATTAATAAATAATACTACTTATTATGTACATACCTGACTTGTAAAACATTGACTTTTATGAATAAATATCTTGTATCTTGTAGTTTTTATTTATTTATTTTTATGAATAGTGTATTTACAAACAGTCTTTCTGTGTAAGGCCTGAGTGGACGCTCGATTCTGGCGTGCGGGGGAGCGGGGCGTGCGGCGGCGTGCATGTTAAACAAATGAAACTCATACTGGTGTCCTGAGTAGACGCTGCACAAAGCGCATGCACGCTCGCACGCCCCGCAGAACGCTTCGCTCCGAGCGTCCTCTCAGGCCTTACACTAAGAATATTACTAACAAATAATGGATCTCGTTATCTGTATTAATATCTTATCTTATCTAGGTGAGGGCCCTTTCGGATGCACTTCGACCCAGTGGGATCTTTTGTGCATTTGCCCTCTCCTTTATACCTGCTCCCAGGCTTGCTCCATCATTTCCACAAAGCGGATGATGCAGTTCGCCGGGAGCACCTTGAATTCCTTTGGTTGCGGGTAACCGTTACCAAAGTAGTTCATTCTTTGTCTGGCAAGGGCATGACATTCACACAATAAGTGTTCCATAGTCTCATCCTCCTCGCCACACATTCTACAGTCTAAACTATCAGATAGTCCCATCTTGGCCAAGAGATCCTTGACCCCGAAGTGACCAGTGAACACCCCAGATATAATTCTGAGTTGCTTCCTACTGGATCTGTATTAATAAAATGAATTTGAATTTTGAATTCTTTTTCCAAGTACTATTCATAACCTATAGATACGGTCAGCTGTAGAGAAAATGGGACCCCTTTTGTCATCCAGGGGAGGGGGGGCTATTCTCTGCAGTTGACTGTACTAATTAACTACGAAACTCATAGTATAATTAGCAGTATTTTGTTTGAAAGCGACATATCTTTCATATCGCTTTGTTTTTTTATAAGTTTATGTAATGGAAAATTAAAAAAAATCACCTTTTTTGCAACCGTATTGTAGACGAATAATATAATATTATATCATGAAGTGTCACTAGAAATTCGATATGCTTTTAACCGACTGTTATATTAGGTCCTTACCTATGAAATTGGCGGTGTGTATGGAGAATTTTATGAAAACTGTGATTTTCATACATTGAATTTTGCGGATTATTCAGCAATGTCAAATTCAAAGCAAACTAAATTTTGGTAGGAATATAGAAAACTTTTAAGCTACTTTACACATACCTTCATTCCTTAAAAATAGTTCGCATCATAAAACTATACGTAATTGAAACACTTTAACCGGCAGCACATGAAAAGGGCGGTTTTCAAGCTTTAATTTGAAACACTAAATAAAAAATTCAAACCTATTTTTTGTATTTAAAACCTTTGTTACATAGTCTAATAATGAAATTAAAAAATAATTTGGAAGTTGCAATAGAAATGAATAAATTACGTACAAAATAATATCTGTGAAAAAACCGCCAATTTCATAGGTAAGGACCTAATATAACCTTTAAACAGCATCCTCAGAAGCCATATCTAACTAAAAACCAGATTGAAACCCATAAGTTCTAATTAGTAATTTATCGACATAAGTATTTACTCAGGCATTCGATTTTTTCATGTTAATATAGTGATTTATATGTAATAGTCGTGTAAAAGAGTGTGATATATTGATAATGCCGTTGCTATGTTACCGTTATAACACCATTTGGGTCTAGACAACGACACGAATAGATAATTAGATGAAAATTCGATATGCTATTAACCGACTGTTATATAATCTTTAAACAGCATCCTCAGAAGCCATGATTAAAACGCATTAGTTCTAATTAGTAATTTATCGACATAAGTATTTACTTAGGCATTCGATTTTTTTTATGTTAATATAGTGATTTATATGTAATAGTCGTGTAAAAGAGTGTGATATATTGATAATGCCGTTGCTATGTTACCGTTATAACACCATTTGGGTCTAGACAACGACACGAATAGATAATTAGATGAAAAAGTTTTATACAATCTGCCCGCGGATCCGTCCGCGTGGAACTCAATTCAATTCAATTCAAATAATTTATTTGTCAAACACAGGTATACAAGGTTATATGGTAGGGTATTAAAAAAACATGTCTCACTGTGTTTTGCCACAAGGCATACAACATTCAGTTAAAATTAAAACTCGTGTATATCGTAGCTCCATACAATTTTTCACCCCCCATTTCACCTCCTTAGGGGATGATTTCCGGGATTCAAACTATCTCCATATCAAATTTCATCTCAATCAGTTCAACGTTTTCAGCGTCAAAAGGTCAGACAGACAGACAGACACACTTTCGCATTTATAATAGTACCTATAACTATATGGATTACAATGTTTGGATCTTTTAAGGTTATTTTATTCAGCATTAGCCTACTGAGGAGTGAAATCAGTTAAATTATTTAAGAAGAATGTTGAGGCTATGTACATTTATTATAAATATTATAATATAAAGTTCCTACAGGCTGGTCTTTCCAAACAGCAGACTTTGAGTAAATTCCATCAACACTATTAATCTAGATTTATTGGCGCTTTAGCTTAAGGCGACGTGAGCTCAGAAAACGTATTTTTAAAAAGTCGTAGCTCTTGTTTGGATTATAATACGGCTGCCCTAAATTTATTTGGCAATCTTGAGGCCTTTCTCGAGGGACAAGAGCTATTTTCGAATAGCTCTTGTCCCTCGAGAAAGGCCTCAAGATTTTTTGACTTTCACTCGATAGAAAAAAAAATCACAAACATAGGTCTAAGATACACTTTAAAAATTCGTAACGAATTATGCACAACAGCTAAACATATTAAAATTGGTTCTAAAAATTGGCAATATCTTGTTTGAGGGAACTTAGCTATTACTTTTTTATTTTTAAAACGCACACAAATTTAAAATTAAAAAACATGGGGATTAAGAAACAGGGCGGATATCATGTTTTTTAATTTTAAATTTTTGTTCGTGTTAATAAATAAAAAAGTAATAGCTGATTTCCCTCAAACATGACATTGCTGATTTTTAGAACCAATTTTAATATGTTTAGCTGTTGTGCATAATTTGTTATATTTTTTTTAAGTGTATTATAGACCTATGTTCGTGATTTTTTTCTATCAAGCGAAAGTCAAAAACTCAGGATTCGAATAGCTGATTTCCCTCGAGAAAGGCCTCGCGATTGCTAATTAACTTTAGGGCAACCCTATTATAATCCAAACAAGAGTTACGATTTTTTTTTAATCTGTTTTTGGAGCTCACGTCGCCTTAAAACCTGACTTTTTAATGTCAAAACGTTGTCCATCAAGTTTGCTTTAAAATATTAATGTCTCAATAATTTATGCATTTTATGTTTACACCTCGAATAGTTATAGCTATTTTAATTGCGAATGCATAATATTAATTAATTTCTTAGGTAATGAGAAGATTTCGGGGACCCACCACAGTATTGCAAGATATTCGTTTTAATTGAATTTTAATTCATTAAATAATACCGGGTAAATTAGTGAGAGTAGACATGAGTTCACAGGAATCTTTCCAAAAAAATCCAATTTGTTACGGTGTGGCGTGTTTGTGCGGTTCGGATTCGAAGCGGTTTTTAACCCCCGTGCGCGAGTCCGCGAGTCCGACTCGCACTTGGCCGGTTTTTGGCTTGTTTACGAGTGCTGCATTGTTTAATAAAAAGTCTAATAATTAGTAAGTATTAAATAACGAACAAGTAGGTACGAAGGTACGAGTAGCGAGACAGACAAGCTAATTCGACCTAACAACGCAGCAGTTGCAATCCGGTGCTCGCGTTTCGGAAATAAGGCGGAGTGTTCACTACTTAGGTACGTCCAAAAAAAATTTAAAGACATAAAAAATATTAGGAGGCAATCTTACACAAATCGATCTAGCCAATATCAATATCGAGCCCTATGGCAAGCTTAATAAGGCTTATGTTATGGGTATCTACTAGACGACGATATAATTAATAGATAAAAATACTTACATACATAGAAAAACATCCAAGACTCATTAGTATTCATATCATCACATAAACCGTTATATGTATATTGTATAGACACTTAATTTGTATGTATTTTTATCGATACTTACACATTGAAAGTCGTTTCATCATCATATCAGCCGAAAGACGTCCACTGTTGGACATAGGCCTCCCCCAAAGAGTGCCACAATGGCCGGTCCCGCGCCACCCGCATCCAGCGGACTCCCGCGACCTTTACCAGGTCATCCAGTCCACCTTGTGGGGGGCCTACCCACGCCGCGCCTTCCGGTACGTGGTCACCACTAGAGAACCTTTTCGCCCCAACGGCCATCGGTTCTACGTGAAATGTGCCCCGCCCACTGCCACTTAAGTTTAGCAATTCGGAGGGCTATATCGGTTACCTTGGTTTTGCTGCGGATAGCCTCATTTCTGATGCGACCGCGCAGAGAAACTCCCAGCATAGCCCTCTCCATTGCCCTTTGAGTGACTTTGAGCCTTCTTATGAGGCCCATTGTAAGCGACCACGTTTCAGTGCCATATGTCATCACTGGCAACACACACTGGTCAAAGACTCTCGTCTTGAGACACTGCGGAATATTGGGCGAAAAGATGTGGCCAGCCGAGTCGGATTCGACGATTGACCTCTTTCTCAAAGTTCCAGGGTCTATTAATAACAAATAAAACAAAGTTTAACAGTGTAGATTGTACGTATTTTTTTTTTTATATACAACGTCGGTGGCAAACCAGCTTACATCATATGCCGAAAGACGTCCACTGGCTGGACATAGGCCTCCCCCAAAGAGTGCCAAAGATCGATCCCGCACCCGCTACAATAAAATAAAAAAATATTAAACATTTTCTCTATTGTGTCCCCACCTTTACGCTCTCAGTTCTTAAGTTTCATTCATAAGTGGATGTCAACCGCCATATAAGCTGAACTCGCTTGCCAAATTCGAGACTTATTACCCCCTATTTAGGTATAAAATCGATCGTAAATAGCCGTACAGCCTGAATGGCAGGATACAGGACGTGGGTTCAAGTTTCGAGGTCGACTTTACGCCTACTTAATGTTTTACGTGTTTTTGCGATGAATGATTTTAGGGTCCCTTACCAATAAAACCACTACCTACTTTTTCTTTTAGCTGTCAACACAATCCTCAGATCAAGTAAAAAATATTCTTATCATATATTTAGTTTTAAATGCCTGAATTAAAAGAATAAAAAAAAAATGTTACCGGACTACGGAAAAGTAGCTGAAACCTTTTTTTTATACAAAAGGTAGCCTGTGTCACCCGGAGTATAATTTTGAATAGATCGACACCTCATTTATCAAAATCGGTCCAGTACTTATCTTAAGGCGACGTGAGCTCCAAAAACTGATATTTAAAAAATCGTATCTCGTGTTTGGATTATAATACGGCTGCCTTAAATTTAATTAGCAATCTTGAGGCTTTTTTCGAGGGAAATCAGCTATTCGAATCCTGAGTTTTTGACTTTCACTCGATAGAAAAAAATCACGAACATAGGTCTAAAATGTACTTAAAAAAATCATAACAAATTATGCACAACAGCTAAACATATTAAAATTGGTTCTAAAAATTGACAATGTCATGTTTGAGGAAAATCAGCTATTACTTTTTTATTTATTAAAACGCAAAAAAAAAAAAAAATTAAAAAACATGATATCCGAGCTTCCAAACACGCACTTTCATCTCGCTCACGCTTATGCTCAGTGAGAGGGAGAGAAGACCATGAACCTACATCCCCTTAAGAGCCCTTTCACGTGCTCACTAGCGCCACTGGTAAATAATTTTGATTATTTAAATTTAACGATAGCAATTTAATAAAGTGGCCAAGTGCGAGTCGGACTCGGTTCCGTTAAATGAATTGCTATCTACGATTTATGACGTATTAAAAAAAAATACTTACTAGATCTCGTTCAAACCAATTTTCGTTGGAAGTTTGCATGGTAATGTACATTATATATTTTTTTTAGTTTTATCATTCTCTTATTTTAGAAGTTACAGGGGGGGGGACACACATTTTACCACTTTGGAAGTGTCTCTCGCGCAAACTCTTCAGTTTAGAAAAAAATGATGTTAGAAACCTCAATATAATTTTTGTACTCGACGATTAAAATATGTGCATTAAGATTTCATAGAGAATACTGCAACGTCACTCTTTTCATAGTTGTAGTCCATGTTACTGTCGAAACAATCGAAATAACTACTTTTCGATACGCTCCAGGCAACTATAATAAATTCGACCAATCACGTGGCTGCTTTACTGAACTGTACCTAATGAATTGGACCAATAGAATCGCTTTGATGTCGTACGCTCGTTGATGTCTTTTAAGATATCAACAAGCGTACGAGCGATGAGCTGCACTTCGTTTCAACAGTATCGAGTTTGTTTAATTAGTTCAGTTGACTCGTAGAAAATTAATTTTAATGAACTCGTACAAAAAGTATTGTTCACAATAGTGTTATAATCAACCTTTTTAATCTCGTACCTTACTTAGGCCACTCAGCAAGCTTCGTGGCCTAAACACGGTACTCGACTAAAAAGCTCTCTATTATAACACGATTGTGAAAAAATACTATTTTGAAGACCCCACACGTATGGGTTTGATGAAAAAAAAATTTTTTGAGTTTCAGTTCTTAGTATGGGGAACCCCAAAATTTTTTGTTTTTTTTTTCTATTTTTGTGTGAAAATCTTAATGCGGTTCACAGAATACATCTACTTACCAAGTTTCAACAGTATAGCTCTTATAGTTTCGGAAAAAAGTGGCTGTGACATCCGGACGGACAGACAGACGGACAGACAGACATGACGAATCTATAAGGGTTCCGTTTTTTGCCATTTGGCTACGGAACCCTAAAAAGTAGGCCGCTACACACTGTATTTTGTAGTTAAGGCGGCGTAGGTTCATGGTCTTCTCTCCCTCTCGCTGTGCATAAGCGTGAGCGAGATCGAAGTGCGTGTTCGGAAGCGCGGATATCATGTATTCTAATTTTAAATTTTGTGCGTTCAAATAAATAAAAAAGTTATCACTAACTTCCCTCAAATATGATATTGCCGATTTTTAGGGGTGCGTAACGATGGCTATAAATATTTTTGATATAATATTACTCGCAATAACGCTCATCTGATATAATTCTCGAGTTGTATAACAACACTTAATATATTTTCATATGGTATAATTATCATTTTATATAACGATCATTTGATATAATAATGTGTTTGATATAGTAATGTCAATGTGGGCAAGTCCGGCATACTTTATTTAAAGTTATGTTTGATCGGATTATACAATGTTATTATTTATTCCAGGATAAACGGCCTAGACTTATAGGATGATACATATTATATTTTACAATGTCGCTTTAACAAATTGACAAAATAACTAAAACTTATGCAAAAAATGAGGTTTTTTTAAAACTCGGCGAGTAGACGGTCTTCCCGTGATGTATAAGGTAAGGCCGTCTAGTACTCCTTGCCGCGCTATTTGAAGGTCAATAGGCATGTTGATTACATTGTTGGTATCGTAATTGTATGCCATCTCAAATTATGTTTTGAGTTCAGAGAGATAGAGTTGCAATTTAAATTTAAAAATATTTTTCTGTTTTAAAGGCAAGATCGGCATATCCGTGGACGAAGACGTTGTAAACCTTTTCTTAAAGGCTTAAATAAAACAATAATATATAATAAACGCAAATCCATACTTCCATACTAATATTATAAATGCGAAAGTGTGCCTGTCTGTCTGTCTGTTACCTCTTCACGCCTAAACCGCTGAACCGATTTCGATGTAATTTAGGAAAATGCAGTTTTTATCCCGAAAATTATCGCCTGAGGGGATGAAATGGGGGGTGAAGATTTGGATGGAACCCATTTAGATGCAATCTGGTACAGTCGCCATCACATACATCGGAGCAAACAAGCACGTCACAAACATCGGAACACACCTCTATTTTCAAGGCATTAGGGTGCATGTGCCGATATTTTTGAATACCTATAGTGTACCTATGTATGTGATGGCGACTGTACATAGATAGTTTGAAACCCGGGGAAGGACATAGAATAGTTTGTATCCCAAAAATAAGCCTTAAAGGGGGGAATTGGGGGTGAACATTTGTATGGAGCTACTAGAACCGCTCTGCACCGATTTAGATGAAATTTGGTATAGAGACAGTTTGAGTCCCGGGGATAAGTCCCGAGACGTAAGGACGTATAGATTTAATCCCGGAAATCATCCCCCAGGAGTAAAATAGGGGGTGAAAATTTGGCTGTAACCCATTAAGATGAAATTTGGTATAGAGATAGGTTATGTCCCAAAAAATCATCCCCTAAGGGAGTGAAATGGGGGTGAATATTTTGATGAAACCCATTTAGATGAAATTTGGTTTAGAAATTGTAGTTACCGTTTCGGGAAAGAACATAGGATTGTTTTTATCCCGGAAATAATCTCCTAAAGGGGTGAAATGGGGGGTGAACATTTGTATGGAGCTACTATACAACCGCTGCATGGCTGCACCACCCATTTAGACAAAATGTGGTATAGAGATAGTTTGAATTTCGGGGAAGGACATATGATAGATTTTATCCCGGAAATCAACTCCTAAAGGGAAAATGGTGGGTGAAAGTTTGTATCGAGCTACGATATAAACGAGGTCTACGCGGACGGAGTTGCGGACAGAAGCTAGTTTTTAATAAAATTACATAATTTAAAAGCTTTTTTGATAATATGCTGTCTCCTACTGTTATTAATAGTAGGGTAAATCGCCAATAACTGACCACTTAAGAAAATGTCATTCACTTACTAGCAACCACTTTTGTGTGCAGACCCCTTTTACAAAATAAATGAAGTCGCTCTATTAGTCAGCTCTGCATCTAGTTATTTTAATTAAATTGCAGAATTAGCAATACATGCTCCTTTTTGTGCATATTTTTGCGAAGTGTCCAGTTATTGAGGGATGGCCAGTTATTGGCGATTTACCCTTTTTTTTTTTTTACCTTTAGGCATCATATATTTGTATAAAGATACTAGTTAAATATGCAATCTACAAACTTACCTCTATTGGTTACTCTATACATATTCATACGCAATAACACAAATGTTATATATTATTTGCCAGTACTGTATGTAAATAGCGTAGCGTAGTACACAAAAAACAATAGTGAATATGTATTAAGTAATTAAAAAAATAGTTTTACGTGTAAGTATCTAATTTAACGAGAAGATATTTGAAATGAGAATATTTCAACGCAAAAGGTTGGCTAGATCTGGTTTATGGCAAGACCGGCACATGACGGGCTTCCCTTGAACGTTTCAGACGGACTTTCCAACTAGACAAATTTTAAGGTTTGATATTTTGAAACCAAAAACTACAAAAATATAGCGTTTTGGCTAGATTAAAAGCGTTAGACAGGAAAAGCGGTTATTAAACTGCTAAATTACTCACCTCAATAACAAATACTTCAATTTTTTATATTTTTAACGATTTATTTTCTGGACCACGTTGCACTCACTTATGCAGTTCGAAACACGAATGAAGTTGACAGTTGAGTTGCGACCATAGTTTTCGTCATAGCGACATCTATGTTAGAGAAAAGAACTAATAGGACGAAATACCGCTTTACTGACCGAGTTATAGGTGGCGTGCGTATACAATACAAGAGTTATGGCATGTAGACGGGCTTGCCTTATAGACGGACTTGCCGACACTGACCTTAGTATAACATACATTAAGTATAATGCATATTTGCTATATTGAACATTGGATATAATGCTCATTCCGTCTAATGTACAGTTGATATAATCAAGCCAGGGTAGCCAGAAAAAGGGGGGGACGGGGGGGGGGCGAAGCCCCCCACAAGGGGGGTCGGGGGGCGAAGCCCCCCGCAGTAAAAAAAACCAACACTCGCAATAATTGTACTATTGGTGGGTTAGGTCAGGGTTCACTTGTGTCCCTTAGAGCGGAAATAGGCACCCCGCGAAGCGGGGTGACGCCGACACGCTGGCGGTTGGGTTAGGTTTACGTTAGGTTAGAACGGAAAAATAGTAGGTTAGCTAACGTAAAACGCAATTTGCACATAAAAATTATACCGCTTGATCATTATACAATATGAGATGTATATCAAATAAGAATTATACTCTATGATGGTTATAGGAAATAAGCGTTATACCGAATGATAGTTATACTAAATAAAAATATATATTTTGATAATATACCAAACGTTTATTATATACTATGAATGATTCTACCCTTTGAAATTATATCAAAAATGGTTATACCCAATGAAATTATATTATTTGTTTTTATACCGATCATTACACACCCGATTTTTAGAACCAATTTTAATATGTTTAGCTTTTGTGCATAATTTGTTACGAATGTTTTAAGAGTTTTTTTAGACCTATGTTCGTGATTTTTTTTCTATCGAGCGAAAATTGCTGATTTGAAACATGAAATCACTGATCTCCCTGCAGAGAGCCTCAAGATTCGTATTTTTTTGGAAACGATATAATTTATAAACAGACGCATTATATTGTTTCAAAAACACTGTTCGCTTTACTTCGCTGAACCTGCGGCGCCTTAAGTATCTTTTGAAAACAGCATAATAGTTTTTACGTTGCTGGATTCGTCAATCTATGCCAAAGTTAAAGCGACCGTTTTTCTTTTGAGTTCATAGATCGACGAATCCAGGAACATAAAACCATAACTCTTAAACTCTACGGTGGAATAGACACGTAAATATTAGGTCCTTCCTTACCTATAAAATTGGCGGTGTGTATGGAGAATTTTATGAAAACTGTGATTTTCATACATTGAATTTTGCGGATTATTCAGCAATGTCAAATTCAAAGCAAACTAAATTTTGGTAGGAATATAGAAAACTTTTAAGCTACTTTACACATATCTTCATTCCTTAAAAATAGTTCGCATCATAAAACTATACGTAATTGAAACACTTTAACCGGCAGCACATGAAAAGGGCGGTTTTCAAGCTTTAATTTGAAACACTAAATAAAAAATTCAAACCTATTTTTTGTATTTAAAACCTTTGTTACATAGTCTTATAATGAAATTAAAAAATAATTTGGAAGTTGCAATAGAAATGAATAAATTACGTACAAAATAATATCTGTGAAAAAACCGCCAATTTCATAGGTAAGGACCTAATACAAACATAGATTCGGGTAATAAGGATTGGTTGGGAATGTGCTTTTGATTCAAAGTCAAAAATCTTCATTCTTCTTTTTTTTTCTTTATTTATTATCTTTTATTTCTTCTTTTTAAGCTACGGTAGCCTAGTGGTTCAGGCATGCGGCTGTCAAGCGGCGGTCGTGGGTTCGAATCCCAGCTCGTACCAATGAGTTTTTCGGAACTTAATGTACGGAATATTTACCGTTAGCTTTTCGGTGAAGGAAAACATCGTGAGGAAACCTGTCTAATCCCAATGAGGTCTAGTTTTCCCTCTGGGTTGGAAGGTCAGATGGCAGTCGCTTTCGTAAAACTAGTGCCTATGCCAAATCTTGGGATTAGGTGTCAAAGCGGACCCCGGGCTCCTTTAAGGGCACAACCGGGAATAAACGCTAGGAGGATGATGATTTATTATCTTTTTTTGATTCTTTTGAAGTCACAAGTGTGCATGGTCTACTCTGTCATAGAGTCTGACCAGCGAGTCGTGAGAGTGAAAAATGGCGGCAAATTTAAAAAAAACGCATGCTCGTAATACGAAATGTATGGAGCCGTCATAAGTACTTATAACTGACAGTTTATTTCGTAAAATTGTTGCCATATAAAACATTTGATAAAAATGCTACTGTCACGACTCGCTGGTCAGACTCTAACCCTGCAGGTTCGATTGTGAAAGTAGCATTTAATACTAATGTAGAACTAACGTTTACGGTCCATGATAATGATAAAATAAGGAATTGACAGAAACATTCCACAAACATTTTAAAAAGACAGAAATACACGAAATGCCGTTCTAAATAAGCGACAACGTCATTAAATACGTCTCAAAATGTAACAATCCACAGAATTGGAACATCGAAAGTTAAAGAAGCCGTAAAACAGTCGTATATTTAATTTTTTCCGCTCAACAGTTGCATAAACTGACAAACTATGGACGTTTTAAAACCATATGATTTATGATTTTATATAATACATTAACTAAAATCCAATTAAATACATTTTTAATGCACTTTTTATGGCCCCATATCTGCTATTTTACGATTCCATAACGGCTAGTTGTCATAATTATGTTAAATTTAATGTTATATGAATGACACGGTACCTATATGTACGTCACCGTGTGGGGCCACACAAGCGGAGTTTTATGAGCGTTCGGAACTCGACAACTGTTTACGCGCTTTTATTGACAACTAAAAGTGCTTTATTACCCTGCCGCTGTCCTAAATCTATTTTATTAATGATCCCGCCGCCACTGACTACACTCGGGTTTTATGGCTGCACAACGAACGGCCGATAGAGAAATAAAATATATGTGTTGTCAATATTTTGGTCGTGAAATTACTGATCGATTAAAAATATAAACTGGTCTTTTAACGATCATGAAATCGATTTTGGTGATGTTTGATCATCGACATCAGATTTTTATTTATTATAATTTTTCAAGCAAACACAATTAATTTTTCAATCAAGCTAAAATTAATATTTATGATTATTTATTTCGCAACACGGAACAGAAACAAATTATACATAAAGCTATTCACTTTTGACTGTGTTGTAAATCTACCAAGTCGTCATGTCGTAAACTAATATAAGTGACACCTGTCGGAGGTATGTGCAAACTATTTCCTAGTCATTACGCAATCGGCTAAAAATATGGCTTTGACATTTCGTTTATAAATCATAGGCATCTTTTCGAACAAATCACTGTCATTTCCCATAAAACATACCTACATTTAGAGCTACCGTACGTAAGTAGTACCACAGAACAAGCACCTAATAGTACAAGTGTAGTGGGGACCCGTGTATGTCCTAAAACTACGACCAAGACCACCGGGGGATGGGCAGCAGCATCTCTGGAGTACGGTGGAAATCGTCAACCCGCATGCCAAGCGTGGCGATTTTGGCTTATACCCCCCAAATGCAGAACACAACCAAGCCACGGCCCCGAGTATCCGGCGACCCCCGGTACCCTGGTTATGGTAGCGACCAGGGTACTAGCGGGGTCAGGGGTACTGATGACCTGGTAAAGGTCGCGGGAGTCCGCTGGATGCGGGTGGCGCAGGACCGGTCATTGTGGCACTCTTTGGGGGAGGCCTATGTCCAGCAGTGGACGTCTTTCGGCTGATATGATGATGACAAGTGTAGTACTGGTAGTAGTTGCGTAACGAGTTGTAATTACCGAGTACAACTCGTTACGCACAATGCACATGTCAAGTCACCAGTGATCTATCTTTCTCCTATTTATTTATAAGTGTGGAGCCATAATAAGTTTAATTTGATATAATATAACAAACTTCGATAAGTAATCAGTAATCACGGATATGGCACAAGGTTCGCGAAAATATATTTATATAAATTACTTTCCAATTCCATATAGGTAGTTCATAATAATGACACTAAAATCGAATGTTTTGTTTGCTTTCACCAAACTTCAAAAGGTTTTGGATTCCGCAATGCCATCTTGTAGACAATATGAGAAACATAAAATCTTCGAAGGCAACTTTCAGCTATTCGAGTCATTGTCACAAAAATAAAATCCCCTGTTTACAAACATGAGGCACGTCTAATCTTTACGATCGCCAATAGGCCCGAACAGTCTGATTCCTGATTTATGGACTCCGGAATAGCTCCCGTCCTTTAAAAGGAACAATTTACTGCTTTATACAGTTTTACAGCTGATTTTATCAATCGTTAAACTTTTACGAACTATTCATTATGGTAACAAAGTTTGGTTTTAGCTTTATGACGATGCGATGTTAAGTAATTAAGTAAGCTACGGTAGCCTAGTGGTTCAGGCATGCGGCTGTCAAGCGGCGGTCGTGGGTTCGAATCCCGGCTCGTACCAATGAGTTTTTCGGAACTTATGTACGGAATATTTACCGTTAGCTTTTCGGTGAAGGAAAACATCGTGAGGAAACCGGTCTAATCCCAATAAGGTCTAGTTTTCCCTCTGGGTTGGAAGGTCAGATGGCAGTCGCTTTCGTAAAATTGGTGCCTATGCCAAATCTTGGGATTAGGTGTCAAAGCGGACCCCGGGCTCCTTTAGGGGCACAACCGGGATTAATAACGCTAGGAGGATGATGATGATGTTAACTTGCACATATAAAACTTTAGCGCCTCCTATGTGAAAACAAGATACTTAATTTTTAATGCAAATCAATGCAAAAACGGAAATGAATGTAACTCATCGTTATGTTTTTAGAACAATAGACGAACATTAAGCATGTATACTTTCTAAAGTGAGAGAAAGAAGAGTATGTCGGAAAGATGATTTAAATAATGGGGCGATGCTAAAGGTAATATTGACAAACAACGGAATTCAGAAAGCTGTCTCCTTTAAATTTCAAGCATAGGATTTTGAATTATCTCAAAAAAACAATGACCTATTCAATGTAAGTGCTTACCTTAATTTCCAATCCTTTCAAACACTTAACGCGTCTCAGAACCATAAACCCCGAACTAAAGAACTAACTGAAGAAGCAAAAGGGTGTCAAGTCAGACAGTAAATTCCTCAAAGCAAACCGCAAGAAAGCCAAACTAAGTGATTTAGGTTAGGGGTGATAATTATTGCTCTGTCAAGAAAGGGTTGTCGATATACCCTAAACCCTAAACGGTATTTGACGGGTGTCGTAAAACCGGTGTTAACCTGACCGCCGGTTCAATTGTTTTCCCACATTCATAAAAACGCAGTAAAATGGTCAAATTGTTGGGAATTAGGTGTTTGTATTGTTGGCGGAATGACTTGGAAGATTTGTTGCCATTGTGTGAAAGTAAGCGGCTTGAGATTTTTTATAGTTATTGTTATATTTGTGTTGGTAATTGGATGATTGGAATTATTGCATGATAAAAACAAATATTTATAGAGTCTTGCGGATTATCATGCTTTCAGTGCTCTTTAGTGAATTTTATTATAATACTTACACATTATACACAAACAATTTAAAGTAAGCACGTCACTGGCCAGACTCGCTTGTTAATTTTTATATTAATTACTTCTTACCCTCTATGAACTTATATAGCTTTTGTTATAACATTGGTAAATTCTGGATTAAAAGTACAGTTTACAGAGATACACTCAAAAGGTACTCATTTTATTGTCATTTCACCAAAATGATAAATGACTGACGAAACCTTTGGTGGATCCTTTATCTGTGGAATGACGAAATCAGCGCTGTGGACTTGATGGTATTGTACCTAAAATAATTATTATTTTTGTGTTTTTTTCCTGAATATAGTTGATTCTGAATTATCTAACAAAAAATATGATAATTGCTTTAGTTCACACATATTGTTGTACCATATATCTAGTTCTGAAACAAAGTAAATCAGATGACAATCATTTTATCCCCTTTTTCAAGTCCTGAATATTTACATTTATTAAAAAAAAGTCCACCAAAGCAAGTTACAGAAACAAATGGTAAAAAGCGGGAAGTCGTTGTAGTAGATGGTAATCTATCCAACGTAGTAGAAACACTGCCATCGACAACACAGTTTCTAACAATTTTGAACCTTATCACAACGAAATACGGTATACTATCGTGGGTCAGTTTTGCGTGTTTTTACATTAAGACTCATTAACGACGTGGTCGCCCATTCTCACCGTATTTCTCATATTATAAATTTATTAACTATAATATTTTTATAAGTTTCAGTATTACCTATTCAATTTAATCTACTATTTCTCGCCTCATGATGGTTCATAATGATGTCTTTGTTTAAGTTGTAATGTTGCACAACTTTTTATGGCTATCGTAAAATAAAGATACGTAACTACTTCGTTGAAAGTTGTATTGGCTTGTTTTGACTTTTGACTACCTGAATTATTTAATGTAGATGAGACAGTTATCATATATATGCTTTTTACGACTACCTTATATACAGTGTGTTACCGCCAAGTGGGATTTTTAAATAAGGTAAATTAACGTACTTCTTTAACTCAACCAGGCCTTAATTTAATGAATTAACTAAAATTCCGACTTCATAAATACATACATACATACATACTATAACGCCTTTATCCCTAAAAGGGGTAGGCAGAGCACATGAAACTTGTGTTCCAGTGCCACTTTTAGCATAAATGTGGGTATAAAAGATCGACAAAATGTGATGTCGCAGTGATAGGTTGCTAGCACAACACACTTCAACCCTGTTCCCTTAGTCGACTCTTACGACACCCACGGGAAGACAGGGGGTGGTGCTATTCTAACCCGACACCACACGGGTAAATATATAAATATTCTAACAAAATTAAAATTGCCAGCAATGTAGGTACAGCAAAGTAACTTGACAAGTCAGTATAAATGATAGCTCTTCAAACTTTGTTTAGTACGACATAATACACCTAGTATTGAAGGTTCAGATTTTGGAAATTTAATTGTGCAGTTAATTTAATTAATTATGATTTGCTAATACATGTAAACAATTTCTAATGGAACATATTATTATCAGTTTTAATACACTTATATTATAAAGAGGAAAAAGTCTGTGAGATTGTCTTTGCAAGTATGTATGTAATGGGTAATCTTCTAAACTTCACATCCGATTTCAAAAAGTATTTCACCTGCATATAGAATGGACTTTCCCCGTGGACATATTATATTATAAAATCCTTATATGACGCTTTATAGCATTAGGTTCGCCTTTTTTACTAAAAGGTTATACTCTTGACTAGAATAGTTTAAATAAATAAATAAAACTGCGTAAGTACAGTCACGGAACGAAAAGTTTGACCAGTTTTCAAATACATTCATTCACCTTTGCAAGCACATGTTAACTTTTTAAACTGTGTTACAGACGAGAGTGTTGTTTTGACAATTGTGTAACTGTTTGACAACAAAGTTCACATTTACTTAGCCGAATGTTCAGATTCAGATTCAGATTCAGAAATTTATTGATAAAATGTCATATTTTACAGGTCAATATCATGCATGTCAAATACATTTTAAAATTTCTTATTGTCTTAGATGTTATATACCTATCGTTATTGAACAATTTTGAAAGTGTTGTTGATTTATGAGTGGGTCAATGATATATTGGTCATAAATTCGTCTATGCTGTAGCAAGCCATTTTTATGACTATTAATCCTTGACTATTAATAGTTGGATTAAACCTATTTATTAGTTTGATCTTGCCATTACGTTGTGTCAAGTTTGATAATCTGATGATTAAATCCTCTTCGCTTATAATTATTAAAACTATAAAATGTGAATTCATAACAGGTCCTGTCAATGTCATCATTGATATTACCTACTTGTATTCGATTTGTTTTTAATTTTAACTCGTCTTTCCAAAATGGAAAGAGGTCAATTCTCATAGTGGACGTATCTGTGGGCCATGTAGTGAAATGACATTCATGATGACGGAATGGGTCATACTCGGTCGATAAAGCAGATACTGATAAGGATAACTTATACTGAGCAAGCAAAAACAAATTTTAAGGTGGGGTAAGATTCTCGTGAAATTTTGTGAGGTTCGTTAATTATACAGATTTTCGATACATAACTATTCGAAATTTAAAAAAATGTTTTGTAAAAAAAAAAAAAAAACAATACAGACGAATTAAAAAAAAAGTATACCCAAGTAGACAAGCTTGAGACTGTGAGTAAGTAATAGCTAAGTAAAGTAAATAATATAAGTAATTAAATTCAAAATAGATTTATTATTTTACGTCATACCTGGCCATAAAGTAGGAATTACCGCACGCTATGCGTGCGGAAAACCCCACTTCCTGGCCAGATAGAGACGTAAAATGTTGTACTCACCACGGGCGGTAATAAAGAAAGCCTCAGAGCGCATATTTATCGCCCTTGCCTTCGGCTCGGGCGTCAAATACCTGCGATCTGAGACATTCTTTGTTTAACCGACCTAGGTAAGTAATGTACTATTTCTACATGGTTTACCGTCTTCATACAATACTGATAGTCTCGTACGTTTACGTACTGAGGCTTTAGTATACGTTTTATCGATACAATATGTTTTCGAGCGCGTTTGCGTTTAGTTTCAATTTGTATAATACTAGAGCTACTGATGTCGATAAACAACAGAAAAACTACAACTTTTCATAAAATCTGCTAAGCGCTACCGGTCCCACAGAAACCGACACAAATGACACAACACTTATTTTGAATGCATTCACACGAAGACAAAGGTTAGAGGGAGAAAGCAGGATAGTAAATCAAGCCCGCAATGGGCCATAAATTATATTAAACTATGCGTTTTATTTTTAAAGGTTATTGTTGGAGTGATACGCCGATTTTGACGCAGCTGGGTATGCCGCCGTGTGTGGTTCAATGAATGTAATGCAACCTTAAAATACCTGGTTCGTTTGTTTATTGTTTTCTTTAATTTAGTGCACTTGGGGCTTTGCCTCCCGAGTACTCTCCCGCGTTCTATAGAAAGGATCGAATATGGTCATCGAAATATTAGTCCAATTTTAAAATGACAGAGTTACTTAAAATAAGCATTAATTCCAACATATTATAAATAAAGATAAATGCAAGCATCCCTTATGTAATAACAATTATTTCTCCCTATTTACTTGTAATGAAGATATTGCCAGAGTGGGGATGGACATTAAAATCTCATGTGATTTAGTATGGGCGCCACACGGAGAGGTTTTACGGAGCGACTTAGTGGTGCATGGCCACGAAATATGCGTATGCTTATACGATAGCGGTTTTTGATCATCATCATCGTTTACAGCATTTAATCGCCCACTGCTGAACATAGGCCTCTTCGTGTACGCCACCTATCCCGTCCACCAGCTTATAACTATAGCTATATTAGGAAGATTAAGGGTAACTTCTGGATCAGATTAGCTTAGATATTACGATCATGTACCTAGTACACACACACACACATATACAACACATACATGATCCTAATCATCACCACATATATGTACACATATCACCATCACCATCTCTTTTCGTATCATGTTATATGATCGTAATATTTTTTAGTCCTACCTGCTCACCCATATATTTAAAATTTCCCCCAAATTACAGTATATAGTTCAGCTATTCAAATTATTTTTAGTAATTTTCTTATTTACCTACCTACTCATATCTGACTGAAAAATAATTATAATACCCCTTATCTTACATGCACCACGGCAGAATCTTTAGCGAGACGTACAAACTGTACAAATTAGTAATATATAATATAACTTTTTAGGGTAATCATTGAACCAACACTTTTGATTAGTATCGATCTTAGTATATAAGGTACCATTGGCGTTTGATATAGTCTTACACATTATTCATCTAAAAATCAAAATTACCGAGAATTAATGACTTTAGTTACGGCGCGCGTCGTCAAGAAACGGCAACTCGCTGTTCCGCTGGCCCCACCGACCAAAACCCGCCCTGCGCTTTTACACCCATTACGACTGACAAAAACGCGTATAATAGCAAAAATAAATATTATTTATTACTTCACGGTGGGTTAGTTTCATACAAAAAACTCCTATGAGTTATTGCCCCCGTATTACATTTGCGTTGTATCGACTTCTATGTTATGGCCACTTTGTTTACGGCAAGTTTTAGTTGCATGGCTTGCGTCACGGTGATGATTTCGATTTGAATAAAACGGTCAAGCGTGAGTCGGGCCGTTTTTTGTACCACGATAGTGGACAATCTCTCTCTCAGTACTTAGATTGTGACTTTAAAATACATAATTGGACATGTAAACTTTTAGAATTAGGCGCATAAGATATAATTATTATATGTAAAATACTGAATTTTATAAATAAATATCTGAATCTGAGTCTATTTCGTCATGAATGTAAGTAATGTGAACATAGGCCCAAACAGAAAAATGCTAAGAAGGTACAGTGAGAAAAAAATCATATAGAGCGTAATAGTATAATAAAGAGCATAATACCTAAGTACTTAGCACTCTTATAATCATGATACAAAGACAGATTGTTATAATAGACATACCTACTTACAATCAATAAAAGTGTTATTCGAACAAAATAAAACATATACTGTGTAGGTATACTATGCTTGTCAGTGAAAACCTCTCTATCAAGTAACCAAATACTCTACTTTTTAATATTAGACCCCTAAAACAACGATTGCAAGCCATTACCAACTTTCCTCCCTTCTAACACGATTCACTTTTCAACAGACTCAAATTTTTAGGGAACAAAAATACAAGATGGCGATGATTAAATAGGCGTAAATATTCTGATTATACTTTAGATAATACTAAAAGAGCGTAAGTGTCATTAAAAGGGAAGGCACTTCAGTCCTTTTTAAATTAAGGTTGTAAGTTAAAGAGATAAAGTATGGGAATTATACGATATTCCATTGTACTTAAGGTAACGCTTTCTTAGTGATAAAAGTATAATTATGACGTCTTTATAGCATAACGTATTGCTTAATTTAATATAAAATACAGTTGCATTACGCTTCTGGTTCCTTATACTAGGGGAACAGTCGTTCCATAAAGTCAATAACCAACATTTATAGTTCAAATTTGACTTAAATAATACAATTTTTGGTTAGCCAGGACTGCCAGGAGACAAAAATAACAGTATTTCTTGGAAAAAATATTACAAAGTAGACTTCTAACATGCTTAAAATATGGCTCGGGTTGGGGGACCATTGTTTGTATTATTTTCATTGTGTTTTTCTTTAATAAATTAATATTGTAACTTATTGTATTTATGTCTATTAAATATATCGTCGTCTAGTACCCATAAAACAAACCTTACTGAGCTTACTATGATAGGACTAGTTCGATTTGTGTAAGATTGCCACTTATTTTTTTTTATAAATAAAAAAAAAAAAAATGGTTTATTATCAGATTCCTTAGATCCATAACATTGCATTGTTAGTTACAAAACACTTATACAACTACATTAGTAAAATTAATATTAAATGGTCACATGAATTAATTTTATTTAATTTTTTTAGGACGTACGACATGTAGGTCGGTGTATCGGCGGAGTATGTCTGAGTCCCACCTCTCTGCTATCATTTTCAGGATGCTGTTTGAGCCTCCCCTCGTCTGCATCACCACAGACGCCGTCTTCTATCTTATAGACGGGCGTTTTCACTTTACTTTTTTTCTCAGAATTTGTTTTTTTTTTGGTTTTTCCGGTTCAAAATCATGAGCATTCTTGGTCCCGATAAAGAAAAAAAGTGTCCCCAATTTTCCATACATTTCACTATGTGACGGTCCATACAGAATGTATGAAAAAAAACGTCACATAGTGGAATAAAAATCTCGCGAGGGCTAATCTCATAGAGCCATGTATTATAATGGTTATTAAACTGACCGTTTTCGTTAGTGTTGAGCCAGCGGTAGGACGGTCGCGGCTGCTGCTTGGAACGCATCTCTACGCCCGCCAGCCGCCCCGCTCACTCTCCCGCATCTGGAAGAAAGGGACAACACATTAAATAACAATATTCATTAATCACAAAATAAAGTTTTCCTATTCTATTCTATGCACGCCAACACCACGTGGCAATAGCAATAATGAAAATTTAACCTCTACCAAACTCAAGTGTGTCAAGTTCAAAGGCAGGTTTGCCAGGCAGAGTGGTGGCAGGAACCAAAATGGTGTCAAATTGGTGGCCACTGTATATTAGGTAAAAGGGTATTTCTCAAATAATGTGATCGACTTATCACAACCATGTGCAAAATGTAACGCTACTAATATTTTTTTTTTTTATATAAATAGATTTTTTTTTATATAAAAAAGATTGATTAGAAGTTAGAACAGGTATTATACAAATAAGTATTACAATATTTAACTGCTAGAAAATTCTTAACTTTTGCACATGGTTGGGACAAGTGACGTTAACGACCCAAAACGAGCCGAGCAACGCAAGCTCGATGGGTGGACGATATTAGGAAGATCACGGGTCACTTCTGGATTAGCGTCGAAAATTTCCGGAAAAATCCCGTTTCTTTCCAAACGGCTCGATTTTTTCGGATTTGTACGGGAAAAAACCATGAAATTTTCCGCTTAATTTTTTCTGAAAAACAGAAAAAATGACAGGCAGGCTGATGATCGCTAAGCGATCATTCAACCCCATTTTCATTAATTAGTGCTGGCTGAGGGTTACTGTTCCAGCAGCATGTCCACACACACCGCATTCTTCTCCAAAATTTCTTGTTTTCCTACAAAACCCTTATATTCCCCGTACCATCATGGACGGAGGACGATGTCTAGGCCCACCATCACATCATACATGATTGATGTAGTAGCCACCTAGTAGTGTAGCCACAGTGAGTCCATAATATTCCGGCTTTCTTTTTGATGGACGATATATTTACCTATAAAATAATCGATCCCAAAATATTACGATTATGTGTACGATTAGAGACAATCTTACTAATATCAACAACTTCCATATCGCTTCATAGCTATCATCAATACATTCCTAACTCTAATAATTGCTTCTAATTATCGTTAAACCATTTTTAATCAGCATACGTTCCCAAGAAACCATCTTGATGCAGGTTTCTCAAAACTGGTGACTAAAGCGCTGAGAATTTGTTTCAAACCTTAAAAATACTCGATAAAAAAACCAAACCATCATTAATATAAGAGAAGACATGAGATACGATGAACAAACTTAAAAAAGCGGACCAAAGCAGTCAACATCACCCTTAACAAGTGGAGTTAAAAACTATGGAGGTAAAATCGGCGTCTTCATATCTCGGTTTTATAAGTCGACTCGAGCGATATGTCACACAATTTATGAGAACCGAGTGACGCGGTTCGAGTGATTCGGAATAAGCCCTCGTAATAAATTCGATATCAAACGGACATTGTAGTAATGCGATATAGTGACGTGCGATGCCGTGATAGGGGCTCGATTTATTACTACTTCTTTTTTACGGTTTTCGTTTTTGTTTTTCGTGTTCTATTGTTAAACAAAGATTTGTCGATGTGTTTGACTGAAGTCTTTTATTTCAATTTATGTATGAGTAGGTACACATAAGCAATGAATAGTTAGTTAAGCTGTGAGTACTTATCGATTTATTCGTTTAGTAGTTTATCGTAGCAAGAACGGGTTAAGTCGGATGTCACCTTCGAACAGGTTGAATAATATATGTTATACTTATAACTACTTAATTTCTATCAGCATCCGTTTAGGTGCCATTAACACTTTCAAACATTACCATAAAATTACACAATTTATAATAGATTTGGGATATTTTGCGAGATTTAACAGAGATCATGATTTTGATTAGACACAATTAACCAAAAAAAACTTGAAACATAAAACAAACCCACTACCCATACTAAAGTAGAATCATTTTACCTCTCTCTATCACAATGTGAACATCACTGCAAAACAAATGTAGTATCTCTATCTAGATATAATTTTATTTCAATTAATGAACAATTAAATTATTCAAAAATATATTTTAAATGAACTGTGTTAGTACAATAAATAAATAGGTACAACAAAATTACAGGAACCTGGAATGTATTACCTACCTATTAAGAAACATAATCAGGAAGTGTGAAAACGCAGGCAAAACCCAGCACGAAAACAATAAAACTTTACAACCATCTAGATCAATCCAAAGGCGCTTACGTCCTTTATTCCACATATTACAACATACTTTTCAAAATTCGACCTAAATAGATAACTCTCAAAGTCTGTTTCGCAATAACAACACCGGCGCAGTTAAGCCTTTTACGGAATTAACTTAGTATTGAACGGCAAATTTAAATAGGTAGTACCTTTGTAGGAAAGTTGTGTCTGTTACGTCTTTGTGAAAGTAAAGGGGTGTTAACGTATTGACAGATTAAAGGCAGTCGTTATTCAGTTGCCATAATTACCAGCATTTAAACTAGTACATTACATTCCAGTTTTATATGTCTCCAAAAGGTTTTTTCAATAATTTATTATAATTAAAGTCAATTGGCGATTGAAGTAGTCTTTATACGGACCGCCTTTTCGAAAGGAATTCAGTTTCAATCTAGTTGGCGCATTTTATTTATATTAAATTTGTCTTATTTGACGGGGTTTTGAAACAACACCTCCGTCTATGGAGATAAGTCTAAATATGACGTTTAATAAAATTTTAAATTAAGTACACTGACTCAGTCAAAATGCCGTATACACATACCTAAATATTTTCTTCTTTTAATAAGGTTTAATCTCTTAAATGACATTATTTTCGTACTTTGACGATGGCGGTCAGCCTCACAATGGGGCTTAACAACTTTGTACCGTGTCGCATTAACCGTCATGTTAAACTGTCAAATAAGTTAAAACGACAAGGTACTTAGGTGTTCAGGAACTTATGAGGCCGAGTGTAATAGTGAAACGACCTCACCGGTCGTCAGGCGGTGTGGTCGCGTCAATAAGAAATCCTTCATCATCATCATCATCATCTCAGCCGAAAGACGTCCACTGCTGGACCTATGTCCTACGCCTATGCGTCCCCCAAAGAGTGCCAAAATGACCGGTCCTTTTTTTTTTCCAAAATGACCGGTCCTAAGATATCCTTATAATCTAATAACTTTTTGGGAACTTTGACGCAGCCCAATTCACGCAGAGGATCAGAGGACGGATGCCTTTGCGTTGGGCGGACACGGTAACATCTGTGGCTCTAGAGCAACACTACAGGCCAGCCACTGACAATTTGAAAATAAAGAATTATACCAGAAATTAATGATGTATGTTTCAATTGGGAAAAAAATGTACCAAATTGACCAACACATGTAACAATTGTAATTGATAAAATTTCATTTAATTCATTTTCATTTTCCAGCGTGCACCAAGCCCAGCCCCCCTATTCTGGCTCACCTCAACGCAACGCGGGGTGAGCCGCATTAACGCGTAGCGAATAACAGCCCATCAGGACCGAGCAGCTTGGAGAGTGATTGTGAAGAGCGCCCACAGCCGTCACGTCCCTCTGCCATGAGGATACGCCAAGGAAGACGAATTAACGAAGCGTTAAACACGTGACATTTTTAAAAAGTGACGTTTCTGCGCTTACGTCAGCATATTTAGAGCACCATGCTGGTTTAAGTGTCATGCGGACCGTCACTACGGATCGCTCCGCACCGGACCAATATATATTAAGTTACAAAGCTGTTCTGAAAAGACACATGAAGAGATGCAAAATACAGCCCTCTGAGTGATAGGTAATGGCAGCACGGCGGCCCGAATGGCAACGGCTCATCCATGAGCAGGTTAACGACTTTGAAACTGCATGAGCGTCGCAACGAGCTCGATAAAAAGCGAGACAAACTCAAGGCTCGCCCACCAGCAGCCATCAGTTACCACTACGTTGGTGGAGTGTTAACTTGCACCAAGTGCGCTCGCACTTTTGTGAAAAAGACAGAGTACATAAGTCACTAGAGAGCGCACCAGAGAGTAGAAGAACAACACCCTAGCAATAATAATTGTTAATACCAAATAAAAGCCTGAATATACAGTCGCTGTGGCCGAAATCAGTCAGGACAATAGGTATCAGCATCATCATATTAAGTTCAGGGAGCGTTTTAGAGTAAAGCGGGTGTCAAGCTTCAAATACCTATAGGTCATATTGTCACAGCTGACTTAAAAGATAATATGGACATAGAAAGGAAACGGAGGGCTCTGTCAGTGAGGGCCAATATGATTTCCCGTAAGTTCGCGCGGTGTACGAGGGAGGTTAAAATAACTCTGTTCAAAGCATATTGTACTTCCCTGTATGCGTGCGGCTTATGGAGGTATTACACGCAAATAGAAAGGGAACGGAGGGCTCTGTCAGTGAGGGCCAATATGATTTCCCGTAAGTTCGCGCGGTGTACGAGGGAGGTTAAAATAACTCTGTTCAAAGCATATTGTACTTCCCTGTATGCGTGCGGCTTATGGAGGTATTACACGCAACGGGCCCACGGAGCCCTCCGGGTCCAATATAATAACGCGTTCCGGGTACTGGTGGGGCTGCCCCGCTTCTGTAGCGCATCAGGGATGTTCGCAGACGCGCGTGTAGACTGCTTTTATGCGACTATGCGCAAGCGCTGCACATCCCTGGTGCGCCAGGCGCGGGCCAACCCCATCCTGCGGTCGATAGCGGACAGGCTAGATTGTCCATACATGAGGCACTGTTGCGAAATGCATGTTTCCAACAGTGCCTATTTTCTGTAGAAATTTAATTTATTTTTATGCTGTGCTTAAGTTTATATGTAATTTCCTGTATGAGTCATGTGTTACTTGAAATGAATGTTTTAATTTATTCATTCATTCAAAGCTGGGACGGAATTTCATTCATATTGGTCGTGCGGAGCCGCCGGAGCGATCCGTACTGACGGTCCGCATGACACAAAAACCAGCCTTATGGTCTATCCTTACATTAGTAGTAGCATAGCGTTGCAAAGCCTTCCGTGTGGGAGCTTCCACATGTTTCCGCTTTGTAGCGGGAATGGCTAGTAGAAGCACGACTCATACGTCGGTCATGGGCCTTGAATGGGTTAAAAGAAAACGTTGCTTCTCCACTGTTACTGACATATATGTTTTAATTTCACACATCTCTCTGCCTTCTGTACCTACTGTATAATTACGTAAGTTACGTTAACTGGGGCCATGTATTCCGCCTCTAATTTGTGTTTAGTACGTTCCTATTTTGTAGAGGCTGGATTTATGTGAGAATCTAGTGCACGTGGTTCGTATCCTTTTTTAACCCACGGTCCAAAAGAGGGGTGTTACGAGTATAATATAAATTTGACGTGTCTGTGTTTCTGTGTATCTGTCTGTGGCATCGTAGCTCCTAAGCGAATAGACCGATTTGAATGCACTTTTTTTTGTCCGAAAGCTGACGTGATCGAGATGGTTCTTAGCTACGTTTTAACCAAATCGGTTCAGCCGGTTTTAAGATATTGAACTTTGAAATATATACTTACTTACATATCAAGTTTAAGACTTGATATGTAAGTAAGTGACCACATTGTTTTCAAACAACGACATATCATCATCAATACATTCCATTAATTTGAATAGGTATTCTTCTATCGGTTTAGAAATTGATCGGCTGACTGTTTTATTGACTTTAATTATACATACTTAATATTTATTTATATTATTAGGTCTTTATTATTTTCGAAGAATGTTTACTAGGTATATCCTTTTTTTTTTACAGAGTGGAAATGCTCTTACGCATCCGCCCAGCCTAGGGTAAGCTATAATGGGGGGTATGTAGGACTGTCACCCTCCAGCCAACTCTATTTAAAGAGAAGGGGGAGGGAGTCTACCCACTAAAACCACTCCGGCGTTTCCGTCCCTGCCATTAATGGGGGGCGCAGTGGGATCGCGAGCATTCTACCACGATGCCCCCGCGGGTGTAATAAGGCATCGCCAGAGTGCAGAAAGTGATGGAGACAGGTGCGTTTTTTCTCTGGGTATAGACACAACTTATCCTCGAATCAATAAATTTTCGGCCAGGCGCTTGTGTAGAATGTGTAGAGTCGCAAGTGACCATAGGTTACGGTGTCTGATTTTCATACGGCAAGGTATGCTTCATTGCCAAAGTCGTGTTACAAAAATATATACCCACTAACTTCTGCCCGCGACCCCGTGTATATCGTAGCTCTATACAAACTTTCCCTCCCCGTTTCACCCCCTTAGGGGAATTAAAAAGATAAAAACTATCCTATTTTACCCGTATTTAACCCGTTTAGGGGTGGGTTTTTCCAAAATCCTAAAATCACTTATATTGTATTGTAATAAGGACACACAAAGTTTCAAGTCTCACATTAAAAATTTTACACCATCCCCATACAAACTTTCAACCCCCTTTTTACCCCCTTGATGGTGGAATTTCCAAAAATCCCTTCTTAGTGGGTACTTTTGTTATATAAACGACCTATTGTGAAAAAAACAGCTTTCTAGGTTATGGTTTGGGCTGGGCGTTGATTTAAGTGAGTCAGTCAGTCAGGACTTTGCCTTATATATATATATATATAGATTTCCAGGTAAAAAAGTAAGCCTTCATTTTTATCCATGTATATCCAAATTGGATTGCACAGCGGCACGATTTAATCAAACGTCAGTTAGGACCACTTAATAAATTGTCAGCAAGAAAAAAAGTATAAATCGAACGGCCATAACAGTATAGTCCGGGGTTTATGGTGATGTCCTTGTGTGTTATCGGCCTGATTCTTTATGGGCGGGACACACGGACGGCGAGGATCATGAAAATGGAGGCGAGAAATGTTGACGAGATATTTTTGAGTTGCTTGTTTGTTTATTACAGTGGGCGTGGCTTGGTTACCATTTTTAACCCCCGACAAAAAAAGAGGGGTGTTATAAGTTTGACGTGTCTGTGTGTCTGTCTGTGGCATCGTAGCTCCTAAACGAATGCGGTTTTTTTATCCGAAAGCTGACGTTATCGAGATGGTTCTTGTAGCTAAGAGCGGTTATCCGTTTTTTAGGGTTCCGTACTCAAAGAGTAAAACGGGATCCTGTTACTGAGACTTTGCTGTCCGTCCGTCTGTCTGTCACCAGGCTGTATCTCAAGAACCGTGATAGCTAGAGAGTTGAAATTTTCACAGATTATGTATTTCTGTTGCCGCTATAACAACAAATACTAAAAACAAAATAAAATATTTTTTCAAGGGGGGCTCCCAAACAACAAACGTGATTTTTTTGCCGTTTTTATAGATAATGGCACGGAACCCTTCGTGCGCGAGAGCAACTCGCACTTGGCCGGTTTTTAGATATTGAATTTTGAAATGAAAATATCGGGTGTTTTTATTGTTTTCTTTGTCAATTATATTACTTGTCGTTGTGGATAAGACAACCATCACGCTCGCACTCACATAGATGTCTGAACGTGACTGATGTCTTATATACAGCGATAAGTGATAAAATGTCAACCAATGCTACGGTTTCAAAACAATGATTTTTCCGTCACTAGGTATATTCAATTGCGCGGGCTTTATACTAAAATACTTAAATAAGGTTCATTTTGTAGGTATAATGCAGTTACGCCTGCCTAACGATATTTATAATCTTAAAATTAAAGGAAAAATTTAAAAATTTAGGCGTCGGATTCGAACCGGCGACCACAGGCATACACGGCCCGTCGCTACTAACCAAGTGAACTATCGGAACAATCTGTCTCAGCCCCTAAATCTTTCAATCAGTTCCTTCTTACAACGCCTTAGGGAGGCGTGTGGCGACATCTACCTAGAAGACATATGCTCCTTTAAATAAGGTTGTTTGCCCTAGGATCACGTCAATGGTTTAAAATGAGCATAAGTTTTGAAACACGAAATCTTCAATGGCTTATTAGTACATTACTTACCTAGGGCGGTTAAACAAAGAATGTCTCAGATCGCAGGTATTTGACCCCCGAGCCGAAGGCAAGGGCGATAAATATGAGCTCTGAGGCTTTCTTTATTACCGCCCGTGGTAAGTACAACATTTTACGTCTCTATCTGGCCAGGAAGTGGGGTTTTCCGCACGCATAGCGTGCGGTAATTCCTACTTTATGGCCAGGTATGACGTAAATAATATTGTCAAATATTCAAAGAAATGGTACGATTAAAAAATTTACGATTTTTTTTTGTTTCATCATGTTTGATTGTAATTTTTGTCAGGTATTCTGAAATAAATTAGAAGCAGGTACCTATGCTTCTAATTAATATTATTTACTATACCTAACTTAATAGTTATCTTTTTGATATAAAGTCTCCGTAGGAATAGACCTTTAGGCTAAGCGTAATTAATCCCAATATTTTATCTGTTTTATTAAATCACTAGATTTCCAGTAAGTAGCATAAAATTAAAATTTACACAAAAATGTAGTCCATATATTTAGTGACAAATGAGGCCATTGGCATAACATTAACTACCATTAATTTTCGCAAAATGGCGAATTATTACCCACGTCACCGAAGCTTTTAGCTACCGTTATCCACACATTAATAAGCAATTAACACTCATTTAACACACTAATTAAAAATACACTATAAAAAGGTTTATAAAAAGGCATATGTCCCCACCACAATAAAGCAATATACGTCCTTAACATGACGACATAATGAAAATGACTTTAAAAATTAACATAAGAAAAAGCGTGTATGTCTACATTAACCGAAGTATCATATGTCTTCTGTTCGATAAAGCACATTACATAAAGTCAACGATCTAAAATTGTCCGTCCGTCTGTCGCCCTGCCTGACAGATTTACCGGTACTTATGCAGCCTTTGGCGGAAGGCTCTCGATTTGATGTTCGCTGTCTCCCAATAATCGTTAAGACAAGCCGTTGTTTATGGGATTAAAAAAATATGTCAGCTTTTTATGGCGTTTAAATTGGTGGCGGCCGGGGGCGTTAAGGCGTTAATGTGCAATGGTCGTAAGTGACACGGAAATTCTAATTAGATATGTTTATTTATTTAAATTATGTTAGTTAATTTAAGATTAACTGTAGTACGACCTAATGACATTTTCTTTTTTATTTATTATATTTATTAACCAAATATATAAAAAACTTATTCTAAAACATGTCCCTGCAAAACTGTTTGAACAGTTTGCCTGCAGGTAAGTCTCTTTTATGCTTAATATATTACATATCATAATAATAACATCGTTTTTAATCCTATTTTATACTTAAATGCTAACTTATTAATCTTGTTATAAATATGAGTGTGATATGATAACGCTTGCTTGCAAAATAAGCAAGCAAGCAGTTACTTAAGTGTAGGTATGCAGTAGGTGTTTTTTTAGTGCTTTTTGTTTACCATACAGCAGTGGCGGAGATTACAAGCCGATTCCCACCGGCTTGCCTAAAATGTCTTTATATACAGGGTGATTGGTAATTCGACCTATTCCTTGAAAGGGGTTATACTAGAGCTAATTTGCAACAATTTATGTCCAGTCAACCGGGGGTCAAAACACGATTTTTTTTTAATTTTTCGAGTTTTTAGTTTGTTTGAAAAAAAATCGCCTTGCAGTCTTAAAGTGCTGATTGTGACAAAAATGTTTTATTACCATCCAAATGGAAGTACTTTTGTCACAAAGATTTTTTTTCATGCAAACTAAAAACTCGAATATCTCGGAAACCAGCAAGTTTCGACCCCTGGTTGACTGGACATAAATTGTTGCAAATTAGCTCTAGTATAACCCCTTTCAAGGAATAGGTCGAATTACCAGTCACCCTTTAGCATACTCGTAAATCATCAAAAAACAGCCCTTTTTTTGCTCCGCGTTGTCCGGTGAAAATTCTCACGCGTCCCCACTGCCATACAGTAACACTCTAGCTTTCTCTATTCATCAACTTAAAATGCCTCTGATAAGGTAAACGTCCGAATGCTCGACGCTGTACGAGTATATGACAGGGGCACTCTATGTCAAAGTGACAATGGCTTAAATTTGAATGAAGAATAATCCTGTTAGTTCGAATTTAACCCATATTACTTTGACATAAAGTGCCCATGCCATATACTATAGTACCTATACCCCGTCGAGTGTGTGTGTATCTTTCTTACGAACACATACTTAAGCCAAAGTGACAGACAAACAAATTTTAACGGAACTTTAACTAAAATAGGTTTGCTGGACGTTTATAAATACGGAAATACATTTGTAAACACCATAGACACTTAAATAGAAAAAAAAATACAATTATTAACCACTTCCTAGTTAAAACTACAACCGCATGCAACAACTAGAAGTACCTAAGCAAATTGTATACGTCGTAGAGGATAAAGGCTTTATAATTATATTTACAACAATTCCGCCTCGAGCCAAACCAAGTACTTGTTTTGGTTACATTACTGTTACAGTACATTACAGTCCAAGTCCCAAGAAAACACTAACCCGATCCGTGACGCAAAGACCGTCAATCTAAAAAACTCCCGCGCAAGGCAGGTGCCGTTCGAAAAGCCATCTCCCCTGTCAAAAACTTATAAAATATCGCCGTCTCCGTCTGAGATATCTAAGATTTATTCAGCCGTCCACAAAGGGGAACGTTTTAATTCTTTCATACGACAGATTTATGAACCGACAGATGCTAGATGCCCTTCTGAGATGGTTTCAGTGCGCTATGCTTTTGTTGTCGAATGCTGATACTGGGAAAGGGAGTAGGTACCTATGCATAATAGGCTTGTGTCCTAGGTTTTTTTTACGATATAGTCGTACCAGTTTTTGGGGAGGACCAAATGTTTGTATGGGAGCAACTAAATACAATTTAAAGAACGTTAATACCCAAAAAATTGAGTTTAAGACGGACCTTGCTGGCGGCAGCTGAAACGCTTCATACTAGTTGACATAGAAGTTTGACGTCACAGTTTGCTATTTGTACTAATCGTTGGATTTTTAGAAGTGGATACTTCTTTGCTCGCGTTCTTGTATAGGGGTACAGTTCAAAATGTATCACGTGACTTCCGGAATAACTTTTTGTAGAGAAGCCTAATCTGATTTCAAATAATTGTTTGTTACATGTTTTAATCCTTCTTTATTTGCCATTAGTTGTTAATCACAAAATGTTATTTATTTTATGTGGCGGACATGAAAATAATGCTGAAATGACCGCCATTTTCAATGTATTGCGAGTCAAATGAGCTACGTCAGTCAATGTTGCCATATATAGCGATTTATCTGTACTTATACAAATATTAGTGAATTAATTCCATAGCCAGCAAAGAAGTATCCACTTAAACTTAATTAACGGTTGTATGTCCGACACAACCCACTTCTTTTTATATACAACGACGGTGGCTAACAAGCTTACGGCCTGCCTGATGTTAAGTAGTTACCGTAGCCTATAGGCACTTGTGACTCCAGAAGAATCACAAGCGCGTTGCCGACCCTTTTTTCACTTGAGGATTCGCTGTGTTGGCAGATAGCGAAATGCAGGTCCCTCACTTCCAACACAGCGCATCCTAGGGAGCTCTGGCGACCTTACACTGAAAAAAATAAATTTTAGCAAAGGACCTTTTTAGCTCGGTTAAGAAAAAAATGGTTACATATAACCATGATTCATTTAAAACGCGCAATAAAGGTTTGCTAATGGTAAACGAGCAAATACTGCTAAACTTCCTCGGTTATTTTAACACAATACTTATTTATTTCCAAATTATTGTCTCGGTAAATCCAATCCATACCCGATTCGGTTAAAAATGGACAAGTTTACATTGTTATATGCTGACCACAGCCTTGTTTAATTATAGACCTTGAAATACTTGGTTAAAATTTGATAAGTTGTTTTGTTGCAAGTAACCGTGTGAATGGTTAAGAAACAGACAAGTGGCTTAAGTAAATATAAGCCTTTCTTTATCGGTTAAAAATAGACAAGTTGACACTGTTATTTGCTGTCAACTGCGTTATTTCATTTCAGACCTTGCATACTAGGTTAAAATTAGATAAATTGTTTTGTTGCAAATAACTGCGTAAATGACTAAGAAACAAACAAGTGGCTTAAGTAAATATAATCCTTTCTTTATCGGTTAATAATAGACAAGTTTACACTGTTATTTGCTGTCTAATGCGTTATTTAATTCTAAGTCTTACAACACTAGGTTAAAATCTGCTAAGTAGTTTTCCTGCAAATAACCGCGTGCAATATTAAAAAACAAACAAGTTGCTTATTTTTAGTTAAATAAGCACAGCTCGGCAGTTAGCCACCGAGTGAGCTATCACATTTTTACAACAGTTACTTATTTACAATTAAATCAGAAATTGACTAATTTGCCTTCGCAGCCGTTTTGAAGCAAAGTGAGGCGGCCATTATGTAACGGGACTTGTAGCCATGCGGGTGACTTATCTTGTTGCTCTTGTAAATTTTATTGTACGTATAATATTGTAAGCAGACACTGTCAAGGTCCGACCCTGGAACCCCTTCCGTGCCGCTGGAAGTATAAACAAACCACGGGAACCTCTCCGAAGGCACTCTTGCTTGGGCCGCGTTATGAGCGTTGTGTGCTGTGGTGTGATTTGGGCAATCGTGGTGCTAATTAGTGTTTGTTAGTTTTGTGAAGGCTAAAGAGACATTACAAAAGTTTAGAATAGTGATAGTGTTAGATTATAGACATAGACATCTATTAAATGTAACAAGTCTGATTAACAGCAGACTTGTTATATTTAATAGATGTGGTTTTTACAAAGAAGATGTTTCATTTACTCTTTTAGCTTATAATATTATAAGTTCTGTTGTGAATTGTGAAGCACCGGCCATCAATAGACCTCTTGATTTATTCGTCAATGGTAATACTTACCTGTTTTCTCAATTTACCTTATTAGTTTATTTTAATTTACCGTATAGGTATGTGATTGTGATGTTTAAATAAAGCTTATTTCTTTGAATTCAGTTTTCTTTTGTATCTCCTAAGATCGGTTGTACAAACCTACACAATGCAACCGATCTACTTGGTAATTCCAGCAAACTACAATTTGGTATAAGTAGCCAAGTTACTCAGTACTGACAATTGTCTCTATTGTGTAGAAGCAACTTGCCTCTACCCAATAGACACAATTGATAGTACTGAGTTACTTGGCTACTTATCTTATACCGATTTGTAGTTAGCTGGAATTTCCAAGTAGATTGGTTGCCCCTACCCAATGGACCAAATTTACAGTACTGAGTAACTTGGCTACTTATACTCGTTTTAGTTAGCTGGAATTACCAAGTAGATCGGTTGTAATTACCAAATAGACACAATTGACGGTACTGAGTAACTTGGCTACTTATACTCGTTTTAGTTACTTAGCTGGAATTACCAAGTAGATCGGTTGCATTTACCCAATAGACATAATTGACGGTACTGAGTAACTTGGCTCCTTAAACCGAACTCTCCGGCTGAGGCTGCAAAGTAAAATTGGCTCAATGCAGCCAACTTTGCATTGTTGTGACTAATGTTACTACTATGTTATTAAGAAACAAGTATTTTTAACCAATTATATAGATTACTATTTGTCAAGTAATGTCAGCAAAGTTGACGTATTTGTTTTTAGCAACAAACTTTGCAGGTGCTATATTGGCAAACATGCTTAGCTATTTCTAACAGTAATTTGTTTATTTTTAACCCATGCGTTTTTTCAGTGTACTCACCACCAGGAACACAACACCACATACTACATAGCTTCATAGGAAAATCAAGTAAATTGCTGTTTCGGTCGCCAAATACAAAACGTTTAGTTCCATAGTTGTCATACAATTTTGTTTTTATAAATGCGTAAGGATTCTATTGGTAGCTTTAAATTTATATACTCGCGGACGATAAAAATCTTCAAGGTCCATCTTATTATGATTTTAATTATAGTTTGTAATTTACTCTGTTACAATAATTTGATCGTTTACTATCCATTTAGCAACAATACGTTATCAATTTCAACATGAGGAAATTACCGGTATTCAATGTATTTTAGCGGTAGCTGGCGATATGCTAATTGTTACTAAATTCATACAAAATAATTTACTTTAAAAACAAAGTTTTAACCGACTTCAAATCAGTAGCCAAATTGCTTCAAGTTTGCCTATACACAATTTGAAGAGTTCCCTCGATTTCTCCAGGATCCCATCATCAGAACTGGATTTTGGTGACAACGGAACCAATCTGGAAGTACATATATGCTTTCAAACAAAGATTTTTTTTTCAAATCGGTTCATAAATTACCGAGTTATCGCGTAACAAACACACATGAAAAAAAATACAGACGAATTGAGAACCTCCTCTTTTTTGAAGTCGGTTAAAAAGAAGTATTAGCTGCCGCCCGCGACTTCGGAGGTTGCGTATATTTTATAGCATATCTTCTATTCTTATGTCTATAAACTACATTATACTGGAAAGTTTCGTAAAAATATATTCAGTATTTTTTGCGTGATTGAGTAACAAACATCTAGAAACATCCAAACTTTCACATTTATAATAATACTAGTTTCCACCCGCGACTTTGTCTGCGTAAACCTGGGATAAAAACTATTGTATATTTTATTCCAGGCTATAAACTATCTTCGTGCAAAATTTCATCTAAATCGATTCAGCCGTTTAAGCGTGACTGAGTAACAAACATCCAGACATCCAAACATTCACATTTATAGGATTAGTAGGATGCGCAATTTAGACATCATTAGAATTTATAATTTAGGTATAAGACATCCAGTACAGGCATTGAACTGACAACTTGTATGGAAAAAATTTCAAATTTTGAAATAATGTATAATTACTGTTTTTTTCTGTGTAATGGATTTTTCAATTAATTAGTTACCTATCGACAAAATCCACCTTTCAGACATCAAAAAGTTATAATTCTTCTTCTAAAAAGTCAGAAAAAAACATTAATAAATGGTTTTATCTTTATTTTGGTTCATTTACATTTGCTCTACAATATTCAAGATAAATAATACAAAAAAAGACAATTCATGCTTCATTTATATATACTTATATAATTACTTCTGGATGGGAAGTTTGTTGGATTCTTGAATAAAGCATCTTAGAATAACGTTTTAAAATGAAATAAGCAAAAAAAAACGCTATTACAAATTTATGTTTTTCGAAACCGTATTTTTACTGGAGTAGGTACCTCATCGGTTTGGCTTGAAATTGACATTTTGATATATCCAGCGTATCTTTGAAAAGGTACTGGGGACCGATTTTTGACTTTCGAGCGCTCGAAAATGAAATAAAAGTAAATAAGATTCTAGTGTCAAAATTGCTGGCACTTACTTTCTACCGATTGAATTAAATACGAGTGGTGGATACCACTCGTTTTTAAATTTTCTATGTCTATTTCAAAATAGAATTCCATCATTTATGAGTTATGACCGTTTTCGAGTGAAAGAGTCGAGCGCTCGAAAGTCAAAAATTGGTCCCCTGTACTCATATTTTGCGATCACTCGGAGGATGTCCGTCGCGGTCACACCAGTTTTCTCGAAGACCGTATGATATAGGAAGCTGAAATTTGGTATAGATATAGGAATGTATGGCCTTATCACATAAATCAAGTTAAAAAGAAGTAAACCCCAATTTAAGGGACAGTTTTGGGGGTAATAAGGGGTTTCGCCATTTTTTCATAAACAAATACCTGGCTACCGCGTAACGCCAACTTTGTTCGTCCGTGTATCCATTTAATACGCAAGTACAGTAGAGAACGAGACACCTGAACGAATGAAGCTCAGTCTACTTTTTAAATCTATCACACGATAGATAATGTATACGGGTAGTATGTCTAACTTAGCCTGAACTCGAACTAACTTTTGTAACCTTGGCAACACAACAGATAAGGCAAGTTCGCCTAAACACAGTCACACAGGGTTGTCAAAAGTAACGCTTAACGTAGGTACAGTCAAGGCCACCAATATGTATACACTCAAAGTTTCATAAATATGTATACCTTATTGTTGCAGAAATAATTTCAGTGTACATATTTTTGATACTTTGTGGTGTATTCATATTGGTGCCCTTGAATCAAAGGCCGCAAATATATCTGACACGCTCTTACGGCTCTAGGAATAGAGTTGTCATCGGATATTTTGCGGCCTTTGTTCCATCATATATTGTTGCCGGTGACTGTACAAAAGTGTTTACATATTGCATAACCACACAGAGGGAGAGAGTTTTATACAGGGTGACTGGTAATTCGACCTATTCCTTGAAAGGGGTTATACCAGAGCTAATTTGCAACAATTTACGTCCAGTCAACCAGGGCTCGAAACTCGCTGGTTTCCGAGTTATTCGAGTTTTTAGTTTGTATGAAAAAACTCCGCCTTGCAGCCTTAAACTGGTGATTAGGACAAAAGTACTTCCAGTTGGATGGTAAAAAAACATTTTTGTCACAATCACCAGTTTAAGGCTGCAAAGCGATTTTTTTCAAATAAACTAAAAACTCGAAAAATTAAAAAAAAAAACGAGTTTTGACCCCTGGTTGACTGGACATAAATTGTTGCAAATTAGCTCTAGTATAACTAGGGTTTGCAATCCGGATATCCGGATATCCGAAAGATCCGGATATCCGCGAAATTTCGGATCCGGATCTGACAATCTCCTGGATCCGGATTTTTCGGATATTACGGATCCTTAAAATACAACCATGAAAACCGAAAATACGGCTACAAAATGGAGTATTTACCGAGTCCACGCTGAAAGTATAATGTAAATCATTCTCAATCTCATTTTTTATTCGCCACTTCATCATCCCAGACCAGATTTTTTATTTTTTATAATTATTGGTCACAAAATAAAATCGACATACTACAAATTATAGTAAAACTGCCGCAGTTTGATGGCGAAAGTTGGCGTTGGTTTAAACGCACTAATCTACTGGGGGCACTTAGTAATTAAAATAAATCCAATATTACCTATACTATGCCTACCTAAATATTAAAGACCTACGGCCGTATTAATAAACATTCTACAAACCTATTTTAACTAAAATTCGAAGCGCTAAAATTCGTTGGTTCTTATCCGTCACATTGACATTTGTGTTCGTAAAAAAAGGGAATAAGAACATTTTATCAAGCAGACGCAGTTTAAGTTTTATGAATAAGAGGGTTAGTTTAGATGTACCTAAAGAAATATTTAAGAAGTATATTTGACACGGGAAGTAAAAAGTAAATGCAGTAACAATACCTACGTTTTATAATTGTAATTATTTTTTAAATATTTGTTATGATGTTCTTGACTTATAATATGATCATGTAAAATAAGCATAGTGTCCTATAAACCGCTTTTTAACCGACTTCAAAAAAAAGGAGGAGGTTCTCAATTCGGATGTTTTTTTTTTATGTTTGTTACATCAGAACTCCGTCATTTATGATCCGTCCGTTTGTCCGATTTGTACAATTCTTTTTTTAATTGAAAGTATATGCTTCCAGATTGGTCCCATTGTTTTCAAAACCCCAGTTGGATGATGGGAACTATGAGGAATTGAGGGAACTCCTCAAATATATTAGGGACGCGTGTAGTAATTTCGGTATTTTCTATTATAACTCGTGTATTTACACCTGGAAATCATAAATTTGCGGTGATGGTGGAAGTGATGATGAAGACCACAGATGGCTTGTGGAACTTCTTAATGATGTACCTACTTCAAAAACTTCTATAAAAGTACGTCACAGATTTTGATATGATTGCGTTGAAATAGCAAACAATGAAGTGCCAAGTGTAATTCTGAAATCCTTGAGGAATCGACGGAAGTCCTCAAATATTATCGGCTCACATACAGTGATTTGGTTTTTTTCTCTAATAATCAACGCATTTGCTCTCGGAAATCAGTTCATGTGGTAAATTGCAAAACAAATGTGGTAATGTTCATGTGGCTTGGCGGAGTACTGAATTGAAGTCGGTTAAAACTTTGTTTTTAAAGTAAATTATTTATGCTATATCTAGACACATTTTGGCCTAATGGAATGTCCCTTGCTAGACCAACACCCGTTTCCTTAATTTTCACCATTCCCGTGTTGGCTCGGCAAGGCCGCAGGTCATCATGTCAATTTCTCCTTCTACTTGATATTATAACCCTATTGAATTAACTAGCTCCGTACATGGAGCTCATTGTAATGTATGACGGAGTTAACTTCGACCTGGTTATATTTATTACAGCTTACAGTGATGAAACACTAACTTTGCCAGTTAGTTTGTAGTTGTAACTGTTGTGAGTAAAAAGTTGAAACATAATAAAATATTATACCTCTTATGACCTCGAAAATGCCTACCTATTTAAAACCTTACAGTATACGGTCTTATAGCTGTTTTTTCTTAGTCTGGCCTTACAATTCCTACTTTATACAAAAAAAAACCTTGTGGATCCGTATTATCCGAAAGATCCGGATATCCGGATCTTTTGAATTTAAATATCCGAAATATCCGGATCCGAAATATTGGCGGATCTTGCAAACCCTAAGTATAACCCCTTTCAAGGAATAGGTCGAATTACCAGTCACCCTGTATACGTATTATGCAAGTAACAAAACGTATTCTGACAGTACTACCGTGGCTACACTACGAGTAATACTACGGACTCTGTGAGGTGTAAAAGTCGAGCGCATCTTTATTTAAAAAAAAACTTTTGAAAAACTAAGTCGAAAAAACCGTATAATAATTGAACCTGCTTACGAAATTTCACGTGAATCGGTTTAGAAATGCGACATGTATAGGAGAACAGCCGGACATACGAAATCATTTCGGCCCAAGCTAAAACATAAGTATAATAACTGTGATTGGTTTGTGTAAACTTTTTTGGACAGTTAAGAGTTCAAAACACTTGCAATTGCCTTGAGACATCTGCTAATGACGATGTTGTGTTGACGCTTTATCATTAATTTATGTATTTACTTCAAGTAGTCTTCTCGCGATCAAGGATGTTGTAACACGTCACAAACACCAACTAATAAATGGCTTATGGCAAAAAAAAATGTAAACTAAATTATTCTAATTCTATTTACTTCCATTCAGACAAAGAAAAATAATGGATTTAAAAATAATAACAAAGTAAACGAAAAATAAACCGGTGAAAGACTTTATAAGATCGGATGAGTACCTATTTCCGGACATACGAGTCAAATGACACAAATGTCGCGGGTTTAAAAAAAAAAGAGTTTTTAAACTTAGTCTGAGTGACAAATAATAGTACTGAGGTATTAAATAAATTGACCCGCTACACTTACCTATAATTGCTCGGATTTCAGTCGGACCAAGTCCTCGAAACTTTACACACAAATTCACGAATTTACAAAGTTAATCTCAAACTTATAGGTATAATATTATCAAACTTCGTAGACACATAACATCACAAATATTGTTAATCAAAAATAAATCCCAACAACCAAATCGCCAACCCTGCCTTGTCAGATAGTGTCGCCTTACTAACTCGTAAAAGAATCGTCATAAATCTGTCAAATTTGACATGCCTGGCAAAATTATGAGCGATACTGAGTGATTTGTGTAGTGACGCAAACGGCAATAGGGCTTTCTCGGTACTGTAATGAATTGAGGGTCGTTTCAAAAAAGACGGGTGCCCGAGGTTTAGAAATGGAATGACTCATTATGAAATAGGTTCTGCTTTGAAATTAGCGATGGAACGGTGTATTTTGTATCCCAACATTATCTATCCTCGTCGGCCTAGTTTTAGGACAAAAAAATTGAGGCTTTACCGCCCAACTCATTAGGTTTTTGTAATAAAATTTGAACTGAATTATATTTATTAGGAATTCGTAAATTCAAAAAAGTTATTTTTTTATGACCTACTTTCGGGACACTGGGCCCAAGCTATTTTTAAGACTAATGTAATAACGACATTAGTCCTAAAAATTGCTTGGGCCTTACGAGGCTATAGGAGTTCAAGAAAGAAGCTAAGAGGTTTTGTAGCACAGCTATCAATCACACCTCATCACAGACGTGTAGCCACACCCTTACACATACGTCTGTGCTAACCCTTGTAGACTAAACCTTACTTACATACATTCACCTTTCGTTACCTTCACTCATCCATTCACTGAGACTGCGTGTGCCAAGCGCGATATTCAAATCCAGTCCGATTTCGTCTAGCCTAGAGAGCAGAACACCTATTTTCCTCTGTGAGTGAATTCCCTTTTCCTTAAACAAGCGTAAATCACAGAACCCCCAGCCTTCAATGGTTAAACGTGGCGCCCAACGCTAAGGATTGTGTTGCAAGAATAAGTAAATAGGGAAAATTTTCGTTCGGATGGGGCCGAAAAAAGACACCGTAATGGCGGCCGATACCAGCCGAAAATCGGGTGAACAGGCTAACGCAACATCCTTTAATGTGACGATGCCTCAAGAATACCTAACGATATTGCTGCAACAAATGCAACAATCCCACAATGATTTGTGCGATATATTGGTATCTGCGACTAAAGCTGCGACACCGCAATCCAGCGGTCACTTCGCCGGTTGTAACCTCAGTTTTAGCGGAACTGAAGATTCGGTCGAAGACGCATTGGAAGCATTCATCAACGGCATCCAGACATATAAAGATTGTGCAAAAGTATCAGACGAAAACGCGTTACGCGGACTCTCAATTGTTTTGACCGGACTTGCGGCAACATGGTGGAACGGCGTTCGAAAAAACGTCAAATCGTGGGACGACGCCATTGCTGATCTTCAACGCGCGTTTGGCAAGAAAAAGCCTCCATTCCTCATATTCCGAGAAATATTTCGCGAAGAACAAGACAACGAGAAGACAGAAATTTTTATTTGCAAACTACGAGCATTGATTGCGCAATTGCCATACATCCTGGAAGAAAACATTCAACTTGATATAGTTTACGGCCTTTTACATCGGCGGATCCGTAAACGTATTCCGCGTGAAGAGTTAAAATCGTTCAACGATCTTTTGCAAAGAACCCGGTCGATTGAAGATTCGATGACCGAATTGAACGAACCGAAACAAGTGAATGAACTGGCAACTGCGAACGTCACAATTGGCAATGTCAATACTCGCGCTGTCACTCGAAACGTGAAAATTAACGACCGGAATTATGAAAATAAACTAAACAACGCGAGTTATGTGAATTCGGACAATAAACAACAAACATTTAAGAACTTACCACGACAAAGTGCAGCACGTGATGTTAAAGTGTCGAGTAACAACAATAACTTGGACGCGAAGCCGAAGCAAAGCCGTTTTTGCAACTACTGCAAATTTTACGGCCATAACAAAGATAATTGCAAGTGGCTACTCGCGAAACGGCCCGATACGCCGACCATACCTACTGACAATTTTGAGGAGGTGAAGAGTGAAAAGTTTTCGTGCTACGGGTGCGGCGCGCCAGGCGTGGTGCGCGCCAACTGCTCGCGATGCAAAGGCGACTCCGGCGCTGCTGGCGGCGGCGCGGGTGCGGCTTTCTATGCGGTGTCGACGGACAGCCCGGCCGCGGAGGCAGAGGCTGTTGCGACCGTGGACATTGGCGCGCGCGGTGCACACACTCATACACACACACATACACATACACCTAATGTCGACTTCCAGGCTACTACGGGAACCGATACTTCTCGACCGATACTACATATTACCATCTGTGGGCGCGAAGGCCGCGCGCTCATCGACACTGCTGCGAAGAGAAGCATTGCAGGTGAAAGCTTGTACAAGCTACTGAAGGACTGCGGTAAGTCATTCACTCCTTCTACCCTGAATATTAAATATGCTAATGGATGCTCTACATTAGAGAATGTACTCTTGATTGACGTTAATGTCACTTTGCAAGGGAAGCATATACCTACAACTTTTATAGTATTACCTGAAGCTACCAACAATGAGACATTGTTAGGTATGGACTTCATAACCTCATCTGGATTGATGATTGACTTTTCAACCCAAAGCTGGAGCTTTGACAATGAATCCGATGTGTGTCATAAGTTATATTATGAACCAAAACCTGTGGATATTGCTGCCTGCAAACCAATTGAGGCAGAGGCACTTCGTGACAATGAGGGTTTGACACTCACTGGCAATCAACGTGACAAGCTCGCTCTACTCCTTGAACACCACCGGGATACTTTCAATCTAGGGGGAGAGCCAACCACCTCCGCTGTCCATCACATTGAGTTGATAGATAAAAATATACAACCCATCTCTGTACCACCTTACAGATTACCTGAGCCTAAGAAGGAAGCCCTGCGATTGGAGCTCGAGAAGATGCTCGAAGACGACATCATCGAAGAGTGCGAGACCCCATGGTCAGCTCCCGTGGTACTCGTCCCGAAGCGCGACAACTCCATAAGGGTCTGCATCGAATACAGGAAACTGAATGCGGTCACGAAGCCCGACCGATACCCACTACCAAGAGTCGACGACATATTACATGGGACTGGAAAGTTTAAGTACATATCTGACGAGTACAAAGTTGGAGATAAAGTTCTACTGAAAACGCATATCCTAAGTAATCAAGCAAAGGGGATCAGTAGCAAGTTTGTACCTCGACGGCATAAACCATACACTATAACGAAGGTAGTGAGCCCGACTACTTACATACTTTCAAACCAAGACGAGGTTATTGGCAAATATCATGCCTCAGATTTGACAAGATACCATCAGAAGAGTGATGACATACCTGCAGAACCTGTGATGCCACAGAGAAAGAGAGGCAGACCGCCTAAGCGCAAGCCGGCTGCCCCAACACCGCCTGCAGCGACTAACGAAAGGAAGAAGAGAGGACGACCGCACAAGAAGGAACCTGTGTGTCGGCCCATGGGCGAGGACGTCCCCATGGCCCGAAGGGGGAGCCTGTAGCACAGCTATCAATCACACCTCATCACAGACGTGTAGCCACACCCTTACACATACGTCTGTGCTAACCCTTGTAGACTAAACCTTACTTACATACATTCACCTTTCGTTACCTTCACTCATCCATTCACTGAGACTGCGTGTGCCAAGCGCGATATTCAAATCCAGTCCGATTTCGTCTAGCCTAGAGAGCAGAACACCTATTTTCCTCTGTGAGTGAATTCCCTTTTCCTTAAACAAGCGTAAATCACAGAACCCCCAGCCTTCAATGGTTAAAGTTTTTAAAAAGATCATTATTCTTAAATTCCAGAGTTCCTTGGGAAAACTTTTAGTGCATTCTCGGAGCGTTCACAGGAATTAGCGTGACCATTATAAATCCTTCAGGTATTAGAAATACTTATTATTATGTGAGTAGGCAACACATCTACTCATCTTGTAGTAACCAAAGTAGTCAAATAGTTCGGGTACACCATATATTTAGTATGGTGTACAGAACTATTTGGCCACTTTGTCTGCTACAGAGTATTTGACGCTGAGTGTAGTATGGGTACCAGGCGACGAAATACACACTTAAAACACCTGAATTCTACGAATTTTCAAATGATTTTAAGGATTAACAAACTCTATTGCCAAGTGCAAAATTTAAACACGAATTTCTACATATTTCGTTGCTAACTGCATGCATCATTACACACACATTTTAACGCAATGCAGCCATCGATTGACGCATCGATAAGAGCCTCAAACGGGATCAAGTCAGAAATAATTTAAATAAACTCCAACCGCCACTCATACGTCACAAACTAATTCCCGGTTCGGCGCTCCGATTCGTCACTCGGCCATCGTGACGTCACGCGGCCATTTTGAATTTAATTTGATGCGCTGACTGAGGCGTTTAATTATTGGCACTCATTACCTGTCTATCGATATGTTCCGCTCAAAATTAAAAAGGCATATGCGTATTATTTGTGATGAAACAAAATAATCAGATCGAATATCGACTTTAATGTCAATATCAGAAAATACAAAATATCAGTAATGTTATTGCGCATTGTCAATAATTTCAATTGTGATATGAGCCTTTTTTGCTTTGGATGAAAAGTCATGCTTTAGTTTCCGGGGATATGACTGTAATGGCAATCAATATTGGTTTTTGATTAATGCTACGCTATAAAGTCACTTTCAAATTTGTGATTTAATCACATCGGTTTTTATGACTTTAGGCAAATGAACGCAAATTATTAACGAGTGGGATTTCACTGTTCATGTACGGTCGAGAAAATTGAATGTTTAGCACTTTTGGACCTTAACGTCATTCAAACAGAGTTGACATGTGCCACGCGTATGTCCGGATGTCCAGCTGTCTCTACAGGTTGCAACCGATTCTCGTGAAATTTCGTGAGTAGGTTCAATAATAATATAGAAATTTTTAATCAATTCAGTTTTCGAAATAAAAAAAAATGTTTTTGAAAAAAAGACATGCTCGCGAGTACAGAGTTACTAGTAGGTAAGTATTATAAATAAGTAAAGTTTGTGAGCTTGTACAACACATACACACGACGCTCAACTCAGAATTCTCAGAACACTTGAGTCGTCTATGCATTTGTTAATTATATTAGGAAATGTATTTTCATTAGTTAGATCTACCTATCCTTTTATTTGTTTTTTTTGGCAACTGCCTGCACCTATAAGCTTTTCTGTTTAGCCCTGTAGTTGACTGGTAGAGAATGTCTTAAGACATTAGGTCCGCCTTTTGTACTTTTTGTTTGTGCAATAAAGTTAAAATAAATAAATAAACAGTTGTATTTAGATGGGAATACGCTGAATTTCAGCCCGCGGTTTTGCCTGTGTTCTTTTTAAAACGCAAGCAGATAAGTAGTCACAACACATCTGATATACAGCCTGTATGTTTAATATTACCTCAAATTGTCACCATACATAGCTTTTAGTACTATGAACCGATATTGTAAGAAAATTGTTAGTTTGTCTTAACTACCAAAACGTTATTTTTTTTTTAATTTATCGAGCAGCAATGTATTGCTTACACTCATTTGACACATGGAAGAAGCGGGTTACTTGTGACAGTTGTGACGTCACTTCAGTAAGACAATGTAGTGATACATTGCGTGCTGAATTATTTTTAGAGGAAAAAAAAAAGGTAAGTAGTTAAGAAAAAAAAATCTTGTAATATCGGTTCATAGCCCTAACACCTACCTCTGGTTACAGATTGAGGTAATATTAAAAATACACGCTGTATAATCAAGTAAAATGATAATATTAACCATTGACGATTTATTATTAGGTATACATATATAATTGGGTAGGTAATAGTCGTTAATTTATGTTAATATTTTCAAATGTCCTTCAAAACAGTAATATTGTAGATACTATCTAGTTAGTCGCTAAGTTGTTAAATAAGTTAAAGGTTGTATATTCAAATACATTTCAGTATTACAAATTTTACGATTAAGTTTATTAAATAAATAATCAAGCAATCAACATTCATGGAAACAGGTTGCTACTTCATAAACCTTTAGACATTTCCTGTGACTTGCATGGATTGACAGTTAAGTATATACTTTGATTTTGTATGGCTTGATAACTGGCAGGTAAATAAATTAACTGTAAAAAGGCCGCTACTTGGTTTTACCCTATTTTAAATAAGATAAGGAAAATCGTGCGTTAAACTTGATGCGATTTTAAGGAAAATCATTTTGAAACGCACATACAAATGTACTTCTATGTTTGGAAAGCACTTAATGATAGGAATAAGTGAAACTAGTACAATATTTCCCTTTGATATCCTAGATAAACGAAGAGTTTTTATTTGTGTGGTAAATCAGTGTGCGAAAATAGACGAAGAGTTTGGACCAACCGCAAGAATATGCTTTCTGGCAGCCGCAACAGCCTCCTGGCCGTTATAGCGGACAGGATGGAAATCAGCTTCTCATACATTGGATTTGGACCAGAGTACAGCACATACACCGGTACACTATAGGTGTTCAATAATATCGACACATGCACCCTAATGCCTTGAAAATAGAGGTGTGCTCCGATGTTTGTGAGCTGCTTGTTTGCTCCGATGCATGTGATGGCGGAAGGCGCGGCGTGGGTAGGCAAGGCGACAAGGTGGACTGATGACCTGGTAAAGGTCGCGGGAGTCCGATGGATGCGGGTGGCGCAGGATCGGCCATTGTGGCACTCTTTGAGGGAGGCCTATGTCAAGCAGTGGACATCTTTCGGCTGATATGATGATGATGATGATGTTGTGATGGCGACTTTACACTCGATAGTCACCTCGTACACGTGAGTGTCCTGGTTTTGACATAACTAACACTAGTAATTACGTATACATATAATAATCTTAACATGTACTCGTATGAACCCGTGGTTGTCTGAAAAAGTAAACCTAATAAGTTTTGTCTTAATAGCCGCCACAATAACGCAATTATGTAACTGGTCAAAAAGAAAAACACTTTTATGTCTATTCGTTACAACATATTCGTTATAAAATGGAATCTTCTACCTTGGAGAGTAGAGTTGCTTTTTGAATGGACTACTTGCATGTGTCACTCAGGAGCAAAATTATCTTCGTCTTGGGCGTTAACACTTGAATCCCTCACTACGCTCAGGATCCTACGTAAGAATCCCTCCCTACGCTACTGTCCTACAATATAATCCGGAGCGTAGGGAGGGAACGCTCCGGATTCTATTGTAGGACCCCTCGCTACGTTCAGGATTCAATACACGGCCCTCACCGTAAATATACTAGTTTGCCCCCTTGTGACACAAATAATTCAGGCCAGGTGAAATTCAATTTATCTGGAATAAGGGTTTTCAGATTGCATTATAGTTTTTTTCATTGTTGTTTTGCTAATTCGATGACGTCCGTTGTTTATTATTAATTTGATTGATTGATTTTGACAGCCAGACGTCTCGCCACCAATTACAGATACCATCGAAATCGAATGAGACGTCACTATATGATTAGCAGAAGAAAACGAAATCAATCTAAGTTGAACATATTTCTTAACTTGCATTTACCCTGCCATTCAATCACAATAACAATATTCAATAAAAAAACATAATCGCAATCGCACAGAGTCGATCCACCAGATTTTAATTAAGAAATCTCATGACATCCCTTATTAAAATTGAATGATTGCCCGTAATGCACTGGATGCAGCGCCATTAAAAATATGCCAACCAATCTGATGTATCCGTCAGCGTTGGATAATAAATTAATGGCATTCTGGAAATTGCTCCGGATTTTTTTTGGCCAAATGGAAATGACGGAATGGATTGTCAACTTTATTATTGGGTTTTAATTTCGATCGGGTTCTTTTTCAACCTCTGCGTAACGAGCAGACCTAGGAGTCTATTCGACTTAGGTTCGGAATTGGATTTAGGTTTGAATTTGTGGCGCTGTAACTCGCACCCACCCGCGCGCGCGACCAATACAAAACACCGATAACTTATTTTATACGTAATTTGAACAGATCCCCGGTCACTAGCCTTTTTGCAAAATAAATGGTAGCTTTGTTACCTGTTAGATATTTATTTATTTATTTTATTTAAGCCATCCATATTGATACAAGTAGTAGAATTTATAAAACGTTTTATAATAATAATAAAATAAATACTTTATTTACGACCAACATGGGATCATGGTGGTAGTAACAATTGTATTACTTATTACACTAGTGTGTTTTGGATACATTATTTGATATGGATCCCTAATCGGGTATAGCCCCCCCCCCCCCCCCCCCAGCTCCTTCCACCGTTCTCTATCCTTTCCCTTTTCCATCCAATATTTGCCTGCTACTTGTTGTATGTCGTCTGCCCACCTCTTGATTGGTCTGCCGACTTTCCTTTTGGTGACTGGGCCTTTCCACACCGTAGCCTTTAGGTCCATCTGTTGTCAGAGATGCGCGAGACGCGCCCTGCCCATTGCCATTTCATTTTCAGTGCATGAGTTAATGCGTCAGTTACCTTCGTTCTTTCTCTGATAGTGTCACTTCTTACATATATTGTGTATATTGTGTGTGATGATGCTCTGATATTGTAAAAGATTAGACAAACCAACATATTCTACACATTTATGAATTTACTCGCCCTCGCATTACAGGGAACCAGGCAGATCAACCATATAAAAAACACTCGTCGATTGAGTCGGTCAATTATAGTCTTTCTCTACCCTGAAGGTCCATGAATGAATATCAGTAGGTATGTATAACTGAGTGGCAAAATATGCATAAACAGAGACATCATTATTTACAAATGACAGCTGTCAAATGAAGTGTCAATAGTCACCTGCATTGTCAAGGGCCTGTCATAAACAAAGGCCGCTTGGCGTTCAAACTAGCTCCGATTTGGAATAACACGATTTATTTGCATGGCCCGTTAAATATACGCTTTTGTGTGCGGACAACATAATTATGATATTACTAGATTTTGCCGCGAGTTCGTATAACTAATTTAATTTATTAAGAAAAATATGTAACATTACAGTAAATATTCTAAGTCAATATATTTTTACTTTTAGACATTTTTAGCCTCAATTTCATTCCGTTGAAAATGATGATCGACATTCATAGGTGCATTTAATAATATGCCTGAAAATTATAAATAACTGACTTTGACGTCATCTTTGGGATAAAAAGTGTTACCGTGAGAAGTACTCTTTTTTTTATATCCTTTTGAAACACTCAAATGATTTTGCTTAGGTCTTAAAATAGTTTGAAAAATAAAATCCCGGATTCTCTTCCGAGTTGTTCACTACGTCCTTTACAGAGTACATCGGTGCCTGATTACTTTGTCCTTTACAAAATACATGAAAAAAAACTATAAACATAATTGAGACGTTATCTTTGTGATGATCTTCTTTAGCGCTTGTACGCTTCGTCGCCACATTACGTGGACGCACTTAAACAGAGAACATTATGACGAATTTAAATTTAGCTCCATAACGGAGTGTCATCGCTCCAATGCGTTACAATTGAGATTCATGTTTGACAGCCGACAGCCGGCGAGCTTGATTCATGTGATAGCTAATAATACGGTGGTTTGTGTCCGTCTGTCATAGGGCCAGGTCGAAGCACTGAATGTATGTTCACTTTGTGTTTCACTTGTGATGATTAGATACGCGAAAGAGCGGCACCGTTGAGTACAAAGCAAAATGCGTGTATTTTGTGAAAATTACGAAAATGCACTTAAGGCTCCACGTTTGAGATATTCGTGAAAATGAGTTGTTTTGTAACCATTTTATAACGTAACAATTTTCTGGTCGGAATATACTACTAATACGTTACATAAAATATTAGTTTTTTCAATTCTTTTATTGTACTTATAATTTTATTTTCACTTCTCATGCTCGAAAAGTGTGTCATATTAGGCTGAGCAAGCGGGGCTAAAGTAGTAAATTTAGCCCCTAGGGAAAATATGTATACATATTTATGATTTTAAACCATTTTAATTTGACCAATCAAAACACTTCACCGTATTAAATCCTCCAATCGAAACCCTTTAAAAAAACATTTGTATTTGCTATCGACCAATTAGGAAACATTTTTTATTCCCTAACTCGCAATCATGCCGTTTGGTTGGACGCGCCTATAAACGGTCAGATACGTTTATTCTAGGTGTCAATATTTTGTATCTGTGTCAAAGCAGTTTATTAAAAAAATCATGCCGCCAAATTGGACAATCTTTTCGCCGTAGAATTTATTATTAATTGTGGATTGTTGATGAATAATATTTTCTGGCCGACTCAATACAATCGTGCACCTGACTTTGAAAAAATCCTGTGCGCGCGTAAATCCTTTATTCGGTACCGGGCCGACAGCGATCCATCGTGCAGACACTAGCGCAGCGCTCCAATAGTGAAAAGGCTGAATTTGTTGCGTCATTCGGCCACTCGGCGGGTTTGAGGATGGCGGCGTTTTTCGGCGGGAGCAGCACGTTACGTAAGTAATTTTTTAAATACTAGTTAGTAATTTTAGTATTGATTTATGTAGTTAATGAGTTTAACGAAGATAATTATCACGTAATTATTCTTTAATTTGGAATTGTTTATGACCTCGTAAAAACTAGTTGCACGATCGTGTATATTCGGCCATACGCCTTTTTAGATGTCAAAAATATTTGCACGCTAGTGTATATTCGGAACCTTGGTAAAAAAATATTTGTGGTTTCAGTAGGTACCTTTTGTTTGTTTTAGAATGTTATTTGTTTTTTTTGTTGATAATGACTTTCTTCACAGGGCGTCCACTAAAAGATAACGAGATAGAAGACATTTTGGGCGATGGGAATTTATCGGAGATTACATCAAGGAAAAATACATCATAATCTGCAAGATATGAGAAGTACTATATATAGTTCTCGTAGAAATCCAATTTAAGAAAAGGAAAGGAGAGAAAAAATAATCTAAAGAGAACCCTATTATTTCACTTGTAATATTTGTAACCATTTACTGCTTCATTTTTTATCAGAAAAATATGAAATTTTATATTCTTCTTCATAAAGTAATGAACAATAACTATAGCAAACAGAGATTCAAACTTAGTGTCTCTGGATTGTCGGTCCATTGCGTATACAACTTAGCCGCCGCTGCTCTAAAAATGTTGGCGATTTTTTTTTGCCATTCTCAAGAGTATCACTCTTGTGTATGGCCTATGTTTGAATGGCTTATTGCCTTCGACGCCATCTAGGTTTTAATGCTATAGCGCATACTTATAAGTCAACGAGCTAAGAAGAATATGAACAAGTTTATTTGAGGAAATGTAATAACAGATAATTGTACTTTCAAAACAAAGTTTTAACCGACTTCAAATCAGTAGCCAAATTGCTTCAAGTTTGCCTATAAACTTTGAAGAGTTCCCTCGATTTCTCCAGGATCCCATCATCAGAACTGGATTTTGGTGACAACGGGACCAATCTGGAAGTATATGCTTTCAAACAAAACAAAAAAAAATCAAATCGGTTCATAAATTACCGTGACATCGCGTAAGTAACACACATAAAAAAAATACAGACCAATTGAGAACCTCCTCCTTTTTTAAATTCGGTTAAAAAACCATAACAAATGTAAAGGCGAACTTTTATCTGTAAGGGATCTCTGCCCCTGTTTAACTACGAGAAAAACTGACTAAGTTGTAAGTAGTACTTAGAACAGAATGAATGTTTCTTTATTCAGGCAATAAACCCATTACATTAGTAGTAGATCTGAGACACGAGAGCTCTTGATTAATAAATACCTGAATTTTGATATTAAATACGATAATCACGTTATGTTCTCGTCTAGTGATTGGTTCAGTTATTTAGTAAAGGTCTGTAGTGACTAGAGTCTGGTTGAAACGCAACAGGTCCACAGAGATTTTCTCTGAACACGTGAACACTGGAGGTCTATTTGGCTTGCCATTTTGCATCGCAATGTAATTAGAAATGTGTTATGCGCGATTTTCGTCGACGTCGACCTAGCCTGTAGCCTGTGGCCTGTAGATGTGCCTGTAGCCTGTAGATACGGTTCGATGCAGAACAGGGGCCGATTGTATAATTACTTGTAACTCGTTATTGTCGTAATACAAACGGAAACCCCTTTTCATCTCCGTTTATTAGAAAAATACTTCCACTTGCATTATAAATTACAGGTTAGTACGCAACATTTTCTTCACAGTTTTCAATCTATTTGTGAATCCTTCTCTCTCTTTATCACGCTTAGTTTCCATCGAACAAGTTAAATTAATACTAAAGGAAATCTATGTAGTTGTGTTTCTTAATGTAGCACTCCAAATAAACATATTAATATTAATAGAACAACAAACCAAACATCAGCCAGACATTATCACGCACAACACCTCACGGCAGGTGCACAGCTGCACAGTCTAGAATCTAGATTCGAACCTGCAACCCGACACCCACCTAGCTCTGACATGCGCGTACGGCGCGATTGATTCCTTATTCACTTACAAGCTAATATCAACCTTATAACAAAAGTCTGAGGTTTAATTTGAAGTAGTTGTTCCTATAAGAATCCTGTCTTATTAAGCGAGAAACGAGGCATCAGCATCCATCATAATTTTGCCTCATTTTGTAATGCAGCGATTTACGACTCCGCTCACGCGGAACTGGTAACTAAGGCGAACGTAACAAGGGCCAGATTGGCGTGCACAGTGAGAGTGTAAAGAATAGCGGACCCTGGTATAACCAGTTGTGCGAAAGCAGCTTAGATGCAACCGTTTTATTTCCCAAGCTATTTTATAGGATGGTCAGCTCTGACTTCTGACCTGAAGTATTTAATGGGTAGGCAGTAAATAAATGCATGCAATTGAAGCCTGCAATGCCATAAAGAGACGACAAGTCGAAAACACAAACATACGGACACTCTCAGACAGTAAATCAGTACTACAAGTACTGAGCAGTGATATCATCACATCTAGCTTGATATACGAATGTCACTTAAACCTCACAGAGGTGTGCGCAGATAATAACAAAGTTACTATACAATGGATCAAGGGGCACAGTGGCTCCAGAGGAAACGATGCAGCGGATGAACTGGCCAGGAAAGGCTCAGAAACAACGGCATACGGACTGCAGCCAATCTTGCCCCTGCCACAAAGCTACATATACAATCAACTGGACCAACACACTAAAGACCTACACCAAATATACTGGGAGGAGATAGACACATGGAGACAGACCAAAGAGATTCTGTCGAAACGCGACTACAAACTCACAACCACACTACTAAGGACACATAGAAACCAACTGCGCAAGATAGTGGGTATAATAACAGGACACAACACCTTGAACAGACACTATACTTAGGTATCACAGACAGCCCCATGTGCAGAGCGTGCATGGAGGCAGAAGAAACGACTAAACATATACTACTGAATGTAGTATACAGAATGAAGCACCTAGGTTCTTCAAACACGCTACGGGACGCAGTCAGCAACACCAAGGCACTCACCAACTTTTAAGACGAGCTGGGGTGGTTGGAGTAGCGCCACACCGCCGTTTCACGCAAAATAGGCACAATGGATGTCGACTTGTGGAAAACGCCCAGTATAACTAACTAATAAATGCATTGCAATGCAACGGTGTAGTTAAGTACCTATGCCATTCAACCATCATCCTCCTAGCGTTATTCCCGGTTGTTAAGTACCTATGCCATTCAACCATCGTCCTCCTAAGCGTTATTCCCGGTTGTGCCCTAAAGGAGCCCGGGGTCCACTTTGGCTTTGACCTTCCAGCCCAGAGGGAAAACTAGACCTTATGGTATTAGGCTAGTTTCCTCACGATGTTTTCCTTCACCGAAAACCGATTTAAATATCAAATGGTATTTCGTACGTATAAGTTTTCTGACAAAACCCAGTGGTACGAAATCATCATCATCATATCAGCCGAAAGACGTCCACTGCTAGACATAGGCCTCCCCCAAGGAGTGCCAAAGTGACCGGTGCGAGTGAGTGATACGAAATATCATTTATCATTTAACATGAGCTTTTCGATGAAGGAAAACATCGCGAGATAACCGGTCTAATGCCAAGAAGATCTAGTTCTCTGGAAGATGCGATGGCAGACACTTTCTTTAAATAAAAACTTTCACTTTCCTACGCCTTGGGATTTAGTGCCAAATGAAGACCCCGCGCTCCTGTAGGATACCACTGGGTTCTCTCTAGGACTCTCTTCTTACAAAAACTGGTGGTCTATAAAGTCGGTTTACGGACGGTAATTTTACGTGATAACGACATAAAAAAACATTGTACTGCCATACAATTAAATATATGTGTTGCGAGCTCTCGCTCTGATACATATGTCATCATGCGTAAAAGTGAGCACGAACTACTTTGAGTTTGAAATGGAAAAGACGAACAAGAATAGACCTCGCGCCATGCCGGCTCAATCATAAGTTAGCCACTAATGTTACAGTCGGGAAGGAATGTCGGTATGTCTGTCCGTATAATGTCACCGACGTTATACTTGCAATATGCAAAGGACAAACAGTAAAAAGTATGTAGTAAAAATTATGAGCTGGGTCGTTCCTCACTGTAGTTGTAGATGAAAATGCAGTAAAAAATACGCGCATTTAATTGAACGACCGAGCGAAGTCAACGAAGTTCTCCGTTTCAACTTGTATTTCGTATGTCCGGATGTCCAGATGTCCAGCTGTTCTTCTCGACAAGTCACATTTCTCTACCGAGTCTCGTAAAATTTTGTGAGGTACAATAATTATAAAAAAATCTTGTCGATTCAGATTTTAGTTTTTTTTTAATAAATGTCTCGCGTTTTCTACAGCTCACAGAGCTACTAGTATAACCTTTCCGAAATTATAAAGTGATATCTTTGACATGGAGGTCTGTTTTCTCATGACCTAACTGAAGTACCTACATATATGCAAAATGCCTACATCCTATTTATTAAAAAATGCGGGTTACACGCGCTAGCGTTTATTATGAAGTGTTAGAACACAACGCAGTGCTAATTAGTCTGAATTTAAAATAAATACAAATTAAGTAGTTGGTGGTTACTGAATGAGGGTAAAAAGCTCTGTACCTAAAGTGAAACGGAAAAAAAGGCCTCCTTACCTAAATGTTGTCAGGTATATGCAGTATTTATGACCGGCCATTGTGGCACTCTTTGGGGGAGGCCTATGTCCAGCAGTGGACGTCTTTCGGCTGATATGATGATGATGATGATGATGATATGCAGTATTATAAATATTATAATACAGGGTGGCGCCATATCTTTTTAGTTTACTTGACTGTTCTTATAGGTTTTAGTACCTAGCTAAAGCTAATAACTATTTTATCAACCATTAATCTATCTATCTATATAAGCCCTTGATCCTGACCTCCATATTGAATGTATACATAATGTAGGCCATGTATCCTTTTTTTTTTTTTGTTATTAATATACAATATATATATATATATATATATATATATTTTTTTTTATTTTTTTTTTGCTATATGTTGTTTTGTATATGTATATGTATATGTTTGTTTTTTTTTTTTTTTCTTTTCTTACATATTATGTCTCTGAGTTCAGTGTGCCTCTTGGCAAAGGCCTCCTCTAACCCCTTCCATTGCTGTCTATCATTTGCGACTCTTCTCCAGTTTGGACCGGCTGTCAGTTTGAGCTCGTCCTCCCATCTCTTATATAGCTCCTCTTACCATCTCTAGGGTACCAGTGTGTTACAATATTGCACCATTTTTCTTGACTGTATCTTAGCATGTGCCCTGTCCATCGCCATTTCAGTTGATCTATCTTAGAGAGTACATCTGTTACGCCTGTTTTCGCTCTTAGGTATAGCTGTATTCCTGTGTCTGTCTTGCCGTTTAATTCCCAGCATGCTTCTCTCCCTTGCTCTTTGACAGTGTTCTAGCATCTCTCTATGGTGTTTGGAGAGTGACCAAGTTTCGCAGCCATATGTGATTAATCAACCATTAAAATTCATAAAAAATAATTTAACTTACCTACATAATTATCAGTTAGTCAAACAACCGTTTATAATTATTAAAGGTCGTATTGTTTATATCTATTATAACGAGTTTATTTATTTCACACAGAATAAGTATGTAATTGTGTAGATTTTTTATGTCCCAGTATAATTAAATTTAATATCTGCTATTTAAATTAACCATGCGGTCTCACGTATTTTTTTTTATTATTTTAAATAAAAAAATAACATTAGGGAATCAAAAGAGAGCAAATTTAATTCTGGCATAAAAACACGATTAAATATTATAATATGTTTGCTTACATACAACGGCGCTTAATAAGCGCTTAGGGTATATTATGAATTTAGTATCACCTAATAATATAAAATTTAAACTTAACACACACTTTTATTTCAATCTGATGACCATTATAAAAGTGTAGGTGGTCGAAAAACAGTTGGCTAAAAAGGTAATAGTTGCAATAAAAGTTAAAATATCCGGTGTAAGACCTGAGAATCATCCGCACGGTAGTTTACTGACACGATTTTTCTCTAAAAACACCATTTTGTTAGCACTTAAAAAAATATAACAATTATTATAATAAAATGGGCTCCTTGAACTTTCAAACTACCACCTTTGAAAACAAGAAACCGTACGGTCGTAATAGTAATGACCCTATATTTAGCAATATTGGCAATGTGACCGGTAATACTCGGTGTCTGCATTTCACTACAGCCAATCAAATACGTAAACCAGTGTTTTTCAACATGTTACAGATTGTTTTAGTTAAAATAATTCACCTATATATTTTTTTAAATCAACTAAACACAAATTGAAGTAGTCTAAACTAATATTATGTATAAAAACCGGCCAAGTGCGAGTCGGACTCGCGCACGAAAGGGCCCGGTACCATTATCTATAAAAAACGATTTTATTCTGTGTTTTTAGTATTTGTTGTTATATATCGGCTACAGAAATACATCATCTGTGAAATTTGCAGCTGGAACTATCACGGTATCAGTGAGATACAGCCTGGTGACAGACAGACTGACGGACGGACGGACGGACGGACAGCGGAGTCTTAGTAATAGGGTCCCGTTTTACTCTTTGAGTACGGAACCCTAAAAAGGAACTGTCTGTGGGATTGTGTTTAATGTAAGTTTGTTTGTTTAATGTAATGGAGAATTTACGGAACCGCTTATCCGATTTCAAAAATTCATTCACCTGCGTGTAGAATGGTCTTTCTGGATGGTTATAGGCTATATGTTATCCCGTGGGTTTGTTTGTGTTCTTTGAGATACGTGTGTGAAGCAGCGCGGGCAGCTAATGGAATACACAGATAAAAAAAAATTAAATCAACTAATCACAAATTAAATGAATGGAATAAAGAATCTTAAATATTGGATTAGTAGTACCGGAGTTTATATTTAAGAAAACACACAAAGCTACAACCCCAAACTTTTCAACTCCAATATTTTAGTAAGTACATACGTTAGTAATTCCATTACCTATCGGCTATCCGTATGCACAGTGAGTTTGTACTACTTCAGAAAACACACAAAGCTACAACCCCACAGACTTTTCAACTCCTAAATTTTAGTACACACGTTATCATTACCTATCCGTAAGCACAGTATTACAGATCATGAAACCTAAGAACATTACATACCCGTAAGCACAGTATTACAGATCACAGCCAAGAAAAATTCACCACATGTAACCGGCGACGCTTTCCGTTCACTTTTTAGCCACATTCGGAATGAACGCGCCTGTCAAGACAGTCTTCAGATAGAGACAAACAGACGCGTTCGAAAAATGCTGTAGGGATGTGCCGACGTTCGACGGGATATGTGACATCTATAGCCTATTCCAAAGTCACCCACAGGGCAATGCGGACATGGAGAGGGCTATGTTGGGAGATTCAAGGTGCTCCCGGTGAACTGCATCATCCGTTTTGTGGAAATGATGGAGCAAGCCTGGGAGCAGGCATAAAGGAGAGGGCAAATGCACAAAAGATCCCACTGGGGGCTATGTTGGGACTTTCTCTGCGTGATCGCATCAGAAATGAGGCTATCCGCAGCAGAACCAAGGTAACCGATATAGCCCTTCGAATCGCTTAACTTAAGGGGCAGTGGGCGCGGTAGATTGCACGTGGAACCGATGGCCGTTGAGGCGGAAAGGTTCTTGAGTGGCAACTTCGTACCGGAAGGCGCAGCGTGGGTAGGCCGGACAAGGTGGACTGATGACCTGGTAAACATGGGTCGCGGGAGTCCGCTGGATGTGGGTGGCGCAGGACCGGTCACTTTGGCACTCTTTGGGGGAGGCTTATGTCCAGCAGTGAACGTCTTTCGGCTGATATGATGATGAGACCCTATTTCATACAATATTACAAATATCGTGCGTTAGTCTTAGTCGGCATGTGAGTATGCTATCCCGCACAACTCACTGGATCCACAAAAATCCGTGGAGCTGTGTCAATTGCATTGCTGAGTGGAGACCATTTCGGTAGCACATCCCTGTTGGTGCATTATATGTAATGATGTGTTATCCGTTATCCAAATAAACGTCTTTCTATTCTATTCTATTTGAAGGAAAACCATATCAAAACGCAAAAAACATTAGTATCGTTATGTTTGAAAAGCGGTTTTTTTTTTACTAGCTTTGTGTGTCCCACTGCTGGGCAAAGGCCTCTCCCCATGATCTCCATGCGTCCTTATTAGATGCCTCTTCCGCCCAATTGCTGAGGAATACATCCAGGTCGTCCCGCCATCTCCGTGAAATAAGTAAAACAAGTACAATATTTCCCTTTGATTTTCTAGATAAACAAGGAAACGTTTAGATGAATTTGACCGTGAAAAATCAAATGTTATATGGAATGAAGTATAGTCATCTATAATTTGAATAATGCGGTCGTCAATAGTATAGTTACATTTCCTATTGACACAAAATCTGTGAGTTCAGCATATGTCGCACGGCTATGGTTTGATCGAAACCCCAAAGGCAAATAACAAAATAATATGTATTCCTAAAATTGTTTAGAAACGCAAATTAAGGTTTTTGTTTGTAAGTTCTGGTACTTTCATATACACGATTAGCCGAGAATAAAAAAAAACAATTGCAGGACTACTGCCTATGTTATGGGTACAGGTACTTTTATAAATTGGGTTGCGTGGTAGGTACATCAAATTCCCCTTAATAACAGTAAATCCTTGAGTTACGATGACCTTATTATATAATGTGTGTTATATGCCCTAAACAGTAAAAACTGTATTTATTTCAGCTTACTTTATGAAGTGTTCCTCTGATTTAGTAGATATACCAAACTTCAAGTTATATAGCTAGGGTTTCCAGAACCTCCAGGCTTCATTAGCTACATATTAGGCGACATACACATCCTTTTTCAAAACTCGGACCAGCAAATGTCCCTGCGTGATATACAGGGTGGTTTAACGCAGTGCCATCCCTAGAGCAAGCTCCTTCACACAGCATCCGAGCCGGCCGGATATGAAGATAGCGTTCGGAAAAACGAAACTCCGACGCTGCCGAGTTATATTTTGTTCTTTCGCTTTTTTGCTCCGGTTCGTATTGATTTTGCGGTGATGAATGCACGTGATGTCCTCTCACACTGTTTGTGTAACTTTGGGTGCTGCAAACAGGGCTTAGAGTTGTGTTCGACGCAGCGAAGAACGTTCTTAATTTAAATTATTCTTGTGGCTACATTACAATCGATCTTAGTTAAAAATGCATTGCAAATTAGAGCAGTACACAGTACAGATCACAGACAGCTCCATGTGCAGAGCGTGCATAGAGGCAGAAGAAACGACTAAACATATACTACTGGACTGCAAGCAGAATAAAGCACCTAGGTTCTCCAGCCACACTATGGGACGCAGTCAGCAACACCAAGACACTCACCAACTTTCTAGACGAGCTGGGGTGGTTAGAGTAGCGCCACACCGCCGATTCACGCAAAATAGGCATAATGGATGTCGACTTGCGGAAAACGCCCAGTATAACTAACTAACTAGAGCAGTACACCCAATTGGGAATGCATGACAATTTTAGAAGTGCCTGATTCTTTTTTTGGTGATAGGAATAACCTTCCTTAGCACCAAAACAAGTTGCAGACTTTTTAGATGCGTCAATTATTTTCGAAAAACATAAACAGTTTCCTCACTTACGTTTTGGGTTTAGGACGGCGAATAAGACACTTTCCTTGATCCGTCTCATATTACAACAGCTGAAAAGTCTGCAACTTTTTTCTGGTGCTAAGGAAGGTTATTCCTATCACCAAAACAATAATCAGGCACTTCTCAAATTTTCATCCGTTCGCCATTGCTGGATCCATTGGGTTACGTTGTTATCTAGGGTGAACCAGGGTTGCCCTGTTACATGGTGAGTGGGCACTCGCGGATAATATGGTCCATATCCTCCACACTCGCATGCAGGAGACTCCATTCATCCACATTTGTGCATGAACTCTCGGCTTCTACCCCAGCCAGTCCGCAGTCTGTTTAATTCTACCAGCTACGAACTAAGAACCCGCCAGCTAAGAACGAAAGTTCTTAAGCCTCTCACAGACTGGCGCGGCCTGCGGTGGCGGTCAATAGAAAATTTGACAGTTAATGTCAAGTTCACTATTGACCGCCACCGCAGGCCGCGCCAGTGTGATGTGGGCCTTACGAGGGAGTCAAATTTCGGACGGACGCGGACGTCTGAAACGACGAGTCGACCGACTTTTTCCAACAAATTGTGTGTGAATGTATTTCATGAATAATAAGTTGACCATTAGTAGACCGATTTCATGTTTTTTTTCACCGGTATTTAGAAGGGACCTTCGAGATGGACAAAGGTTGGATATTTTATCCGGCGACTCCGTTTGGGTTCCTTGTAATACGCGGGCGAAGCCATACGGGTCGCTAGTTCTATAAGCATTGTCACTAGGGTGATCTGTATTATCTTTTAAAGGCGTCTATTACTTTTTAAGTCCATCTTTCATATTAATAATGTAATTAATATCAATCGTTCTACATTCATCTTTGTTCCAAACAGCCACTTTGTTGAACTACTCAGGCGCTAATGATTATTAGAGGCAATATGCATGACTGATGAATCAATTATATTGTTGCAACTTTCCCATGATTTTAAACACTGTATGTTTACACCGGTAAACCGTCGGTCTTCTGTCTTAGTAGATTAAAAAAATCGATAGGCATGAACTAAGTCTACCCATGTCTTATGTTGTATGTGTAGGTATAGGTTATTAGGATTAATACCTAAATAAATAACTAATTTATTATTATAGGTCGCAGCGTCGATCTCGAATCGAGAAATTGCATTTCAAATCGTTATCTCCAATCGATTATCGTACCTGCATCGATACACATGACATACTGCGATAACTTCCGCAAGCTCGCATCACGCGCGCCCCTCTCCCAGTTCAGACTTTATTATATACAGACGAAGGTTCATTTTTAAATGGAGGATTGAGACATACGAGGTTTGTGGTGTCGGTGGAATGGAAGTGGACGGACTAACTGGTTCTTATCATTTCAATGCGGAAAATCAAATTGGCGTAGAAAGTTCGGCTGTGTTTGGCATGAGAGGTGTCTGCACTTGAAGGATATGTCCGTCTTTAGTAGGTATGTTTATCGCTTCTCCAGCAACGGATGATATTTGCAGCAGACCCTATGTTTGTAGCCTATGGTTCTCGAGTGGCGACCACGTACCGGAAGGCGTGGGTAGGCAAAGGTGGACTGATGACCTGGTAAAGGTCGCGGGAGAGGCGCAGGACCGGTCACTTTGGCACTCTTTGGGGGAGACATCGGTCCAGCAGTGGACGTCTTTCGGCTGATATGATGATGTTTGTATTTGTAGAACACAGCGTAATCAGAGGTCTTTTTTACAAGCTTTTGTTTACTTTCACCTGTCCCGATGTCTGTCATAATATGTCTGTAATCAAATCTTGCAAGTTAAATTTGACCCACTTCCCGGTTCCCGTGACAACGCAATATCATGATGACATGGAGCTGATCTGATGCTGGAGCTGGAAGGTGGCCATAGGAACTCCGCAATAAAACGACACAACTCCATCGAGTTTGGGCTCGTTAGAATCGTCTCAATGAGTAGTTGATGATGGTAAGCAGGAAAGTACAGTCGGCAATAAAACCTTGTAACAAAAATGAAATTTTTGACAGAAACTTGTTTTCATTTGGCGTGACGGGTGAGGTGACGAGCATTAGCGAGTTCCGAATAACAGCCCTGGTAGATACTCACCTAACGTTAAAATTAAAATGAAGATATGTTTGAAGACCTTGCCTACTAAGCTGGAGGTCCTGGGTTCGAATCCCGGTAAGGGCATTTATTTATGTGATAATAAAAATAAAGCACGAATATTCGTTCCTGTGTCATGGATGGTTTCTATGCATGTATATAAGTATTTATTTATCTATATACCTAAGCATGTATATCGTCGCCTTATACCCATAGTACAAGCTTTGCTTAGTTTGGAACTAGGTCGATTTGTGTAAGATTGTACCCACATATTTATTTATTTAATTTATTTATTTGTAAATATTTCTTACTTCCCCTGTATCTCCTGCGCGTGTCGAATAAAGCTTATCCACTATCCATCGCAGCTGTATCTATAAATAACTGACTCTAGATCCATTATTCACATTAACCAACTTGATATCTCGCTGCAATTATTGGTAGCGTCAGACCTCACGCGTGGTAATTAAAGGCAAAAAGACCGGAGCCCATATCGCGGCTTAATGAAGCTATGCAAATTCTGATACTGATGCACTTTAGTGAGCCTGGTGTTGAATTTGAGGTTGCTAAACAGGTAAACAGGGATTTTATTGCCTGAGTTGGAGGGTTCAAATTTTAATAACAGTTCTTTTACTCGTATGGTGTAGGACACCTGAGACAATGGGGAATGGATGAAAACCTTTTTTTTTTTGGTTATGGGAATAACGTTCCTTAGCACCAGAAAAATGTTGCAGACTTTTCTGCTGCATCAATTAATTTTGAAAAATATAAACTGTGTCCTCACTTAGGTTTTGGGTTTAGGACGGCAAATAAGAAACTTTACTTGATCCGTCTCATATTACAAAAAAAAAATCTTAAAAATCCGTGGTAAACTGACACTGGCAATTATATTGACAGCTGCAGCAGCTATATTTGTCATTGCCAGAGTCAGATATTTAAAATATTTTTTGTAATATGAGACGGATCAAGGTAAGTGTCTCATTCGCCGTCCTAAACCCAAAAAGTAAATGAGGAAACTGTTGTAAAATATTGACGCAGCTGAAAAGTCTGCAAATTTTTTGAGGTGCTAAGGAAGGTTTTTTCTAAGTTTATCAAAAAATAATCAGGCACTTCTAAAATTTTCATTCATTCCCTATTGCGTAACAGTTTGAACAAGCTCTGAGACAAATCAACTGTCATTTTTTCCAAACAAAAAAATACAATTACGAGCAGATCTACCTAACTTACTGACAAAGCGTTAAGCGATCGACTAGAGGCCCTAGCATGATTTACGTGACATTTCAGTACCTACATTATCGCCGTAAAACGTGGCGATGAAACCTATCGTGCTAGCTGGGCAGCTGGGCTCGAATTTTACTAATGTACAGTCGCCATCACATACATCGGAGCAAACAAGCAGCTCAGCACAAACATCGGAACACACCTCTATTTTCAAGGCATTAGGGTGCATGTGCCGATATTTTTGAACACCTATAGTGTACCTATGTATGTGATGGCGACTGTACAAGGGAGCATCCATTATTACGTCACCTTTTAATTTAACGGTAGAGGCCCTACCGCGAAACGAAAACGAATTTCGTTCGTGTATTCTCCCTCTCTATCGGTCGAATAAGCAAGTGCGACAAATAAGGAGATAAATACACGAACGAACTTCATCTTCGCTTCTCGGTAGCGCACCAGGTGGTTTTGGCAATTTTTCGACCCCTTTTCCACCATTGGTTATGCCGTGAGATTAGGCTCGGCTCAACCAATAAAAAGAATAGCCCTTCTTAATCTTACGCAATATTTTGCGTATTCAAAAGTTATTTTGCGTATTTAGTGTAAACACCACATTAAACTGCGCTAAACATAACATAACATAATTATAAAGAGTGTAAATTCGCCAACAAACTGTTATGCAGTTTGGCGAAGATTTAGACTAAGTTTATCGTTATTTTTGTTGAGTAAAAAATAAAAAAAAAATAAAAATTGCGTTAGACTTAGGTAGGTATCTGAAAACTGCTTTTTTGCTAAGAAATTATGTTGAAGATTCGTTGAAATGAGTATGTACATTCATGTAGGTACCTACAGAGAACTGCGAACGTAGTTTAGAATATAAAAATGCTGTAGCAGGAAGTATATATAACATCACCCTCTAGCAGTTTAACAAGCCCCCCATGTGAGTTAAAGTTGAGATTCGGTTCGACAAGCAGTAGCCGTCGCCGAGGTCATTTTGGTACATTTTTTTGCCGAAGTGCACGTAATTATACACTTGTTATCGGACACAAGTGCATTTAAGTTAAGTCATAGATAGTTGATGTAAACATTATATGTTGTCACAAGATAATAAAGAAAGAAAGAAAGAAAACATTTATTCGTGGACAAAACAATGGGTGTAAAAAACAAAACACAGAACGTAAAAATAGCAGGGTCCACGAAAAGGCCCCGACTCAGCATGGTGCTAACCTAGAAGGCCAGCGCTGGTCTTCCGTCGGAACCTTTACATGAGTTACCTCCTGGAAGGCAACACAAAACAAATACCTACGATAAACATCTTATCTTAAAACTATTCCAAATCCGACGCCAGAGATATATAAGATGACGCGAACTGCAAACAGCAAATTAAACAAATCAAATTTCGTCACTGCTCAGAAATACTGATCTAACCATTGTTCAGTTTTGAAATAAAAGCAAACGGACGTCCGCACCGCATCCAATGTCGCGTAATTAGCCTAGTTGTGTCTTCTGTCAATCAATGTTAGTTTTATTAAGTAGATTAACTACCGGCTTAACGACGCCACGGTAGGTCTCATTAACTATGCTTCGAACCATTCATCTTTGTCTCAATATCATCTCAATCATGTCATAATTATTAGACATGCGTAAGCACGTTTGCCCCGTCCCATTTGAGCCACACCATCAGATCCGCGGCGTCGGCCGCCGAGTCGGCGGCTCGGATGAAACATGCCAAGTACTCTGCCTTGGAGCCAATGTACGACTTTGTGCCAGTGGCGGTGGAGACTGCGGGACCGTGGGGTACGGAGGCCAAAGACTTCATGCGGAGTTTGGGTCGCCGGCTTAGGGATAGGGGCTGCGATCCTCGTTCCGGGTCGTTCCTGGCTCAACAGATTTCGTTGGCCATCCAGCGTGGCAACGCTGCCAGTGTCATGGGAACTTTTGGGCCACCAACGACCCGGGGCGGTCCTTTTTGTTAGTTGATAGTTTGATACTTTAATTCTAATGTAAGTGAATTGTAAATATTTTAGATATTAAAATTTACCACATGATATTAAAAATTATTAGACGAAGTATGAGAAATAAGGCGACTTCAATTTTTGTATGGGAAAATGTCAGTTGAATACCTACACTCGTTTTCGAAACGTTACGTGTTTACCCCTCTTGGTGACAAACGAAAAATTCCTATACGCGATGAGGGACAAGGAAATATGACATTGTATCTCATTCCCACTTGTGTAATTGTCTATGCTTAGGTATATCTTTGTCACTCATGTGTTTGTGAGTCCCTCTATATATCCTCTCTCTATGTCTTTAAAATACCTTAGCTAATTATTTATTTTTCTTATCACCCACACAGAAGCAACAGCTGACGCATAAATACAAAATTCCAATAATTCCCGCCACCGGAATGTAATTGGTTCTAATTTATTTTTTAAACTATTAGCATGGAACACGACCTTTGCGCAAGCGCCGGTGGTCTGCATTTGCATTTCTTCACACGCGACGTACGTGAGTGTTGGTGAATAAGCATCGATTTTATTGCGATTCTGTTTTATCGATTTTTATTTTGCTTGTTAGGTTGCAATCGAATTTACATGTTTACTATTTATTTATTTTTAATTGATTATAATTGAGGGTGATTTAGGCTCAGTTGAAGTATATAAAAGAATACGTATTATTATTTATCCAATACTGAATACCAAAAACTAATGGCAAGTGTAATTGAATTTGCAACCGATTTAAATTCTTGTGTCTTCCAGGAGTAAAAGTTTATCGGCGTAATAATTGTTAGAAAAAGTGCACCTCGGTAAGTACTTAAAGGTTAAAAATAAAAAAGTTAGAAATCGTAGCCAAAATTTCTTTACCTCGCAAGGTCCAATCTATTTTCAGGACTAATGTCCTGAAAATAGGTCATTAATAAGTTACTATTTCAAGTCCCTAAATAGAGTTCAAATGATTACAAATACTTTATAATAAAAAGGCTTTACGAGGTTAAAAAAACTCAACCAAACCGCCTATACTACGCTTGGCAGCTAATACGAGTACAGTTGTAACAATCGGTTTGGGGGACGCATTAGCAATTAAGTGGGTATCATTTACATATTTTATTCATCATCACATCAGCCGAAAGACGTCCACTGCTCGACATAAGCCCCAAAAGAGTGCCACAATGACCGGTCCTGCGCCACTCGCATCCAGCGGACTCCCGCGACCTTCCAGCTGGTCGATTAGGTACATAACGCATTGTACGCGCGTCAGGTAGACCTACTCGTAAATATCATTCTTTGTATGAGAAAATGACAGTTGAATTGTCATAACGCTCGTTCGAAACGTTACGTGTTTACTCAGAGGGTTAATTACGTAACGTTTCGAACGCGCGTTAGGACAGTTTAACTGTCATTTTTCCATATAAAATTTGACATTAAGATCTACCTAAGGTCGGCTTAAAATAACGATCAATTAAATTGCACAAATGTGCGAAAAGTGGAATGTTTTTGACCGTTTAGGGTTAGTATTGAAGCACAATCACAAGAACATTATATTGCGCCATAAAAATATTGTGCAAAGTTATTGTAGGTAGGGGCCGGCCTAACGTACGTACCTACAATGCGTTACGTGATCGACCTGCAGGTCATCAGTCGACCTTTTTTTATAACAATTTTTATTATCTTTGATACTAAAACAAACCAACACCTCGCCCTCTTAAAATACTCCGCGAAGAAACTACAAATTGCACGTGTCACAGCGCCGTGACAGCCGTCACGCCGTCACGCCGAGACGCGATATTGCACGTCAACAATATTAGATGCACTGTGCAGTGCATGCGCATTGCCTTTGAAGATGTAATGTGATTCTAGCGGTGAGTGACAGTAGTTGCGTTCCTGGGATATATTGTTAGTTTTAAGAGTGAAGTTTGTTGTTGGAAGACGTTCTTGTAGATTATCACAGATTAAATAATAGTACCTACGTGTAGGAGGAACTTTTATTATTATATATTATTATTCTGGTAGTGGCTTCCGGGCTGTCAGAGCCATTGTATCACTGCGACCATCGCTGATCTATTGTGATCGCCACTTACTACAATTCTTGGTCAAGTCCTGCAAACTCAAAGAATTGCAGGATTTTGTTGACCTCAAGAAATTTGATCTCCTCCGGGCACATGACGTGTTTGCCCAAGAAGGAGTTACTACTGCGCATGAGGCAAGGGCAATCGATTAGGATGTGTGTAGGCGTCTTCTCTGTTTCAAGGCAGAGTCTGCACTGCCTTGTGTCACACAGTCCTCTCGTTTGCATGTGCTTATTTAGGCAGCAGTGCCCTGTAAACACCCTGACCAGCATGCGTAGGCAGTTCCTACTTAGCGCCAAGATATCAGAGGACGCCTTTTTGCTATAAACGCCCTGGAATGTTTCAGTCCTGGGATAGCTCTCCAGGCTTGAATGGTCTTGTAGAAACAATAAGCTTGTAGAGTGAGCTTGGTTAGAGTTTTGGGGATACCACAGAACGGCTCTGGTCCGCAGTGTGTCCCCTTCGCCCCTGCTCGTGCAAGCTCATCAGCCTTTTCATTTCCCTCGATACCTGCATGCCCTGGTACCCAACGTAAAGGAGAAACCTTTTGAACGATACCTGCTTGACAGCGAGAAAACTCGAATCAAATGCAAACGATAAGTGTCACTGAACAGCGATGTCAGCCGCTCGGGTTCCGCGAATTCTCAATTAATAAAAGTCTGGCACACCCTTGTCAGTTGTTCTGGAGTCATCAGCATCCATCACCATCACCACTATTTAAGAGCTAGGCTCTCGTCGGTGGAGTAACCGCCATAAATTTTGGTCTTCTGCCAGCCTCTTGGCGTCTTTGTACGACTCGACAGCAACTTGCCTTCCTCTGTCTCTCTTTCCTTCGACCTTGCCTTCCAAGATATTTAGAAAGAAGCTGCCGTGCCGTGCAGGTGTCCATACCAGCGTGCATCATCATTTTCTTGCCCTTATCCCATTTACTTGGGGTCGGCGCAGCATGTCCTTTTCTTCCATACCTCCCTGTCACTCGTCATCTCGTCACTTACTTCCTTCCTCTTCATATCCTCTCTCACACAGTCCATCCACCTTTTCCTAGGCCTACCTCGTTTCTTTCATCCCTCCACGTTCATACCTAACACTCTTTTGGTCACATGACTGTCATCCCTTCGCATAATATGCCCATACCATATACTACTAAAAATGTGAGAGGTCCGCGCAGGTACTTATTCTGTATTTAATATATGTAGAAGTACTAATAGACAATGATTTTCGTAAAATATTTTTTTACAATAAATTAATTTTACATTTCAATCTTTAAGTTTACCCGTTTAAGCTGTTCCTTGTCTATCGATATATGTATAGCGTTAGGCCTGAATCACAATGGCGTGGCCTGCGGTAGCGGTCAATAATAAATTTGACAGCTAATGACAAGTTGACTATTGACCGCCGCGCAGGCCGTGCCAGTCTGTGAGAGGCTTTACTGTTTCCTGAGGGGTAATCTAATCACGTTACGTTCCGAACGCGCGTCGGTACAATTTAACTGTCAATTTTCCATATAAAAAGTGACATTTAGACCTACCTGACGCGCGTACAATGCGTTACGTGATCGACCTACAGTACTAAACATACTTATGTATAGATATTTTCAACGAAATCACAGATTTTCACATAAAGATGACAGATTTCAATCAAATCAGAAAAGAAAATCGCTTGTATAATGGACAATGGACGGAATAGAGTAAAGCTCATTATCCGAGCGACGGACTTCAAGCGCAGGAGCGCACTGTGAGGAGAAACGCTGCGTCTTTATATGAGCAGTTTTTTCATGAATTTTTGTCCTGAAATCTTTGGCATTCATAATGAAAATATATTGACAAAGTTGTTCGGATTCTCATCTTTAGCAGGCCAATTTCGACATGGGCCCATAAACTGCGTAAAATTATTACAAATTCTATGAAAACAGTCAGTTTTCCCATCGGACGCTTAGACACGGATCCATGTAAAAAATTTAAACCTATAATACTTGTACTATGTTTTATCAAGGAATCATCATCATAATTTTCAGCCTGTAATCGCCCACTGCTGAGCATAAGCCTCTCTTCGCGTACGCCACTTATCCCGGTCCCGTGCTAGTTTCATCCATATCAAGGAATAAATGAAATGAAATGGTTTTAAATGTCAAGGTCATCTTTGTATTTGCCAATTTTTACAGCCACTTAGCAATAAATAGCTTAGCAATGCGGCATCCACATATTCCCACATGTGTTTGCTAACTCATTTGCTCAAAGGTTAGCCGGAAGAGATCCCATAAAGCTCGTCGCCGTTGTACTTCTTTTTTAGGGTTCCGTCTACCCAAAGGGTAAAACCGGACCCTCTATTACTAAGACTCCGCTGTCCGTCCGTCTGTCTATCTGTCCGTCTGTCACTAGGTTGTATCTCATGAGCCGTGATAGTTAGACCATTTAAAATTTTCACAGATGATGTATTTCTGTTGCCGCTATAACAACAAATACTAAGAAACAGAATAAAATTAATATTTAAGGGGGCTTTCATACAACAAAAATGTTTTTTTTTTGCCGTTTTTATAGATAATGGTACGGCACCCTTCGTGCGCGAGTACGACTCTCACTTGGTCGGATTTTTGTTTCTGTTTTCACTTTGCAATGTTTTATGTACAATAAAGTAATACATACATATTGGTGGTTGAAGCGTTAGGTACAAATTAATTGATAAAATCTACCAAAAAAACCTAATGGGGCTAAAGAAAAAACGCAGCAGTCAAAAATCAAAGTGCGTGAACAGTTAATCGCAAATTCGGAGTGGATCTCAATGTAATGAGTTCTTCTCGCGGACAATGGCGGGGAATCGAACCTGGGACAGACGATTAAAGCTTTTGTTTGGCTGAATGGAATTTGTATGGACGGATTACACGTCCGCTTGATTTGGTTTTAATTTCACTGTGATTTAAAAAAAAGTGTGTGGTTTATTGTTCCAGTAGAAGTTTGTTAGAATTTTGATTGAAGAAAATAAAATAATAGCTATAGTTTTCTTTTCTTCAATTATAACTCTACTATTGTAGGTACCAAAAGGTACAGAACATCCGCTCCCTTAGATTTGACATTAGCTGTCAAAGTAACACCATAAACTGTAAGAAATGAGATAACGTAAAATACGGTTGTCAACAATTTCTGCTATAATTTTACTTCTTTCGCCTTTTCGGTAACCTTGTAGCACCTACTACTCGTAGATAGATAGTCAACAAAAACCAGCCAACTTATACAAACATATAGGGAGGTTATCAAAGACATGATAAAGACAGAAAGAAGAACAATACTTGATCATGTATGTTTACCTGATTCCAAACCTATTGACATCGGACGAGCAATCAATAAGTCAACGGTTTAAATATACCGGATTTATTTGGACGCCAGACGGATCGGTTATTCCTGTCGGCCCAATTTGCTGGCTTAAATCAGCCCACTTAGTTACTTTGTCACCTATATTAAATTCGGGTTTTTGCTGTTTTGGCACGACAACAGAGACCTCTTTGATTAGGCTTGTTTTGAAGGGGTTGTTGTTGGTCACGCAGTTGTCATGAAATGTTTGATTATGTTAACTCTCACTTCATCAATGTGTACAGATAAACTAGGAAAAGCTTTTCCCTGAGAGTCTTCATGGGATTGACGGTTGATTTTCACTTGGCATGTAAAGCAGACTTTTCACTTAACCTCCCTGCAATAACAAACGCGAAGCAAGAACCAACCTGACCACCACAAACCATGTTCAGAGCAATATGTTACAGAGCAAGTCATGATTGTACGTTTTCGTGTCAACCGTTGGTTTTTACATCCTCTCTCTCACTTACATACTTGCTAGTAAAAGACGAAATATCTGACATAAATCATGTTAGCTAAGATGGAGACAGTGACACTTAATGTCTCAACTAAGTCTTACAACTTCTATAATTCTACAATT